>CM017195.1:12005077-12625077 GCA_004837865.1 Musa balbisiana | reverse complement strand
CAGTCTCACTCGGAGACTGAGCCCAGGCGGTGCCACCGCTTGACAGGGGCGGTGCTACCGCCCACCCAGTCTCACTCGAAGACTGAGCCTAGGCGGTGCCACCGCCTGATAGGGGCGGTGCCACCGCCCAACCTCACTCCGAGGCTCGGCAGCTGGGCGGTGCCACCGCCGGCCAGGGAATTTGGGTCCGAATGGGCTGATCCATTCGGCCCAATTTGGGTCTGTCAAGGGCCCAATTGCCCCAAGATTAAGTTAATGGGATCACCTCCCATTTCTAACTTAATCATCATGCTAACTATGATATTTTTCAAGACATTTACTGCAACTTGCTCCGGTGCGTCAATCGCTTCTTCCGTCGAGCTTCCGGCGAACTTCCGGCGATCATCCGACGAACCCTCGGCGATGCTTCGGCGGACTTCCGGCAAACTCCTGGACTTGCGACGATCCACTTGGCGAGTTCCGATGAGCTTCTTTGGCAAGCTCCTGGACTTCTTGGATTTGTTCCCGCAGAACCTCCGATGACTGTCCGGACTTTCGTCGAACTCTCGAACCCCCAACGTGATCATAGTCTTGACTTCGGCGCAACTCCTGCTGTATGTCTTACTTTCATCGTAGTTAATCCTGCACACTTATCTCAACATATGGATTAGATAACAAATGACAATTGACTTCATCATCAAAATCCGAGATTCAACATATACAACACCAAGAAGGTGATAGCACTCCCACTTATCTTTCTGTACACACAAGGCTCAACTTCATTCTTGACGAAGTCATAAGATCTGATTGCCGCATCAAATCTTATGTTCTAACTTCGGAAAGCTTGCTTTAGTCCATAAATGGATCTAAGCAACCTACACACCTTATCTGGGTAGTTCTTGGACACGAATCCCTCAAACTGTATCATATACACCTCCTCTTCAAGGTTGTCATTGAGGAATGCAGTTTTCACATCCATATGCCAGATCTCATAATCATAGTGTGTTGAAATAGCCAATAGAATTTGGATGGATTTTAGCATGGCTATGGGTGAGAAGGTTTCATCATAGTCAACACCTTAACTTTGACGATACCCCTTAGCCACTAGCCTTGCTTTATAAGTCTTTACATTTCCATTTACTCCAATCTTTTTTTAAAGATCCACTTGCAATCGATGGGTACAATACCCTCAAGCGCATCAACTATGTTCCAAACATTGTTGGAGTACATGGAATCCATCTCAAAATTTATGGCTTCTTGCCACTTCCTGGAGTCTATACTCATAATAGCGTCCTCGTAGGTCTGAGGATCAATATTCTTAACATCCTCTCCTCCAATATGTCTCACATATCTCTTAGGAGGATGAATACTCTGCCGGACCTACGTAAAGTTGGAACTTGTGTGTTAGGTACCTGAACATACTCGGGCTGTAGAGTGGTGCTTGAGCTAGGTTCTCCAACCTCGCTCAACTTTATCATGCTCCCACTATCTCCGCCAAGGATGTGTTCCTTCTCAAGGAATACCGCTCTCTTGGCTACAAAGACATTTTGGTCCTCAAGATAAAAGAAATAATACCCACAAGTTTCCTTGGGATATCTCACGAACTTGCACCACTCCATCCTTGACTCCAACTTATCGGGGTTGCATCTTTTAATGTGAGCAGGGCAGCCCTATATCTTAATAACCTTAAGATTGAGCTTCTTCCCTTTCCATTTCTCATATGGTGTAGACACTACTGACTTAGTTGAAACTCAGTTCAGAAGGTAAGTTGTGGTCTCTAGGGCATATCCCTAGAATGAGATGGGTAAGTCTGCGAAACTCATCATGGACCGTACCATATCTAACAGCATACGATTCCTCCTTTCAGATACACCATTGAGCTGAGATGTATAAGGAGGTGTCTATTAGGATAGAATCTCATGGTCCTTGAGGAATTGGGTAAACTCTGTACTTAAGTACTCACCTCCTCGATTTGATCAAAGAGTCTTGATACTCTTTCCAGTCTGATTCTCCACTTCATTCTTATACTCTCTGAATTTCTCAAAGGCTTTGGACTTGTACTTTATTAAGTACACATGTCCATACCTTGAGAAATCATTAGTAAAGGTAATGAAGTAGGAGTAACAACCAATGACATGAGTTGACATGGGTCCACATACATCTCTATGTATGAGTTCTAGTAGTTCGGTGGCTCTTTCTCCAGTTTCACTAAATGGAGATTTGGTCAGTTTTCCATGAAGGCAAGGCTCGCAAGTTGCATATAACTCATAGTCGAATGGATTTAGATATCTATCCTTTAGCAACTTTTGAATCCTTCCTTCATGGATGTGACCTAGCTTACAATGTCACAAGTATGCATTGTTCACCTCATCTCATTTCCTCTTAGACACATTTACATTCATGATATGTGGAGTAGTGTCTAACATAAATAAACTATTATACAATATTTCTCTCATGATGATCTCATCATCTAATAATATTGAACAACTATTATTCTCAAAAACTAATTTATATTCATTAACTATCAAACATGAAATAGAAATAATGTTTTTGATAATAGAATGAACAAAATAACATAAATCCAATGCAATAATAGCTCCACTAGGCATATGTAGGGCGACCTCGCCAACAACTACTATAGCAACTTTTTCTTCATTGCCTATCTTGAGGTCCATCTCGCCTCTCGCCAATCTCCTAGGTCTTGCCAGAACTTACAACAAATTACAAATATGATAAGCACTACCGGTATCCAATACCCATATGTTATCATAAGAGTTTGACAAATGGAGACTGATCATGAATGTATATGAAGCTTCTCCAAGCTTCTATTTCGCCCTCTCTACAAGGTACTCTTTGCAGTTCCTCTTCCAATGCTCATCTTTTCCGTAGTGGAAGCATTGGCCTTTGTCATTTGCCGGATCTTTCTTAGCAACCTTTGCTTTACTTGGTCTGCCCTTACCCTTGCCCTTCTTAAGGAACTTTTCTGCTTTCCTTTTCTTTCTAGTCTCACCAGTGTAGAGAATTGGCTTCTCTTTTTTGATAGTGCTCTCTGCCTTCCTCAAATATTGAGGAGCTTCAGGAGAGTCATCTCAAGCTTGTTTGTATTAAAATTCATTATAAATTATGAAAAGGAATCTGGTAGAGACTAAAGCATAAGATCCATACACAGGTTATCCTCTAGGACCATTCCTAGACCTGTGAGTTTCTCTATCCACTCAATCATCTTTAGGACATGGTTCTGAACCGGTATCCCCTCAGTCATCCTAGCATAGATTAGATTCCTGGATATTTCATATCATTGAGTCCTTCCCTATTCCTCAAACAGTTTACGAACATGTAGGCGAATAGATCTGGTATCCATCTTTTCATGTTGTCTCTGTAACTCAGGAGTCATGGAGCCCATCATGCAACACTAAGTAAGAGTGGAGTCATCAATGTACTTCACGTAGTGAGCGATCATATCCTCACTTGCCCCTTTCTTAAGTGTAGGCATTACTGTATCAAGGACGTACACGATCTTCTCCGCCATGATAACAATTCTCAAGTTGCAGAGCCAATCCATACAATTTGGACCAGTGAGGCGGTTGACATCAAGTATGTCACGTAAGGGATTTGAAAGTGATATTTTCTGAAAATAAAGATGCAACAAAAATAAATAACATACAGATTTTGCAAAAAAATAAACAATCAGATATGAAGATATGGACTTTTCTTAATATGCTCCCATTATTTTACTGGCGAATCACGCGACACCCTCAGCACATGAAACAGAAGTCTCCGGTAGACTTCTAGTGAGGATCAAGATCCAATTCGCGTCTTAGTGTAATCTCAAGGGACTCGACTAATCAAACTAAGCTCGAAAGGTAGGCAACTCTTGTCAATCACAACTCCTTGTGATTCTCATCCTGTTCGGTCTCCGAATCACCATGGTCTCGAGGGACTCGACCAACCATGATGTTCGATTAAGTCAACACCATCGTTACAAGATGAGTCTGATTCGATGATATACCCTTGAGGGACATGACCAAGCATACCACGTCCTCAGAGGTCACTAGTGATATCTCTATATCATAGGCAAAATAGCGAATCGTGATAAAGGTAAGCCTCAAGAGACCCGACCAACTCAACCTACACTGAGAATCAGTCTCTACCTATAACGATGAAAGGCCATGTGGGTCAATTTAATTATCTCATGTTTATCGATTTAATATTTTTGAGAGAGGGGTTTCTTTGATTTGGTCTCCTAATATGACATGTCACACAGATACATATTTAATATATATCTACATCACATACATATATATATAGATATATATATATAATATATATATATATCTATATATATATATATATCTATATATATATATCTATATATATATATAGATATATATATATATCTATATATATATATAGATATATATATATAGATATATATATATAGATATATATATATAGATATATATATATAGATATATATATATATCTATATATATATATCTATATATATATATAGATATATATATATATCTATATATATATATCTATATATATATATCTATATATATATATCTATATATATATATCTATATATATATATCTATATATATATATCTATATATATATATAGATATATATATATATATCTATATATATATATAGATATATATATATATCTATATATATATATAGATATATATATATAGATATATATATATATCTATATATATATATATCTATATATATATATCTATATATATATATCTATATATATATATCTATATATATATATATCTATATATATATATATATATATATATATATATATATATATATATATATATATATATATATATATATATATATATATATATATATATATACACACACACACATACATACATACATATCTAGTAGGTGTATAAACAATCACACATCATATGAGCAATTACATTAGATGATCATGAACCACAGCCTAATATGATCAGGCCTGAGCTAATGGACCTAATCACTCACATCAAGATCTTTGTGAGCAACGATGCATCTCCATGCCCTGTGATCGTCCAACTCATCCTCGTCGGTTCCGTCGGCATTTCAACACATCTCCATGCATCGCGATCCTCCGTCTCGTGGGTCCCGCTATCGCATCCATGCTCCCGCTACGCCTCCTCATGTGATTACAACTTAATCATAGGCATGCAGGCTCGATAATAAACTAGAAATAAAATGAAGGCTTACAGGCCCAATAATAATAATCACAAGTACACACATCATATGGTCCATGATCATTCGTCCACACATCATACATCACATGTGTAAATCATCATCATGTAGGACTACCAGATAATAATAAAAATAATAATCAATTAAATCTTTTAATTAATTAATATTTTTTAAATCAAGGACATGTAGGAAATTTTTTGATTTATGAGGGGTATTTTTATAATTTGGACAAAGGATAGAATTTAGAATTTCTAAAAATCTAAGGGGCAAAACTATCTTTTGGCCAGAAAACCCTAACCCCTCTCTTCTCCCTACTTGTCACGACCGCCGCCACCGGTGTGCCCACGCGTAGGTGGCCATCGTGCTTGGGCCCTGCTTGTAGGTGTCGTTGCAAGCAGCCGGCCGAGAACCTGCATGCAGGTGGCAGCGCTGCCATCTGCAAGGGCAACAACAATTGCTATCGTTTCTCGCTTTTGCGTCAACGATTTTGACGTTAAAAGTTTCTTCAAAACACAACACATGCAATTCAAAACCAATCTTTCATATGAACAACCTGGCTTTGATACCACTGTTAGGAAATCTTGGGGGGTGACATCACATGCATAGTAGAAGAACAGAAAATAAAATCCTCATTACCAAAGATATGTTCGTCGTCGTGCGAAGATTAGTACGCAAAAATTCACGAAAAAGAAAATCACGTGTGAGATAGATTGTGTTTCCTAGGGAGATCGTATATCCCTGAATCCATGCAGATTTCTAAGAGAGGGTGAAGGAGGGCATGTGCTCTCCTCTCTAGCGGTGATCCACACAGTAGGGCTGCGACGATGTTCCTCAAAACTCCAAGCCTGCTTTGAGGTGGAGAGGGGGAGGAGAATAGGAGAGGCAAGCAAAAGACTCTAACCTATGAACCACTGATTCCCTCCTATTTATAGAGGTCCCATATCAACTTAACTCTAATGGATCCTGTCCTATTGGGTATTGGATCTATATCCAACTACCCAAGCCTCTTAGATTAGTGGATCTCTATCTAATAATCTCTTATGGGTACTTATTGGATCTCATCCATAGGATTCAATAATTTAGGGGCTTAGTGGATATCCAATAAGATAGGGGTATCTCATATCCGAACCTCTACTCATCGCAATGCCTACCATATGTGTATAACTTTATTGGCCTAATATCGAGTTGGTCATGAGTCATACCTGTCAGAACTCTTTCTTGCTCAGTGAATTATTATCTCTATAATAATTAACTCGACTTATCGATTGCGGACGTACTAGGCCACTACGCCGCAGTCCCCAAATGATACTAGGGAATTCAATCCATTGGACTTATCTATCCTCAATTACCGTGTACCTATACTCCCTCATCCATCTAATATCCTAAAGACCGTATACCAGGTATGATGCTATCAGACCTATACAGTTCCTACTCGAATCTCACTCTAATCGGATTCTCCTAGAAAACTCTCTCTCTCAATCCGAATGACCCTAGCCATGGATTTGTCTAAGAAAGAACACATGGGACATTCCTCTCATGACACCGAGAGTGGATGATCCTTTATTGATACTCAATAGTTCTCATATAGTTGGCTACCACTCTCGATGACCGACTATGCTAGATCTGGGACATCTAAACCTATAAGTCTGATATCAAAGAGTGGAGCACTCATATAAGACATCCTTGGTGTCTCAAGTCTAAGAACTAGATACACCACTAGGACTACGAAATCGCTATCTGACAATAAGGCATCATCAACCATTTAGCATTTCGTAAGCGGATCAATCAGTGAACTCATTCTCTAATGAGCTCCTGTACTGTATCTCTAGTGTCCACACATGAGCAGCTATGAGCTCAGTTGCATCCATCATATGGACGGGTATACAGCACACTAGTCTGTCCAGTTATCTCACTATCCCTCTCGAGTAACCTATGATCAGGATTATTTAGGATCTGTGTTTAAAGGTGAATCAGTCTCATTATTGTGATCTCATCACGATCTGATTCTCATTGCACAGATCCAAGGATATCACAATATATATATACATATTTGCAACAAGCAATATAAAGTGATAAATGCCATAATATAATAAGTAAAAAGACTGCATGTCAAGTCACACATGTCATCACTCACATGATTGGCTTATAGGGCACATATGACTAGTAATATGAAATGACGTGTAAGGCACATGATGAATTTGAGAACAACCTTCCAAAGAATAGGAAGGATTTGACACTTCTATTGAATCTTGGATTTTGATGATGAAGTTAATTGTCATTTGTTATCTAATCCATATATTGAGATAAGTGTGTAGGATTAACTACAATGAAAGTAAGACATGCGGTAGGAGTTGCGCCGGAGTCAAGACTATGATCACGTTGGGGGTTCGAGAGTTCGACGGAAGTTCGGACGGTCGTCGAAGGTTCTGCGGGAACAAATCCGAGAAGTCCAAGAGCTTGCCAAAGAAGCTCATCGGAACTCGCCAAGTGGATCATCGCAAGTCCAGGAGTTCGCTAGAAGTCCGCCGGAGCATCGTCGAGGGTTCGTTAGATGTTCGCTGGAAGCTCATCGGAAGAAGCGATTTACGCACCGGAGCAAGTTACAGTAAATGTCTTGAAAATATCGTAGTTAGCATGATGATTAAGTTAGAAACGAGAGGTGATCCCATTAACTTAATCTTGGGGCAATTGGGCCCTTGACAAACCCAAATTGGGCCGAATGGATTAGCCCATTCGGACTCAGATTTCTTGGCCGGCGATGGCACCGCTTGGGTTGGCGATGGCACTGCCCAGGAGCTGAGTCTCCCAGGAAAGCTAGGCGATAGAACCGCCCATGTCAGGCGGTGGTACCGCCTGGGCTTGGTCTCTAAGTGAGGCTGGGCGGTGGTACCGCCTGAGCTCGGTCTCCGAGCTCTGTCAGGCGGTAGTACCGCCCAGTTATGGCAGTAATACCGCCAGGACCCCGGAAATCCGGGATATGACATTTTTTAGCTCCAAATTCAAACCAGTTTGGGGCCTATATAAATCCCATCCTTTCATGCATGAAAGGGCACCGAAACTTAGCATTTATTCTAATATTTTGAGAGCTTAAAAGTGTTGTAAAAGGCTAGAAGTTCTTCTCTTTCTTTTCTTCTAAGTTTTGATCATTCAAGAGAGGAGTGAAAAAGTGGAAGGAGTAAAGCTGTAAAAGAGTGGTTGGCCTTCGCCTATTGAAGGAAGGCCTCTAGTGGACGTCGGTGACCTCGTCGGAGGAGGAAGCCAAAAGTGGATGTAGGTCAAGATTGACTGAACCACTCTAAATCTCAATTTGCATTTACATTCTGCTCTCTATCATAAACTGCAAACTGCCTCCAATACTTTACTTCAACTCTACTTATACTTAATCTTAAGTTGAAGTACTTTCTGAATCGGCTTTCGTATCAAAATTGTCTTTATCGTATAAACGTCGTTTTAAACCGTCGTTCTCTTACCGCTGCACTAATTCACCCCCTCCTCTTAGTGCCGACCTTTGACTCTTGATCCTAACAATTGGTATCAGAGCGGGATTAACTCTCAATTGAATTAAAACCCAAGAGAGATGGCATACGTCGGAAATCAAGAGGGCCACTCTATTACACATCCACCCATGTTCAATGGGACGGACTACACCTATTGGAAGACCCAAATGAGGATCTTCCTTATTTTAATGGATTTTTAACTTTGGAATCTTGTCGAAAATGGATTTTCGAAGTCTTCTCTTCCAATGATCGATTGGAATGAATTGGAGAAGAAGACTTTCGCTCTTAATGCAAAGGCTATGAATGCCTTATTTTGTGTGCTTGATAAAAGCGAGTTCAATCGTGTTTCGGTTTGTGAAACCGCATTTGATATTTGACATACACTTGAAGTGACTCACGAAGGCACAAGTAGAGTGAAAGAGTCAAAAATTAATCTTTTGATACAGTCTTTTGAACTTTTCTGAATGAAACCGAGCGAGACTATTGGCGACATGTACACCCGTTTCACGGATGTCGTCAATGGTCTAAAAGGACTTAACAAAAGTTTTTCAGATTTTGAGCTCATAAATAAGATTCTAATATCCCTTCCTAAGAGTTGGGACCCTAAAGTCACTGCTATTCAAGAGGCTAAAGATTTAAACAACTTCCCTCTTGAAGAATTAATTAGGTCATTAATGACCTACGAAATGACTTACAAAGCTCATGAAGAGCAAGAAGACATCCTTCCAAAAAACAAAAAGGATATGACACTTAGAACTTTCGAAGACCACTTGAGAGAAAACTCAAAGTGATGAAGACTGTGACGATGACTTAGCACTTCTAACACGGAAATTCAAAAAATTCATTAAAAGAAACAAGTTTAAAAATGACATAAAAAATAAATTTGAACCCAAAAAGGACCAAGCTATTTGCTACAAATGCAAGAAGTCGGGACACTACAAAAGTGATTGTCCCCAAGCCAAGAAGAGAACACCAAAGAAGAAGGCGCTCAAAGCAATGTGGGATGACTCAAACGCGTCCGAAGAAGAGGAGTCCAACACCGAGCAAGTTGCTTATTACGCCCTAATGACCATAAGAGATGAGGTAACGAATTTAATTGATGCATATTTATCATTTAACGAATTATTAAATGTCTTCCATAACTTATTTGATGAATGCAAAACTATTAGTAGAAAATACAAATTGCTAAAAAAGGAGCAGGATAGTCTTACTTGTAATTTCGATAAATTAAAAATTAAATATCATGATAGTTTAGCTCCATGTAAAAAATGTCATGATCTATAAACTCTCCAAAAGGAGAACTTGCTACTTAAGAACACCTTGAAGAAATTCGAGGTTGGTAGCAAGTCTTTGAATATGATCCTTACAAATAAGGGTTATGTTCCTAAAAGAAGTGGAATCGAATTTGTAAGAAGTCCTCACCAAAATCCAACCACCTTCATTAAAGGCCCTATCTTACATGTTTGACACCAAAACAAATACAACTTTTGTTACAAATATGGACATAGAACTTATCATTGTCCATTCAAGAAAGTTAGTCCAAACAAACTGATTTGGATTCCTAAAGAAATCACGATAAATTCTATGCAACATGATAAACAATTTAGATCAATGTTTGAGGCACCCAAAAGTAAATTGGTACCTAAAAATCATCATTTCTTGTATAAACATATACCATTATAAATTAGGAGCAAGAGATGATACCTTGATAGTGGATGCTCAAGGCATATGACCGGAGATCTATCTCAATTCTCTAAGCTCACTAGCATAAACGAAGGCTTTGTCACCTTTGGAGACAACAACAAGGGTAAAATCATTGGTAAAGAAACCATAGGTAAAAAATCCAACATCTTTATTGAAGATATTTTGTTAGTTGATGGTTTAAAACATAACCTCTTGAGCATTAGTCAATTATGTGATAAAGGATATATTGTCAAATTCGAATCTAATGCTTACATCATTGAAAAACCACACAAAAACACATCTATGATTGCATTAAAACAAAATAACGTATACACCATTGACATCAATGATCTTTGTAATGAAATGTGTTTCTCGATTTTGAATGAGGATGCTTGGCTTTAGCATAGGAGATTAGGTCATGCTAGCATGAAACTAATCACTCAAATATCATCCAAAGAACTTGTAAGAGGAATTCCTCATATCAAGTTCATCAAAGATAATGTGTATGATGCTTGTCAATTAGGAAAACAAATTAAGGGTAGTTTCAAATCTAAGAATCAAATAAGCACCTCTAGGCACTTACAATTGATCCATATGGACTTGTTTGGACCTATCTCTACATCAAGCCTAGGAGGTAGCAAATACGCCTTCATCATTGTAGATGACTATAGTAGATACACCTGGACTTATTTCTTAAAACACAAAAATGAATGCTTTAGATATTTTACCAAGTTTTGCAAACTTGTCCAAAATGAAAAGAGTTCTATGATTCGTCAATTAGAAGTGATCATGGTGGTGAATTTCAAAACCATGATTTCCAAGAATTTTATGAATTTAATGGATAAAATCACAACTTCTCTACTCTAAGAAATCCTAAACAAAATGTAGTAGAAAGAAAAAATAGAAATTTACAAGAAATAGCGAGAACCATGTTGAATGAACATAGCCTACCCAAATATTTTTGGGTCGAAGTCGTAAACACTGCATGCTATATTTTGAATAGAGTTCTAGTAAAACCCTTACTCATCAAAACTCCCTATGAGTTGTGGAACAACAAAAAACCCAATGTTTCATATTTTAAAGTTTTTGGGTGTAAGTGTTTTATCTTGAATGAAAAAGATGCCTTAAGAAAATTTGATACTAAATCCGATAAAAGAATTTTCCTTAGTTATTCTTCGATTTCTAAAGCTTTTCGTATCTTCAATAAAAGAACTTTAATTATAGAAGAATCCATTCATGTTATTTTCAATGAGATTTCCAAAATCAAGAAAAATGATTTTGATGATGATGTTAATTTTGATTCTTTGAATTTAAATAAAATCCCTTCTCCAACTAGCAACTTGGATGCATCCACTTCCAAAACATCCTTACCCAAGGATTGGAAGTATATAGATGCTCATCCTAAGGAGCTAATCCTAGGAGACACATCTAAGGGGGTTCAAACACGTTCTTCTCTTAAAAATTTTTGTGTCAACGCCGCTATTCTCTCCCAAATTGAACCTAAATGTATTGACAAAACCATGAAAGATGATTCATGGATTATCACAATGCAAGATGAGTTAAATCAATTTAAGAGAAATGAGGTGTGGAAGCTTGTTCCTAGGCCAAATGACCATTTAGTTATTGGTACTAAATGAGTTTTTAGAAACAAGCAAGATGAATATGGTATCGTGGTTAGAAAAAAGGCTAGATTAGTAGCCAAAGGTTTCAACCAAGAAGAAGGTATCGATTATGAAGAAACCTTCGCTCCTGTGGCTATATTAAAAGCCATAAGGATGCTCCATGCCTATGCTAGTAATAATAATTTAAAATTATTTCAAATGGATGTTAAAAGCGCTTTTCTTAATGGCTTTATTTCCGAAGAAGTTTATGTTGAACAACCTCCTGGATTTGAAAATAATAGCCTCCCTAATCATGTGTTTAAATTAACTAAAGCTCTCTATGGTTTAAAACAAGCCCCAAGGGCTTGGTATGAGAGACTTAGTTCTTTTCTTATTGAAAATAATTTCACAAAAGGTTAGGTTGATACTACATTGTTTATTAAAAATTTTGAAAATAATTTTCTCATTGTTGAGATTTATGTTGATAATATTATTTTTAGTTCTACAAACGAATCTCTTTGTGAATCTTTTGCTAAAACCATAAGTCTTAAATTTGAAATGAGTTTGATGGGAGAATTAATCTTTTTCTTAAGCTTATAAATTAAGCAACTAAGAAATGATATATTTATTAGCTAAACTAAATATGCTTTAGATTTGCTAAAAATATTTAGTATGGAAAGCTCAAAAGCTATTAACACTCCTATAAGCACCTCCACTAAGTTAGAAATTAATGAAAGTGGAGAAAGCTTCGATAAAAAAACTTATAGGGGTATGATAGGAAGTTTACTTTACCTCACTACAACTAGATCAGATATCATGTTCAGTGTAGGACTTTGTACTAGGTTTCAATCGAACCCTAAGATATCTCATCCCAAAACAATTAAAAGAATACTTAGATGTCTTAAAGATACCACAAATCTAGGATTATGATATCCAAAAACCGAGAAGTTTGAGTTAATTGCTTATGCTGATGCGGATTTTGCTGAGTGTAGACTAGATAGAAAAAGCACATTAGGAACATGTCAATTTTTGGGACATGCTCTTGTTTCCTGGTCATCTAAGAAACAAAACTCGATTGCACTATCAACAACCAAAGCTAAGTATTTTGTAGCTAGTGCATACTGTGCACAAGTTGTGTGGATGAAAAACACCTTAGAAGATTATAAAGTTCATCTTAAAAATATTCTCATTAAATGTGATAACACAAGTGCTATATGTTTAACAAAGAATCTCATTCAACACTCAAGAACAAAACATATTGATATTAGACATCACTTTATACGAGATCATGTCACTAATCATGATGTAGTTATAGAGTTCATTGATACTAAATATCAACTAGCTAATATTTTTACAAAGCCTTTAAATGAAGAACAATTTGATTTTATTATAAGAGAATTAGGCATGTTAATGTGTCCGAATGTATGAACTTATTAAAATTATTTTTTGGATGTTCTTGATTCAATGATCAAATCACTTAATTGCTATGATGATTTTACATGATTACATGCCTTAATAACATGTTGGAAATTATGTGTTTTGGATACAAAATCTTCATAATAATAAGCATGTTTTATCTTCATGATTGTATTTGAAAATCTATAGCAAAACCTTGTCTGAATGCATGAAAGTATTAAATTTTATTTTTGGATTTTTTGATCCTAACGATACATTATTCTCTTTCGGACTTAATGCAGCTTTCATAAGCATGTCATATAGAGTTTAATTCATATCATTGATTTTTGACATATAGAATCAATTAGCAAATGTATCTCTCATAGACTTATCGTGTGAAAATTATTTTTTTTTAGAAATAGATTTGATGAAATGATTCTTTCTTATAAATTCCTTCTTGAAAAAGGAAGATTTTTTTAGCAAGGATTTGACTCACATACATATCTTGATCCTTGTAAAAATGAAACGTGATTTAAATCTCTTATTAATTTTATCTTCATTCGAGTAATCTCACAAATGGCTTTTCTCTTTCATGCAAAAAGATAATACCAAATAAAAAGGAAGAAGTAATCTTCATGTCATGTTTTCCTTGAAGATGTTTGTATAATTGGTATCCCATCACTCATTGTTGAAAAATGACATGAACCTAATTATGGCATGAATCATTACCGCACTTATGTTTAAAATTTGCTTATATCGTTCTCCTTTTTATTGATGACAAAGGGGGAGAAATATATGAATTGATGCTATGAGTGCCATATTTGAATTTGAATTATGTTAAGATATCAAAAGAAGCTTGCATTGAAATATATAATAAATTGATGATAGAAATGCTATGATTGCTATATTTGCATTATGCCATATATGCATCATGTTAAGATATCAAGAACTTGCATCGCAATTTTACATGTTGATATCTTGCCATGTGATGAAATGCTATGATTGCTAAACACTTGAAATGCTTGCGTTATGTTAAAACATCAAAAGCTTACATTGCAATTTTACATGTTGATATCTTACCATATGATGAAGTGCTACCATTACTATCATTCATATTTGAAATGTAAGACTTGAAAATGGATGTCAAGTCTTTGACATCATTTTCAGAGAGATACATCATGATAGGAATCATGATGAGAGTATTGATAAGGTTAAACGATCTTAACTTATCAATATGTCTCTTGAATTCAAAGGCTTTGAATTCAAGAATAACTTATCTCAAGTATGACATATAGGTAGGGGGAGTTAAGGTTAACTCCGTTATCAATTGATTGTCATCATCAAAAAGGGGGAGGTTGTTGAATCTCAAATTTTGATGATGAAGTTCATTATCATTTGTTATCTAATCCATATGTTGAGATAAGTGTGCAGAATTAACTACAATGAAAGTAAGACATGCAGCAGGAGTTGCGCTGGAGTCAAGACTATGATCATTTGGGGGTTCGAGAGTTCGACGGAAGTCCGGACGGTCGTCGAAGGTTCTGCGGGAACAAATCCGAAAAGTCTAAGAACTTGCTAAAGAAGCTCATCGGAACTCACCAAGTGGATCGTCGTAAGTCCAAGAGTTTGCTAGAAGTCCACCGGAGCATCGCCGAGGGTTCATCAGAAATTCACCGGAAGCTCGCCGGAAGAAGCGATTGACGCACCGGATCAAGTTGCAGTAAATGTCTTGAAAATATTGTAGTTAGCATGATGATTAAGTTAGAAATGGGAGGTGATCCAATTAACTTAATCTTGGGGCAATTGGGCCCTTGACAGACCCAAATTGGGTCGAATGGATCAGCCTATTCGGACCCATATTTCCTGACCGACGGTGGCATCGCCTAGGAGCTGTCTCCCAAGAAAGCTAGGCGGTGGTACTGCTTGGGCTCGGTCTCCGAGTGAGGCTGGGCGGTGGTACCACCCAATTATAGCGGTAGTACTGCTAGGACCCCGAAAATCCGGGATATGATATTTTTGAGCTCCAAATTCAAACCAGTTTAGGGCCTATATAAACCCCACCCTTTTATGCATAAAAGGGCACTGAAACTTAACATTTATTCTGAGATTTTGAAATCTTAAAAGTGTTGTAAAAGGTTAGAAGTTCTTCTCCCTCTTTTCTTCTAAGTTTTGATCATTCAAGAGAGGAGTGAAAAATCTGTAAGGGTTCTCTCCTAAGCCCGTCAAAAGGAGTAAAGCTGTAAAAGGGTGGTTGGCCTTCGCCTATTGAAGGAAGGCCTCTAGTGGACGTCGGTGACCTCGTCAGAAGAGGAAGCCAAAAGTGGATGTAGGTCAAGATTGACCGAACCACTCTAAATCTCGGTTTGCATTTACATTCTGCTCTCTATCTTAAACTACAAACTGCCTCCATTACTTTACTTCAACTCTACTTACGCTTAATCTTAAGTTGAAGTACTTTCCGAATCGGCTTTCATATCGAAATCATTTTTATCGTACAAACGTCATTTTAAACCGTTGTTATCTTACCGCTGCACTAATTTACCCCCCCCCCCCCCCCCCCCCCTCTTAGTGCCGACCTTTGACTCTCGATCCTAACAACTTCGAGTAAATGAAGACCACTCGAGCGAAAGCTCAAGTGATGATGACTTTGAACTCTTAACAATGAAACTTAAAAAGTTTTTAAAATAAGAATTAAAGAACAAAAATGAACCTAAAAAGAATAAGTTACAAAAGAAGAAGAAAACATTCAAGGTGACATGAGACAAATCGAGTTCATCTAAAGATGAAGAACAAACCAACAAAGGCGAGGTGACGAACTACACATTAATGACTTTTGTCAACAAGGTAAGTGACTCAATCGATTCTCTTTTTCCTTATCATGAAATTACTTAGTGTTTTTTATGATTAGTTTTAAATATTATTTTCATGACAATTGTATGTTTTGTAATAATACTTGCACATCAAATAAGATTAATTCCTTGTATATTATAAGAAACAATTATGTATATCTTGATGATTTTGTATTGCTTTTCGATTTTAAACATGATGGATGGTTTTCATATGAAAAACTTGAGCATATATATATGAAATCAATCACATAAAATGAAACACATAAAAAGGAAAATATATTATCATTGGAATTAAAATGATAAATAAAATCTCTTGTTTAAAGAAGCCTTATGTTTAATATGTTATATTTTTAGTCATGATGATTTTGATGATAAAATTTATTTTTCGATCTTAAACGATGATGCATGCTTTGATTTGACATAAAAAAACTTAGGCATGCTTATGTGAAATAAATCATATAAATTCGAAAAAAAAAGGGAGGAAAGCAGTTTTCTTAAGAATTTCTCAATCTCTATCTTATTAAGTTTTCAAAAAGAGAGATTGATAAATCTATTTATATCATATTTGATGATTTTACATTTTGAAACTATGCATGATGGGTTTGAATGCACGAATCGATAATCTTTTTGTCACACGAATCATGATTCCTTCACTTTGATACTCTATTTTTTTTATGATTCATGATGAATTGAGACATATTATGCATGAACCTATTTCTCATATGCTTCTTCTTGTTATTTACTAAAGAGAAGAATTTTCTAGATAAGTCATGAATTTTTTGAAATTATAACTCTTTTTAATTGAGATATTATGCATGAATCAAGTTTTCGTGTGAATCTATCTATGTTGCCTTCATTGAATTTTTTGAAAAGTAGTTTTGAAGATGATTTTGGATCTATTTTCATATGACTCATTTTACGAATGAGATGATATATCCAACTAAATCATTTATCGTATTTATCACTTGTGATATATTCAACATGAAACATCTTTCTTGAAGCACGTATAATTCACTTTTTTAAGAGAATATTTATCAAACCGTGATAAGTTGAGATTTTCATTATATGAATCAAAAAATTTCATTGTTCTCCCATTATTCTACTTGTTATATATTAAAAGGAAGCATTATTGAAATCATGATCTTGAATTCTCGGAATCAAAACTTGATATTTTGCTTATGTGAATCAAGATCCCTTACTTTTTATTCTCGAATGATTTCTTGCATTTTATTAAAGAGAATATTTATCAAAATGAATCATGTCTTTTGGTATTTACATGATCTTATCTTTCATGATATGATTTTCTTTGTATAATTCTTTGAATTCATAAAGTATATCTCATCACCAAATTTTTCTTGATATCTTTTATATGATGACTTGAATATTTACATCTTTGTGTTATTCCCCTCTTTTTGCCTATGACAAAGGGGGAGAAAGAATTGCTAGTGTGCATATCTCAAGAAAAGCACATTGCTAAGAAAGGCAAAACTTGCAAGCTTGCACATTAAGGGAGATAGTTTTGCTAACTTGGATAAATTGGTATAAAACTTACTTGATATGCTTTCAAACATATGTATTGTTGAATGATTCTCCTTTTTGTTAGATGACAAAGGAGAAAAAATATTGATTTAATGTTTGGTATCATGAATACTTTAGTGGGAGAAATGATGAATGTTTGGTATCATCATCAAAATATTAATTTAATGCATGAAGTGATAAATGCTTAAAAATTTTAATGTCTTAACATCATAAATGTTATGCCCAAAATGATGTATCATGAATGCTTGAGCATCATGTATGATTGCCCATAGTGATGATTGATTTATTTTTGGTATCATGCATAAAATAAGGATGAAATGTAAGGTTTTAAAATTGTGTATGTTTTAATTTAAAACTATAATGATGCACAAACATTTTGAATTAAGAATGATACTTTATCTTTGTCATGATTTGAAAATTGATGTAAAGGGAAAAGAATTACAACATTATATTCTTCCCTTCTATTTGACAATGACAAAGGGGGAGTAAAATTTGTTAACTTGCATGTTCTAAAATGATGTAAAATTTACTAAATTTGCTAGCTTACAAATTGTAAGAAAAATGTACTTCTCAAAAAAGAAGAAAGAATTTGCTATCTTGAACATCACCAAGAATTACTAGCTTGCAATATCAAGAGAAGCAAAAGTGCTATCTCAAGAAGCATAACTTGCTAACTTGCAAAAAAAGCAAAAAATTATACTTCTCAAAAAAGAAGAAAGAAAATTACTAGCTTGCATGATGATAAAACTTGAGATTATATTTATAATGCAATGATTTGATATTATATATCAAAAACTTGCTAGTTATACTTCTCCTTTTTGTTGATGACAAAGGGGGAGAAGATAGAATGATATACTATGCATAGGATGATGTACTTGGATATTTGATATTATGCATGTAATACTTCAACTTATGATAATGATGCATGCAATGATGAAATATTCATGATTAAAATTACTTTAACTTGAATTCAAGATTTCTATCAATATGGCATATTGATAGGGGGAGTTAAGGTTAACTCCGTCATCATCAAAAAGGGAGAGATTGTTGAATCTTGAATTTTGATGATGAAACCAATTGATAGTGTTTATCTTATCTATGCTTTAAACGATGTAGGAAGTTTTTATCAAGGAAAGACAATTAAAAGCAGGAAGAATCATGTTGAGCCGGAGTGGAACATGTCAGAAGATTGGACGTCGAGCTGGAGGATCGATCGACGTATCGGCAAAAGGCTTCGAGCCATGGATTCAGGCATTGGGCCAAGAAGAGCGAAAATTATGTTGGGAAATCTTAAGGGCAACATCACATGCACAACGGAAGAACAAGAAAACAAAATCCCCTATTCCCAAAGAGATGTTCGTCGTCATGCGAAGATTGGTGCACAAAAAATCCACGAAACAAACTGTATATAGAATAGAATGTGTTACCTAGGGAGATCGTATATCCTTGTTTCCTTGCAGATCTCTAAGAGAGGGTAAAGGAGATCAAGCGTCCTCCTCTCTAGCGGTGATCCACACAGTAGGGCTGCGATGACGCTCTTCTAAACTCCAGGCCTGCTCTGAGGTGGAGAACGGGGGGGGGGGGGAGAATAGGAGAGGCAAGCAAAGGCTCTATCCTTTGAGACTCTGAATCCCTCCTATTTATAGAGACCCCCTATCAAGCCCTAATGGATCCTCCCCTAGTGGGTATTGGATCTGAATCCAATTACCCAAGCCTTTTAGATTAGTGGATCTCTATCCAATAATCTCTCATGGGCTCTTATTGGATCTCGTTCATGGGATCCAATAAAGTAGGAGCTTATTGGATATCCAATAAGATAGGGGCTCCAACGGATATCTCATATCCGAACCTCTACTCATCGTAATGCCTACCATATGTGTGTGACCCTCTATGCCCAATATCGAGTTGGCCGTGAGTCATAGCTGTCAGAACTTCTTCTAGCTCAGTGAATTATTATCTCTGTAATAATTCACTCGACTCATCGACTACGGACGTACTAGGCCACTACACCGTAGTCCCCAAACGATACAGGGAAATCCAATCCATTGAACCTGTCTGTCCTAAGTTACCGTGTACCTATAGTCTCTCATCCATCTAATATCCCAGAGATCGTATATCGGGCATGGTACTGTAGACCCATATGATTTCTACTTGAGTCTCGCTCTAATCGGATTCTCCCGGAGAACTCTTTCTCTCTCAACTCGAATGACCCTGGCCCGGGATTTATTTGAGCAAGAACACATAGGATATTCCTCTCATGACGCCGAAAGTGGATGATCATCTATCGACACTCAATAGCCCTCGTAAGGTCGACTGCCACTCCCAATAACCAGCTGTACTAGATCTAGGACATCCAAACCTATAAGTCTAGTATCAAAGAGTGGAGCACTCATATAGGACATCATTGGTGTCTCAAGTCTAAAGACCAGATACACCACTAGGACTACGGAATCGCTGTCTAACAATAAGGCATCATCAACCATCCAATATTCCATAAGCGCATCAATCAACGAACTCATTCTCCAATGAGCACCTTTACTGTATCCCTAGTGTACCCACACGAGTAGCTATGAGACCAGCTACATCCATCATATGGATGGGTATATAGCACACCAGTCTGTCCGGTTATCACGATGTCCCTCTCGAGTAACCTATGATCGGGATTATTTAGGATCTGTGTTTAAAAGTGAATCGGTCTCATTATCGTGATCTCATCACGATCCGATTCCTATTGCACAGATCTAAGGACATCACAATATATACATTCATATATGCAATAGACAATATAAAGTGATAAAAGTCAAAATATAATAAGCAAAAAGATTCCATGTCAAGTCACACATGCGATCACTCACGTGATTGGCTTGTTAGGCACCTATGACTAGCAATCTCCCACTTGACCTAAATCCAATCACCTATGTGTCTGATCCCCATTAGACCCCTGTGACGCTCAAAGACAATCTGAGACAACGGCTTTGTCAGTGGATCTGCAATGTAATCTTCGGATGAAACTCTTTCCACTACTACATCTCCTCGGGTCATGATCTCTCTAATAAGTTGGAACCTCCTCATAACACTTCTGATGAGACTCGGGTTCCCTTATTTGAGTAATCACCTTGTTGTTGTCGCAATATAAGAAATCATCTCCTCGCTACTTAGCCCAACTCCTAGATCTGTGATGAACTTCTTCATCCAGCAGTAGTATCTTGCTTGGAACTCTTCCAACACACTGCTCCTCTATTCAAGGTGTACACATACCCCGAATTCGACTTGCTATCATCGACATCAAACTGAAAACTTGAGTCTGTGTAACCTTCAACCCTCAGGCTACCACCTCTCTATACTAGTAAAAGATCATTAGTCCTTCTCAAGTACTTAAGGATACACTTTACTGCTTTCTAGTGCTCCAAGCCTGGATCCGCCTAATACCTGCTCGTGACACTCAGAGCATGCGCTATATCATGCCTAGTACATAGCATGACATACATGATAGACCCTATTGCCGAGGCATAAGATATCATATCAATGTTCGTCCTTTCTTCTGGAGTCTTTGGGGACATACTCCTAAAAAGCGATATCCCATGTCTCATCAGTATGAGACTTCTCTTGGAATTTTCCATGCCAAACCTTTTGACAATGGTTTCTATGTACCTGAACTGGGACAAACCAAGCATCCTCTTGGATCTATCTCTATAGATCTGAATCCCCAAGATATAGGATGCTTCCCCTAAGTCCTTCATGGAGAAGTGTCTAGATAACTAAGCCTTTACTGTGTATAGCATTCTTACGTCATTCCCAATGATCAGGATGTCATCCACATATAACACCAAAAAGGTGATAGCGCTCCCACTTACCTTCCTGTATACACAAGGCTCATTTTCGTTCTTAACAAAGTCATAAGATCTGATTGCCTCATCAAATCTTATGTTCCAACTTCAAGAAGCTTGTTGTAGTCCATAAATGGATCTAAACAACCTGCACACCTTATCTGGGCAGTCCTTAGATACGAATCCCTCAGGGTGTATTATATACACCTCCTCATCGAAGTTCTCATTGGGGAATGCAGTTTTCACATCTATCTGCCAGATCTCATAATCATAGTGTGCTGCAATAGCCAATAGAATTCGGATGGATTTTAGCATTGCCACGGGTGAGAAGGTTTCGTCATAGTCAACACCTTGCCTTTGACGATACCCCTTAGCCACTAGCCTTACTTTATAGGTCTCTACCTTTCCATCTACTCCGATCTTTTTTCTTAAAAATCCACTTACAACCAATGGGTACAATACCTTCGGGCGCATCAACTAGGTTCCAAACCTTGTTGGAGTATATAGAATCCATCTCAGAATTCATGGCTTCTTGCCACTTCCTGGAGTCTATACTCATAATAGCCTCCTCATAAGTTTGAGGATCAATATCCTCAATATCCTCTCCTCTAATATGTCCAACATATCTCTCAGGAGGATGGGATACTCTGTCAAACCTACGTAAAGTTGAAACTTGTGTATTAGGTACCTGAACAAACTCGGGCTGTAGAGTGGTGCTTGAGCTTGGTTCTCTAACCTCGCTCAACTCTATCATGCTCCTACTATCTCTGCCAAGAATATGTTCCTTCTCAAAGAACAGTGCTCTTTTGGCTACAAAGACCTTTTGGTCCTCGAGATGATAGAAATAATACCCACAAGTTTCCTTGGGGTATCCCACAAATTTGCATCGCTCTGTCCTCGATTCTAACTTATTAGGGTTGTATCTTTTAACGTGGGCAAGGCGGCCCAAATCTTAATAACTTTAAGATCGGGCTTCTTCCCTTTCCATATCTCATATGGTGTAGACACTACTGACTTAGTTGAAACTGTGTTCAGAAGGTAAACTGCGGTCTCTAGGGCATATCCCCAGAATGAGATGGGTAGGTTAGCGAAACTCATCATGGACTGTACTATGTCTAACAGCGTACGATTTCTCCTTTCAGACACACCATTGAGCTGAGGTGTATAAGGAGGTGTCCATTGGGATAATATCCCATGGTTCTTGAGGAACTAACTAAACTCTGTACTTAAGTACTTACCTCCTCGATCTGATCGAAGAATTTTGATACTCTTTCCAGTCTGGTTCTCCACCTCATTCTTATACTCTCTAAATTTCTCAAAGGCCTCGGATTTGTACTTCATTAAGTACATATATCCATACCTTGAGAAATAATTAGTAAAGGTAATGAAGTAGGAGTAACCACCAATGGCATGAGTTGACATGGGTCCACATACATCACTATGTATGAGTTCCAACAGCTTAGTGGCTCTCTCTCCAGTTTTACTAAATGGAGAGTTGGTCAGTTTTCGACGAAAGCAAGGCTCGCAAGTTGCATATGACTCATAGTCAAATGGATCTAAATATCCATCATTTAGTAATTTTTAAATTTTTTCTTCATGGATGTAACCTAGCCTACAATGCCACAGGTATACAATGTTCATCTCATCTCGTTTCCTCTTGGACACACTTACATTCATGATATGTGGAGTAGTGTCTAGCATAAATAAACTATTATGCAATGTCCCTTTCATGATAGTCATTGTTCTCAAAAACTAATTTATATCCACTAACTGTCAAACATGAAATGAAGATAATGTTTTTGATAATAGAAGGAACAAAATAACATGCATCTAACGCAATAAAAGCTCCACCAAGCAGATGTAGGGCGACCTCGCCAACGGCTACTATAGTAACTTTTGCTCCATTACGCATCTTGAGGTCCATCTCGCCTCTCTCTAGTCTCCTAGGCCTTGCTAGAACTTGCAACGAATTGCATATATGATAAGCACTACTGGTATCCAATACTCATGTGTTATCATAAGAGTTTGACAAATGGAGACTGATCATGAATGTACCTGAAGCTTCACCAAGCTTCTGTTTCACCTTTTCTGCAATGTACTCTTTGTAGTTCCTCTTCCAGTGCCCATCTTTGCAATAGTAGAAGCACTATCCTTTGTCCTTTGTTGGATCTTTCTTAGCAACCTTTGCTTTTCCTGGTCTGCCCTTGCCCTTTCACTTCTTAAGAGACTTTTCTGCTTTCCTTTTCTTTCTGGTCTCACTAGTGTAGAGAACTGGCTTCTCTTTCCTAATAGTACTCTCTGCCTCCCTCCACATATTGAGGAGCTCTAGGAGAGTCACCTCAAGCTTGTTCATATTAAAATTCATTATGAACTATGAAAAAGGAATCTGGTAGGAACTAAAGCACAATGTCCACACACAAGTTATCCTCTAGGACCATTCCTAGACCCGTGAGTTTCTCCATCCACTCAATCATCTTTAGGATATGGTTCTGAACCGGTGTCCCCTCAGTCATCCTAGTGCGGAAGAGACTCTTAGATATCTCATATCGCTGAGTCCTTCCCTGTTCCTCAAATAATTTGCAGACATGTAGGAGAATAGATCTAGCATCCATCTTTTCATGCTGTCTCTGTAACTCAGGAGTCATAGAGCCCAACATATAGCACTGAGCAAGAGTGGAGTCATCAATGTACTTCACGTAGCGAGCGATCTCATTCTTGCTTGCCCCTTCCTCGGGCGTAGGCATTACTGAATCAAGTTGAGGAGCCAATCCGTATAATTTGGACCAGTGAGACGGTTGACATCAAGTATGCCACGTAAGGGATTTGAAAGCGATATTTTCTAAAAATAAAGATGCAGTATGAATGAATAACATGCAGATTTTGCAAGAAATAGACAATCAAGATATGGACTTCTATCTTAATATGCTCCCACTATTTTACTAGCGAGTCACACGACACCCTCAGCACGTGAAACGGAAGTCTCCAGCAGACTTCTAGTGGGGATCAGGATCCAATCGACGTCTTAGTATAACCTCGAAGGACTCGATCAATCACACTAAGCCCAAAAGGTAGACAACTCTTGCCGATCACATCTCTTTGTGATTCTCGTCTTGTTCGGCCTCTGAATCACCAGTCTCGAGGGACTCGACCAACCATGATGTTCGGTTAAGTCAACACCTTCGTTACAAGATGAGTTTGATTTGATGATATACCTTCGAGGGACTCGACCAAGCATACCATGTCCTCAGGTCACCGGTGACATCTCTATGTTGTAAGCAAGATAGCGAATCGCAATATAAGTGAGCCTCGAGGGACTCGACAAACTCAACCTACACCGGGAATCGGTTCCTACCCATAACGATGGAAGGCCACGTGGGTCAATCTAATTGCCTCACGTTTACCGACATAATATTATCGAGAGAGATGTTTCTATAATTTGGTCTCCTAATATGACATATCACACATATACATGTTTAATATATATCTACATCGCATGCAAATATATATACATATCTAGTATGTATATAAGCAATCACATCAGATGATCATGGACGACAACTTAATGTGATTAAGCCCGAGCCAATAGGCCTAATCACTCACATCAAGATCTATGTATGCAACGGTGCATCTCCATGCCCTGTGATCGTCCATCTCGTCCTCGTCGGTTCCGTCGACATCTCGATGCATCTCCATGCATCGCAATCGTCCATCTCGTGGATCCCGCTATCGCATCCACACTCCCGCTGCGCCTCCTCATGTGATTACAACTTAATCATAGGCACGCAAGCCCGACAATAAACAAGAAATATAATAGAGACTCGTAGGCCCCAATAATAATAATCATAAGTACACACATCACACGGTCCATGATCATCCGTCCACACATCATACATCACATGTATAAGTCATTATCATGTAGGACTACTAGATAATAATAATAAAAATAATAATCAATTAAACCTTTTAATTAATTAATATTTTTCTCAACTCAAGGACTGGGAATTTTTTAAATTCTGAGAGGCATTTTCATAATTTGGTCAAAGGATAGAAACTAGAATTTCTTAAATTCCTAAGGGCAAAACTATCTTTTGCCTTAAAAACCCTAATGCCCTTCTCCCTCTCCCCTTTACGGCGAGGGCCAAGGGCGCTGCCCTTGCTTGCGGGCAGCGCCTCCCCTATGGTTGGGCACCGCCACGGGCAGTTCTGCCCGTGGGGGCTGCACCCGCAGTCGCCGTCGCTACTGGCCGCTCGCTTGCAAGCGAGCGCCGCTACTGGCGTTGTGCGCGTAGGCAGTGCCCGCGGATGTTACCGCCTGTGTGCCACAAGCGGCTCTTCCTACGGGCGGTCGGCCACCTACGACTGCAACTGCACGTAGCAACAGTTGCCATGCGCAAGCGGCCTGCTTGCCAGCGCTGCCTGCCCTTGTGGGCGCTGTGGACACAGGCAGCACCCGCGGGCTGCCGACCGCAAGCCTGCTGCATGTAGGCCACCGGTCGGCTGTTGTAGGCGCAGCACCTGCGCTTGCGCATGCGCAAGCGATGCGCTGCCTACGGTTGCACGCACACAGATCGAGGGCAATAACAATTACTGCCCTTTCTTGCTTTTGCGTCAACGATTTTGACGTCAAAAATTTTTCCAAAATACAACACACGTAGTTCAAAACCAATCTATCGCACGAACAACCTGGCTTTGATAACACTGTTGGGAAATCTTAGGGGCGACATCACATGCGCCGCGAAAGAACAAGAAAACAAAATCCCCTATTCCCAAAGAGATGTTCGTCGTCGTGCGCAAAAAATCTCCAAAACAAACTGTATATAGAATAGATTGTGTTACCTAGGGAGATCGTATATCCTTGTTTCCTTGCAGATCTCTAGGAGATGGTGAAGGAGGTCAAGCGTCCTCCTCTCTAGCGGTGATCCACACAGTAGGGCTGCGACGATGCTCCTCTAAACTCCAGGCCTACTTTGAGGTGGAGAGGGGGGGGAGAATAGGAGAGGCAAGCAAAGGCTCTAGACTGTGAGGCTCTGAATCCTTCTTATTTATAGAGGCCCCGTGTCAAACCCTAATGGATCCTCCCCTAATGGGTATTGGATATGCATCCAATTACCCAAGCCTTTTAGATTAGTGGATCTCTATCCAATAATCTCTCATGGGCTCTTATTGGATCTCATCCATGGGATCCAATAAAGTAGAGGCTTATTGGATATCCATAAGATAGGGGCTCCGGCGGATATCTCATATCCAAGCCTCTACTCATCGCAATGTCTACCATATGTGTGTGACCCTCTAGGCCCAATATTGAGCTGGCCATGAGTCATAGCTGTCAGAACTCCTTTTGGCTCAGTGAATTATTATCTCTGTAATAATTCACTCGACTCATCGACTATGGACGTACTAGGCCACTACGCAGTAGTCCCCAGACGATACAGGAGAATCTAATCCATTAGACCTGTTTGTCCTCAGTTATCGTGTACCTATAGTCTCTCATCCATCTAATATCCCAGAGACCGTATATCGGGCATGGTACTGTCAGACCCATACGGTTTCTACTCGAGTCTCGCTCTAATCGAATTCTCCCAAAGAACTTTTTCTCTCTCAACCCGAATGACTCTGGCCAGGGATTTGTCTAAGCAAGAACACATGGGATATTCCTCTCATGACGCCGAGAGTGGATAATCCTCTATCGACACTCAATAGCCCTCGTAAGGTCGATTGCTACTCCCAATGACCAGTTGTACTAGATTTGGGACATTCATACCTATAAGTCAGGACATCCTTGGTGTCTCAAGTCTAAGGACCAGATACACCACTAGAACTACAGAATCGTTGTTTGACAATAAGTCATCATCAACCATCCAGTATTTCGTAAGCGGATCAATCAGTGAACTCATTCTCTAATGAGCACCTATACTGTATCCCTAGTGTCCCCATACGAGACCAGCTACATCCATCATATGGACGGGTATATAGCACACCAGTCTGTCCAGTTATCACGATGTCCCTCTCGAGTAACCTATGACCGAGATTATTTAGGATCTGTGTTTAAAGGTGAATCGGTCTCATTATCGTGATCTCATCACGATCCGATTCCCATTGCATAAATCCAAGGACATCATAATATATACATGCATATATGCAATAGACAATATAAAGTGATAAAAGCCACAATATAATAAGCAAAAAGATTCCATGTCAAGTCACACATGTCATTACTCACGTGATTGGCTTGCTGGGCACCTATGACTAGCAAATTGCGTAAGGAAATCGGAGTTACGGAGGTCAATTGACCGATTAGGCAGTAGGCCGCAAGAGAGGATGATGCGCTGAAGATTTGGACGAAGCACCGATACACCAATGATATGTTGGACAACATTTGATTAGCTTGTAATAATTATCTTGATCGAAGTAGGTTTTAGGCGTAATTGGGTTGGAATTGGGCCAACTTAATTAAGGGCTAATTGGGCCCAAATTTGGGTTGTGTTGGGCCAAGTGAAAGGCTCAAACAGTGACCCAAACTAGTGGAACCGTCTATGGCACAGTCTCCGAGACTATGTCAGGCGGGTGGTCCCGCTAGTCTGGGTGGTGGTACCTCCCAGACTCAATTTCCGATAGATTTTCTTTCCGAGAGATTGTTAGGCAATGGTACCGTCTAGCACAGGTGGTTGTACCGCTAGTACCCTTAAAAACCAGGGATGAGACACTTATAGGCTCCAAGTTTGAATCCACTTGAGGCCTATAAAGACCCCTCTCATCACTTGTTAAACACAATATACACAGAGAGCTTAAAAGTGGAAAAACATTGTAGCAAATCACTTGAGAGATACCCTCATCTAGTTCTAAGTTTAGAATTCTATTTAGGGAAGAGTGAATGCTTGTAAAAGGTTGTCTCCTAAACCTATAAAAAGGAGAAGACGAGTGTAAAAGGGTAATTGATCTTCGCCCATTGAAAGAAGATCGGTAGTGGAAGCCGGTGGCCTCGAGTGAAGAGAAATCAAGAGTGGATGTAGGTCACGACGATTGAACCACTATAAAAATCTGGTTTACATTTCCTTCATGCTTTTTCCTTATATTGCAAATTGAATTCTTACTTTCACTATGCTTCCATATGCTTTCAAGTTAAGCATCTTTCCGATATGTTTTTATCGTACGAAGATTTTCAAACTGACGTAATTTTACCGTTGCACTAATTCACCTCCCCCTCTTAGTGTCGACACGATCCTAATAGGGGGTGAATTAGTGCAGCGGATAAAAACGTTGGTTTTGAAAATCTCATTCGATAAAATCGTTTTAACAAAGTGAGTTTAACTTAAAAGCATATGGAAGAGTGTAGCAAGTAAGGCAGTTTGCAATTAAAATGAAAAGCTTAAAGTAAATGCAAACTAGATTTTTATAGTGGTTCAATCATCGTAACCTACATCCACTCTCGATTCCTCTTCCGACGAGGCCACCAGCATCCACTAGCGATTTTCTTTCAATGGACAAAGATCAACTACTATTTTACACTCTTTCTCCTTTTCACGGGTTTAGAAGACAACCCTTACAAGCCTCTCTTTCTTAGATCTCACTTCTCCCTTTAGACGAACTTCTAAATGCTAGAAAGAAGTGATCCTAAATCCTAAGAAAATTTCCCAATTGTTCTCAAATATTTTTCGTCCTTTTTCAACTCCATTTTGTGCTCAATTCTTGATACTCCATGCAGGAATAGCTGGGGTATTTATGCTGGGCGGTACCACCACCTGCAGCACTAATACTAGGCGGTACCACCGCCTGGACTAGCGATATCACCGCCTAGGAGACTGAGTCTAGGCAGCCATTGCCCAGACTGGCGATACCACCGCTTGACACAATCTCGGAGATTGTGCCACCAATGGTTCCACCTGTTAGGTCACTATTTGGGCCTTTCACTTAGCCTAGCACAGCCTAAACTTGGGCCCAATTGGCCCCTAATTGAGTTGGTCTAATTTCAACTCAATTATGCCTAAAACCTACTTCGATCTAGACAACTATATAAAGCTAAATCAGATATTGTTCGGTATGTCATTGGTTCTTCGGTGCCTCATCTGATTCTTCAGCATATTGTCCTCTCTTGCGACCAATTGCCCAATCAGCCAATTGACCTCCATAACTCTAATTTCCTTGGCGTAATTTCTGCTCTTCTTAGCTCCATGCCCGAACCCATGGCCCAAGGTCATTTGTCGATATGTCGACCAATCCTCCAGCTTGACGTCCAATCTTCTAATATGTTCCACTCTGGCCCAACATGATTCTTCCTACTTTCATTGTCTCTCCTTGATCGAAGCTTCCTACGTCACTCAAAATATATATTAGATCATAAACACTATCAATTGGTTTCATCATTAAAACCCGAGATTCAACACCAACTAAGTCGATAGTGTCTACACCATATGAGATATGGAAATGGAAGAAGCCTGATCTTAAGGTTGTTAAGATTTGGGGCTGTCTTGCCTACGTTAGGAGACATAACCCCAACAAGTTAAAATCAAGGATGGAACAGTGCAAGTTCATGAGATACAACAAGGAAACTTGTGTGTATTATTTCTATTACCTTAAGGACCAAAAAATCTTTGTAGCCAAGAGGGCGGTATTCCTTAAGAAGGAATATATTCTTGGTGGAGACAATGAGAGCATGATAGAGTTGAATGATGTTGAAGAACCTAACTCAAGCACCATTCCACAACCCGAGTCTGTTCAGGTACATAACACACAAGTTCTGACTTTACATAGGTCCGACAGAGTACCCTATCCTCCAGAAAGATATGTGGGACATATCTGTAACATCTCTCATTTTTAAAAATTTTAAAAGGGCTTATTTGTAATGTAGGGACCTAAATGTAAATCTTAGCAATTGGATATGCTTTATGAAAAATTCATATTAAGTTAAACAAAAATAAAAAATGGAGGACATGTATCACTAACTAACCTAAGGATGGTGTCACTTATGTTTGTTCTATGGATGACACAGAGGCTTCTTTCATGCATGCTTGCTACCTAGCAATCCTTGTGTTAGCCAAACATAAGTAATTAAAGGACCAACTAAAGGAAAACTTAACAAACCAACATAGGTTTGAGAAGAGAATGGAAGAGGAATTGAAGTAGACGAAGAAGAAGCTTTACTTTGGCTTAAGGTTTTGCATCAATTCTACACATTTGGGACTCAAATTTTTTTATGACAAGTGTTCTAACCCCTTCATATAGAAATCTTGATCTCTGATTTCATCTTAATTCTGAAAATTCTGGAAGATTTTAGCTTCATACATGATATTTCTGTCATTTGGGAATAAAACTGTGAATTTGGAATTTTTTGAAGATTTGACCTTTCTATATTATTCTAGCCATAACTTTCTACACCAATTTTAGATTTAGGAGAAACCAAATTCATCAAAAAATAGGCTCAAATCTCTTTCTTTTGACGCCAATATTAATAAATTTGGAGTCTAATTACCTATCAAAACTGTTATTTCAACTGACCATATGAAATCTGTAAAACAGAGATTGTCAATTTTGACCTTTCAGTTCTCTCTTGCTTATAACTCTCTGTCGAAAACTTTGATTTATGTAAAACATGATTTATCATAAACTAGGCTCATAAATCTTTTTGTAAATACCTTATTTGAAAGATTTAGAGTATAAATGCCTATTGAAGCATCTATTCTAATCAATTCTATGAATTCTGCAAAACAAAGATAATGATCTCTGACCTTTGGTTACTAAATTATTTATAACTCCTTGCTAGAACCTCCTATTCATACAAAACTTAATTTATCTAAAACTATATTGATACATCTTTCGAATGACACCTAATTTGTGTAATTTGGAGTATAATTGGATATCCAAATAATTCATGTAATATGCCTCTTAAATTCTGTCAGAATCGAGCTTTAGTCAATTTCACCTATTCTTATTTTATCTCTTTGGAAATTGATTTCTACTAAAATCCTTAATTTAGTTGAGCTTTACATTATTGCTTTGAAATTTTGTATACTCTTATCCTACAAGTACTTGCATACTTGAATCTGTTATGTAAATTTTATGTTTGTATCGCAATGGCACATGCATTCCGTTGTTCCGCATGTGTTTCCAATATATGCTAATTCCATTGTTCACAATACCCTTTTGTACTCTAGTGTTTGTAAGATAAATGTGAATATTTGTCAGAAATGATAAAGAGAGTTATGCTTAGAGCCCATAATGCTCTACCGGCCCCCTATAACTTCACTTAAATGTGGGTGGATGGAGCTCCCAAACGTAGGAGACTTATGTTTGGTGGTCATTCAGAAATGGATGGATCATATTATGTTATGATCCCACTTCACCATCTATGTGTTTGATATGATATCCAAAGCTTTGGTTATGTGTTTCTATACATGTTTTAGATAAGAATGAAATGTATGCAACGTCAAATGAGACGTTTGAGCTTCTGTTTCGTATTTATTCTTTGATATATTCTGAAATGCTTCTTATGCTTCTAAAACATTTCATACATTATTGATATGCCCTAAAATATTTTATATGTCATTGCTTTGCTCCAAAACATTTCATACGTCATTGATATATTCCAAAATGTTTCATTTGTTATTGATATGTTATGAAATATTTCATATCCTCTTGATATGTTTCGAAACATTTCATATTCTATTGATATGCTTCGAAATGCTTCCTATGCCATTGATATACTCTGAAATGCTTCCTATGCCATTATTATATTCAAAATATGCCCTTGATATGCTCTGAAATGTTTCATATGCTATTGATATACTCTGAAACATTTCATACACCATTGATATGCTCCAAAATGTTTCATATGTCGTTGATATGCTCCAAAATATTTCATATGCCCTTAATATGCTCCGAAATGTTTCATATGTCATTGATATGCTTTGTAACATTTCATACGCCTTTGATATATTCACGCCTTGATATATTCCGAATATGTCATTTATATGCTCTGAAACATTTTATAAGTCATTGGTATGTTCTTAAATGTTTCATTTGTTATTGATATGCTCCAAAATATTTCATATGCCATTGATATGTTCCAAATATGCCATTAATGTGCTCCGAAATATTTTATATACCATTGATATGTTCCGAAACATTTCATACGCCATTGATATACCTCAAAATGCTCCTTACGTCAATGATTTGCTCTAATTAGTCTTTACTCCCTTGTTATAAACAAAACATGCTTCGAATAAAATGATATTGTAATTCTGCATTCGTTGAGTGGCTATCTATAAACTCTTGTATCCCTACCTTGTATTTGGTATCTTATTTGTTTGAAATTGTCCTCTTTCTTCATGGATATGTTAGTCACTTGCTGAGCTTTATATACTCACTTTGTTGCTATATAAAATTTTTAAACTAGCTTATCACTCGCTAAAATATTTAATTGGGCTGAGGTAGTGGAAAGTTAGAACATTTTGGGGCAAACCTTTAGTGGATGATATGTTTTTGTTGTATAAGTATACTTGGTGTCTAATGGAATGTTGATGATAAATATAAACTTATGAGTTTTATAAAAGGTTAAAGAACCTTTTATGTTTAGGATTTTGGAGTGTTAAGTTAATTTGTGTAATGATATGAATATGTGGTAAATATTGATTTTTGTAATTATATAGAATACCACACTTGTGGATTTATGAGGTGGTTATTATCTTAGTGAGTTGGCTTTAGATTTTATGATTCATCGAGTGATATGGTATATGATTTTAAACTGCATAGGTTTTATAAATTATGGAATTATGGATATGAATGACTTAAATATTTTCTCAGTGTCCTCGAATGTGTGTATAGATCCTAGATTATTGATTAAAATCTTAATATTATCGATTTAAGACAGGTTCACACTTCCTGAACGTAAAAATTCGGGAGGGGCGTGATAGAGGTGGTATCAGAGCATGATTTGAGAATAATTGAGATATTTGAGATGTTTAATTTGTAAAATATATTGAGGTCTAGTAAACTATAGTGATCGATAAAAAATTACGTTGATGTCTTTTAGGAATCTATGATGTCGAGGACATTTGGTCCTCTTGCTTCATCTTCTTTTAAGTAATTAAGTAAGATGAAAATGTTAATCGAGGACATTAAATTAGAATGGACTAAGAATGGGATAATTTAAGGAGCTTATTCCTTTAAGTTTTAGTGGTGAGCTTGATCCAATGGTAGCAAAATGATGGATGATGTGGATAGAGAAAATATTTGCCATCTTAAATTGCCTTGATGATCAAAAGGTTTCTCTTGCTGCCTTTATGTTGGAAGAAGAGGTTGAGCACTAGTGGAGAACAATAAAAAGGATTTCCTAAGTCAAACATGATCCAATCACATGGAAGGTATTCGTAGAAGAGTTTAACGATAAATATTTTCTAGATTGCATTAGAGAGCAAAAAGAATTGAAGTTCTTTAATCTTATCTAGGGAAACTTGATGGTAGCAAAGTATGAATCTAAATTCATTGAACTCTCTAGATTTGTCACTCAAATAACCGATGATGAAACTAGAAACATAAAGAAATTTGAAAGAGGCCTAAGTCCAAGAATAATAAGTTGGATATCAGCCTTAAAACTCCAAGCATATGCTGATATGGTAGAAAGGACTTTGATAATCGAAAAAGACTTGGAGAAAATTCAAGAAATCGGGGGTAAGAAAGATAAGGATAAGTTTATTAGCAAAAGTAAGAGAGGGAATAAATCATAAATAAGAAACCAAAGGGTAAAGATATCTAGATTTGAGAAAGAATAGCCACCACAGATGACTCAATCATGTGCAAAATGCGGGTTAATTCATGAAACAAGTCAATGTTTTTGAGTAACTGGAGCTTATTTTATTTGCAAGAAGTTAAATCATAAAATAAAATATTACTCTTTGAAGAAGAAGAAAGTGTCATTGCCTCCTAGACTATCAGCTCATGCTAGAGTATATGCTATCACTGAATAAGAAGCTTTTAAATCAGTGGTTGAAGGTACTATTAATGTTTTCGATAAAATACAAAAGGTTTTGTTTAATCTAAGTTCCAACTTACCTTTTGTTTCATAATATTTTGCTTGTTACTTGGGCATTCAACCTAAACCACTTGATTATATGTTATATGTAACTACTACTGTTATAGATTCTTTGATTATAAACTTGGTTTATCTATCTTGTTTGATTTCTATCGGAGAATATGAGCTCCTTACTGACTTGATTCTCCTAGAGATCTGGGGTTTTGATATTATACTTGGTATGGATTGGCTATCTTCCTATCATGCTAGTATTGATTACAAATAATTGAATCAAGCGACCAAAAAAGAAAAAAAAAAAAAAAGAAAGAAAGGAGAAGTATCCCCTACCTAGAATTAATGATTTATTGGATTAATTATAAGGTGCACAAGTATTCTCCAAGATTGATTTGAGGTTAGGTTACTATTAATTTAAAGATCAAGAAGGAGGACTCTCCACAAATAGCTTTTAGAACTTGATATGGCACTATGAATATTTAGTAATGCCTTTTAGTTTGAATAGTGCCCCTATCCTCACTATTTCAAGTAGTAACGAGAGATTTGTAGTTTATATCAATGTTTCAAGAAAGGGTCTTAAATGTGTTTCGATGCAAGAAGGGAAAAGTGATTGCTTATGCTTCTAGACAACTAAAGTGTTACGAACTGAATCATGCAAGTCATAATTTGGAATTGGCAGCAATTATTTTTGCTCTAAATATTTGGATGCAATAGTAGTATGGGCTGACATTGAAGTCTTTATTAATCACAAGAGTTTAAGGTATATTTTTACTCAGAAAGAGTTAAACATGAGGCAATGGAGATAGATAGAACTTCTAGAGGATTATGATTGTACTATTTGTTTTCACCCGAGGAAAGCTAATGTTGTAGCTGATGCACTTAGTATAAAATTTACAAGTTTTATGGCTAGATGTTGTGAAACAATGAAAGTTATTAGAAGAAAATTTTAATTTGAATGTTATGAGAAAAGGGCAAGACTCAATGATGTTGATGGCCTATATCCTGGTGCAATCTTAATCTCATCTTTTCATCAAAAGAGGTGTGACAAATTTAGAGGACTAATTTTTTCTTTTAAGAATGGAAGAGTGTAACATCCCTCATTTTTTTAAATTTTATAAGGGCTTATTTGTAATATAGGGACCTAAATGTAAATCTTAGCAATTGGATATGATTTGTGAAAGATTTATATTAAGTTAAATAAAAAAAATGGAGGACATGTGTCACTAGCTAACCGAATGATGATGCCACCTATGTTTGTTCTATGGATGTCACATAGGCTTCTTTCATGTATGATTACCATGTAGCAATCCTTATATTAGCCAAACTTAAGTAACTAAAGGAGCAACTAAAAGAAACCTTAACAAAGGAGATGCAACCAACGTAGGTTTAAGAAGAGAAAGGAAGAGGAATTGAAGTAGTGGAAGAAGAAGCTTTAGGCTTGAGGTTTTGCATCAATTCCACATATTTGGGACTCAAATATTTCTAAAGCAAATGTTCTAACTCCTTCCTGTAGAAATTTTTATCTGATTTCATCTTAATTCTGAAAATTTTGGAAGATTTTGGTTTCATACATGATATTTCTATCGTTTCGGAATAAAACTGTGAATTTGGAATTTTTTAAAGATTTGACCTTTCTGTATTATTCTAGCCATAAATTTCTACATTGATTTTGGATTTAGGAGAAACTAAATTCATCTGAAAATAGACTCATAACTCTTTCGTTTGACACCAAGATTAATAAATTTGGAGTTTAATTGCCTATCAAAACTGTTATTTTAACTGAGTGTCAGTTTTAACCTTTCAGTACTCTCTTTCTTACAACTTTTTATTGAAAACTCTGATTTATGCAAAACATAATTTATTAGAAACTAGACTCATAAATCTTTCTATACATACCTTATTTAAAAGATTTGGAGCATAAATTCTTATTGAAGCATCTGTTCTAGTCAACTCTATGAATTTTGTAAAACATAGATAATGATCTCTAACATTGGTTACCAAATTGTTTATGACTCCTTACTAGAAACTCATATTCATATAAAAATTAATTTATCTAAAACTAAATTGATATATCTTTTGAATGACACCGAACTTGTGTAATTTAGTATAACTGGCTATCTAGATAATTCATGCAATGTGTTTTGTTAAATTCTATCAGAATCAAGCTTTGGTCGATTTCACCTATTCTTGTTTCATCTCTTTGAAAATTGATTTCTACTAAAATTCTTACTTCAATTGAGCTTTACATTATTGCTTTGAAATCTTATATACTCTTATCCTACAAGTACTTGCATACCTAAATCTGTTATATAAACTTTATGTTTGTATCACAATGGCATAAACTTTATGTTTGTATCACAATGGCACATGCATTCCGTTTTTCTATATGTGTTTCTGATATATGCCAATTTTATTGCTCATAATACGCTTTTGTACTTTAGTGTTTATGGGATAAATATGAATCTTTGCCCAAGAAAGATAAATGGAATTATGGCTTAGAGCCGCGATGCTATGTCGGCCCCCTATGACTTCACTTAGACGTGGGTAGATGGAGCTCATAGACGTAGGAGACTTATGTTGGTGGTCATTCAGAAAGGATGGACCATATTATGTTATGATCCCACTTCACCATCTATATGTTTGATATGATATCAATGCTTTGGTTATGTGCTTTGGATAAAAATGAATGTATGCACGTCAAATGCGACACTTTTAACTTCTATTTCGTATTTGTTCTTTGATATATTTTAAAATGCTTCTTATGCTTCTGAAACATTTCATACATCATTGATATGCTCTGAAATGTTTCATATGTCATTGCTTTGTTCTAAAACATTTCATACATTATTGATATGTTCCAAAATATTTCATTTGTTATTGATATGCTCCGAATATTTCAAATGTCATTAACATGTTCCGTTACATTTCATATTACATTGATATGCTCTAAAATGCTTTCTATGTCATTGATATACTCCGAAATGCTTCCTATGCCATTGATATATTCTGAATATGCCCCGAAATATTTTATATGTTATTGATATATACTCCAAAACATTTCATACACCATTGATATGCACCGAAATGTTTCATATGTCGTTGATATGCTCTGAAACATTTCATACGCTCTTGATATGCTCCAAAATGTTTCATATGTCATTGATATGCTTCGTAACATTTTATACGCCTTTGATATACTTCGAAATATTTCATACGTCATTGATATGCTCCGAAACATTTCATACGTTATTGATATGTTCTGAAATGTTTCATTTGTTATTGATATGCTCCGAAATGTTTTATATGTCTTTGATATGTTCCGAATATGCCATTAATATGGTTCAAAACGTTTCATATACCATTGATATATTTCGAAACATTTCATACGCCATTGATATGCCCCGAAATGCTCATTACATCAATAATTTGCTCCAATTAGTTTTTACTCCCTTATTATGAATAAAACATGCTTTGAATGAAATGACATTGTAATTCTGCATTCGTTGAGTAGCTATCTATGAACTCTTGTATCCCTGCCTTGTAATTGGTACCTTATTTGTTTGAAACTATCCACTTTCATCATGGATATGTTAGTCACTTGCTAAGCTCTATATGCTCATTCTATTGCTATATAAATTTTTCAGGATAGCTTATCACTAGCTAAAATGTTTAAATTGGGCTAAGGTAATGGAAAGCTTGGGGTAAACTTTTAGTGGATGATATATTTTTGTTGTATAAATACACTTGGTGTTTAATGGAATGTTGATGGTAAATCTAAACTTATGAGTTTTGTAAAAGTTTAAAGAACCTCTGATTTTGGAGTGTTAAATTAATTTGTGTAATGATATAAATATGTGGTAAACATTGGTTTTTGTGATTGTATAGAATACTACACTTGTGGATTTATGAGGTGGTTATTATCTTGGTGAGTTGGCTTCAGATTTTATGATTCATCGAGTAATATGGTATATGATTTTAAACTACACAGGTTTTATGAATTATGGAATTATGGATGTGAATGACTTCAATGTTTTCTCAGTGTCCTCAAATATGTATTTGGATCCTAGATTATTGATTAAAATCTTAATATTATCGATTTAAGACAAGTTCACGCTTCCTTAATGTAAAAAATTCACCGGGAGGGGTAGACGTGGCAATGTCAGAAAAGAAGATGTTGAAGATATTGATCCTTAAACCTATGATGAGGCTATTACGAGTATAGACTCCGAGAAGTGACAAGAAATTATGAATTTTGAGATGGATTATATATATTTCAACAATGTTTGAAATCTAGTTGATGCATATGAGAGTATCGTACTCATTGGTTATAAGTGTATTTTCAAGAAGAAGATCAGAGTATACGGAAAGGTGGAGACATATAAAGCAAGGCTAGTGGCTAAGGGGTATCATCAAAGGTAAGGTATTGACTATGACAAAACCTTCTCAGTTGTAGCCATGCTGAAATCCATCCGAATTTCGTTAGCTATTACAGTACATTATGACTATGAGATCTGACAAATGGATGTGAAAACCACGTTTCTCAATAGTAACCTCAAGAAGAAGGTATATATGATACAACTTGAGGGATTCGTATCCAATGATAGTCTAAATAAGGTATGCAGATTGCTTAGGTCTATTTGTGGACTAAAACAAGTTTTTTGAAATTGAAACATAAGATTTGAATTAGTGCTTTCAAAATGGAGAAACGATTCAAAAATTCGTTTGACAAAATTAATATCGAAAAAGTGTCTAACTTAAAATATGAGTAAGTGTAGTAAGCAATAGCAATAAAGAGCAAAAAAGGAAATACATACCAGATTTATTATAATTCGGTCATCGTGACTTACGTCCACTCCCGATTCCTCCTTCGTCGAGTCCACCGGCTTTCACTAATGATCTTCTTTTCAACGGACGAAGATCAACTACCCTTGTTATAACTAATTTTTCACAAGCTTAGTAGAGAACCTTTACAACTCTCTTTTACAAGTAATCCTCATGCCTCTCTCAGAATGACTTATAAGCTTAAGGAGGAAGAAACTAAATATTTTCAATAAAGTTTACACACTTAGAATCACAAATTTTTCATGCTCTTTTCTTGCTATCTCAAGCAAAAATGAGTGGGGTATTTATAAGTCTCAAATGACTTCAAAAATAGAGCCAAGAAGTCTCATCTCGAGGTTTTTGGAGTACTAGTAGTACTACCGTCAGTGTTAGGTGGTACCACCACCTGCCACTTTGAGAACTAGTAGTACCATTGCCTGCTTAGGTGGTACCACCACTTGACATAGTTTGGGAGACTATGTCCTAGCGGTACCATCGCTAATCTGGGTGGTACTATCGCCTGACATTGACGATACCACCACCGGGTCTTTTGGAAACATACACTTCGTATTTTTCAGCTCACAAGTGGTTCCATTGCTTGGTCTAGTGGTGCTATTGCCTGACCCAACTTTAGATCACTGAATTAGCCTCCCAATAGGCCCAATTCAATCTTGATTCAAGCCCAATAGGCTCTTAATTAAGTTGGCATGGTTATACCTAAAACCAACTCAATTAGACTTTTGAATTGCTTCAATCAAGACACAAATAATTACAATCATGAATCCTATGTTATCTGACATATCATTGGTTCATCTAGCACTTCATTCGAACTTCCGATGCGTTGACTTTTCCTTCGATGTATTGCCCGATCCTTCAATATGTTGACCTCCCGCAACATTCGATCTTAGCACAATGCTTGATCCTTCCAGCTCGATGCCCGATCTCTGACATGATTCACTCCGGCTTAACATCTGATTCTTCTGCTTCAATCGATTTATCTTTCCATGATCGAAGTTAGTCCTACAACACTTTTCTCAAACATTCATTAGAATATAAACTCATCAATTAATTTCATCATCAAAATATGGGATTTAACAATCTCTCCCTTTTTGATGACAATGGTCAATTGATGGTGGAGTTTTAACTAAACTCCCCCAATCTATATGCTATTTTGAAATATGACAAACTCAAATTCAAAAAGGAATAATAACATTTTAACACTAGTCTTTGAGTTCAAGTCGAAACAATTTTAATCATGAATCATAATGATCATATGCAACACATCATATTAAAATAATCATTACTTACTTCATTATTACTTATTGCATACATTATTATCATAAAATCAAAGTAATTATTAAATACATCATAATTTCAAATCATCATAAGTTAAAGTATTATATGCATAATTCCAAATCATCAAAGTATATGATAACATGCATGATTGCATAATTTCAAATCATCTATGTATATCATAATATGCACGATTCCAAAACATTAAAATTTTAAATTATCATAACTTCTCCCTTTGTCATCAACAAAAAGGAGAAAAGTACAAGTGTTGCAAGCTAGCAAGTTTTTTTTTTCTTTTCTTTGAGATGTACAAGTTAGCGAGTTTTTTTGCTTCTATTTAAAATATGCAAGCTACTATTTTTTGCTTTCTCCCCTTTGTCACTATTAAAAAGAAGGGAATGATACAATGGTGTAAAATTTACATCAATATTTCAATCATCACATGAAAGATATCAAAGATCATGAAAGATCAAGTTGATGATGAGGTATTACAAAAGAGTCATATAAATAAATCTCAAGTTGTAAATACTAAAAGATAATCATTAATTTGACAAATCTCTTCTTTTTAGTAAATAATGAAAAGAAATAATGAGATCAAATAGTAAACGATATTGATTCAAAAGAAAACTCAAGTCATGAATACCGAGGAATTAAGATAATGATTCATAAAAAATATATGAGAAGGATTCATGAATTTAGAAGATTCAACATGCCAAATTCTCTTTTAATAAATTTAAATTATTTCTTATTTATTAATTTAGTAAAAATATCTGCTAATTGATGTTTTGTGTCAAAATATAAAGATATATCATGATGATTAATATAATCCCTAATAAAACAATGTCTAATATCAATGTGTTTACTCCTAGAGTATTGAATGAGATTCTTTATTAAATAAATTACATTAGTATTATCACATTTTATAGAGATATTTTTTAAATAAAGTCTATAGTCTTCTAAAGTATTTTTCATCTAAATTACTTGTGCACAACATGCACCTACTACTATATATTCAGCCTCAATTGTAGATAATGCAAGAGAATTTTGTTTCTTAGCAGACAAAAAAATAAGTGCATGACCTAGAAGTTGACTTGTTCTAGAGATACTTTTTCTATCTATTCTACATTCAGCAAAGTCAGGATCAACATCAGCATAAGCAATCAAATCAAAATTTTTTGATTTTGAATACCATAATCCAAGTTCGTTTTAAGTATTTAAAATCTTTTTAACTACTTTATAATAAGATAATTTATGATTGGATAGAAATCTTACATAAAGTCTAATACTAAACATTATATCAGGTTTAGTTGCAATAATATATAGTAAGCTACCTATCATACCTCTATAAGTCTTTTGATCAAAACATTCTCATTCATTGTCCATATCTAATTTTGTAGAAGTGCTTATTGGTGTGTTAATGGCCTTAGCACTATCCATATGAAATCATTTTAATAGATCCAAAATATACTTTGTTTGACTAATAAAAGTTTCATCACTTAGTTGCTTAATTTACAATTATAAGAAAAATATCAATTCATTTATTAAACTCATTTCAAATTCTTAGCTTATACTTTTGAAAAATAATTCACAGAAAGATTCATTTATAGATCAAAAATTAATATCATCAACATAAATTTGAACAATAAGAAAGTTATTTTTAAAATATTTAATAAATAATATGGTATCGATCTTGTCTTCCAAAAAATTATTTTTAATAAGAAATGAGCTAAATCTCTCGTACCAAGCCCTTGGAGATTGCTTCAACCCACAAAGAGCCTTAGATAACTTAAAAACATGATTTAGAAAAAGAACATTCTCAAAATCGGGTGGTTCCTCAACATAAGCTTCTTCATAAATAAAGCTATTAAAAAAAGCACTTTTGATATCCATTTGAAATAACATAAAATTTTTACAATATGCATAGGCAAGGAGTATCCTTATGACTTCAAGTCTTACTATAAGAGCAAAGGTTTCTTCATAGTCGATACCTTCTTCTTAGTTGAAACATTTCACCACTAATCTAGTCTTGTTTCAAACTATGATACCAAGTTCATCTTGCTTATTCCGATAGACCCATTTAGTGCTAATTATAAGATGATTACTAGATCTAGGAACAAGCTTTCAAACCTTACTTCTCTTTAATTGATTTAATTCTTTATACATTACAAAAACCCATGAGTCATCTTTAAGAGTATCTTTAATGCATTTAGGTTCAATTTGAGACAAAAAGACCGTATTTTCATAAAAAATTTTAAATGAAAAATGAGTTTGAATACCTTTCAATGTATCTTCAATAATTAGCTCCTTAGGATATGCATCTATATACTTCCATTCCTTAGTGAGGATTCTTTAGAAGTAGATGTATTCAAGTTGCTTAGGAGAAGAGAATTCTCATTCAAATTTAATATATCAAAATCAAAATCATCATCAAAATCATTTTTCTTAAATTCGGAAGACTCATTAAATACAATATAGATAAATTCTTTAATAACTAAAGTACTTTTATTGAAAACTTAATAGGCTTTAGAAATAAAGGAATATCCAGGAAAAATACCTTCATCGGATTTTACATCAAATTTTTCTAATGTATCCTTTTTATTTAAAATAAAATATTTGTAACCAAAAACTTTAAAATATAAAATTTGGATCTTTTATTGTTTCATAAGTCATAAGGAATTTTAGATAGTAGTGGTGTTATAAGAACCCTATTCATGACACAACTTGTCATGTTAACAGCTTCGGTCCAAAAATATTTGAGTAGACTATATTCATTAATCATAGTTCTTGTCATCTCTTGTAAACTCCTATTTTTCTCTCAATAACTTTATTTTGTTATAGATTTCTTGGAGTAAAGAAATTATGGTCATACACATTTGAATCATAAAATTCTTGAAAATCAAGGTTTTTAAATTCACTACCATGATCACTATAAATAGAGAAAATCATTAAACCCTTTTCATTTTGAACTTATTTATAAAACTTTAAAAAATATTTAAAATAATCATTTTTATATGCTAAGAAGTATATCCAAGTATATCTATTATAATCATCAATAATTATAAAAACATATTTACTACCTCCAAGATTTATTATGTCAATTAGTCCAAATAAATTCATATGAATTAATTATAACGGTCTAGAGATACTCGATTTTAGGTTTAAAGCTACTCTTTATTTATTTACCTAATTGGCATACATCACAAACTTTATTTTTGACAAATTTAATTCTAGACATATCTCTTACAAGTTCTTTAGTTGTAATTTATGAAATTAATTTCATACTTGCATAACCTAATCTTTTATACCAAAGCTATATATCATCGTTTAAATCGAAAAATAAGTTTTATCACAAAAATCATCAATATCAATAATATACACGTTATTACTCCTTAAGGCAATTATAAATTTATTTTTATGTGGTATCTTTATAATGCAAGCATTAGATTCAAATTTAATGTTATATCTTTTATCATACAATTGACTAGTGCTTAGTAAGTTGTGTTTTAAACCATCTACTAATAGAACATCTTCAATCAAGAGGTTTGATTTGTTACCTATATTTCCTTTACTAATAATTTATTGTTGTCTCCGAAGGTGTGATATCCTTCGTCTTGGCTAGTGAGCTTAGAAAAATGTGTTGGATCTCTAGTCATATGCCCTGAGCATCCACAATTAAGATACAATCTCTTACTCCTAGCTTTTGATTGTAGACATATCTACAAGAAATGAGAGTTTGCTTTAGATACTCATTTAACTTTGGGTCCCTCATGATTAGATCTATCTATCATGACTTTTAGCATTAAGTCATTTATGATTCTTTTAAGAACTCAAAATAATTTATGCGAGCTATTATTTTTAAATAAACATGTATAAGCATACTGACTAAATCTACCATAAAAATTATATTTAACCTTAGAAGGAACATGTAATGTGGGTTCTTTAATAAATGTAGTTGGTTTTGTTGAGTGTTACTACTCACAAAATCAATTCCTTCCTTTCTATATAAATGACCTTTGTTAGTAAAAATCATGTTTAATGATTTATTTCAAATTTTAAATTTTTTTAATATTTATTGTAATAACATTTTTTCTTTTTTGAATGAGTCTAACTCTTTACTTTTAGTGTAAGGTATTAACATATCGTAAAATTTTATCTCAGGACATTATGTGGTCAAAGTCAATTATCAAATCATCGTAGATATTTTGTAACATATTATAGTAGCATTTTTCTCTAATAATAAGTATTTGATTATTAAATAAAAAGTATAGAAACAACTATTGTTAATTAATAACTTGAGTTATACTATTTTAATTGTTGATCTATACCCTTTGAATAATAGCCTAAAACGTTTGAAATAATATGTTCTTATGATTTACTTTGTGAGCATCCCATAAAAAATATATTGATGTATTTTTTATTGGATATTATAATTGGTATTTTTATTTATATTCTTAAGGTTATTTATTTCTTCTATTATGTTAACATTTATGTATGTATATATTATGGTTGAATGTGATAATAGGATTATCTTAATAAAATAAATTATATGGATCATTTTGGGCTATATTAGGAATGACAAATATTATTATGATATATAAAAAAAAGTATGACATTAATGATATATACAATCACTATTGTTAAGATCAAGTTGGCACTAAGAGGGGAGTGAATTAATGCGTACGTAAAAATTACATCGATTAAAAAATCTTCATACAATAAAATCGTTTCGATAATGTTTAACTTTTAAACATTTGTAAGAGTGTTTAGCTAAAGTAACGAGAAAGTAAAGTAGTTTACAATAAAGATAAACGACAAAACAGTAATGCAAACTGATTTATAGTGGTTTGGTCGTTGTGACATTCATCCACTCCCGATTCCTCTTCCGTCGAGGCCACCGGCATCCACTAACGATCTTCCTTCAATGGGCAAAAACGAACTATCCTTTTACACTCTTTCTTATTTTCACTGGTTTAGGAGACAATCCTTACATGCCTCACACCTCTTTTGAATGATCTCAAAATTAGAAAGTAAGGACTTTAGCAATTTTATAACCCAGAATAACAACACCTTTATGCTCTAATTTGTGCTACTCCATGCAGGAATAGCTGGGGTATTTATAGACCCCAAATGGCTTCAAAATTGGAGCCAAAAAAGGTCTCATCCCGAGTTTCCTGGGTCCTGATGGTACCACCACTTATGTTGGGCGGTACCACCACTTGTGCTGGGCGGTATCACCACTTGCAGCACTAACACTGGGCAGTAGCACCGCCCAATCTGACGGTACTACCGCCTGACACAGTCTTAGAGATTGTGTCTCAGAGACTAAGCCACTAGTAGTGACAAAGTCTAACCCAACTTTTGAGTCATTGAATGGGCCTTTCTCTTGGACCAAAATATCCCCAATTCGAGCCCAGTTGGCCCCTAATTGAGTTGGCCTAATTACATTCTAAACCAACCCAATTACAACTAAAACTACTCCAATCTAAACAAATTATTACAAGCAAGAATACTAAGTTGTTCGGTATGTCTTTGGTTCATCCGACGCTTCGTCTGACCCTTCGACACATCGTCCTCTCCTTTGGCGTATTGCCTAATCGGCATATTGCCTTCTTGCAACATCCGATCTCCTTGGTGCAATATTCGATCTTCTTGGCCCGATGCCCAAACTCATGGCACGAAGCCTTCTACCAACATGTCAACCATTCCTCCGATCTGACATTCAATCTTCTGACATGTTCAATTCCGGCCCAACTTCTTATTCTTCCTGCTTTAATCAATTTGCCTCTCCTGATCGAAGCTAGTCCTACGTCACTCAAAACGCAGATTTTATCATAACATTATCAATTAGTTTCATCATCAAAATCTGAGATTCAACAATCTTTCCCTTTTTGATGATAACAACCAATTGAGGACGGAGTTTAAATCAAACTCCCCCTATCAATATAACTTTTGAATTCATAGAATTATAAGTACTTTACCATTGTATGCAACATGAATAGTGAAGGAACCAATTATATCATTGCGTAAAACCAGGCATAATCAAAACATCTAAGGAACCAATCATATCATTGCATGCAACATAAAATCATGCATAATCAAAATATCTAGATACATCATCTCATACATGATTATCATCATAACTTATACATCATCATCATATCTTCTCTCTCTTTATCATCAACAAAAAGGAGAAGTGTAACTATCAATTTTGAGACATGCAAGCTAGTTATTTAGTAAATTTTTCATCACTTTAGAACATGCAAACTAGCAAATTTTAGAAATTTACAAATTTAGCAATATTTGCATTTCTTTTACAATGTGCAAGTTAACAATTTTTGCTATTCTTAAAACATGTAAGCTAATAAGTTCTTTGCTTTCCTTTGAAACGTGCAAACTAGTAATTTTTCTCACCCTTTATCATTGTCAAAAAAAAAAAAGGGAAGAATACAATGTTGTAATTCTTTTCTCTTGACATTAATTTTCAAATCATGACAAAAATAAAATATCTATTGAAATAAGGTATCATTTCAAAAAATGATAGTTGTTGACTTTCACCTCATTTCATCAAAAAATCAATATTATTCTAAATTATAAATATTTTAAATCATGATAGTATCAAAATATTAATTTACAATACATCCTATCATGTATGATCATAACTTCTCATTTATATGCATCAACATAATATCATGAGTATTTTATGTATAATTTCATATCTATCACATGAAGAATATCAAGAAAAATTAATTGGGTGATGAGATATTGAATACAAAGGAGTCATGAACTAAATTTCAAATTATGAATATCAAAAAATTAAAAGAAAAATTATGATTCTTTTTTTATGACTCAAATAGCGAAAAGAAGAATCATAGTAAATGATCTTGATTCATAAAAAATCTCATGTTACAATTCCAAGAATTCACAAGAAAAATCATGATTCATTTAAATAATTCTTTTTTTAGTAAATAGCAAAAAAAATCATGGGAGTTCAAAAACAAGATCTTGATTCATAGAAAGATCTTAAGTATCAAATATCGAGAAATCAAAATCATGATTTGGATAAAAAAATAAATCTCAATCCATAAAATTTTCTTGTAAGAAATGCCAAGTCATCATCATTATCACTTTGGGCATGATACCAAATCAATAAATTTTCAAATCAACATTACTTAGGTATACATAATACCAAAACATGGTTCAAGTCTTCAACGTATAACATGCACAATTTCAAACTATTACAAACTATTATCAAGGTAATAGTTTGTTTGCATAAGTCTCTTCTTTAGTAATAGTATGAAGGAATCATCAAAGATGGAAAATATTTTGATTTTCATAAAAGATAGCTCAAGTAGAAAAATCAAAAGAAAGTTCATGATTCTATTGGAAAATTTTCATTTAAATTCAATTTGTCAACTCCAAGCTTATCATCAAAATCACTTTTCTTAATTCAAGAGATAACATAAAATAAATTCATCACTAAGAATTACTTATTGAAAAATTGAAAAGCTTTAGAGATATTTTCAATAAACATGCATTCTCCCCTTTTTGTTTCAATTTAAGTGATTTGATTTCATATAAGCATACCCAAGGTTTTTACATCAAATCAAAATATGTATCATCGTTTAAAACCGAAAGAACAAATTTCATCATAGAAATCATTAAGATCAATAAACCATAAATCACAAAAATTATTATTACTTCAAATCATCATGTATAATTAAATCATCAAGCATAATTTCATTAATCATAAAGCATTTTCAATCAAAATCATTTTTTTTTGTAGTAATGCATTTTCAATCAAAATGATTAAGTGAATCTAACTCTTCATGCTTAGTCTTCCATACAAAAATCATGCATCATCATTTATAATCGAAAAGCAATATGATAATTATCAAGATACACATTATTGCTTCTTAAAACATGTATAAAATTAATCTTATTTGGTGTACAAGCATTACATTTAATTTTAACATTTTTATTCCTTTATCATAAAACATGTAATTATCATACTAAAATATATATATATATTTAAAAACTAATTCATAAGCATTAAGTAATTTCATGGTAAAGTAAATACATTTCGGGAGAGTTACATACCTCATTGTGAAAAGCCACCAAGGCATAGTTCATCACTTTGTAAAGTTCGTTTTTATTCTTTGATTCTTGTTTTAAGAACTTTTCAAACTTTGTTGTTAAAAGTTTAAAGTCATCATCACTTGAGCTATCACTCAAGTAGTCTTCTATTGTTAGAAGTGTTAAATCCTTCCTATTCTTTGGAAGGTTATTCTCAAGTACATTATGTTCAATATGAGACATTTCATAAGTCATTAAAAACCCGATAAGTTCATCAAGTGAAAAATAATTCAAATTCTTTGCTTCTTGAATAGCCGTTACTCTAGAATCCCAATTTTTAGGAAGAGATCGTAAAATTTTGTTTACAAGTTCAAGGTTAGGAAAACTTTTACCAAGTGCTTTTAAACTATTGATGACATCTGTAAAACGGGTGTATATATCAATGATAGTTTCACTTGGCTTCATTCGAAACAATTCAAAATTATGCATCAAAAGATTTATCTTAGAATATTTAACTCTATTAGTACCTTCGTGTGTGATTTCAAGAATGTGCTAAATATCATATACAGTTTTGCAAATAGAAACCCGATTAAATTCATTTTTATTTAAAGCACAAAATAAAGCATTCATAGTTTTAGCATTCAAAGAAAAAGTTTTCTTCTCCAAATCATTTCATTCGTTCATTGGATTAGAAGACCTTTTAAAACCACATTCAACAATATTCCATAAATTCAAATCCATAGAAAGAAAGAAAACTCTCATTCGAGTTTTTCAATAAATATAGTCTGTCATATTAAACATAGGAGGACGAATGATAAAGTGACCCTCTTGAAAGCCGAAAAGAGTCATTTCTCTTGGGTGCTAAACCAAACGAGAAAAAAAAATGTGACTGATACCAACCGTTAGGATCAAGTTGGCACTAAGAGGAGGGGTTGAATTAGTTCGTATGTAAAAATTACGTCAATTCAAAAACCTTCGTACGATAAAATTGTTTCGACAGCTATAACTTACATTACTAATTAGACTTAATATAATATTATTTTATTTGTTGAACTTATTAATATTTTTTAAATTCGTATGCATATAATTAATTTTAAAATTAAATTGAGTAAAATTATGTTTAAATAAATTTTATTTATTTTAGATTTTGAATCCTTTTATATCTTACTAATTAATGGATCAAGTAGAAGAATATTATATTATGTACTCTATCTAATTTGGTATGATATCTTATAGATATGATTGGATTCTGATTATTATTATCAGTCAATAGAAAAGAAGTCCAATTATGATAAAATTCCTTAGAAAATAACCTTAATAAGAGGGACTCTCCTAATTACCTATTCTAAACCCTCTACTCTCGACTATAAATCGACAAGAACTCCTACAAACTATACACAATGCATGAATACTCAAATACACGAATGTATGAATATATGACATTATTAAAAAATTATATATCTTCTCTCATTTTTCTTTAATCATGTAAACCAATCAATAAAAGGTTATTAATTTTCTCATATATCCCCTTTGTCCTTAAATCCATTGTTCATAATGATCTTACGAAGAATAGAAAAAAAAAAAAAAAAAAAATCTACTTTATGATATACTCATAAATCAAATAAAAATTTTCTGAATGATATTAAAATTACACATCATAAATTTAGATCTAATGTTATTTGATTTTAGATTATAACATTAAAATTTTTTACATAATAATAATATATTATAATCTTTATACTTAGATATTGAACTGAAGAATCAAATGATCGATTGAACAGTATGTTTATATATACATACCTCACCCTCAAAATCATGTGGTGCTGTTCTTTCGAAAACATGGAAAGAGCACCATGAACACAGCTGATGCCACATGAACTAAGCAGCCTCTAGGTTGAGCTTAGACAAGGTCTGGCTCAAGGTTTCGGCCGCTTGTGGGTTTGTTGCTGCCTTCACATCTGGGGCCACTGGTTCCTGGAGCCGAGGATGATGTGTCTCGCCAGAAAGTTCGAGTTCTAGCTTCTTGAACTCTTCTTCGATGTCTTCTTCCTCCGCATCCAATGCTTGTAAGGGCATTGATTCTGTAAGGAAACAATATTACCAAATAAGCAAACCAAAATGAGCAGAAAGTTGATATCTGTGTGAATTATCTGCAGTTAGAATTCGGTACGTATGCACTGGATCAATCACATGCAACTATTTTTGGCTGACATCAGAAGCTACTCGATCAAACTCATAGCATATCTGGAGCGGGCATGTAACTCACTGTATGGGGCAATGCATTCAGATTATATATGCCACCATGATCCTTTCAAAGTAATGTACTTTTTGAACTTTTTTAAATTTGCTGCTTCTTGTTGCACACAATTGCAGCACCGGCTGGCATTCGCATTTGGCCTAGTGTTTCTTCCAGCAGATCACAGTGCATTGGCACAAATGCATGAAGTATCTCAGACAATAGATGTGGTGAGAAGTTACCTAAGGCTTCATCGACTTCCTTTTGTGCTTGAACATGTTTGTCAAGCTCTTCCAGGTGGTCTTTAACTTCATCCATGCTGATCTCATACTCCTTCATCGCTCGAACACCAATCTGGATGGCTTCAGAAACCTGATATTAAGCAAATAGAGCACAGAGTTCAAGATGCATGGGTGCTACTTACCCCAAGTACCATGAGATAAGATCTATTATCAATCACATTTCTATTGTAAGTTACCTTCTTTGTAGATTCGGCATTAGCAATGTTACTGAGAACCTTTTCCACCCGGTCCAAAAGCGATGTGTACTTTGACCTGCTTTCTGACAGCATCTTGGACTGCCGTATGCATCTGAATGCAGCTTGTTTATTCCCCAGCTTAAAGGAGGTCAATGCCATTTTCCGAGAACTGCAGAAGCACAGAAAATCTAATGATACAGTCATCTTGTACAGGTTACTATGCTGGTCAAAAGATGGTAAAGATGGATATATTCACATCAATCCAAGTGTGAAGATCTGAATAGAGTTTTCTGAATGGTTGAAAAGTAAATTTAGGGCCTCTTTGGTATTGCTCTTGTTTTGTGTTATTTTGCTTGAGAACTCAAAACCACAAATGCCTTTATGTTCATCAAAAAGTACTTGCACTTTGTGACTCATGTTCCTCAACTGTAACCCCCTAACTCTTTAACAACAAATGGCCAAAAATATATATATAAATAGTATTCTTATTTCTTGAAAAGGGTGGTCAAGTATATGAGGCTTACAATCAAGGATTTTAATTTCGAATAATACCGTCTGTACCGAGCAGTACGTAACGGTCCTCCAGCAGACTGGTATACGGACCGCCCACTACCGGGTGGTACCGTTGATTGGGGTTGCTTCCGCCCCGTTACCACCCTAAATCGATCGATGACGATCGATTTTGACTGTTGTCACCCGCTATCGAGTGGTATTAGCCGAGGGAGAAGAAAAGGGAGAACCTAGAGATCAAGCACTGCTCTCCCTCGACGATCTCGATCCATCACCGCCTCTGTCGCCGGACGCCGCAGATGAGATATTGCCTCATCCTCAATTTCTTCTCCTCAAGCGGGTAGAAAAAGGAGGCGACATCGCCTTTTTTTTTGAACTTATATATATACACACACACATCGAGCGGTACACCCTCTCTACCGTACCGAGCTACACTCGAAACTCTGGTATGGTACAAAATTATGATCCTTGCTTACAATGATGTAGGATATAACTTAAATGATAGTACTACATGAGCCCCTAGCAAGCATTTAGATCTTCTATTTGTGAACGTCTTGTTAACTTCTACTAAATCAAAACTAGATGTGAATAAACCAGAAACAAGGCAGTTAAATTGCAAAATAAGGTTCGTCAATTATTTGAATATGGCCACTAGACAAGCATATTATGTTACAGTGCATCAACAATGGGTTCTTGCTGTCAGATAATGGCAGCACACAAGTTTTATTGAATGAGCTGAGAAGTGCTGCAAAGCGACTAAATGTGATAGGTGTTGAATAGTATCATGGCATCAAGTTTGCAGTCAAACTAAACACATTTTCTTAGATATTTGCAATCTAATACAGAAGCATAGCAAATACGATTCTTTCAACATTTGCATTCAGCAATTTTTTTCTTTCAATACATAAGAATGAAAAACAGAAGTCAAGTATGCACCATTTTTTATCTATTAAATATCTAGATTAAAACAGCTAGGGGCAGAGAATAATTACAGCTTCCAACGGTTGTCAATCACATTGAGTTGCTGCTGCAGTTTTTCTGTCGTCCAAACTAGATGCAGAACATCATTGTCCAGGCTTGAGATTCTTGTTAAAGATGATGACACCAGGGACACTTTCACACCCTAAATACATCAACCGAAGTACATATATTGAATATAACTGTAAAATTAACATGAAATTTGATAAGTAGCATAGTACAGTTCTAGGAACATTAAAAGTGATATGACATGATATCATAGAGTCAACCATCACAGAATGTGTCCACCTAAATAATAGCCAGATCAGCTTACCTCAATAATGTCTTCCTTTCTGATTGATAGGTATTGTGCTTTTCCGCATCCACATAGATAACTTAAGACTGTAGAAGCTTCACCTGATCTTTTGCAGATGCTCTGAAACTTGTTCATTGTGATAACACAAGTGGAAGTCCAATGGTTCTCAGCAAGATTTTTTATGACATTAGAAGCACTCTCCTGATTTCAGGACAGAATTTACAGATCAGGGAAACATATCACATGAATTAAAATATGTCATGGAATTATGATTTGGCACTTGCCTGAAGTAGCGGTTTAAGGATGAGATGCTCTTCAAAATCACCTATATTAGGTGATCGTCTAAATCCACCAATTAGCTGTCCTGCTCTTCTTAGCATCTGATAGAGATGCCCACTAGATGGATCAATCAGCTCTCCTCGAAGTAAAATATCACCATTATTATACATTTCTTGCTGAAAGAAATAACCAAAGACTGAGTTGGTCCGAAAATTTTGAGTAAGAAAGCTAAACTGAGAATATCCTAATATACAAGACAAAATCCAGGCAAGTTTCAGAACCAAACAGAGTCTTCCTGCAAGTAAAAAAGCAGTTCTAGCTTCAGACTTAAGATAACCAAAGTATTTAACAGAAAGATGCCTCCATCAACATGGCATGGCTTTGTAAACAGTTCACTCTTCCTTCCACTTGTGGATTTAATCGATTCTTATCAACTGTCCATTCTAAAAGTTAAAATAACCCACACTTTCTCCAACCATAGAGCATTGACAGTTCTCTCTTAAATTTTATACAAATGCTTCCAGTAAAATTCTTCAATCAGTTTAGTGACTAGCAGCAGGAATATCCTGCTTACCTGAATATGATTTCCAGTATATCTCTAGGCATATATAAATTGTAACTTAGCCAAAAGAAATCCTAGTATACGGCACAATCATAAATCAACAGAAACAAAGTTGGCAAAAACTGGATGAGAACATACTTAGGTGACTGCCAAATCTTGGAGAAAATTAGAAATGAATAACTGGATGGGACAAGGTGTGGAAGTGACATATATAAAGCAAGTAGTTATAAAAGAATAGAAAATTCAAAAACAATTGGGAATGACCAGCATATCTTTGGTATTAAGTACTCCTAGAATCATGCTAACTAATGGGGTTTGAGGAGAACCTTATGCAACCAAAAGCATGGATTTGTAGGTGATATCCCAACATGGTATGTACCAAGTTGCCACAGACTTCATGCTGACTGGCAGAAGCCCTACTCATTGTAAAGGTTGCAGTGGAGCCACGGGACTCTCGTCTCCATATCATATTGCACTGCCGGCAGGTAGAGGAAGTAGGCACAGTTCTTGGTCCAAAAAAGTACCATCAAATGAATGCAAATTGTAAAAATAGAAGGTGTACAAGGTTTGAAGAAAATGATCAGAGGACAATGATCAAACTGATTTTTCTGAGATCGATTAATGATTTTTAATGTAAGAAAAGCAACAGACTTGGCACCACCAGAACCCTGAAGCTTCAGATGTTCTTAAGGATCCTTCCAATTGACAATGATCTCTTCCAACTTCTACAAAGAAAGAATCACCCACTTAGTAAAAGGATTGTCTAAAAAGCATCATTTCTCTTAGTGTTTTCAAGAGGAAGAATCATCACAAGCATGCTACTTGTGGTTTATATTGCTGAAAGAAAACATTGAAATGATATTTGCAAAACTAAGAGGTTGTGTGGCAATAAAAAAATTTGAGGCTCTTCTGGAGATATCAATGATGGTAAACATATATAACATCAAATATGTTTAGACACGTGTATGATGAATGCTGTCATGTTATACAGGAAACAAGCTGCCAAACTTCAACAATTATCATTGCAGTTGACCATATTTTGGGTCATAATTAGCATAATGATATATTTACATAGAATAAGTGCTTTCAAATGGACCAAACAAAAAGATAGATTTAGCTCACCAAGACACGTGTATGATGAATGCTGTCATGTTATACAGGAAACAAGCTGCCAAACTTCAACAATTATCATTGCAGTTGACCATATTTTTGGGTCATAATTAGCATAATGATATATTTACATAGAATAAGTGCTTTCAAATGGACCAAACAAAAAGATAGATTTAGCTCACCAGAACCCTGTCAAGGCACAATGGGGTCAGTCCTCCTCGGGAAAACCATATATTCTTCACCTAGAAAGCAGAACATGAAAGTAGACACAATTATAACTCTATTATGAACTTGAAACAATGAAGATTGTCCTTAAGGATTATTTACAGAATAATCATTTGCTGAATCAAGCTATAGTAAGGATGATATCATCAGCTACTGAGTGAAAGCGTCAGCACTCATGAAATATGCTTCATGACCAAAAATGACTATTATTAGCTTAGGCTTCAAAAAATTTGCCAAGGCATGAACGAGTTAATGATGTGAAAATAATACGCTAATAACACCCTTCAAGAGACAAGAATTACTATATTTTTCTATATAAATCATGTAATCAATATCCATCCTTTGCTGAAGTTGCACGAGTGAATTGAAGTACTGGCAGTTATAAAGAAGGAAAAGAACACCATGACACTATTAAAAAGAAAATTACGGCTGATAGTATAGCAGAACTGCACCATCCATGCATATATGACAATATATGACATAGACATCTCACTTTCTTCCGGATAAGGAGATTACACAAACTGTGGGGATGATCATCGGATGAATAGAAATGTACTCTTAAATCTTGAACTCCAACAGCTCTTTTTCTAAAGGCTGAGAAGGAGTTGAAAGCATCCTCTAAATCAAGTTTCCTAAATGAGATAACAAGGGATGATGCTGCCTTGATCTATAAGTTACAATCGTAGCATTTAATTTAACCAAGCGTAGAGGATCCATTATTATATTATCCTATAATAGAAGTTGCATAGGCATAAAATAAGTATTACATGGGAACTTATCCTAGAGATTTGGCACATGTTTTGCAAGAGGATATATTAGTAGGCTGGAAGTATCACGACCAAAAGAAATGAAAATTAATATCCCAATTTGGTTTGAGAATGATCTCATCCTCATTCCCGCAAAACCTTCAGTTGGGAGAACTCATGTTAATCAGAGGTAGTATATTATTAACACTCTAAAAGAGTGTAGAAACTTTCAATTAACAAGTTTAGATGGCTAAATAGGTTGGCTCTTGCCCTTTCACGCTATCACCTTTGATATGACGATAAGGTTCTAATAGGGGATACATTGTCGACTAATCATCTAACACGTCAACGCCACATGATATTCACAGAGGGAAGAGAAGACGAAGCTTTCTTCTTGCCATTTATGACCACAAAGGCAATCACAAGCTTCCTTTCAGTTATTTATAATCAGAAAGGCAATCGCAGACTTCCTTCTAGACCACACACGTCCGCACTCACACACCTCGCTAACTGACCTAAGCGTCCAAAGGATCGGGTCAAGAAATTTTGCCCGACCTCAATCTTTATGCAGGTGGCACCTCGAGAACTCGGTGCTTCCACCTCAGAGAGACCACAGACAATCCTGGGCGAACGGGTCCGAATCACGTTGGGATGACCAAATCATCAACGAAGTTTTCCCTTAACAGCTACCAAAGACATGAGATTTACAGATTAAAAAGGTGCATATAATCACAAAAACTAACCAAGAACATGTCTTACACTTGAGGAACTTCATCATGCCCTTCAGAAATGCACATGAGCACAGAAAGGCAAGTGCAACACCATTAAATTATATCTACTCTCCTAACGAAAGGAAGAACAACGACCATTCCGTTCTTTTATAACATCAATGCACAGCTATACCCCACTCTTTCGTGTGTTATGATTCCAAAAGCAGGTGTAAACCAATTCTTATCCTACAAGTCGGAGCTCGGTCGCTATACTAACAGCAGATACTTTGGGAAAAAATGGTCAACGATAAACATATCAAATCATCTCGAAATCAGAGAACGTATCGACAAATCGACGAGACAGACCAACCTTTTCAAGATCCATGCCCCGTAAACCGTATCAAGAACCGTCAGACATGTTTGGCCAGACAATAATTCCGATCACAAAGTTGGTTAAAGTCATCGACTTGCACAAGAATTCCAAAAACGATGAGGAGCGAATTCGTGAGAATCACTAACCTCGGAGGATCGAACGGTGCATACTCCGAGATGGCGAGCCACTTTGAGGATGAGATCCCTCCAGAAGACAAACCTGGGTTCCCAATCCGATCGCTGCCCGCTGAAGGCCTTGAAGCGCGCCGTGGCCGCGACCTCGTCGTCCCAGTCCAGCACTTCTCTTCTCACAATCTCCTCCACCGCGGAAGAAGAAGAGGAGTTGGGAGGAGACGAACCCATTAGAGATCAACAGATCCCTATCGTGTGCGTTCAGGCAGAGGCTCGTTAGGGTTCGAAGAGGGAGAAATGGGCAGGAGGGTCATTCGGAAGCAGAGTAAGGGCATTATTGTATATATAGTAATTTATATCGCCCGAAACGTTACAACACGACCCCGTTATAGCCCACCCGATGGGGATTTGATTATTTAAATATATACATATATATATATAATCAAAAAGAAATATATATTTTTTTACATTTACTCATCAGTAAATTTATGCTTTGCTATGGTGCTTCATTTTGCAATAATCCAGATAAAAGAACAACTCTAAATTAAGTAAATACGATTAACGCATGTTAGGTTAATTTTTAGATGGAATGGCAAATGATATGAAATACTAACTTCATCAAATAGATCAGACAATCATAAATTATTTAATAACCATGTGAATGCACATGGGCCGGCCCAGAAGAAAATTAGCCCTGTTTTAATTTACGTGGGAAGCCTTCGGATGAGAATCCTACGCGCATTAATTCTACTTTAAACAGCGTCACCGTATCTAAAAGATTAGTTATCGGATAGGACATCACATATTAATCTATAGATATAGACATAAGAATCTCTCTCTCTCTCTCTCTCTCTCTCTCTCTCTCTCTCTCTCTCTCTCTCTCTTGAATGTGAGTGCCCCAATGAGTCGAATTAGAATTTTGGTTCTGATACATTTTCGAACAAAGGTTTGATCTGGATGCTGATAAACACCAGATGAGAGGCGTCACCCTATTGCTTTATAGAGAGAAATTTGTGGAGGAGAAAGTTAAGGACCAATAAAGTTGCTTCAACACATACCTCGGAAAACGGTGGTCCATCCGGGGCGGCTGTTGTGGTGGTGGGAACTCCTCCTGCTGATGTCTCTCTCCATCAGTCTCCGCTGCGCAAAATATCACCTCGTGACCTACCATCGCCTCCGGTGAGACGCATACTGCTCACAATAATGCACCATGTCGGTAAGCTTGGATCTGGAAAGAGAGATGAAGCATGGAATCTTAATCCCTGCTCTGTTCTCGTGAAAAAAAGGTTCTTGGGGTGCGACGATAAGACACTGAAATCACTCACCGTCCACTGACCAAAAGGAGGGGCAGCACTCGAGCCCACTCACGCATGTTTGAGCCTTTCTGACTCCTCTCTGTCTTCTCTTTTAGTGTGACGGTCTCTATCTTGGATCAAAAGCTAAACACCTTTCGGCTTTTCTCTCTTCTTTCTCCTCCGTTCCACCGTGACTCGAGCTAATCCTCCCCAAAAGAGAACCGTGAGATGCCTAGGATGTGTCGTAATCGACTAAAGGATATATGTTTATGGTAGAAGATGGAGTCATTGGCACACTGTGCCCGTCAAATACTTTAATACAAACCACATAAACAGCTGGATCAGGAGCTAAACAAAGCATCATCATCGAACGAGGCAGTTGTCATTTCCTGTCAACTTAGCTGTCCGCTCCGAAGGCTGGTGAGGGGATTTGGAGGTTGTGTAATGGTGGGTTCGGGATGATGACGCTCCAGTGCAACTTCTTATCCACGCTTTGATCACTGGTTAAACCCTACTCTGCTTTGCTTTGCTTGGTGGAACAGCAAGCAACCACAGAAGCCTCATCTCGCATCTCCTCAGCTGATCCGTTGGCATCAATCACGCTCGTGCGTCTTTTTCGACGAGACGATAAGAGGGGTCAACCTCAAATCTATCGTCTTATTAAGCGAAGTGAGCGGGTTCTACACAGGCTATCATTGGCCTTAAGCTCACAAATCATTCGTGCCAAATCAAATAAATATTTTCTAAACATGATTTAACAAATCCCCACGTAAATATAAAGTCCCTAAGAGAAAGAATATCATAATATTATGCATATATAATGTGTTTTGTGCGTATATATATATATATACATACATATATATATATACATATATATATATATATATATATATATATATATATATATATGTATATACATATATACATATATATATATATGTATATATATGTATATGTATATATATATTGGCACATGGTTTTTACCTTGCATATAAAATAAATGAAAGGATTCTCCGGAGGCCACGAGCGCCGGGGAGGTGGTGGGCGACGGCGGCGACGCTGGCGGAGCCGGGTGGACCCTTTAGCCGACGACGGACGGCCGCCATCGACAGGGAAGTGGGGAGGGGGGGACCGACAGAGGCGCGGCGGGACCGCGCGCACGTGCAGCGGCGCGGCCCACGCCCCGGTGGGGCGTCGCTCTCCGACGAGGAATCCGGGGTCTCGCGTAAAACGCGAGCGGCCCAAGGAGAAGCGGATTCGGAATTGATTGAAAGCCACCCTGCGCTGTCATCATCTCCCAAATAATAACCCTCCTCCGATCCCGTCGCCGTATCTCTACGCGAATATATGTATCAGTGATCTTATTGTAATGTTGTAGATTTGATACATAGATCAGAGAAGAACGTAAATTAGTTTTACCCGAATAAATGTGTTATTATTACTTGAATCACCTCTTTGAACTCGGTACGTGTGGGTGCAGATGCGATTGATAGATATGATGATCCACCTTGATGAAAGTGTGCGGAAGAAGGTCCATTAACTCCCTCGAGTGGTCCATTAAGCTCGTAGACATCTTCTACATTAATAGCGATCACCAAATCCCATCCCCATTGGTCATGATCGCCGGAGGTGTACTCCTACCGACAATAACTCGGGTAGAAGTGATAGAGTGAAACCTTTTTGGCCACCGAATAATTGATCGAGTGCATGTCCACGATGACATTCATCACTCTCTCCGCGTAGACCGTGTAAACAAATGCATCCGACGATGACCACCACCACAAACTACATTTATTCAGCATGGTTGCATGCAGTACTCGTTCTCCATAATATTAATGGACGACGAGTCGGGATCTTTCCTCCTTACATTGGCTTGCAGTGTGTTTGGAGTGCAGCCAAGGAGATCACCTGATAGCTATCTGTTTCTCGAGTCAACGGGAGGAGCGTTTAGGACAAAAGGAAGGGAGTGGAACACATACTGTCGTCGTCTTATGGCGAAGGGAAATCGAGAGCGAAGCTATATATGGATGCGTGGAGCCGCCATGGGGAAGAGCAACTTTACCTAGAGGGATGGGAGGTGGGTGGAGCTCTCCTCTCCTTTACATGCATGGGACAATGACGACCCTACGTCGTTAGGACAGTGGCCTTCGTATTCTTCTGACTGTCTTACCGGAGTGCTTAAATAACTCCGCGGCCACAGCACGCGTGCATGGCAGGTCCTTGAAGAGGATGGGAGGGCCCCTGTGTAGGGCAACAATCGTGTCCTGCGGTACGTTCAACGGGTCGTGCCTTTGGAGATCCTCGTCCTCCGTTGCTTCGCCACTGCGCTTGCCATGCGTGCACGCTGAGTCTGCACTAATTAATGGCGGATGCATGAGAGTGACTCGAGTCTTTGGTCGCATGACGACGTGCGTGTGCGGGTCGAGGGAGGACAGGCCCGAATGGCGGTGGCGACACCTTCTTCGTTCGGCCGTCGTCACGAGAGTTCCCCGGAGGGCCCGCCCATGTCGGCGGTTGCCTCGTGCAGTTGTCAGACAGCCCATGGTGATGAAACTGTTGCGGAGAGGCTCCCGGGGCCAAACATAAAAAAGACGAAAGTCGTCGTTCCGAAGCTTTCATCAACCATGGCTTCCGAAACAGGACCACTGAGTTTGGTAAATCTTTCCCAGAATTTATGTTAAAAGATTTCTTTCATGCTACTCGTACAACCTAAGACCGCCAAAGATATGACGGACAGATCCAACTCCCAAGTCTGACTAAAAATTGTAGTATATCATCTTTCTTTTTTTTTCTCTTATTCATCAGCCATTCAAGTCCACCACCTTGGGCTTTATTTCACCGTGCAATTTAATAGGAGAGAAACCATATAAACGGACATCTCCAAATCGTAGGGAAGAGAAGAAGATAATTAATTACTTGCTAGCTTCCAAGAACAAATGCAGTCTGGTGGTGGACATGCTTCTCGAGATCATTTGCGGCAAGCTTTACCTTCAAGAAAATGCAGCCTGGTGGTACCTACATTATCTGAACTCGTTTAAGATCCTATTCGCATGCACTAGTGGACATGGATCGCTAATGTCGATCGAGTCCGGCGGTTCTTCCAATAACACCGTTTTAATCGAAGGATAAGATAAATGTGGAAGGAGGACAAGCTACATGGTCTCGCTGTCCCATTCCCGTGCACATCCTTGGGCGAAAAAGAAGAAGGGATTCTACCACGCCCTTACGGTCTCTTTTCTATCCCATCATTGTTTCTTATCAAGATTCACTTCAGCGGTAAAAAACATTCCACCGCAGGACATTAGATCGCAAGTAGCTTTCCAAGCTTAATGTGTGTCGTTACTGGCATGATGGAGCGAGAGATGAAGGGAGAACTACACAACATGGGAGTGGGCCTTGGGATCACTGTGTAGAGTTGCTGCGTCACCTCTCTCTTTGCTTTCCTGTCGGCCCCGAGAAGTGAAACGATCAATATCCAACGCTGTTTACTTGCATAATTTCTTCTTCTTCTGCGCCGAAGTTGATGTGGAGACCGCACTGCGTCTCTGATATACGTTCTTCGGGACGCCATCGATAAATCACACCGCATCCTGCATGCGGGTGTTTCTATATGGAAAGATGCTGAGATCATTAATTGTGGTGGAACAAATCAGGAGAGTTTGTAGCAGAATCCTATGATTAAAAAGGGGGTGACAGGTCGAAGCTTGATGCAGGCCACGTAATGTTTCTTTCCTGATAACCTAGTCACCTTCGCTGACCACTAAATGTGTTATTTGGAGAATATGGTTTCTCGAGAATAATTAAGAGCAAATCTCAATTTCTTTTCTTCGAGAAACAGGAAAAAAAGTCATTTGTTCTCAAACCTTTTTCCCCACCACCACCACCACCACCACCAAACCCACCTGAAGAAGCCCCACAGCCACAAAGCAACGCACCCATCTCAAGCTATGTATACCTAAATACAACTGTTTATGAGCGACCTTTGTGCCTCATCATGTCATCATCATCATGTAATCATTCATGGAAGTTCTACGCTTTATTGGTCCCAACTTGTGAGCTACCTTTTGGCCTGCACACAGCATTTTTACTCCTTATTGGTCCCAATTATATCGCGAATAAGCAACAGTGTTTTCACCTACTCGCATCGTCGTTCGGTTCCGATCAAACCGGAATCGAATTAGTTTGTCAGTTCGTCGATGCCAAACCAAATTGGATCAACTACGATTCCTGAATTATTTTTTTTTTAGAACCGAGATCGACGGTTCACGATTTTAATATATTTTTTAATTAAAAAAGAAAAAAAATCGACGAGTCAAATCAGAGCCGTCGATTCTAACTTTAGTTTCAAAACAAATCTTACATGATTCGATTTTTGATTTTTCAAATTTAAAAATTAAAATAATCAATTCCGGAATCGTAATCAATTTTCACCCGATGTTTAATTTCTCTGATAGAAAAAGCAAATAGATTCCACGTTCAAATATTTGTGGAGGCGATGATCGACGACGCGTCATGGATAAAAAAAGATCATACGTGGCACTGTGGCTTAATGTGTCAGGTACTGCTACGAGTGCCCACACCACATGAATATATCGAGTCGGATAACGACCTATTCTAGGGCACTTTGGTCATTTCAGTAAAGGCTTCGCGATCTAACGACCGCGCGACGAGGACCTTGGTCATTGCAGTGGCAACGGAGTGACTCGGTAGCTTACTGATGTGATTGATCTGAGACCAATAGGTTGGACCACAATTGTTGTCATTGCCACCCCTAATTTTATTACTATTGTTATCTCGCATTATATTTTTATACCTATTAGTCAATTATTATACTAATGCAGACCAATACGACCACAACTGTTTGGTTGGGGAGGGGCCTGACATTTGCTGGAAACAGCAAGGATTAGAGAGAGGCACAGAAAAGACATAAACAATTTGACTTGTATTAGGGGGTCCAAAGCAAGTGTGATCACAGAATCCAGAATTATTGTAGTAGCAATTTCTAACCCCTTTTATTTAATGCAAAATTACTCAGGGAGTCACATGGCCTCAATCATGCAATGAACAGTTCTAATCATTGATGGAAACCAAATCAAAATGCCAAAACACACACACACACACACTCATTACTTTATTTTCCCTGTTGCCCACCATCTCCATTGATAATTTTGCTAGCTACTTTCTTTCCTTTTTTTTTAATAAAATATTTTATTATTTATTTTCAAGGGGAAAAGAGATTTTACATTGAGATGTGAAGAGAAAAAAAAAATTCAACCTCAAATTTAAGTTTACATCGGATTATAAAAGATTTTACATTCAGATATGAAGAGAAAAAAAAATCAATCTCAAATTTAAGTTTACACCATATTTGATTTGAGTCGGACTCATCTACAATTCATGTATATCTAAAACAAAGATTTTATTTTATTATTTCGAGTCGAATTTAAGTTGAGTATTATACTAATAAGCAATAGCGAATATAAAATTTTGTTTAATGCAAGATTTGAAGATAATAAATCAATAGATTAGAGAGGAGAAAAAGCATAAAATTTTACTGGAAGTTTTAAAGATAACAAAATGTATCCTTCAAATAAAATTTGAAGGAAGAGAGATGCCACTTGTTATGCAGCAAGTAGACAGGATTATGTTCCCTCCTTATACCCAATGATGGAGGTTTGCATGGAGATGGATCATCCATCATGTGGGAACTGCAGCATCCTAATGGATAATCTTATTTTCTACACTTTCTTTTTTGTTCCATCACCACAAACCCATCCTACTACCATGACAGAACCTTCTTTCACCGATCGTGGCTATTTCTTGCCACCACTAGACTTTCCACCTCCCCATTTCCATGTCTGTAGCTGTCTGTCTTTGAAGGATACGCTCGTTGTATGGAACGGCAGGAAAGAGCAGCATGGTCTTGCTTCAAAACTAATCCAAGCACAGAGAGAGAGAGAGAGAGAGAGATAGATACAGAGTCCAAGCCCTGGCAATGGCCTCTCTGAACCTGCATCCGTGTTTCCTTGTTCCTTCTACCGGATTGGCTGTAGAATTCTTACGATCAATTGCCTCCCCATGGTAACACTGCACATCACTTCTACTAAGGTGGTGAGAGAGAGAGAGAGAGAAAGAATCCCCGACTCAATTCCTACAACCACTTGACTGTGACCTTTCTCTCTCACACACACACACTTTTAAGCTCAGTCCACCTCTTAATTCCAACTCCTCCTCCTCCATTGCAGCTACGATTCCTTGACATCCACTATCCCTTTCGCCCATATTCTCCACTTCCTAATTCACTAGAACGACCTTATTCACGCAGCAATTCCCCGAAGGTTTGTTTCCGAGAATGGGAGGCCACTCCTGCTGCTACAAGCAGAAGCTAAGGAAAGGCCTCTGGTCTCCCGAGGAAGATGAGAAGCTCATAAAGCACATTACGCAATTTGGCCATGGGTGTTGGAGCTCTGTCCCTAAACAAGCAGGTACACCGTTCTTCGCTTGCTTGGCTTTCCAGCTGCGTCGTCTATCATCCTGACTCCTGCGACAAGTTTCAGGTCTCCAAAGGTGCGGAAAGAGCTGCAGGTTGAGGTGGATCAACTACCTGAGGCCGGACCTCAAGAGAGGTACATTCTCGCAGCAGGAAGAGGACCTCATCATCGAACTACATGCAGTCCTGGGAAACAGGTATCACCCCCTCGTCTTCTCCGTCTCCCAAGCCTTTGACTTCTCTGATACCTATCTCCCTGTTTCTGGTCGTGCGCCGGCACCATCAGGTGGTCGAAGATTGCAACGCATTTGCCGGGAAGGACAGACAATGAGATTAAGAACCTGTGGAACTCCTGCATCAAGAAGAAGCTGAGGCAGAGAGGCATCGACCCCAACACCCACAAGCCGCTCGCCGAGGTGGACGGCGGCGACGACAAAGCCCCCGACAACAGCGAAAAGAATTCCGGCTCCGGCGGCCTCCGGCTTCCTGTCACTCCGGAATTGGCAATTGCTAATCAGCTCCCGACGGTGGATAAGTCGATGGACGAGAGCACGACCTCCAAGAGTTCAGCAACACCAACCAAAGAATTCTTTTTGGATCAGTTCCTCGCGAACCACGAGAACTCCTCGACCTGCCGTTCTCCCAATCCGATGGGCAGTTTCCCTCTTCCGCTGCTAAGCTTTGGTCCCGACTACAGCAGCAGTCTGACCACCTCGGCCGCTCTACCCTTCAGCTCCAATCCACTCCTCTGGCTCAACCAGACCGCAAGGCAGCTCGACGCGACACCTGAGTTGAGCTGCAATGCCATATCCGCTGCCATATCGTCCCTCTCGACTTCGGCAATCGCCCCACCGAGCTGTGCTGGAGATTCTACCATCTCAAATTGGTACGCCGCCAATTGCAACAACAACCCCCGGAGCAGCGTAAACGAAAGCGGCGGCTTCATGCTGCAGAGCAGCTGTTCCTTCGATAGTGGTATCTTCCCCTGGTCAGAATTGACGCCCGACAAAGTTGTGCAAGTCCAGCTCGGAGGCGAGACCGAGGACCTCAAATGGTCGGAGTACCTTCACGGTGCATTCCCGGCGTCGGCAGCGGTACAAGCCCAGAGCAGCCAACCTTTGTACGGCGACATCAAGGGAGGAAGCCAATTCACCATCAGCGGTTTAGGCATTTGGCAGCAGAACCAGCAACTCCAGCATCAGTTGCAAGCGCCGGATATAGGCGGCAAAGATTTCCAGTCCGTATCTGTGGGATTCCAACAAATTTAGATCCTGAAAAGAGACGGGTAAACGATTCTGCTGCCCAAAAAACAGAAGAAACAAAAAAAAAAAAAATCTGGATTTGCAAAGCTTGAGCAATAAATTCTCGAGTCATACAGGTGTGAATGCCGTATACTTCTTCTCATTCATATGGGACTGATGCCACAGCAACTTCATCAGCTCTTCTTCATGTATATTTCCCCCGGAGAGTGTCATTTCACTTTGTTCTTCTGCATTCGTGCTTTGGTGGCTTCGCAATCTCTCACATTAATTCTACGCTGTTACCATAGTTTTTCTAGTTTCGGTTGTCTGCTGCGTCTTCTATTGTTCTCTGTGATCTCCTGCCATGGCCTCGAAGTACTGCTTCCCGAGAAGCAAATCCTATCCACTTTCGCAGCAGACAACATGGACGTCCACGAAGGCTACTGACATCCTGCGTGCACTTCTGTCAAGCGCTCGATCTCTTCATCTGATAGCTACTGAATGCTTCTGATTGGGAGGTCTTCAATGAAACAGACGTGGGTGAGAAATGATTTGCGTAGTAAAAAGTGGTGATCTTGAGCCAAATTAACACTGACCATAAAGCATTTCTGACCTCTTTGACTCTGATCATCGTCTTAAAGCCACCTTGGTCCCAAAGATAAAGATTTGGGAGTCATGGGACATAATTGAGATGGATTATTTGGTAGGAATCGTGGCTTGACTTGGTCGTCACATCGGAAGGTCATGGTGCACAACCTAGAACACTGCTCGAGCTTTGCTGTGTCGGTAGGGGGCCACTGTCTTGCATTTATCTGTGAATGCGATTCCCCATCATTGACTCTTCTCAATGCTGAAACCTTGGTCGTGGAGATCAACAGAAACATAAAATGGCACGGGTATTTTAACCTCTCCTTCTATTTTATTGCTCTTTCCACTGCGATTCTGTAGCCACATAGTGTAAACAGCTGCAGACAAAGATGCAGTAATAGCGAGAGCCAATCTTCTTCACGTCACTGAAATTTCCCTGCTGCTTATCACGGTCACGAAGATGAGAATGATCTGTGACTCCTGAACCATGGATAGTAGTAATGTCTTCATCTCCTCATCTGTTTGTTACAGATCCATGTCAGCCTCTGGTGAATCTACTGGCTTGCTTGAAACAGAGAAGCGAGACTGAAACCTCTGCCATGATCCCAACCATTGCAGAGGTTTCTTCTACAAATGTTAGTCGAAAGGGAGGAACGAAGAGATGGGAAGAGAAGATCATATCGAGCTTGGAGAAATTTGTTGGTCGTCACCGTGCATGCATCTCTCCTCCTCTTCATCTGCTATTGGCCTTGTGAAAGCTTGAGACGATGCAGCTTGTGTTCTTCCAATTGTGCTGAGCATTTGGAAGATCATGTCTCCGAGAAACAGAGACTACAATATTTGATTCTTTATCGAGATGGATCAATGGTTTTGGAGCCAAGTCGATACCGGATCAAGCCATCTCTGATCCGGCCCAGGTGAGCGGGCACAGCGGTCCAGGCTGCCAGCCCATTAGAGCCAGGAGACCGATCGTTACGAACAACCTGGAACGGACCAGCGCAAGCGAACCGGATCGGGTGCAATCGAGCCCAGGCGGCCGCCAACTGAGGTTGATTTATAAGGTTTCGAGGCTCTTTTTGTAAAATTATAGGAATCGATTCGTAAACTAACTATTATTATTATTATTATTATTATTAGAATTAGTATTATTATTATTATTATTATTATGTAAAGAATAAATAATTATGACGAAATTCGATCCCTGTCAAAGTCTTTTATCAGCAAAATTAACTGATACATTAAAATCTGATTTAGATTATTTATATATCATCCGATCATAAAAATCTTATATATCTAACTATCGAAGTCTTATATATTTGCATGAGAGATGATACCATAAAAATCTAATGGTCCCAATCCACTGATACCAGTAGCGTTGACATCGCATTGAAGTCGACGTCAATTCTGGCCGGGTATGGTCGTGACATGCAACTGTTCCATCCGAAACACAGCGTGGGGAATTGACCTCAAAGCATCGGAGAGGCAGGGATAGCTGATATCAACTGAATCGTCACATCCGTCTGGTGTTTGTAGAAAAGCCTTGGGCATCCGATCCTTTCAGAAAGGTCAGCTCCTGTTTTCTCCCATCCCCAGTTTCCGTGAATCATTCCTAGTTTCGAAAGAGAAAGGACCGATCTCATCAAAACTTCCTGTGCTCCGCTTGTTCTGCCAGCTCGAGGATTTCTTATATGATGGAGAGACTCCTGCCTTGGCCTTGGCACGGCATCAATGGCAGTAGGGACAAGTACCTACTCTGTGTGAATCCACCGCAATATTCAATTCCCCAACTGCAGCATTGTTGAGTTTTTAAGTCCTTGCAGGTTGCAGTTGGGTCTTCCACCTAATCCCCCTTCGTTACTTAAAAACACTGCAGATAACTGTGATGCTGTTCCGACATGACCTTAATCTTGTTTTTTGTTAATGCATTGTGATTCGGGACATGTCTGACGAGGAAGCATTGTAATTGTGATGCCCGAACTTAGTTTTCAGGAACAACAGAAAAGAGCACAAGGAAAAGGTAAAAAAGGAAGCCGTAAGCTACTGTGATTTCTGTGTTTCAGGGATGCAGCTCATTTATGACAAAGGGGGGCCGAGCAGAACTGAGAGTCCTCCTGGCCGAGCAGTTTGGCTGCATGGGCAGGATGGACCATGCATCCAGTGACACTCCAAAATTGCAGTGGCAAGGCAAGGGGTGGACCCTTCCATTTTGATGGCCAAGGACAAGGTCTGCAGGGTCATCTGTAGGATTGTGTAGTCTCTGCCAGCTTCTTCACATGCTACTGGAAACCAAGATGTGTAACTTGAGCCTGCAGCTTAGTTGACCCAAATTTATTGGGGGAAGAATGACATCTTGTACCATCCACTTAAAAGTGATGAATGAAGTGTTGATGAGACCACAAGGCAAACATGTTGAAGACCTCCAAGAAATATTTATGTGGCTGTTGTATGCATATGCATGCATCACTGACTTCCATCCTGTGCTTGTCTGCATCAGATGGTCTGCTTGCGGGATCAAAGAAAGACATGCACAGGTCGGAAGTCAGTGATGCATGCATATGCATACAACAGCCACAAAAATATTTCTGGGAGGTCTTGCATCGGATGGTCTGCTTGTGGGATCAGAGAGAGACAACTGGAAGGGCATAGGATATGAAGTTGTGAACAAGCAAGCACTGCAGCCAAGTTGATCTACTGAATGCAGTGACACAGAGAACTAAAATCTGGGGCTTCTGATGGAGATGTTGCAGCATCATCTACCCCACAACCATCTGGATCCTACTGTAAGAGAACAGAAAACTCCTCGTTCAAATGTCCAAAGTGGTCTATTTGTCTAGAAGATTGTGAGGATTCCAAGTGAGTCTTTATAGGCTCTTCTTTTGAATGGTGCTTTTGGGGGTTTGTATTTAATTACATTGTGATGAGAGTGAGTCAGTTGTGTGATAATTAACTGTTAGCAAATTACACTTTACCCCCTTGGGTGGAATCACACTTGAACCATCCCAGGAAATTTTATTGACAGTAGCTGCAACAAGTATTGTTTGTTTTTTATTATATTTTGATATATATTTTTTCTTACCTTGATTTATTTGAGAATATTATTACTGACAAACAAAATGTTTTTTTTAGATGTAGCATCTCAAAAACTTGTGCAAACAGTGTTCCTCAGTTTATTGTTTTTTGTTGAAAAGGAAAAAAGTACTTGCAAGATCATCAAGTAGTGCATTGACTGTGGACTTTGATGTGGGATGTCAACTCTCAACCACTTCCTCCAGGTGGTGTCATTGTGAGTGAGTGGTATAGGGTTTGATGGAGGAGCACAAGCAGAGGCACAACAAAGAACATAGGAGCATGATGCCAATGACAACCTGTGATTGCAGGATTGGTGGAAGGGGTAATGGAGTTGAGCCACCAAAAGGATGACATCAAAGGGTTAGACTCTGGGATTTGGAGATGCTGACTTGCAACTGCTTTATTTTTCACAGTGGCATTATAGCATACATGTTGATTGCATGGTTTGTCCGCACCCCCTTGGAAATTTGCTCCTTGGTCAGAGCAAATGTGATGGTCTTGGTTGAGGACAAAATGGGATTGGGAGGGGGCACTATAGATTATTAGTCAACATGAGGAGAGATGGGTTTGGTGCTTCCCATGTGGAGTTGGTCTTTGTGGGGGCCATCTCCAATGCCCCCATTCCATGCTATTCATATAGAATACCACTCTTTCAGATTTCACCATTCACAGTGATGTGGCCATGTCATGTCCCTCTTTTTTTCTTTTTTTCATCTCACCCATGCACCATTTTCCCAATCTGTTCAATAGTTTCTCATGATTCTCTCTTTGTGTGGTGGTTGCCACCAACATAATGAGAAGGGTCCAACTTTCACTTAAAGAGCATTTATACGATGTCAGCACAAATGATCTCAAAGATCAATAACACAATATTCCTGTCAATACAAGCAAGATATGAGGAGGAGGTACTGCAAATGCATCATAATATTCTTTAATATATGTATATATATATAATAGAAGTAATGAGCATTATCATGGTGAAATTTTAATTTGGAACATTGTGATGGAATGGAAAGAACAGTGTACTCACTTGTATTCAAATAGCTTATTTAGTAAGCTCTAGTTAGATCTTATCCTACTTGTTATTGTTTTTCTTCTTTTCCCCATTTATATAGTTCCATTGGATGCATGGTGATATTCACATTTAGTCTCATGAATGAATTACAAATTGGAATCATATAGGATTCTCCAATTTAGCTAACAAGACTCTTACCATCACCGTCATAAAACATAATACAAGTCTTGAAGAAGAAACATTATCCTACTTTTCCTAATGCATTTAAATGGTTTAAAAATTAGAGAAAACATGTAATTTGATCCATCCCAATGTCATAATCATGATAGTGACCATGATGATGTGATGATGGATGGCTAGTTTTCTCTGTGTTTGACTCCTCTCACCCCCCCACCCACCAAATCCTATCATGCAAGAGAAACAATTAGGGGAGAGAGAGAGAGAGAGAGAGAGAGAGAGAGAGAGAGAGAGAGAGCAGCCGAATGCAAGCAATTGAATCCTATTCCTAGTCCCTTTTCACCCCCTCCTAAACCATTTGATCTCCTCAACTCCAACAAAGAAAGTGACCTCTCTCTCTAAAAAGGCATAATCTCACCTATTCTTCATATACTTTGTTTACACATCCATCCCCACACCTCTCTCTCTCTTGCCCTTTTCTTCACTCTCACTTTCCCCTCCTAACCAAATCTAATTTGGGGATTCCTTATTTTTTTGGTTTCCAAAACTTCCCCTCTCCTGCTCTCTCTCTCTCTCTCTCTCTCTCTCTCTCTGCATTCTGCTCTTGCTCTTCCCTCACATCATCCCCACTCCTCTTCTAGCTCAGATCTGTTGAGGTGAGATGGGGGGCGCTCCCTTTTGCTGCAATCACTGCTTTATCTGGGCTGTGGGTAAGCGGTAGTCTCGAGACCATCGCCGCCGAGCTGCTTGCTTATGATGCGAACTCACCGGGTGGGGAGTGGTAGGGTTGAGCGGTGCTTCGGGTTCCTTCTGCGCCTGCTCGTGGTGCAGGGCAATGGAAGCCCTCCGTTCCGGGGATCTCCCTTCCGACCCGCCGCCCCTCCTGCTTTGATGTCCTTGTAGTGCTGCGCGCCGATGGGGAACGGCACCTCTCGAGTCGTCGGTTGCTTCGTGCCCCTGGGGAATGGGAAGGGCGGGGTCGATCTGGAGTTCCTCGAGCCCCTGGACGAGGGGCTCGGCCACTCCTTCTGTTATGTCAGGCCGGTCATCGTCGATTCTCCGGCCATCACCCCGTCCAACTCCGAGCGCTACACCGTGGACTCGAGCACCCTGGATTCCGAGACCCGCAGCGCCTCTTTCCGGCAGGAGATTGCTGCGGAAGATTTGGCTGGCCTCCAGAGGGCGAGCAAGGGCGCGTCCGAGACCACCTTTAGGGCGATTTCGGGGGCCTCGGTGAGTGCCAATGCCTCGACCGCCCGGACCGGCAACCCGAATGTGCTGGCCTCTGGCGACGCCCAAGAGCCTGCTGCTTCGTTCGAGAGCACGGCCTCGTTCGCGGCGGTCCCTTTGCAGCCGGTGCCCCGTGGGTCGGGGCCCTTGAACGGGTTCTTGTCAGGGCCCTTGGAGAGGGGATTTGCCTCGGGGCCATTGGAAAGAGGGGCGGGCTTCATGTCAGGGCCATTGGATAAGGGTGTTTTCATGTCCGGCCCTCTTGATTCGACTGATAGAAGTAACTTCTCAGCTCCGCTTGCTTATGACCGGAGAAGGGCAAGGCTGGGACGGCTCGTGAGGAGCATGAGTAGACCAATGAGAAGCGCTCTTTCTAGGACCTTTACAAGGCGTCGACATGGTGGTGGTTCTGGTTGGATGCAGCGGTTCCTCTTGCATCCCATGACCCAGCTGGTCTGGCATTCTAAGGAGCCAAAGTATCAGCTGGAGCCTTCAGCAAACTGTCTGGAGGCTGGAACATCTGAACCTGAGTATAACAGCAGCCGTAACTTGCAATGGGCGCATGGCAAGGCTGGAGAGGATAGAGTTCATGTTGTTCTCTCTGAAGAGCAAGGGTGGTTATTTGTTGGGATCTATGATGGTTTCAATGGTCCCGATGCACCTGATTTTTTGATGAGTAACCTTTACAGAGCTATAGATAAAGAATTGGAGGGTCTTCTGTGGGACTACGAAGACAAAGCTGCCGAGGCTGTATCTACATCTGATATTACTAAAAATGGTGCTACCAGGACTTGTTCGAGTCTTGTAGAAGAAGATGAATGTGCCAGTTCTCAGTTGCACCATGGTGAATCACAGAATTCTCAGTTGCTTGATGAAAATGCTGGCGACAATGGTGAGACAGGAATTCTACATGTCCAATCCAATGAAGACAACCATGGATCGGAATCTATCATCGACAAGGGTTTGGATGCTGAATTAAGTGGTAAGGATCAAGCTGCGGAGGGAATAGGAACCAAAGACGTTGACAAACAACCAAGTGAAAGTTCCCATGACCACAATGCAAACACAGGTGACGGAGATACGGATACCAAACACCATGTTGATGTGCCCCAGAAGGAAACCTCTTGCATGCCAACAACAAAATTAGAGAACAAAACTAGGAAAAGCAAATGCCTTTACGAGCTTCTTCAGATGGAGCTTATGGAAGACCAGGACAAGGAGTCTTGCTTGTCATCAGGTCATGCCAGTGTGAGGGGTTCTTGGGATATGCAATTTAGTACCATTGAAGACCTGCGTAGCAGAGAAACCTCATCAACAGTAAATGCTGTTTTGTGCTCTTCCAGCAGCAAGAGAAAAAGTTCAGGTCTGGGTGAAGATATTGGTGGATCAAGAGAAAGTGATGATGTAGTCAGTGACGAGTCCAAGGACCCAAAGCAGAAGTATGTGGTGCCATTTTCTGCTTTAGGACAAAAGCAGATGATCAGAATATCACTGTTTGGATCAAAGTTGAGAAAAATGTACAGGAAGCATAAATCATCACAAAGGAAGCTTTTCCCTTGGAGTTATCATTGGCACAGAGATGCATCCAATCTTGATGAGAGGATAGTTAATTCATCAGTGGTTATCAGAAGATGCAAGTCTGGTCCAGTGGATCATGATGCAGTACTCAAGGCTATGACACGTGCACTGGAAGCCACAGAGGAGGCTTATGTGGAAATGGTGGAGAAGGCACTTGATAAACACCCAGAGCTTGCACTGATGGGCTCATGCGTTCTTGTCATGCTGATGAAGGACCAGGATGTGTACATTATGAACCTTGGCGATAGCCGTGCTATTCTTGCACAAGATAGACTAAACCAAGGCTCCAGTAACCCGATTCTTGCCAAAGAAGATGTGAGACATCGAAGCAGGTCAAGGGAGACTCTTGCTCGTGTGGAGCTAGACAGGATATCAGAGGAATCTCCAATGCAGAATCCTAAAGGCCAGCTTTGCAACATTAATAAGACCAGGGAACTTTCTCTATGTAGCTTAAAAACACGGGCCAGTCAGCTATCTTCTGACCATAGTACAAGCATCGAGGAGGTATGAGCCAATTAAGAATACTTTCTGTTTTTCTCCCATCTCGAGAAATCTAAATGGATATTTCTAATGATGCATCATGCTTGAGCCTGTGGTTGTTTGATGGCAAAGATGTGTGCACAAGCACCTAGTATCTCTGTGAAATTTTTTTTCTAATAATTGTTATAAAAATTGGTCAAGAATACTGGTTTTATTGCAAGATACTTACTCGAGCTGACATACATTTCTGAAGACTTCTGCCTTATTGTCAGTGGTTAATTATCATAAGAACATATTCTAGTATATGAAGTGTAGTTAATTATTATAAGAACATATTCTAGTGTATGAAGTACATGTACAGTAGCAATGATGAGAAGAGAAAAGAAACTAGCGTATGATAGCTGTGAAACTATGCGAGAGATAGAAACTGTGTGATACTGGTGAAGGGTGAAGATTTAATAGAAGTAAACACAATTCTGGGTAAAAATTTATGTTTATGTTTGTTTGAATATTTTGAAAAAGGTATTCTTCAAAGACTTTTTCTATGCATGGAGAAATTGAGGATTTCTTCCTGGTTGGCTGAGCTAAAAGTTGGAGTTTCAACTTGGGACGGATACTAGCGAGGGAATGCCATTGAAAATTTCCACATGCTATTGAAAATGCACACAACCAAATTTGCATTAATGAATCTGCAAGTCATTATTGACATACATCCTTCATCAAATGGGATTGCAGGATAAATACGATTCAGAGTTAGTTAAAATTTGAGTAGATTAAGAGAAATAAAGTTCTTTTGGTAAATGTGTTGCAAAGTGAGCATTTTATTCAAACAGCAATGTCATTCATTTTTAAATTTTGCTAGACAGGAGGAAGATGACAAGTTACTTCTATGATTATATTCTTTCATGTGGATGTTACTGGCTAGATCTTGTGTTAAAGAAAGGATATTTCAATTTTGGTTGAAAAGTGTTTATTGATTGGTGAACTCTCATGGTATCTATGTGAACAACACATTTGGCTCTGAACATAACTCACATCCACATGTGCACAATAGATCATCTTGATGGCTAAAATCCTCCGACAATCTTATTCACAATATTTTGTGAAGTTCATAGCTGACAAAGATGAGTTCATTCCCTTTTTACCAAGATCTTCAATAAAGCATGAAGGTAATTCATTGATGTTCCTGGTGAAACTACATGGAGTACAATTTCAAGGAAACATCAAGAGGCCCTTGTGGTAAATGAAGGAATGAGCCATGAACCAAGCACACATGCTCCTAGAGAAACCAGGAAAACATTTTTCTTTCTGTAGCTCGTAGCATTTACTTTTTTTCTTGTGGAAATGTTAGCTTGCTAAGCATTCAAAATGATTGTGAGAAGGCTTTTTCTTTGAACCATTTGCAGTATCATATATGATTTCCTCAATTCTGTGTGTCTCTGTCATAATGACTTGTCGTTTGCCCTAGTTAATTGACCTTTTCAACTAAATCATTGCAGGAAGTATTGAGAATTAAAGAAGAACATGCTGATGATGCTCAGGCTGTCTTTAATGACAGAGTAAAAGGAAAGTTAAAAGTTACCAGAGCATTTGGTGCAGAATTTTTGAAGAAGGTTAGCTGATACATTATGCAATTTAAATTAATAAGCCCCTTTTAATATATGTTTGCATTCTTTGTATCCACTAAGTGTGTCTGGTTCTGGTGTGATTCTGTTCACGCTAAACTTCATTGAATTGAGAGGTGATTCATATTGCAGCCTTTGAAGGTGGTTCATTATCAGAAAGTTAATAACTAAACCTTTAAATGACATGATAGCTTCTCTTGATATATCATAAATCGAAATTGGCCAGGCAGTGTCAGGTAAACGAGTCATTGGTTTTGCCATATCTGGGGTAAATTCCTGCTCGTACCTGGGAAAGAAATAAGGTATTGAAACTATATTTGTATCTACTGTAGATAATTGGCTGTGTAAATGGCTGAATAATAGAGTAATGTATTATCATGGTGATTACTTTAAAGATTTTTATCTTTGATTAGATTGCTTACTGGTGCAAAACCTGATCATTGGCCGAGGTGCACTCCTGCTTATACTAAGGAAAGATGTATGGAATTCTAAACTGTGTGTAAAAGTAGAAGCTATGTTATTCTCTGGAAATGAGGTGAATCAGTATACAGTATTTTTTGGTATGTGCATTCGTATTGAAGGGACTGGAACAGAGGAGAGCAAAGAGAGTTTCAAATCATTTCAGTTTCTTGATTGTGGCAATGAAAATTCTCTTAAGCCCACATATTAAATCTTTCTATCCTACCTTGTGTATGAGCCCAACCCATCCATGACTAGGCCACTCACAACTTGCGGCATCCTGGACCCCAACATCCAAGCATGATAAGAAAATTCCATTATGTGTGGGGCCTGGTGTACAGAAATTGTGATTGGCCTTGTGTATAGGTGGAGCCATAAATAGGGGGCAGGACTGAAAAAATCTCCTTGTGTTGATCCCAGTGCAGTTTTCCTTTTTTTTTTTTTGCCTGACAAAAGATCTGATACTTCTAAATCGCGAAGTCTAGTGAGATACTCTTTGCTCATGTTTAAACATCTATAGGTAGTTGAGAATTGAAATCTCAAAGCAGTGTTGTGAAATATTCAATCTGAGCATGAGACAAATGCATGGGAACTGCAGTGCCATAATCTTGTATATTTGGTGGCATTTCCCTCGAAAGATCTCATTGGTGTCAAATAAAAAGGTGATTATTTCTTGTTGTAATAAACATGTAGTTAGAAAATTGGAATAAAAATGCCCTGATCTAATGTAGAATATGAAATTTTTTGCAAAAACAAGGCAAGATGTGATATGCCATACATGACTGAAAGAACAGGCATTCTCATTGCATTTGTTTTAGTTATCTACTTTTGGTTATATTTACTGGAAAGTTGATTTGTTTGATGAGGCTGATTGTACCTTTTCCCCTCTCTGAAACAGCCAACCTTCAATCAAGCTCTTCTTGAAATGTTTAGAGTTGACTATATTGGGAACTCGCCATATATTAGCTGCATTCCCTCGGTTCTTCATCATCGTCTCAGCTCAAGTGATCGATTCTTAGTCCTCTCTTCTGATGGGCTTTACCAGTATTTCAGCAATGAAGAGGTGGTTTCACATGTCACATGGTTTATGGAAAATGCACCAGAAGGAGATCCTGCACAGTATCTCATCGCAGAGCTGCTACTTCGTGCAGCTAAAATGAATGGTTAGTCCATTTATGTGCTCATTTAGTTCCTTTTATGTCATCACTTATGAGACGCGCTTGCATTCCTCTTAGAGTTGCCCTCCATCTTATCCTTCAGTTGCTTTTTAAGTTTCAATGGCTCAGTTCTTGCCGCTCATTGATTAACTGTGTGCACCCAGTAGGTATGTTCCTCGAGTCATGTTCAAGCCAGAACAACACTGCCAGAGCTCCAGTGGGAGCATAATAATAGTCATCCTTGACATGCTAGAATATTTTAATGAAGGGTCAACTTTTGAAGCTGTTGTCATCATTCATTCTTTGATGAGTTGATAGTCACCTTTTCCAAAAATTCTGTCAGGTCTAACTTAAGGCTTTCTCTCTATTTTGGCAATCAAGTTAAGAGTTAGCTTCCGAACATGGAATTGCCTTTGTAAAACCTTGCGATTCAGTTTTGGGTGTCGAATATTCTTGTTGCCTGGGTTAATTCGCCTTGCATTTCTTTCTTGGGTAGAAATCTGTGTTTCCGTGTCCGTGGTTACGGGTTAATCTGCCATGCATGTCGAATATTCAGTTTCTCACTGCATAATGATTCACATGGTTGTAATTCCATGTTTGCTTCACAGGGATGGACTTTCATGAATTGCTGGATATTCCACAAGGTGACCGGCGTAAATACCATGATGATGTTTCAGTCATGGTGATCTCCCTGGAAGGAAGGATTTGGAGATCATCCAGTTGATCGTTGCTGGGAGCAATCTTTTGGCCCTCCGTCCTCATCCCGTTAACAAGCGAGAGGCATTCATGTTGTTTACACGTTCTCACCATCTTTTGATGTACTCTTCCATTTAGTGGGTTTCATATGTGATGGCCATCGCTCTCATCCCCTCGGTGAGCCTGCTGATCCAAATCGGAGGCCATTCTGTGGATAATTACAACCCCAAATCATCGTCAATCATTTTTGCATTCCCTGAAGTGAATCCACGTTGGGTTCCTTGAATCCAATCAGTCTCAACCGTCGTGGCTAAACGGTGACCATAGACACCTTTCGACCCAGCTCTGACCTGTGTCTCTGTCAGCTCATTCCACAGCTTTAGGAGAGGAGAAGAGTTAGGGCTTCAGAATGGCATCGCTCATGCTCATTACCATGCCTTCTTCCTCTTTATTCCCCTTCTTTGGAACCTACTGCCGCTGTTGAGCTATCCATAACTACGCGTGGGTAACCAATACAATTAAATGGGAAGGATACTACGTATATGCATGTATATGGGTGTGAGTTCGTCCTTCACATCTGGATGCAGAGTGGCTCTTTTGCCGAAGTTGGTCTCAAGGCTTTTGGCATGTGGGAGGCACCACACCATTCACGTTCATGATCAAAATATGCCAAAGGAACATGGAACATGTAGCTTCTCTGAGACTTCCACATCATCGCACAGGATCAGCTCATTTCCATCTTGATAGGGATTTTTCTTCCTACAGGGCATGGATATTGAGTCGGCAAGTGGGCAAATCAGGTCCCCACATCATGTTTTTATGTGCATCGTCGCTACCTCTTTGTTCTCCTCTTCCTTCCATCTCACCCTCATCAGCACCGGCAAGCAAGCGAGCAGCCACAATGGCCAAGCCTTCCCTCCTCACGTTCTTCTCCCTCCTCGTCGCTTCCACCCTTGCTGCGGATCCTGACATGCTCCAGGATATCTGCGTCGCGGATCCCAACTCCGGTAGCTCATCTTCGCCATCCCTTCTTGATTTCTTTGCTTGATCTGCCGATTTCTTGCTTATGTGGTGGAGCGACCATTGCAGCCGTCAAGGTGAACGGCTTTGCATGCAAGCCGGCGGCGGAGGTGACGGAGGCGGACTTCTTCTTCCAGGGGCTGGCCAAGCCGGGCGCCACCAACACCACCATGGGCTCCCTGGTGACGGCCGCCAACGTGGAGAAGATCCCGGGGCTCAACACCCTGGGCGTGTCCATGTCCCGGGTCGACTACGCCCCCGGCGGGCTGAACCCGCCGCACACCCACCCCCGCGCCACCGAGATCGTCTTCGTGCTCGACGGCACCCTCGACGTGGGCTTCATCACCACCGCCAACAAGCTGATCACCAAGACCATCACCAAGGGCGACGTCTTCGTCTTCCCCCGCGGCCTGGTCCACTTCCAGAAGAACAACGGCGACGTCCCCGCCGCCGCCCTCGCCGCCTTCAACAGCCAGTTCCCGGGCACCCAATCCATCGCCGCCACCCTCTTCGCCGCCACCCCGCCCGTGCCCGACATCGTCCTCTCCAAGGCCTTCCAGATCGGGACCAGAGACGTGAAGAAGATCAAGAGCCGCCTGGCGCCCAAGAAGTAGCGAGATCGAGACATGTTCTTGTTCGGAGCTCGAGATCAGTTCATCCAATCACTTGCCATGAGCATAACTCCCAATCAAAGCCTAATGATGTCACTTCTCTTTCCGCCATTAGCATGCTATATCAATGTGGTGTCCTCATCTTTCTTCCTTGATTCAGAGTGTGATTCACCCACGCTTCTGTTCCTACGTCTTGACTTGCTGTTAGCATTAATCTCAACAGCTCAACCTGAAGAGATGATGCCTACTCTTCCTCGCAAAAGAAAGTCCGCTGTCTGACACAGCTGTCATCTTTCTCCTCTCGCCATCCTCCCCTGCAGCTTTTGCCTGACCATACTTCTACAGTTATTTCTGTTCTCCAGAGGCATGCAGAGATGACCGGATCTTCGTGATCCAACAAACGATGCTTAAATCGTTGGTCGTCATCACCTGCCCCCTTCCAATCTCCTGTTCGTGCTGTGTGTCAAGCTTTCAACAACAGGTCAACGGCCCGATCGATCCGAGGCACAAGTTGGGCGGACAACTCGACTGGTTCGGACTAAACCTCAACCGCTTCGAGATGCATTTAGTTCAAGAGGAAGAATATCCATAATTGTTTGAGGACATAAACGTCAAATCAATCATAATAAAGGAAAATAATAGAGAGATCTACAGCCCCTTTTTACTTTTAACTTATTATTGATGGTGTTGGTTTCAACATCTTTATGCCGTGGCCTCGGAGCCGATACGACTGAGTTCAGGTCCGAATGATTAGAGATCTTCCTAAACGACCCTTGAGACTGCTGAGGTGATCGACTTCGGTGGTCCGATCGTGGCTGGGTCACTATTTTCTCCGGGAGGGGGCTCCGCGCCTGCGGGCTTCGGTGAGAGGCACTTCGTCTTCGTCCCTGCACACAGGACGGGTCGGGAGAGCTCGGCCCGACCCCTCCGACGATCAAGTTAGTTGATAATCTCAGGGGGTTTCTCTTCTCCCTTTTTTCTCCTCCTCTTTTCTTCCGAACGCGAGGGTTTTTATAGGGAAGGTCACCGTTTCCTGATGTGCCCGCCTGCAGGGAGTAGGGTCGTACCTTGGATAATGTCTGACACCGGCACTAGTGTTGCGTGAAGGACCGGGCTCCTATAGGATGGCGACATGCCTCGATCGATGTTTTGGTCTGCTTCAGCCAGGCGTTGTCAGGTCAGACCGAGGCAGGCGACCCTCACGTCTCTTTGGTCTGCGTGACCTAAGAGACGTCACCCGAGAGCAGGTGACGTTAGTCCATGTCCCATCATTATTATTACCCTCATCATTCTCCCCTCCCGAAGGAAGCCATGCATCGGTTGTTGCTAGGGGGGTTCGAGGCATGGCTTCTGCTTCAAGTGATTGTTCCTACCGGCTTGCCCTTTGGTCAGTGCCGGGGAGGTTTCCCAGAGGGTCGCGGTGGTTGATCGCTGGCCCGTCGCCCTGTGCGACGTGTGACCGTGAGGTACAACTTGAGTAAGGCGGAAGACTCGGGTGAGCGGGTAGCGCCGAGGTATAGGAATCACGCGGTTTGTGACTGAGGTATGCGGCTCAGGCAGGCAGGCCGCGCAGAGGTGGACTCGGGCAATCTGTTACCGAGGGGCACGACTCAAGCGGGTAGGCCGCGCAGAGGTGGGCTCGGGCAGATTGCGACCGAGGGGCACAGCTCAAGCGGGCAGGCCGCGGAGAGGTGAGCTCGGGCAAACTGCAATCGAGGGGCACAGCTCAGGCGGGCAGGCCGTGCAGACGTGGGCTCGGGCAGACTACAGCCGAGGTGCATGGCTCAGGCGGGCAGGCCGCGTAGAGGTGGGCTTGGGCAGACTACGATTGAGGTGCATGGCTCAGGCAGGCAGGCCGTCCGGAGGTGGGCTCGGGCAGACTGCGGCCGAGGGGCACAACTCAGGCGGGCAGGCCGCGTAGAGGTGGGCTTGGGCAGACTGCGGCCGAGGGGCACGGCTCAGGCAGGCAGGCCGCGAAGAGGTGGGCTCGGGCAAACTACGGCCAAGGGGCACAGCTCAGGCGGGCAGGCCGCGCAGAGGTGGGCTCGGGCAGACTATGGCTGAGGGGCACAGCTCAGGCGGGCAGGCCGCGTAAAGGTGGGCTCGGGCAGACTGCGGTTGAGGGGCACAGCTTAGGCGGGCAGGCCACGTAGAGGTGGGCTCGGGCAAATTGCGGCCGAGGGGCACGACTCAGGCGGGTAGGCCGCGCAGATGTGGGCTCGGGCAGATTGCGACTGAGGGGCACGACTTAGGCGGGTAGGCCGCGCAGATGTGGGCTCGGGCAGACTGCAGCCAAGGGGCACGGCTCAAGCGGGTAGGCCGCGCAGAGGTGGGCTCGGGCAGACTACGGCCGAGGGGCTGCTCGGAGCAGCAACCTATTGTGCGACGGTCTGCGAACGTGGGTGGCCGAGTACATCTTCGTCTGTGTGGAAGCCCAGGGGACGATCTCTCGCGTGGAGTCGCCGGCTCTTTGAGAGCCAAAATCGAGAAGACCGTGTCGCGCGCCCTTTGGCTGCCCCGTCAGCCCTCATTTATGGCGGGGTGACGTTTGGTCTGCCTGATGCGACGTGGTTTGCGGGAATGGCACCAATGGGCTGTCGCCCACTCCCTAGGATGCGAAGGGTCGCTAATAGCGAGATCCTCCCTATAAATAGCGCGCAGTTGGGTTCCCATACGCCTCCTACTGGGCACCCATTCAGTCGCTCCTTCCGAACCCTATTGCTTCTGTTTGAGTCGTCCCTACTACCTCACCCTCCAAAGGTCAGTAAGGATGGCCTCCCCTTCCTCCTTGCCTTTACCTTCTTCTCGTTCCTCCCCTGGTAACGTCGGGGAAAAAACGTTGTCGGTGAGCCCCAACTCGTCATCGGATGAGAAGGCGGCTCGGGCCCTAGAAGCCCTGATGTGGCCACACGACCTCGACTCCATAGTGAGTGAGTCATTGCTCGGCAACCTCCGGGAGCGCTACAGCATCCCAGAGGGCTATGTTCTTCTTGCCCCCAAGCCAGGGCAACAAGCGTACGACCCGATCCCCAAGGGTTTCGCCTTAACCCTGGATGCCCTCAAGGCGGGGTTACATTTCCCTTTACACCCCGTTATTAGCTCCTGCATTTCCTAGTGGCGCATTTCCCCGTCACAGGTGGCGCCAAACTCTTAGCGCTATCTGGTGGCATTCTTGGGGGAGTGTCATTATGCCAATATTACCTCGACTCGGTCCATTTTCCTGTCTTGTTTCTGCCTTTCCAAGGGGTCTGGGGGTTATTATCTGTCGACCCGGTCGGGCTTCCGGGTTAGCGGGGCCCCCTCCAATAATAAAGGATGGAAGGGGCGTTTCTTTTATATTTGCTGCACAAGGGACTGGGGTTTCAGGCTCCAGTGGTCGGCATGCATGATCGACAATACCGCCCTGGCTCTAAACGACAACGAGTACAGGGACCTCCGGAGGCTCAAGGAGATTCTTCCCGCCTCCCGAGCCATCTGGAACATGACCGAGTAGTGGTTGATCGAGGCGAGCCTTAGCCCGATGCCTCGAGGTACGTATGTAGTGGGTAGTTTAGGGTTTTTGCTAATCATTCAAAGTATTGACCAATGTCTGCGTTTTCGCGCAGAGATGGTGAATCTTAGATCTGTGCATGGGGGGTGGGCTTCATTGGCTTCATCCTTGTGCCCACCGAACGAGCCAAGGATCGGCTCGAAAGATGCACCGGTGGAGGTAGAGGCCGGTCAGTCTCGAAAGAAAGCCATGATCTGCATCGTGAAGAGATCCGACGCGGCTGCAACCCAGTCGGGAGGAGCCACTACTGAACCGACCGATCGTGTGGGGAGGAGCCTCGGGCAGGGTGAGGCCGGCCCAAGAAGGGAGGGGGCGGGGAAGGTGCCTCGGGAGCCTTCCATTCGCGAACTCTGCCGCCTTCTCGCGGGTACGAAGGATGAGCCTTACCAGGTTTGAGCAATGGGTGACATCCCGGAGGGCGAAGCCTCTGACTCTTTGGTGGCCCGCTGAGGGGGCTTGTCCTGCGGGGAGCGGGTATGGGCCGATGGGGATTCTGCAAACTTGTTCATCTGCGGAGGGCTTCATCCTGACATGGCTCGGGAATTGTATACCTCGTCCTCCGAAGTCCTACTCGGCAAGTCAGCCAAGTCATTGCTGTGGGTAAGCATCTCACCACCGATTTCCCGTCCGTACTTGGTCAGTATTGTTCTGACTCCTTCCCTTGCAGGGCCAACACTATGCCATGGTGCTGATGGATCACGTGTGCAATGTTGGTCGTGTCATCGGCAACTTGAGCGACCGCAATGCCGAGCTGCGCAGGCAGATCGAGGAGATCCACGCGAGAGCAGCTCCTAAGGCGGTGGCTGCTGTTGAGCAGCGTGCGTCAGACTTGGAGGCGGAAACGATGTGTCTTAAGTCTAAGCTCAAGGTGGCTGAGGAGCATATTAAAGAGCTCCAGGTGCATCTGAGGGTGACTTGGACCGACGTTCACTTGGCGAAGGGGGAGACGCTTGCACTCAACCAGAAGCTGGATGAGGCGCACGCCGAGGCACACACGGCTTCCGAGGCCCTGGCCGATGAGATTCGTCAGCGGCCGGAGAAGGATAGGAAGCTGATCGAGGCCTACAAAAAACCCTCGGGCCTACTCGGACGGGGCAGGTTACCTACAAGTATGGGTACCAGATCGCCCTGGCTCGCTTCAGGGCACGCTACCTCGACCTTGAGGTCGTGGAAGACCCCTTCGCTTCCTTTCCCGAGGACTTGGACATTGGCATGCCCGAAGAAGTTCCCTTCGACAATAGCGTGGAAGTCCCCAAGCAATAGGGCAGACTTGTTGTAACTTTTTTAATGGGGTTGGTCGGGTGTCGACAAGCGCTGCGAGGCATTGTTGTCCAGTCTTGTAGTCGATTTTTCATTTTAAATGAAAGTTTTTCATTCAAACTTCTTCATTGTCTCACTTGATTTCATTATACGAAAAACCTTTTTAGATTCTACACGTTCCACGTCCTTGGTAGGGGGTGGCCTTGCATCGTTGCGAGTCGGTACGTGCCAATTCTGACGATTTCGATCGTCCGATAAGGTCCTTCCCAGTTAGGAGCGAGCTTACCACACCCTCGGGTCGGGTCGCTAACTTCAACTTTGCGTAAGACTAGGTCGCCCAACTTAATCGGTCGAGGGCGCACCTTTCGGTTGTAGATTCTAGCGACGGCTCTCTTGTAGGAGAGGGCTTTTAAGTGTGCATTAGCACGTCGCTCCTCGAGTGCATCAAGACCGGCTCGGAGTCCTTCGATTGATGTCCCTTCATCGTAGTTTTCTGTTCAAGGGGTGGGGATAACCACCTCGGGTGGTAGAACTGTTGAATCTCGGATTTTGATGATGAAACTAATTGATTGCGTTTAGATGTTTAATTGCATTTTGAGTGATGTAGGTCTACTCGATCAGGATTAGACAGTTGACGCAGAAGGAATTGACGTTGCGCCGGAGGAGATCACGTTAGGATATTGGACGGTAGGACGCTTCGAACGTCGGGCATCGGGCCAAGGAGAGCGGAATTACACCAAGGATATCGGGGTTGCGGAGGTCAACCGCCGATTGGGCAACAAGCCGCAAGAGAGAATGATGCGCTGAAGAATCGGACGAAGCGCCAACCAATGACGTGCCGGGCAACAGAATGTCAATTCGCATTGTAATAATTGTCTAGATCGGAGTAGAGTTTTGGCTTGTGTGTGCAGGATTAACTACGATAACGATGAAGACATAAAGCGAAACAAAGTGCCGGAGTCAAGCGCGAAGGATTTGTTGGGAGTTCGAGAGTTCGACGGAAGTCTGAAGGTTCGTCGGGAATGCTGTCGGAACTAGCCGAGAATGAGTAGGGAGCTTGCTGAAGGGTTTTTCGGAAGCTCGCCAAAAGGTTCGTCGGAAGTTCACGGAGCTCACTGAGAAAGATCGGAGCTTGCTGAAGAAGCTCGTCGAACTCGCCAAGATCAAATCGTGAAGTCTAGGAGCTTGCCGGGAGTCCGCAGAATGGTTTCCGAGAGTTTATCGGAAGACCGCCGGAAGTTCGCCGAAAGCTCGCCGGAAGAAGTCTTGACTTATGGACTTTGTAATAGCTTAGAAAATGTCTTTAAATTTGTAGTTAGCACATTAATTAGGGCTAGGATTAGGTGTTAATCCTATGACCCAAGTAGGGGCCAATTCGGCCCAAGTTCGAACTGGTTTGGGCCAATTTTGGAGCCCAACCAGTGAGCTGAAATAGTATAGGCGGTGGCACCGCCCAGAGGCCGAGAGCTGGGCGGTGGCACCACCTGGGCTGGGCGGTTGCACCGCCCAGCACCCGAGAGCTGGGCGGTGGCACCGCCAGCATCGGGAACATAAGAGAATTCAAATTTTTGGAGCCCAAATTTGAATCCTCTTGAGGCCTATAAATATCCCTCAATTCTCAGCAGAGAGAACAACTTTTTGAGAAGCAAGTGATTGAGAGAAAGGTCTTAGAAAAGTCTTAGCAATCCTTGGTTTTCAATTTGCTAGTGTTCACCTCCTTCTTTCTTGAAAATCTGTAAGAGTGTGAACTGCTTGTAAAGAGTTGTAAGAGGGGTATTTACCCTTCCATTTCAAGAGATTTGCTAGTGGAAGGTGGGAGCCTCGTCGAAGAGGGGCCTCGCAAGTGGATGTAGGTCATTTGACCGAACCACTTTAAAAACGGCGTAATCTCTGGTTTGCATTTCATTGTTGCTATTCACATTACTGCAAACTTTCTTACTTACTTTATTTACTCATTACCTTAGCTGCTCTACTATACGAATACGCTTTCAAGTTCAATTTTTACCGTACGAAAGATTTATCAAAACCGATGTTTTAATCTGCTGCACTAATTCACCCCCCCCCCTCTTAGTGCTCTTGATCCTAACAAGAACGACCTCGGTCCCGAATGCGAGGCTGTAGGGGGATTCTCCAGTTGCAGTTTTGGGGGTGGTCTGCAAGGACCACAAGATGCTAGGGAGCTCGTCCACCCAAGCCAAGTGGGCCGTGGACGCTCTTCTTCTGAGCCCGTCCAGAATGGATCAGTTGGTTACCTTCGCAAGACCGTTTGTTTGGGGGTGGGCCACCGAGCTGAACCTTAGCTGAATTCTATAGTTCACGCAGAATTCTTGGAACCACGCACTGGCGAACTAGGCCCCATTATCCGTGATGATGGTCCTGGGCAAGCCAAACTGTGTCACTATATTTTTCCACACGAACTTCTCTCCTTGACGTTCTGTGATTGTTGCTAGCAGCTCGGCTTCGACCCACTTGGTGAAGTAATCCACTCCCACGATGATGTATCTCCGTTGGCCCGAGACTGGTGAGAAAGGTCTGAGGAGGTCTAATCCCCACTGTGCAAATGGCCATGCACAGTCAATGGGGGCAAGCGGAACCGCGGGCTGCCGGGGTGTCCAAGCGTGCCTCTAGCACGGGCTGCATCGTTGTACGTAAGCTTTCGCGTCTCGACACATTGTGGGCCAATAGTACCCTTGGCGAAGGATTTTGTACGCCAAGGTTCGCCCGCCAATGTGTTCTCCACAAATCCCTTCGTGGACCTCGGCCAGAACCGATCGAGCTTCTTCAGGTTCTAGGCACCGTAGGAGAGGATGAGAGAAAGAACTCTTATAAAGTCGTTCGTTCATCTCGGTGTACCACGCCTGCGTATGGCGTAGTCACTGCACTGAGCCGCGGCCTCGTCGGCGAGAAAATCCCATCCCACTTGAAGCGTAACATTTCCTCTACCCATGTAGTTTGCACGTCGGTCGAGGACACAGCCGCGATGGCAATTGCGCGGAAAGGAAGCTCCTTGACCTCTGGCTGGGCTTCGAGATCCGACTTTGATGCCAATTTAGCCAGTGCGTCTACTTGCTCGTTCTCTCCCCTCGGGACCCTAGATAACATAAAGCGAGAGAAGTTGATAGATAGGCTTTTTACCTCTGCCAGGTACTTTGACATGGTTGAGTCTCGGGCCTCGTATCAGCCGCTGAGGTGCTCGACCACCAACTGCGAGTCGGTGAGGACGCGTATGGCGTCCACCTGCATCTCAATGGCCAACCTGAGTCATGCTAGGAGCGCCTCATATTCTGCCTCGTTGTTCGTGGCTTGAAAGCTGAAGCGAAGGGAGCGCTCAAATGAATGTCTATTAGGGGCTTCCAAAACCAGCCCTGCGCCCCCGCCCTTCGAGCTGGCTGATCTGTCCATGCACAAGACCCATACTTCTTTGACTTGCTTGGAATCCTCGTCCTCGAGCTGAGTCAGTACTTAGATGAAGTCGACTACCGATTGGGCTTTGATGGCGGTCCTTGGTACATATTGTATGTCGAACTCGTTGAGCTCCACCGACCATTTGAGGAGGCGACCTGTAATGTCGAATTTAGACAAAACCTGCCGGAGCGATTGGTCGGTGATTACCTTAATTGGATGGGCTTGGAAGTAGGGGCACAGCTTTCGGGCTATTAACACGTGAGCCAGTGCCAGTCTTTCAATCGGCTGGTATCGCTCCTCGGGCCCGCTTAGGACATGGCTGATGTAGTAGACCAGTAGTTGCTCCCCGGAGGCTTCTTTGGTCAGGACGGAGCTAACCGGGAGGCAGCCAGGTAGATATTGAGCTTTTCCCCGGAATAGACTGAGGCAAGGCGGGGGAGGCTGGCCAGGTGTTGTTTTACGCGTACGAAGGCTTCCTCACATTCTGCCATCCATTGGAAGTTCTTCAGGTTTTTCAGGGCCTGAAAGAAGGGGAGGCATCGATCACCCGATCAGGAAAGAAACTGAGATAAAGCGGCGAGCCTCCCGTTCAGCCGTTGCATCTCCTTGATTTTCCGAGGGGCCTACATGCTGATGATGGCCTGGACTTTCTCCGGGTTGGCGATGATTCCCCTTTCGTGTATGATGAATCCGAGGAATCTTCCCGAGCTGACGCCGAAAGCACATTTTGTCGGGTTAAGTCGCATATTGTATCTTCGCAATGTGGCAAATGTCTCAGCCAAGTCGGTCAAGTGGGTTGCTGTCATACAGCTTTTTACGATCATGTCATCGACGTAAACCTCCATGTTTCATCTGATCTGGCGGGCGAACATCATGTTTACAGTTCTCTGATATGTAGCCCCAGCGTTCTTTAGCCTGAACGGCATAACTCTGTAAAAATATACCCCCTGATCGGTGAGGAAGGTCGTGTGCTCTTGGTCTTCGGGTGCCATCTTGATCTGGTTGTAGCCGGAGAAGGTGTCCATAAACGAGAGGCGAGCATGCCCGATGGTCGCGTCGACCAACTGGTTGATCCTCGGGAGGGGGTAGCAGTCTTTCGGGCACGCATGATTAAGATTAGTGTGGTCAATGCACATCCTCCAACTCCCATTAGATTTTTTCACGAGGACTACATTGGACAGCCACCGCAGGTACTTGATCTCTTCTATGAAGCCCGTCGCCAAAAGTCGCTCCGCTTCCTCACGGACAGCCAGTTGTCGGTCGGGGGCCTGTTGTCGGGGCCTCTGCTTCACTAGGCGAGCGTCGGGCGAAATGTTCAGGTGATGTTGGGCAACCTTCGGGTCGACGCCCATCATGTCAGCTAGCGACTAGGCAAAGACGTCGGTGTTTTCCTGAAGGAAACTGATAAGCTGCTCCCTTTCTCGCTCGTGTAGTTCCAACCCAACTTTGATCGTTCGGTCTGGTCGACCCTCTAGTAGGGGTAAGCCAATAGTGGACTCCGTTGGCTCGGGGTGCTGGGTCGGTCTCTTTATTTCCCGGGGATCCCCTAGGGGTTGTTCAGCCCTCGCCCTTTTGTGCAATGAGACCGTCGTCAAGTAGCACCGTCTGGATTCGCGGGGGCTTCCCCAGACTTTCCTAACCCCGGCGTGGGTCGGGAACTTCACTATTTGGTGGTAGGTGGAGATAACGGCTTTGCTCTTGTTGAGGGTTGGATGACCAAGGATTGCGTTGTATGCAGTGGGGAGGTCAACCACCAAGAAGGTCGCAATTACTGTCTTCGACCTTGGCAGGACTCCTAGGGTTAAGGGCAAAGTGATTGCTCCCAACGGCGAGATCGAGTCGTCGGTGAATCCGGTGAGTGCTGAGCACATCGACTCCAAGGCATCTCTGGTTAGCCCAAGCTTCTGGAAAGCCTCCAGATAGAGCACATCGGCCGAGTTCCCTGTATCGATCATGATCCTCCTCACTTGGGCGTTGGCGATCCTAGCCGCTATTACGAGCACATTGTCGTGTTCGGTTCGTTCGGCCCCCTCGGTTGGGAACGTGACCTCAAGCTCGGGTTCGCGCCTAGGGGCTTCGACCGCGGCGGCGCGGGCGTATGCCTTTCGTCCGGATATACTGTTTCCTCCGGATGCTGGGCCGCTTGTTATCACGTCGATCTGTTGCTCGACGGGGCCCTCTGGGCAGGATGAATGCTCCTTACCTCGTCGGAGGTATCGGCCGAGGTGTCCTTCGCGAATGAGCTCCTTGATCTGCCGCTTCAATTCGCGGCACTCCTCGGTGTCATGTCCGTTTTGGCGATGGAAGCGACAATACCTCGATTTGTCCACGAGCTCCTGCGGACTTCTCATCGGGTTGGGGATTCTGAGCAACCCCTTCTCTAATATTTGGAGGAATATCTCCTTTCGGGATGTGCCCGAGGCGGGAAACGGGGACCTCCTCGGTGGTGGGTTAGCCCGGTCCAATCTGCGCCTCGGTGCGGCAGATTGTTGACCCCGAGGCGGCTCTGGCCTGACCCTTTTGTGCTCCTCCCGCCTCCCGACCATCCATGCCTTCGCTGCGATGTACTGGTTAGCCCGTTGGAGCATTTTCGGTACCGCGGTGGGGGGTCGCTCCACGAAGGACCAGAAGAATCTGAAAGGTCGCAGGCCTATCATGAATGCCTGCATTAATAGAGAAGGATGAGCGTCTGGCAAACCCCGAATTTCCATGGCAAAGCGATTCACAAAATGGGAGAGGGGCTCGTCCTCCCTTTGGTTAAGTCCGAGGAGTAGTGCAATGAATGGCTTTGGCCGGGCGCAAGCTAGGAAGTTAAGCTCAAAGTCTTTGGCGAGCTGATCAAAGGAAGTGATCGCCCCAGGCTTCAAGTCGCTATACTATGCACGGGCTGACCCCCTCAGAGTCGTGGGAAACGCCCTGCACATCAAAGCATTTGAGGTTTTGTACAGCGTCATTTAGGCATGGAAGGCGGCTACATGGTCCGCTGGGTTGGTGGCGCCTTCGTATGCGTCGAGAGAGGGGAGCTAGAAGTTCGGGGGGACTGACTGATCTTGTATCTCAAGCGTGAATGGAGATCCCCGGCGCGCGTCCTCTCCAAGTTCTTCCTTTTACTTACGAACCTCCCTCTACACTTCGTCGAGTCGCTGGTTAACGAAGCGTAATTGGGCTCGCAGGGAGCCCATTGAATCTGAAGATAACACCTCGGGCTCCGGGCGAGAGCTCAGATTTCCCATTGCTCGAGCCTCGAGCGTGACCGATCGAACCCGAGGCGACGCGGGGAGCTCTGGGGGCACCGTGTGGGCCCGAACGGGTGGCTCTTGTTGCTGCAGTGGTTGGATCATAGGCAGGTGCGCCGGATGAGAAATGAGCGGGATAATGGTCTACACCATCCCGGTCAGAGCTCGGACTTGCTGAGCGAGGTCCTGAAAGGCCTCGGGTGATACGGGCGACGGGTCGATTGAGGCGCCTTCGGGCGGCGACAAGCCTGGGTCATTGAATAACCGCTAATAACGCTCTGAGGTCGCGGCGGGGTGCTCAGCTGGAGGTTCACCATGCGGGGGGGTGTTCCCCCGGATCCCCGATCAGGTGCGACCCCTCAGCTATGTGTTCGTCTGGGTCGATCTGCAGATCCCTTGACATTCGGCCCTCCTTCTAGCGCTAAACTATTAGTGTCAACGTCTTTATGCCGTGGCCTCGGGACCGACACAGCTGGGTTCAGGTCCAAATGATTATAGATCTTCCTGAACAACCCTTGAGACTGTTGTGGTGACCGATTTCGGTGGTCCGATTGTGGCTGGGTCACTGTTTTCTCCGGGAGGGGGCTCCGCGCCTGGGGGCTTCGGTGAGAGGCACTCCGTCTTCGTCCCTACACATAAGTCGGGTCGGGAGAGCTCGGCCCGACCCCTCCAACGATCAAGTTAGTCGATAATCTCAGGAGGTTTCTCTTCTCCTTTTTTCCTCTTCTTTTCTTCTGAACGCGAGAGTTTTTATAGGGAAGGTCACCGTTTCCTGATGTGCCCGCCTGTAGGGAGCAAGGTCGTACCTTGGATAATGTTTGACACTGGCACTGGTGTTGCATGAAGGACCGGGCTCTTGCAGGATGGCGACGTGACTCGGTCGGCGTTTTGGTCTACTTCGACCAGGCGTTGTCAGGTCAGACCGAGGCAAGCAACCCTCACGTCTCCTTGGTCTGCATGACCTAGGAGACGTCACCCGAGAGCATGTGACATTAGTCCATGTCCCATCATTATTATTACCCTCATCAGATGATCCCTTTTTACTATCGACAATTTTATTTACTGTGCATGCCACTCATCACCCATCCGATGACTCTTTGTTTGCTATTAACGTTGTTGATGCTCGTCGTAGTTATAGATGAAGGGCCAGTCGTTGCCTTTTCGCTCGCTATCAACGCCACTCAGATGTCGTTCAACCCGTCCATTTGATGTCATCCTTTGGGGAGGAAGAAGAAAATGAGGAGAAGGGGGAGGAAGAAGGATTAGACGTGGAGGAAGTCGAATAGGATATTTTTGTTCATTTGTCGATGGATAATTTAGAAATATTAAATATTTTAAGAATAAGGTTATAAGTAGTAAAAAGAGGGTTGCGAATATAATTGATTTTAAAATTTTTTAATATTTCAAAAATATCCCCATGTAAATGGATATAAATTTTTTTTATCATTTTTTTCTTGGAGCGATGAGTAGCGTCTAAGAGAAGGCACAATTAGCTAGGGTTTTGTCAAGGTTTCTCTTGAGCAAGATCATCCTAAAGGTTCATGGAGAAGGCATCATGCTACTCTTCTCTTGTGTGCACATTGACCAACTGCAATTTGCTTGCAATATTGCTTGAATTCTAACAATCATGACAATTGATTTTGTTCTGCTCGTAATGTAATTTTTTTATTTATTTTTCATCATAACAATTGAAGAAAGAATTGGATAATTTCGAGAACATAGTGGATTGCAACACCGGAAGCCTTGCTCGAGGTGAAGGTAAAAAAAGAAAAAGAAAAAGAAATAAAAGCACAAGGAGAAAAACTCAAGACTTAAGCGACTAACGATGTCATATTTTATAAATAAAATAAAGAATTATAAATAGTATAATCGATAATTAAAATATCGAGCAACGTTTCTCACAAATAAAATTAAGGATTATGGAAATAAGAGTATAATCGATAATTAAAGAATTATAGATAGTAAAAATCATATTTTATTACTTTAAAAAAAGATTATTAATAGGAATGGGACTGCAGTAGCACAAAGGTTGCCGATTGTAAACTTCAATAACAGAGTCAAATTAAAAGTAAAACCGAGGGGCCAATTCGCGACTCTTCCACGGGGTTCGTTTCGGATGCGAAGCAGCGTCGCTAAGGAACGGGGGATCCGATGCTTCTGGACTCACTTCTACTCGATTAGGAAGTCATCCCTCCTCTTCCTTCCTCACCGTTGCCATCGCCACACTTTGCTTGGCTGCCAAGAAAAGAAGGGAAGGGATCGCATCCCTTAATTATCGACAAGGGAACCATCACGCATCTCATTACGATTTTCACCAGGCACAAACGAGAGCAGCGGCGGAGAAGGAGCGTCGATGGCTTGGTACTACTACAACAGAAGCAACAACGGAGGAGGAGGAGGAGGGGCGTGGGGGAGGCTGTCGAAGGGGCTGCTACCGCTGCTGGCGCTGCAAGCGGCGAGCGAGTTCCACCGCATCGGCCGAAAGCCCCCTGTCACTGCCGGCCTCCTCCTCGCCAACTCCCTCATCTACCTCCGCCCCGCCTTCGTCGACCGCCTCCTTCCCACCCTTTACGAAGTCTCCTTCAACCCCCATCTCATCCTCAAGGTAAATCTACCGCCTCCATGATTGAAAAGAACTTAACATGGGCTTCGCCATGTGATGATCGCGCTCGTGCTATTCCGCAAATTAGGGTTTTTTTTTCCCCTCATGCCTCAAATTCTTGGTGCCTCACTTTCCAAGATCTGATATGGTAATGACAGAAAAACACTCTGTCTTTAAGGTTTCTGCAAACTCGATTATGACTCAGTTACACATGAACTAGGGCGTTTCCTTGTACTCTCATTATTCTGGGAAAAATATCCCTCAATTGCCGTATCGTCTCTTCTCTGTTGACATTAGGTACCATAGCATATTACCATCAGAACTGGAATTGGTTCTCTTCTAGTGTGCTAAGGGTCACCATCCATGATGTTTATAGGAATTGACTATTCACTTGTGAAGAGATATACAGGCTTACACAATATGCAAAGGTGCTATAAGCATTATTAGAATGAGATATTTGAGGCTCAGATATAAGACTGGTGTGTGACATACCAAAATATTAGATCATACCAAGTTTGTGGTACTGACCTGAAGTTGTACTCATAGTGCAGTTTCAAGTTGTGCTAGTATGCCTTATACACAACAGTTTATGATTTTGCATCTGATATGAAGTTTGTACAAAGTTTTCATGAATATGCTGATATTATATTTTACTAAATTCAATTGGACAAACCAACTAAATGTATCCCTCATGTTGTAGCTGCAGTTAGTAATGAAATTTGAAACACGGGTTTTAAATTTCCCGTCTTGAGCTATTCTTTTCCATTGTTCCATTGTTAAGAAACTTGTCTTCCTTTCTAAATATGTATCTTCTTGTGCAGCATGGTGATCTGAAGCGATTCTTCTTATCACCATTTTATCACGTAGGTGATGCGCACCTATTCTACAACATGACCTCTCTATTGTGGAAGGGGATCCAGCTTGAAACTTCGATGGGTAGTCCTCAGTTTGCATCCATGGTAGCAGCATTGCTTGGCATGTCACAGGGCATCACACTAGTTCTGGCTAGAAGTTTACTCCTTTTCTTCGATTATGAGGCAGCATACTACAATCAGTTTTCTGTTGGGTTTTCTGGTGTTCTATTTGCCATGAAGGTTGTGCTGAATGCACATTCCGACGAGTATGCTTATCTACATGGAATTGTAGTCCCAGCACGTCATGCTGCATGGGCGGAGTTGATTCTTATCCAACTTTTTGTGCCAGGGGTGTCTTTCCTTGGTCACCTGGGTGGGATATTAGCTGGTCTTTTGTATCTCCATTTGAGAGGTTCGTATACAGCGGTAGATCCACTGACTGTGTTCATCAAGAAAGCGTTTGATTTTGTGAGCTGGCCTGTAAGGGTCATCCGGCGCTTTCTGAGTTTCCAGCAGCCCCGTACATCAGGTAGAGGAAGAGTTGGAAGCAGCCAAGCTACGGCGGTTCCATCTGGCGTTTGGAGGTGTCGGACATGTACTTACGATAACTCGTCTAGGGTGGATGTATGTGAGATGTGCAGCACAGCTCGTAGGGGCAGTGGCTTCACACCATTGCGCCAATATAACCGAATGGGTGACCTGTCAGCTGAAGAAGTTCGTCGTCGCCGGCTTGAAAGATTTGGTGGGTGAGTCTGGATTTGCTGATGTGGCAGGGAGGCTGGTGGCTGGTTATTAGTTGCACATAATACATCGTATTCATAATTCTAGTCGGTTCCTGCATCAACAAAGTTCCAAGGCCATAGAAGAAACATTGAGGTCAGCTTATATGGTTCTTTTTTTGTGTCTCCAAAACCAACTTGTGTTTGGCTGATCCAGGTATTGAGCAGATTGGAACTTTGTAAATAAAGATGAAATAGGAAAAACCTTGATTGAATTTTCATGTGGTACATTTATGTAGCTGGACGGTCTTAAGAAGGGAGACATGAACACAGATCCTATTCAAAAAGATTTTATTGGTTTTCTTCCTGTTATGCTCAATGTTGGAGATTAATGATTATTCACTTGGGTTCTCATATCAGATAATAATTTTTTTATGGTTTTATATTTCTCTTCACATTTCTTGACACCGGCGGAGATGAGGTACGAGATGTCAATTCCAGTTTCAAGAGGCGATTAACTATACTTATGTATATAAATTGCCAGTTTGCGGTATTTTTGTAACAATTAAGACAGTGTTGGCACTCAGATGAGCTTACGATGGTATGTGTTAAGAGAGAGGAGGGGTTGAGAACTATGAAATGTCCCTAAACGATGGTATATGAGCATGTAAAGATATAGATAGTCATTCTCATCGATCGTCAAATGCCTAACATTAATCCCAAATGATCGGTCGGCCGATTGAATCCTCAAGCAGATCAAACTATTTCTAATCGGACTCCCTCCACCGATCCGATCCGGAAGAGATCCAATATCTATCGAGAAACCCCCATCCCGCCCAATCTACGAGATCAACATGACGACAACAAGAAAAAGAGAGGGGTTGCGGTGGGAGTCTTATCTGAGAGGGGACGTCGCAGCTTCCTTGCGTAGAAGTCGGTCTTCTGGACGAGGGGCTTTGGGAAGAGGCAGTGATTGGGTCCTGCTCCGTCTCGTTCCTATTCTTCTTCTTCCTTCTCTTTGGGTTCTTGCCTTCAATGCTCTCCAACTCCTTCGGGATGGGGCGGAGGGGCAACTGCTTTGCCCTTTTTCTTGATCTCGTTTCGACGAGATCATCTTCGCATCCATCATTCTCCAGATCCCTCTCGTTTGGGTTTTATCTTGTGGTCGGGCATCAGATCAAATTTGCTTCTCTTACAAATTTGTAAATATTTTTTTCCCCTTTTGTCATTATCAAATAGAAATAAAAGATACAATGATAAAAAAATTTATATCAATGTTCCAATCATCAAAGATATCATGAAAAATTAATTTAATGATGAGACATACATATTATATACATAGTCATATGAAATAATTATATCTAATATCAAAAAATCAAATTACATATAGTTTATTTAAATAATTTTTTTAGTAAATAATAAAAAGATTCATAAAATAATAAATAATAAAATATTTTAATTCATATAAAATAAATCTCAACTTATAAATATCAAGATCACCATTTGTTTGTATAAATCTCTTCTTTAGTAAATAGTAAAAAGAAGAAATCTTAGAAGATAAAAAAGATTTTGATTCTAATAAAAGAGACCAAAAGTTAAGAAATCAAGAGAAATTTCATAATTCAGCTGGAAAAATCTCATTCAGATTCAATTTGTCAAATCCAAAGTCATCATCAAAATCACTTTTCTTACCTTTACAAAATTTATTAAAAGTAACTTAGATAGATTCCTATAAGATTAAAAATAGCTAAAAAATTTTAATTCTAATTTGTATGATTAATTTTATACTAGCATGCCCTAGCCTTCCATACAAAAGTCATGCATCATAAAAAAAATAATCTTCATCACAAAAATCATCAAGATCAATCGTAAACCATCTTCAATCAAAAGATTTATTACCAATAATTTTAATTCAAATGATTTTTCCTTTATTATTGTTGTTTCAGCTAGTGAACTTTGTAAAATGTGTTGGATTTCTGATTATATATCTTGAGCATACATTATCAAGAGATTATTTTTTGCTTTTATCTTTCGATTGTAGAGATGTCTACAAGAAATATAGGTTTATTCTAGGTACCAATTTAACTTTGGATCTCTTATGATTAGATTTACCTATATTATCTATTGATATTAAGTTATTTATAGTTCCTTTAGGAATCTAAACTAATTTTTGAGAGCTATATATTTTAAATGAGTATTTATAAGCATAATGGTCATATCTATCACAGAAGTTATACTTTATTTTAGGGATAACATGCAATAGGTCCTTCAATAAATATAATCAGCTTTTGTTGAGTGTTGCTACTTCTAAAGCCGAGTCTTTCTTTTCTATGTACATGACCTTTGTCAACAATGATCATGTTTAATGATTTGTTTTCAATTTTAAATTTTTCTAAAATTTATTATAATACTATTTTTTTTTCTTAAGTGAATTTAACTACATTAAGTAATTCATTATAAGGTAAAAAGGATTCTTTTGAGTCACTTATCTTATTATTGAGGCCCATTAGAGCATAATTTGTCACCTCATCTTCATTGGTTTACTCCTCGCCTTCGGATGCACTCTATTCATCTAAAGTCACTTTGAGTGCTTTCTTCTTCTTTCGTGTGAGCATCTTCTTCTTCAATTGCAGACATTTGCTTTTAAAGTGCCCCGACCTTTTGCATTCATAACAAGTTATTGTACCCTTTTTAAGTTTGTTTTTGTTCTTTGATTCTTGTTTTATGAACTTTTTAAATTTTCTTGTGAGGAGTTCAAAGTCGTCATCATCACTTGAGCTTTCGCTCGAGTTGTCTTCTTTAATTCTAAGTATCATATCCTTTCTATTCTTTGGAAGGTTATTCTCATATTCATTATGTATCTTACATATCGTTTTATAGGTCATTAATGACCCTATGAGTTCTTCAAGAGGAAAACAGTTCAAGTCCTTTGCTTCTTGAATAATAGTTACTTTTGGATCTCAATTTTTAGGAAAGATCATAAAATTTTATTGACAAGTTTAAGGTTAGTAAAACTTTTACCAAGTGCTTTCAAACTATTGACAACATCTATAAAACGGGTGTACATATCACCAATGGTTTCGCTTGACTTCATTCGAAACAATTCAAAACTATGCATCAAAAGATTGATATTAGATTCTTTAACTCTACTTGTGCCTTTATGTGTAACTTTAAGTGTGTGCCAAGTATCATGTGCAATTTCACAAGTCGAAATACGATTAAACTTATTTTTGTTTAAAGCACAAAACAAAGTATTCATAGCTTTAGCATTTAACGAAAATATTTTTTTCTCAAAATCATTCCATTACGTATAGCTCATCCCATTGAACATAGGAGGATGAGTGATAGAGAACCCTCTTGATTGCCGATAAAAGCCATTTAATCTATCTTGGGTGTTAAACCAAATGAGAGAAACTTGGCTCTGACACCAACTGTTAGGGCCGTAAATGACACTAAGAGGGGGTGGGTGGGAGTGAATTAGTGCTTTTGTAAAATTTCGTCGATTTAGAAAACTTCATTCGATCAAAGTTGTATCGAAAATATGTTTAACTTACAATGTGCATAAAAGTAATAAGCAAGTAAATCAGTAAGTAATATGAATGAAAAAGCATATACAGAAATGCAAACTGATTTATAGTGGTTCGGTTGTCTCGATCTATATCCACTCCCGATTCCTCTTTACTCAAGGCCATTAGCTTTCACTATCAATATTATTTTAATGGGCAAAGATAAACCACCCTCTTTACAACTCTTTCTCATTTTTATAGGCTTAGGATAGAACCTTCATATCTCTCTTTTACACAAGATATCACTTCTCCCTTAGAAAACTTCTAACTCTAGGAGGAAGAGACTCTAAACTTTAAAAAAGATTATATCACTTTTCCCTTAAGGATTCTTTCCCCCTTTCTACTATTTTTCTTGCTTACCCAAGCAGGAATAATTGGGGTATTTATAGACCCCAAATGACTTCAAAAATGGAGCCAAAAAAGGTCTTATCCCAGATTTTCAGGGTATCAGCGATACCACTATCTGCAGTACTACTAATTGACGATACCATTGCTTGACACATGGGAGACCGTGTACTAGCAATACTACCACCAGTCTGGGTGGTACCACCACTTGACATTAGCGATACCACCGTCAAGTCTTCCGGAAAACGTACACTTCGTACGTTCCAACTCATAGGCGGTTCCACCGCTTGACCTAACTGTGGGTCACTTAATGGGCTTCCCAATGGGCCTAAATCAGCCTCAAATCAAGCTCAATGAGCCTCTATTGAGTTAACATAGTTACACCCAAAATTAACTCAATTAAAACCTAAACTACTTTCATCTAGATGCACACGATTATAAGCATAAATCCTATATTGTCTGACATATCATTGATTCATCCGACGCTTCATCTGATCCTTTTGTGTATCATCCTCTCCTTCGGTGTATTGTCTGATCCATCAGTATATTGACCTCCTGCAACATCTAATCTTCTTTGGCACAATATCCGATCCTTTTAGCCCGATGTCCGAACTAACCTCCCGCAACATCCAATCTTCTTAGCGCAATGTCCGATCCTTTTGGCCTGATGCCTAAACTTATGGCACGAAGTCCTTCCAGCACATTGACTAGTCCTTCGGCCCGATGTCCAATCTTCTAACTTATTACACTCCAGCCCAACGTCTGATTCTTCCTACTTCAATCGATTTGTCTTTCGATGATCGAAGTTAGTCCTGTTGAATCTCGAATTTTAATGATGACATCAATTGGTGAATTAATGATTTAATCCATGTGTTGAGATAAGTGATATAGGACTAACTACGAGAAGTGGACACCGGTGGCCTTAATGGATGAGGAATCGAAAGTGGATATAGGTCACGATGACCAAACCACTATAAATTTGGTGTGTATTCTTTTTTGCTCTTCGTTATTGTTGTTCTATGTTTTTAATTGCTTATTACATTTACTTCAAGTGAAACACACTTTCGATATCAATTCTGATACGAGTTTCATCGAATCAAACTTTTTAAAATCATTGAAGTTTTCTGAATTGACGAAATTTTTATCGTAAGCGCTAACTCACCCCTCCCCTTTTAGTGCCAACTTGATTCTAACAGTTGGTATCGGAGCTAAGTTTTTCTTGTTTGGTTTAACACCCAAGAGAAATGACTTTTCTCGGTAATTATGAGGGTCTTTTTATTACTCATCCTCCTATGTTCAATGGGATGAACTACACGTATTGAAAAACTAGAATGAGAATTTTCTTGCTTTCTATGGATTTCGAATTATGGAACATTGTTGAAAGTGGTTTTGAGAAGTCTTCCAAACCAATAAACGAATAGAATGATTTGGAAAAGAAGACATTATTCTTGAATGCTAAAGCGATGAATGTTTTGTTTTGTACTCTTGATAGAAACGAATATAATCAGGTTTCTATATGTGAAACTACACATGAGATTTGACGTACACTCGAAGTCACACACGAAGGCACAAGTAGGGTTAAAGAGAAAAAAATTAATCTTTTAGTATATAATTTTGAGTTGTTTCGAATGAAACTAAGCGAAACCATTGGAGACATGTACACCTATTTTATAGATGTCATAAATGGTTTGAAAGCACTTGATAAAGGTTTTTCTAATAATGAACTTGTCAATAAAATACTAAGATCCATTCCGAAAAGTTATGATCCAAAAGCGACACTAATATAAGAAGTAAAGGACCTGAAAAATTTTGCTCTTGAAGAACTTATCGAGTCATTAATGACCTGTGAAATGACGTGCAAGACATAAGATAAACATAATGAACATGAGAACAACCTTCCAAAGAACAGAAAGGATATGATACTCAGAACTAAAGAAGACCACTCGAGCGAAAGCTTAAGTGATGATGAGGACTTGACACTTCTAATAAGAAAATTCAAAAGATTCATACGAAGAAACAAAACAAATTTTGTAAAAGAAAATACTAAGAACAAAAACGAACTCAAAAAGGACACAATCATATATTACGAATACAAAAAGTCGAGGCACTTCAAAAATAAATGTCCCCAAGAGAAGAAGAAGCTATCAAAGAAAAAGAAGGCACTTAGCGATTTGGGACGATTCAAGTGCATCCAAAACGAGGAGCAAACTAACAAAGAAGAAGTTACAAACTATGCATTAATGGTATTTGGTGATGAAATAGGTGACCCAATCGAAGCTCATTTATCTTTTGATGAATTATTAAGTGATTTTCATAATTTGTTTGATGAATGTAAATTAGTTGGTAAAAAAATATAAATTATTAAAAAAGGAGCATGCTTTTCTTATTAGTGAATTTGATAAATTAAAAAATGAGCACGATAATAGTATGCTAGCTTCTTGCACTAAGTGTGATGAGATGGATTCACTTAAGAAAGAAAATGCTTTACTACACAAAATGAAGTAGTTGAAAGAAAAAATAAGAGCTTACAAGAAATGACAAGAACCATGTTAAAAGATCATAGCTTACCCAAATATTTTTAGGCCAAAGCCGTTAATATGGCATGCTATGTCATGAATAGGGTTCTCATAAGATTATTACTTTTCAAAACTCCCTATGAATTGTGGAACAATAAAAGACCCAATATTTCATATTTTAAAGTTTTTGGTTGTAAATGTTTTGTTTTAAATGAAAAAGATGCCTTAAGAAAATTTGATGATAAATCCGATGAAGGCATTTTTCTTGGTTATTCCTATATTTCTAAAGTCTTTCGTGTCTTTAATAAAAGAACTTTGGTTATAGAGGAATCTATTCATATTGTTTTTAATGAGCTTCCCGAATTTAAGAAAAATAATTTTGATGATGATTTTGATTTTGATAGTTTAAATTTGAATGAAAAATCTTCTCCCCCAAGCAACTTGGATGTATCTTCTTCCAAAGAATCTTTACCTAAGAATTGAAAGTATGTAGATGCTCATTATAAGAAGCTAATAATTTGAGATAAATCAAAAGGTGTTCACTTATTAAAAAATTTGTACGAATGTGACATTTTTATCAAAAATTGAATCAAAATGCATTGATGAAGCCCTAAAAGATGATTCATGGGTCTTTGTAATGTATGAGGAATTAAATCAATTTGAGAGAAATAAAGTATGAAAGCTTATTCTTAGACCCGGTAGCCATTTGGTAACTGGTATCAAATATGTCTTTAGAAACAAGCAAGATAAACTTGGTATCATGGTTAGAAATAAGGCTAGACTAGTAGCTAAAGGTTTCAACCAAGAAGAAGGTATCGATTATGAAGAAACCTTCACTTATGTGGCTAGACTTGAAGCCATAAGGATTCTCCTTGCCTATGCTAGTTGTAATAATTTTAAGTTATTTCATAATATAATTTTTTCGAATCATATATTTAAGTTGTCTAAGGCTCTCTATAGATTAAAACAATCTCCTAGGGCTTGATATGAGAGGCTTAGTTCTTTCTTTATTCAAAATAACTTTATGAAAGGCAAGGTCGATACTACATTGTTTATTAAATATTTTCGATTCTTTAAATGAATCTTTATGTAAATCGTTTGCCAAAAGTATATATCAAGAGTTTGAAATAAGCTTAATAGGCGAATTAATTTTTTTCTTAAGATTATAAATTAAATAATTAAGTGATATAATTTTTATTAGTCAGACTAAGTATGCTTTAGATCTATTGAAACGATTTAATATGGATAGTGCCAAAGCTATTAAAACACCAATGAACACTTCTACAAAATTAGATATGGATATTACATCACTATTGAAATAATATAATGTTATAATTCTTTTTCCCTTATATTAATTTTTAAATCATGATAAATATTAATAATAAAGATAAATTTATATCAAAAGTGATCAATTTGATGATGGGGAATAGATATTATAAACACAAAGGAGTCATATGAAATAAATAAATCTCAAGTTGTGAGTATCGAAATATCATGACTCATTTTGATAAGTCTCATCTTAAAAAGAAGAATCATACAAGAACAAATAATAGGAGATCTTGATTCATAAAAAAAATCTCAAGTTATAATTCCAAAAAATCAAAAGAAAATTCATGATTCATTTGGATAATTCTCCTCTTTAGTAAATAGCAAAAATAAATATAAGAGATCAAATAATAAAATATCTTACTTCATGCATAAGAAATCTCAAGTCATCAAGATCATAATTTTAATAAAACTCATTCAAATTCAAATCATCAAAATCACTTTCATAGTTCAAGAGATTAATAAAAAATAATATAAATAGATTCATTAATCTCTTATTGAAAACTTGATAGGATAGAGAAATTTTCAAGAAAAATACATTTTCTTTTTTTGTTTCAAGTTATGTGATTGATTTCATATAAGCATGCCCTTATTTTCTATGTCAAATCTATGCATCATCATTTAAAATCGAAAAACAAATTTCATCATGACAAAGATCAATAGTATAACACAAAAAAATAAAATATCTTGAATCAAATCATTCCAATGTCAATGTTATTGTTGTTTCGGCTAATAAGCTTATGAAGTGTGTTGGATCTCCGGTCATATGCCTTGAGTATCCATTATCAAAATATCAATTTTGCTCCTAGCTTTTGATTATAGATATTTCTACAAGAAAGATGGGTTTGCTTTAGGTACTCATTTGACTTTGAGTTCCTCATAGTTAGATCTATCTATCTTGTCTTTTGGCATAAAATCATTTATGGTTCCTTTAGGAACTCAAACTAATTTATACGAGCCATATCTTTTAAATGAATATTTATATGTAAAATATCTATGTCTATCACAAAAATTACACTTAACCTTAGGGGGAACATGTAAAGTTGGTCCTTTAACAAAAATAATCGGCTTTTATTGAGTGTTGCTACTCACAAAGCCGATTCCCTCTTTTCTACATGCATGAAATTTATTAGCAAGAATCATGTCTAATGATTTGCTATCAATTTTAATTTTTTCTAATATTTATTGTAATAGCAAAATTTTCTTTTTGACTAAGTTTAACTCTTCACATTAAGTACAAGAGGTTAACATGCAATTATCATACATATTTTTTAATTATTCTAATTTACTAGAGAGAGAAGCATGATTCTTTTTTAACATTTTATATTTCTTAGTAACTAATTTAAAATCATCAAAACAACTCATGAAATGCATCACGTAATTCATTGTAAGGTAAAGGGGTTTCGGGTGAGTCACATATCTCGTCGTCAAAAGCCACCAAAACGTAGTTCATCACCCCACCTTCATTGGTTTACTCCTCATCTTCAGATGCACTCAATTTATCCTAAGTTGCTTTAAGTGCTTTTTTCTTTTTTAGCAGCTTCTTCATCTTCAGTTGAGGACATTCGCTTTTAAGGTGCCCCGACCTTTTGCATTTATAGCAAATTATTGTGTCATTTTTAAGTTCATTTTTATTCTTAGATTCTTATCTTATGAATTTTTTAAATTTTCTAATAAGAAGTTCAAAGTCATCTGAGCTTTCGCTCAAGTAGTATTCTTTTATTCTAAATGTCATATCCTTCCTATTCTTTGAAAGGTTGTTCTCATGTTCGTCATGTGTCATACAAGTCATTTCATAGATCATTAATGACTTTATAAGTTCTTCAAGAGGAAAATAGTTCAAGTCATTTGCTTCTTAAATAGCAGTTACTTTTGGATCTCAATTTTTAGGAAGAGATCATAAAATTTTATTAACAAGTTTAAGATTCGTAAAACATTTACCAAGAGCTTTCAAACCATTGACGACATTCGTAAAACGGATATACATGTCACCAATGGTTTTACTTGTTTCATTTGAAACAATTTAAAACTATACATCAAGATATTTATCTTAGATTTTTTTACTCTACTTGTGCCTTCATGAGTAATTTCAAGTGTATGCCAAATATCATGTACAGTTTCACAAGTCGAAATACGATTAAACTCATTTTTGTTCAAAACACAAAACAAAGCATTCATAGCTTTAGCATTTAACGAAAATAATTTTTTTTAAAAAATCATTTTGTTCATTCATATGTTTAGAGAGTATTTGAAAATCAAGTTCAATGACATTCCATAAATTGAAATATAGAGAAAGCAAGAAAACTCTCATTCTTGTTTCCAATACGTATAGTCTGTCCCATTGAATATAGAAGAATGAGTGATAGAGTATCCCTCTAGATTGCTAGCAAAAGCTATTTGATCTCTCTTGGGTGTTAAACTAATCAAGAAAAACTTAGCTTTGATACCAACTGTTATGACTGTATCGACACTAAAAGAATGGGTGAATTAATGCTTTTGTAAAATTATGTCAATTTAGAAAACTCATTCGATAAAGCCTGTATCGAAAAGATGTTTAACTTGAAAACGTTTGTAAAAGTAGTGAGCAAGTAAATTAGTTTGTAATATGAATGAAAAGCATAAAGTAAATACAAGTCAGATTTATAGTGGTTCGATCGTCTCGACCTACGTCAACTCCCGATTCCTCTTCACTCAAAGTCATTGGCTTTCACTACCGATTTTTTTTCAATGGGTGAAAATCAACTACCCTCTTACAACTTTTTCTTTTTCACGAGCTCAGGAGAGAACCTTTACACCTCTCTCTTTTGCACTAAGAGCTCACTCATTAGAAACACCTCTAAACATTAGGAGGAAGAGACTCTACACTAAAAGAGATGACAATTTTTTTTTCATAAATATTCTTTCCCCTTTTTACTTTTATTCTTGCTTACCCAAGAAAGAATTAATGGGGTATTTATAGACCCCAAATGGCTTAAAAAATTAGAGCCAAAACTCAAATCCTCGGGTTTTCAGGGTACCAACGATATCACCGTCTGTAGTAGGTGATACTACCGCTTGTAGCATTGACATTGGGCGATACCATTGCTTGATACAATTTGGGAGACTGTGTTTAGGCAAGTACCATTGCTTGACACTAGTAATACCACTGTCGGGTCTTCCGAAAAAAATACATTTCATACTTTTCCAGCTCACAAATGGTTCCACCACCTATTTTGGCGATGCCACCGCTTGACTCAAGTTTTGGGTCACTGAATGGGCCTCCCAATGGGCCCAAATCAGTCTCATATCATGCCTAATGGGCCCTTGACTGAATTAGCATAGTTACACTCGAAACTAATTTAATTAGGCATAAACTACTTCGATCTAGACACAATCGATTACAAACATGAATCCTATATTGTCCAGCATGTCATTGGTTCATCCGACGCTTCGTCCGATCCTTCGGCGCATCATCCTTTCCTTCGACGTATTGTCCAACCATCGGCATGTTGATCTCCCACAACATCCGATCTTCTTAGTGTAATATCCAATCTTTTTGGCCTGATGCCCAAACTCATGGCACGAAATCCTTCCAACACATCGACCAATCCTCCGACCCAACGTCTGATTTTTCCTACTTCAATCGATTTGCTTTTCCATCATCGAAGTTAATCCAGTATCACTCAAATACTGATTAAATTATAACTTCATCAATTGATTTTATCATCAAAATCTAAAATTAGCAAAACCCTTGTCGAGGGCTACTCAGACGACTTTACGCTTTTGGGTCACGATCGAACTGTGCTAGACTCCCAATCCACGATATCAAAGAAACAACCACGATTATTATATTTTGAAGCAAAACATGTGTATATCTTTCAAGTTTGTTTTTGTTTTTATTTTTATTTTTTCCTTCTACAAACCATCAGCAATGCATGTAAATTCTGATCCTAATAACTGTACTTACTAAATATGGAAGATAAATGATGTGTCAAATTTTATAAGATGAGAATCCTCAACATCCTTCAAGTAATGTTTTTAGATGTAAAACTAATATTCTTATTAGAATAAATATCACATATTTTCCAACAACATACCTTCACCTCAGAAATCCCCAAGCAGATGAACTGAAAAAAGAAAGTCTCGAGTTTTAACATCACAAGAAGATACACACGTTTTCTCCTCCATCTCAGATAAATAGTCCCCAGAAGTTCCCTGCCTTCCCACATGGCCTCTCCACACACTGCGTTGTCTCAGATGGGGCAGGGTGGCACTTCCAGGGTTCCGCCAGCCTGAATCTGGCCCCAGCCGATAAGACGCCAATGCTTCTCAACACGCCGGCTCAGGGCAATCTTCTCGCCTTTGCTTGTGCACACCGGTGCAGTAAGCTGCAGCTTCGCCAGATCATTCTTCACAGCGACGACTCGAGCCCCTGTGGACATAGATCCTATGTTGAGCATCAGGATTTCGCCCTTCGTCAGCTTTGACACTTTCCCTTGTTTCTCTGTCCCTTTTGTCCTGACACCCAAAAGCCTCCGGAGAAGAAAAAAGTTCACCTGTAGGAACCAAGTTAAAAGGCAGCAATTCAGGCATGCAGCACAAAGCATACTGCAGATACAAATACATCTCTCTTCCAGTGTAGTTCATATGCTTCATCCTCTGTTTCAGTTACATTTATGACATGTAGCTCTCAAGTCTTCATCATTTTCTCCAACATGCCCATCTATTTATCCACTATTTACATCATTGTTGTAATAATTTCCAGTATATTTAGACCCTTCTCTGTAGTATCTTCAAAATTAGACTTTAAAAATTCAAAGCAACAAGGTGAAAACCCTTGTTATCTTGCAAATCTAATTTTGGAACAAGCCCCTTGCTAAAGATCTCACACCAATTAACCAAAGGCAAACCTCTTATTGGTGTGAAATTGGTCTGATGTCAAAGAATCCAATTGTTTCTTCTTTGAGTCTTGCAATATACACATATAAGAACTCCATAGGAGAGCAGAAGAAAGATAAACCATGAAAATCATAAAAGGCAAGGAAATATCAAGTTGTAAAAGTAGAGAAAGGGAAAGAGAAGGGTTACAGCATAGATGTGTCAAATCATACTTCAAGATGGGTGAGGGATAGGTGAGAATGTGCCATGTGTGTGTGTTTGTGTGGTATATGTGAAATTTATGAACGTTACAGAGCTCAAGCAAAACTGCATATCAGAATAAGTTATATTCATCTTTTAAGTGTGTTGCTAAATCAAGTATGGAAGTAGAACTGGGCAGAAATGATCACTGGATAAATGCTTTTATTAAATTGTTAACATTTTTTTGGATGATTAATGTATAAAGATAATAACGAACCAGAACATGGAAACAAAATGTAACATACCTCCAGCTCAACAAAGACATCAGGCAGCGAACCAACTTCACCAAGAACCTGACCTACCAGCCTATCAGCACGAGTTAATGTGGGATCCATTGTAGTGCCTACACCAATGAGTCCCCCGGGCACGGCAAATTGAAGCTCATTTTGTTCAGCATATAGTGAAACAATCCTTGAGTATATAGGGGTGCACTTTATATTCCCACTCTCATCTTTAACAACGATACCAGGACGAACTTCAATAAACTGGTTCACCTTTAAAACACCCTGTATAAAACATTATCAACTTCAAGATTTTCTTTAATACAAGTGACCAAAGTGCATCATGTTAATGAGTATTAAGCCCGTTCAGTCCAAGAAAAAAAAATAAAGCAATATATGACAGCAAAAAAGGCAAAGAAAAACAGTGCTTTACAAAAGGCTTGCAGTAAAAATTATAGTAAATCCCAAGATATGCCACATGCTTATAACTTGCTGAAGAAGCTCAATAATAAAGCAATGTTACAATACCCATCATACGATTGTACAGCATACTGAGACATAGGAGATTGTGGAAGAGATACAAGCATATCTTAAGTTCTGCAAAGACAATAGGTGACAAGTTACATACCCTAAGGATGCTTCCACCTGCAACACCACCTTTTATCTCATCAACCTCAGAGCCAGGCTTGTTCACATCAAAAGAACGGATGACAATCATGTTTGGAGGAGAAATAAAGTTTCTCTCTGGAATAGGGATTTTCTTAACAAGATACTCGCAGACAACATCAATATTATATTTCAATTGAGCAGATATTGGCACCACAGGAGCCCCATCAGCGATAGTACCCTGCCAATTTTATTCATGTTCTAACAATGTCATGGTTTATCTAGGTATCAAACAGAGAGGAAAAAGAATTCCTGGTTTTTTTTCTGAAGATTGACCTGAATAAACTTCTGGATTGCTTCATGTTGATTAATTGCAGCACTTTCCTGGATTAGATCGATCTTATTTTGTAAAATAATAATATGTTGCAGACGCATGATTTCAACAGCAGCCAGATGTTCAGACGTTTGAGGCTGTGGGCAACTCTCATTTCCAGCTATAAGAAGTAAGGCTCCATCCATAATTGCAGCACCGTTAAGCATAGTAGCCATAAGAATATCATGGCCCTAAAAAACAAAACAGAGCAATAACATAAAAAGGAGTTAGTTTAGTTTCTGCATAAAATAAGTATAATCCTTTTTTTATTATTGCTGCATGTTGAACATGATTAGTGTAGAGGTACAAAACAAATCCATTAAATAAACTTAAACATAACTATTGCATCAATTTGCATATTAATATAAAGGTATTTCAAGATATGCAATACTTCCAATCAAGTTCTTTACCAGAGTGTGAAGCACACAGAAGATTGGTGCTAACATTAACCAGGATGCTGACCATGAGAGCTGAACAGTTCTAAAGATTATTTCACTATATAATAACTGTCACATCAATTGGAACTTCTAAAAATCACAACTGCAGTGACCACATATTGCTTTAGGATTATGGAAATATATTTGCACTAGCGCATGAAGATTGGATTTCATTAGGACTCAATCCAATATAACTAGATTGAGAGGGTTAGAAATGAGAACTTTGCTAGACTGGTTTCACAATAGTTATTTCACTTCTATGGAGCAACATTAATGTTTCTCTCTTTTTTTAAAATCAACAAGTGTTGATATCTTTCATCGGTTTTAGAAGAAGCTCCAGTAGAAGCTCTACCGAAATTAATATATAGTCTAAACAAAAGATGGTTTTGATGGGTTTCTAGTCTGAACCATACAACATCAATCTGATGCTCTGGAAATGGGCTTCTAGTCTGAACCATACAACATCAGTCTGATGCTTTGGGAGACACCAATTTCGAATTCTAAACCAGGACAACTAAAACACTTGTAGAAATTTAACACAACATGCATTAACTGCTTGGAAGGACCTATGAAAAATAAAAGTTTTGGGATAGTAAATGAGAAGGTAAATTGAAGAAATTTAAAATCAAAGTTCGAGCAAGATGATGGTCAAAAAAGAAAAGGATGATGAAATATGATATAGTCCAAGGAAAACTTTCAAAATTTTCGACAATTAATGCACAAGTCTCTCAGAACCCTGGACAAATATGATTGCATTGGCATAAGTTGCTAAAAAATTAAAAATAAAGGAAGACAAAAAGACCACATAATTATTTTAATGTTCCACAAAAGCCTCTAAATGCACAGATAACTCAGGTATATTCAGGATGAGGTGTAGAAAAGGGGAGTGGTACTTACAACTCTCCTTCAATTATTCAAAACAAAAAATGTCCCATTCATTCAGCATTGGCTTTAAATAAAACAATATATGGTTTTTGACAGAACTTAACTACTTTACATAATTGCCCAGCCCTCCCTTGCAGTCCATGTACACGAACAAACCACTGATTTCCACAACATTTTGAGCTTAACGTGCCAACTAAACTCAGATATATGGTATGTATGCATATTCCTTTCTCAGATTGGTTCTTTTTTTAAGGATTGGTGTGAATATTCCATTGACATGAAGGTGCTTTGTGATGGTATCTGTACTCTGCTTGAATGCAGAATAAAGGTCAAGATATTCCTAGAGTGCAAAATGAAATTAACACCCTGCCCCTTGTGAGAATTGTCAACAGTCAAGCAGATGGACCATGGTGTACATGCAATATTTGAATAGCATAAGAAAGATTTTGACAGCCCCTACACCTTTTAGACTCAGATTTTGACATGCCTAGTGAGGCCTTGCATTTATGTAATCTTGACTTTACTGGTCCCTATGTTTTAAGATGTAAACAACATTATGCTCTCCATTAACAAATGAAAAAAATACCTGTTATGTATGTCCTGTATTATCTCAGGCAGTTAAGATCAGAGAGTTCAAACAGACAAACTTGAATGGAGTATTGTGGAGCAACCAAGGAGGTAGAAAAAGAGAGGCCAACCGATATTCCTTACTAAGTCCTAATAACAAATTTTATTTTATATTTATTTTTTTTCGGATGTATTTTTTACTCAATGTTATAGGGAGTCTCTAAATGTTATTGAGTCTATTTGATATCTCAGAGTCCTCATAAGGGTATGGCAAATTATGAAAGTTGTTTAAAGTAAAGTTTAGAGTTCTAGAAGATCCTTTAGATAGGATTTTAAAGATGGTAAGATTACCAAAAATATAGGGACTTGTATCCCAAACCCCTTGGCAGGTCATCTATAAGTGGCTGTAGAGGCCTGTAAGCCCAACATTATTTCATTTTTTAAATTAATTTAGCAGTAGTTTAGTGGTAATCCTCATTCTTCTCTCTTTCTCTTGAGGTCTTTTATATCGCTCAAATTGGAGGAAACCCTGATGGGATAGCCAAATCCTGTAATGGAGATAAGTATTGTTTTCTTTCTTTTATTCTTCTTTTCCTATGTTGGGCCATCACCATGCCTATGCAATACAAAAGCACCACTGAAATGTATAATCAGATAAAAGATTATTTTATCCTAGTCCAATTAGAAGTCTATTAAAGAAATATACAGTTCCAAGGTAAGTCACCTTACCGGGCAATCCACAAAAGAAACATGTCTTAGAAGTTTCATCCTAGTGTTCTCAAACCCTGGAACATCACATGGAGGACCGTCTTCTTTTCCACTTCCATAAGCCCTGCTTAAGCATAAAAGATCAACAGCTGAAGATATATCAAAGCAAACAAGGGATTTTTTATCAAGGAACCATACTTGTAACACATAGGTCGTGGGCATCTATCATCTTCACATTTATAGATTTTTGCATTGGCATATCCCAGCTTGATGGTGATATTGCGCTCCAACTCATTCTTGAAGCGAACAGTCTGCCAATACAAAGCAAGTCAATCATTGTACAGATTTTGGATGTAGAAAAGCTTGCCAGATACTATACCAATTACCGTACCATCTAATGCAACTTCTATTGCTTCACATCTTCTAACGACAGCATGTATCTAATGCAACTATCATTTAAAATAATAAACACTAAATGCAAATACATATTGTCATAAAAATGCAAACCCATACTGACGAACCAACTAGCAACAAACATTATATGCTACAGGAGTGGTCGTAAGAGTGCTTTTTATTAACCAACAATTTTCGCTATGTTCATGAGTTTTTGCTTGTTTTCAACTTCTATCCCCTTCAAATTGGATCAAAACTGCCTTCTATTCCTAAATATCATATATATGCACCTTAAGTTATAAAGGCCTTCTACACTCAGATTCTAGTTGCCAATGCCCAACCAATCTTGGTCGGTGGAAATGGAGCAAGAGAACCAAAACCTGTCCTTAAAGGATCATGTGAGATATCATCAAAGGCAGCAAACTTTTCAAAATCTTAAGAGCACACAAAACCAATGATTATTTTATAAGACATGATAAAATCATCTAATTACCGAAAAAGAACTTGGTAGACCATATAGTCATTATTAAATTTTCCAAGTGATCACTTGATGAACTTCTCTAGTGTTTTAAAGCAAATGCACACAACATTATTAAAACCATAGACCTTCACATAAATATCTTGGGGCAACGACAACTGATTTAAAACTGTAGACGTTTAAGTAAATATCTTGGAAAGACATCAATTGGTTCGAATTAAAAAGACTAACAGTAGTACCTGTACACCGGATATTGCTTTTACAACAGTTGACTTTCCATGAGCCACATGACCAATGGTACCTAAAATTAAATATAGATCATTATACTTAACACAGCAAATGCACACACATTATTAAAAACCATAGACCTTCACATAAATATCTGGGGCACGACAACTGATTTAAAACTGTAGACGTTTAAGTAATATCTTGGAAAGACATCAATTGGTTCGAATTAAAAAGACTAACAGTAGTACCTGTACACCGGATATTGCTTTTACAACAGTTGACTTTCCATGAGCCACATGACCAATGGTACCTAAAATTAAATATAGATCATTATACTTACACAAAAAATAAAACAAATAAAAGGATGCAAATGGACGAGGGTAAAATGAGATATGAATCTGTAGCATACTTTGAACGAAGAAGAGGAATAAATTTACAAGGAAAATCAAAGACCAAGAGTAAGAATACAAGAAGAAAAGAACTGGTAAAAAAAGTTACCACACTTCAATACGATGAAGAAGCTTGTGAACTCTCCAAACCACAGGAACACCTTGACCCACTAAGATGAACAGAGCAAACTTATTCCATGATGCACACATGGTTAGCAGGGGTGTGGAAATGAAGAGTTCAAACCGAGAAACAAAACCAAACAAAATGGGTGTGTCTGTTTAAAATTTGTTCACATTTTATTATTGATTGGTCCAGTTTGAGAAGTTGAAAAGCAAACAACTCTCAGTTCCTGGTTTGAGGATTTGAGGTTTGAAAAATCCATCAATGATATGTTTCTCCTTATTATCTAAAGGGCAAAGCATAAGAAAAACATTTATAGAATATTTTTTCTAAAACTAAATAAAAATTGAATTGCCCATGACCACATTAATTAATTTCTTCTTATTATGTTTTTCAGTTGGGAAATCATCTTGGAACTGAATGATGTTTGCACGAACCTATAACCTTTATCTCAAATAATTAACAATTTTGGAGGTTCCACAATCCATGGAAAGCATTATATTATTGAACTCATTGTTAGTTAACAAGTACCGCTAATTTAACTAAGTATGACAATGTCTACAATCCAGCATCCACTCAAGGAATATTGGTTAGAACAGGATTAGAGTACTTTGGAAGTTTCACAATAATGCTAACAGAAACAAGCTATTTTTAAGAAATATAAATATAGTTGACTTTACAGTGAACTTAAAACAAAAGAAAATACAGTTAAAGGAGGGACAGAAAATTTTGCAAAGAATAAGTTCTGCCAACAAACAAATCTGGTGCATCTAGTCTTAATGAATTCCTGTGCAAGCAATAGTTCTTACCAATGTTAATGGTAGCCTGACGTGAGATAACTTCTGGCGACAGTGGGTGAAGTTTTGTCACATCAAGTTTACTCAAGTCTTGCTCCATTAATCCTTTACGAGACATTTTTTATGCAGACGATATACCTCAGTTGAGTCCTGAAAGGAAGCAAAGATACATATTCTACTGAGGTGAAGCTAATAAAACGATTGAAATCTTCAAAACTGGTTCTCCAATATCTTTCTGCATCACATAGCATCCTGATCCAGGATATACATAAAGTGCAACCTTAGTCTTCTTCCACTTGATAGAAATAGCCTATGAGGAGGGGAGATTTGGAGGGCAATCAGGTACGAAAATTTCATTGATGTTTATGAATTTTCCAGAAACAAAATATGTAATCGGACACTGTGTAGCAACAAGTGACAATGCAAGAGGCTGATGGTCTTTATAGGGACATGAAGAAGGTGTGCACTTTGTGAACAAGTAATATTTAAGGTTCAAGAAATGAGGACCACATGGTGAAACCAGTTAAATGTAAGTCACTGGACCAGTACGATAGTTTGGATACATCGAACTCAACTCCTTTAACATATATTTGTTTATGCCAAAATGATAACCAATTTTACAGCTTATGCAAAGGTCTGCCCTACGGTTTAACAATCCGAGGAGGCACCTTTCTGTGGCGTACGCCATTCCTCGAGCCTAACTAGACAACACAGCTGGCCAAATATAACCTTAATACTCGCCCTTCTTTTTATTGTTTGACTGCATTAATCTTTTAACAAAACCAGATTCTTCTTGCCTAAAGCCCATCTGCCAGACGTGATTCCCACACCAGATGTGCCAAGAAAGTCGATTGATAAGACGATGGCAGCCCAACGGCGGCGGCCACTGGTGAGCGGAAGCGTCCGAGCCGCACGGAGATAAAGAGGCAGCACTGCCTCAATCAAGAATCTCTAGGGTTTTACTACGCCACTGTCTTTCGATAAAGATCTCACAGTCGTATGAGCACGACAAATTCCCCGACGTCGGCCTTTCGGGAGTTTAAGAATGGGATCCTCAGAAAGAAAGAAAGAAAGAATATGAAGATAGTATGAGTCGTCGAACGGGCAAAACGAACCAACAACAAAAGCACGAAAACATGATCAAAATTTGGAAACGATCAAGAACACGCCCATCCGGCCGTAATACATCTAAAAGAAGCACGGGCAACAAGAAAACATTTACCCTGAACAAGAGAAAGATACCTTGAAAGCTGGATCGGCGTAAGGATCAGCGCGCGGTCGAGAAGAAACCCTAAGATCTTGAAAGATCGCGAGGGTACCGGAGCCGAGGAGAGTAAGAGAGGCCGAGGGGACGTCGATAACGGGCGCCGAGGCGGAGCTGCTGCGGAAGATAAAAAGAACGAGACTGAGGTGGAGGAGAGGGCTTCGTAGGGCATCCGCGTGGAGTCTCCCCGATGATCCGAGTCGCTAATTCCAGATCCGACGGTTCAGATAAGCTTCTCCGCTTCTCCCCATCGGTGAGGAGGGCGGGCAGCGAACGAGCCCGAAACACGACCCGACTCAAACTCACGCGGCTCAGTTGTAAACTGGGCCGTGTCGGCCTGATGCTAAGATAACAGACCGAATGTAAATGGGCCCAATTTTAATGCACCTCTACGAAGCTCTTTGACTTGATTAGTTGATCATCTGGTAAATTGTTTTTTTTTTTGTTTGCATAATCTATTTTTAGCATTTAAATGAAACATCGCTTTATCTTTTTTATTTCTTGGATGAAAATTTAGACACCGTTATTCTTGACATATTTTAATAAGTTGGAAACAAATAATGTATTAGGTTGCTTATAATAAGCTGAAATATTATTAGTAATTAACTGAAGAAAAAGTCAAAGAGTCAACTCTCCATCTTCTTTATGTTAGACTCGACTACTTTAATGTTTTACACTAACTCTTAGAATTTAAGATACGATTGTATAAGATTTGAGTGATCAATAGGGTAATTACATATTATTCTTGTAATTAATTGTCTTTAACATTTTGATTCATATACTTTCAATAGTTATATTAAGATCTCTGTATTTATAAAAATAAAATATTTAATTTCATTTCTCCTCATATCATCGATTCTATTAATAAAAATATCGTACGTGCTCAGTGATAAATCGAAGTGAGACAAAAACAATAAACACTCGGTGATAAACCCTGTGATATTTTTATCAGTAAAATTAATGATATAAGAATAAATGAGATTAGATATTTTATTTTTATAATTCTTGAAAATATAGGGATTAAGATGCTAAAATTAACTAATGACATGAGGTAATATAGCCCTCCGATTAATAATGTAAAGGAGCACATATATTGATTTTTTTTTTTTTGAAACCTCTTTCAAATTTCATTTTATTCGATTTTTTTTTCTTTGACTATCAAATCATTAAAGAAATACATTAAGTAATATGATAAATGCCTAATCAACCCCCTAAACATGGATCACGCTATGGGATTAGGTTTCAAACGAGGGATTAGTTGGGGAGAACAAAGTTGATTATAGAAAAAGGAAGGAGTCGATGTCGTCATCGCACGCGAATCACAAGGCATCATCATCGTATAAACTATAATCTCTACTAATTCCACATGAAGTCAAGCCTAAGTGAGCATTCCTTTGACGTCGTCTTCACGGCCAATTTGAATAGACATCAAGCTTTTAGCTGAGGTCCTCAATGATACCACCGGACCGCCTTCGTCCAATTTCAACATGTCCAAATAGTCTTTTTTTGTCGAATTCAAAGATTTCGTTGTGTTTGACTTTTCTCGATGACCATAAAATCACACGTATTTATAGAGAAGAAAACAAGATCAAACACGTATTTGAATAGTGTTTCGTACTTTGTCAAACAGACTCGTCCTCTTCCTTTGCTCGATCGCTTTTTGATGACGCAAGGGATTCAAACATCATCATCAATTTTAATCTATTAACCAATAAAAATATATATTTTAGATAAATCATTCTTATTTATCAAAAATATTAAAGGGCGATTAATTTTGATATCTTATACATACAAGCGAGAGACCGCTCATAACCATCGGTCTTTGATCGATATCTACGTGACACCTAACCTACATGTCACGTAGATGACATATGCTGAATGTAATATCTTTCCTGTGATTAGTTAAACATCGAAATCAACGACTTGACATCGACTTCCAAATCCAATTCATGCAATTGAGCTGTGGGACGCTTCATTCATTGCCAGACATGACGTTGGTCTATCAACTCGAATCCAAGACGTGATATCCTCGTCAATAAATAATAAATCATATATCCTGCTAATGAACATGTAATTTTTTGATTTGACGACTTTAACCCTAAGTACGAATTTGTACTTGTTATAATGATCACATCGCATGGATTATTGACCCATTATATTAATTTTTACAGTTTAAATCGATGACAATTATATCATACTAAATCGAAATGCGCACGAGACTACTTATGGAAAAGTATACGAATTGCGTTATCATTGAAACAGACATAATCTAAGCATGTCGATCCTATTATGGATGCGAATCTATGATTCAGCGAGTAATTAAAAATGGGCACCAACCACGGGACCAAAACCCAACCACTACATGTATATATTTCTAAATCTTTTAAAGCTTATTGATATATATATATATATATATATATATATATATATATATATATATATATATATGATTTTAATTAAAAAATGTTTTGTTTTGATATCCTCTGAATTATTTTATAAAATTCTTATTATAATTTATAAGTTTTATTATATATTTTAAGGTGTGGGGAGGTGGTTACGTGTGATAGTTTATTGCTGCATGCAGATGCAAGGAGACGCCGTCTCGTCCTGTGACTGCTAGGTGCTGTGAAGGAGGCGTGAGGTGCGAAAGTCGCCGGTAGATGGCAGCGCCCGAAAGCAGTTATTTGTTGAAGATGAAGATGAAGATGGTGACGTTTTACCCAACTCGACCGAGAAATTAAAGAGAGACGCAAGCAAGCAAACAAAGAAAAGCTGTGGCGAACGAAGAAGGGCGAGCGGGGGAAAGAGTCGTCCGTCGCGTACGTCAAGAGAACGTCACGCGCTCTCCACCTACCCCTCGCCGTCTCTCTCTCTCTCTCTCTCAACCGACCACCCGAACGAGGCGAGAGAGAGAGAGAGAGAGAGAGAGAGAGAGAGAGAGAGAGAGAGAGAGAGAGAGAGAGAGAGAGAGAGAGAGAGAGAGAGAGAGAGAGAGTTTATAAATGGTGAGGCAGCCGGCTGGAGCGCTAGCCAGGGATCGAACACGATCTCTGCGCCTTGACGGGTCGCAGCAAATCCTCCTCCTTCCTCTTTGGTTGCGTCGTGATTCCCGTTTGATTCCTACCTGAAGCCGACCCACCGGATAGGTGGAGGAGTAGTCGAGAGGAAGAAGCAGAGGCAGCAGAACGAAACCTCCCTTCCACATCTTCTCCTTTGGCCTCTTCCTCTATCTGCCGAGGTTTATCGTATGGCGATCACAGTACATCCTCCTCCTCTTCCTCCTGCTAACGTTATCAGCAGGAAGAGCGGATCGGTTTCTCTCAGTATCGGTGTCAGAGCTGCTGCCAACTTCGAACAAAATAAGCAGCAGCGGCAAGAACGACAAGTCGAGAAGGGCCGGAGGAAAGATATCCGCACCTCTCGCCCCTCCTCTCCTTTGGGAGCCTCCGACGAGGTGGCCTCGCGCTTGGGCTACGAGATCGCCGTTGCCAACCTCGAGCGCCTATTCTGGCAGCAGGCCGCCACGGGAGACCGCCCGCCCGCGTCTGGGGAACCCTCCAGTCGCCCCGTCCGCGTGGCCTACCAGGGTTCCCGCGGCTCCTACTGCCAGGAGGCCGCCGCCAGGGCCTTCCCCTCCTCGGCCTGCGAGGCCTTCCCCTGCGCCCACATGGAGGAAGCCTTCGACGTCCTCGAGGACCACTCCGCCGACCGCGCCGTGGTGCCCGCGGAGAACTCCCTCGACGGGCCCATCGACCGCAACCTCGACCTCCTCCTCCGCCACCCGGGAGTCCGCATCCTGGGCGAGCTCGTCCTCCCGGTCAACCACTGCCTGCTCTCCCTCCCGGGCGTGCTCAGGTCCGGCCTCCGCCGGGTCATCAGTCACCCGCAGGCCCTGTCCCACTGCCGCCGGAGCCTGGAGGCCCTCGGCCTCGAGGTCGACGAGGTCTCTAGCGCCACCGATGCCGCCCGGTTCGTAGCGGAGAATCGGGTGGCGGACACCGCGGTCATCGGGAGCCGGATGGCCGCCCGGGAGTTCGGCCTGCGTGTCCAGAAGCCCAACTTCCAGGACCACCACCTCGGCGGCAACTTCACCCGCTTCCTCCAGCTCGGCCTATCTTCAGGGCACGCCCAGGCCTCTTCTTCCATCGGAGGAGGGGCAGCGCACAAGACCACCGTGGTCTTCACTCTGGACGGAGGGGCGTCGGACCTGTTCCGGGCGATGTGGATCTTCGAGAGTCGAGACCTGAGGGTGACGCGCGTCGACCACCGGCCCAACCGTGCGAAGCCGCTCCGGGTGGTTGACCGGGGCGACGACGGGCTGAGGAAGGTGACGTACCTGGACTACGTCTTCGTGTTGGACGTCGAAGGCAGCGCGTCGGACCCTGTCGTGGAGGCCGCACTGGCACGCTTGAACGAGATGGCCGCCTTCGCACGTGTGCTGGGAAGCTACACCTGCACGTGCCAAGGAATTAATTAATTTGTATATAATGAATGAAATATACGCCGTATCCGTATGTATGTACTCATTTACAAGCAAATACGGTCTTCAGTAATAAAAAGGAAGCATTTATTAACTTTTATTTATTTATTTATTTTTAGAGTGACCGAAACTTATATTTTTCATTCGTCGTTCATCCTAAGAACACTTTTTAATTAAGTTGTAGATTTAAATTTAAGCAAAACTTACAGAGTGAGCAAACGTCATTAGCATGACAACCGATGATGCCAGATTTGTAGGTTTACAAATATTAATGCAAGATGTCATACATAACTTACTAGTTTGCTTGTTGAGATATATCCCAACCGACAACGCAACCTCTTTTTGCAACTTGTGACGAGTGCCGGCATTTACCTTTTGATACGTCGAACACCATGGAGGAGGAGAACCACAGCAAGATTGGCTACCTGCGATCAATGAGCGGACTCTTTTTTGGCGGGGGCAATGCGCGGCTCTAAGGTAGGGAGAGGAGGAGAGGAGATTAGGCGGAGATTCGAATGCGTTTCTTGAAAGCAAACAAAGAATAGGCTTCTTGCGATGCTTTTCGGGATTAGGCAGCGGGGAGCAGATTGTGTTTGGGCGGAAGAGGAGGGGGGAAAAAGAGATGAGAGATGAAAAGCAAATTCCTGCGACGTTTCCGGGAACCAGGCACCGTCACAGCGATCGCCGGGAGGAGACTGTGATTGGGGACCCTTTTTGAAGGGCGGAAGGCCTCGTTGTTCTAGCGCGATAGCGCGATCGGTTCACCCTCCTCTTCCTCCTTCTGGCGCCTCGTCGAATTGCATTATCCATGGAAAGGGGAATAAAAGGAGGTGATATCCAACCCTCTCACCCTGATGGGAAGGTGGCCGCACGGGCTCCTTTTCCGTTTGTTAAGAAGAGAACACCGATGAGGCTTGGCCTGGGGAATTGGACGGTTGAAACTTATGCGAACGTCGGGATCTGCAATTCCCCTTGTTTCGTTGAAGTCGAAGCAGAGGCGGCCAGCGTCCACTTGGTGCTGCAGGTTCGACATCAACGACGTTCTCTTGTGCGCACCGAAGAAAGAATCTACTTTTAATCTCTATGAACAGTATTTATTGAAATACTCTTTGGGAACAGGATTTATTGCCTTTGAGGAGAAAACAATCTGATATTATGTCTCATTAAATGGTTGATTTACTGCCTCCACTCCATATTTGATTGTCATTCTTTTTCTCTATATCCTTCGTTATGCTTTTGTCGGGTCTTCCGATCAATGCTCTCCAAAGTGACTAACTTGAATATTTAAGCTGTTGAAGTCATTATCCATAGGTGACGCTCTTAATTAGCCCAGTTTTCATTTATCAAATTTGGCTATAACTTGAATATTTAGAGATTTGGTTGTCGAGATGATTATTGTTTTGGGATGATCTTCTACATTTTATGCATATCACCTTCCACTATGGTTACCTACATTGCAATTGATAATTTTCTTAGTACTGGGATGTCGTACAAATAAGTTAGGAAGGAAAGATAGGCACCTGAAAAAGAGATCGTTCTTTGAACTGGCCTTCACATTTAACACATCCTAGGAAACTGAAACGAACCAGCACTCGAGTCACAAGAAAATGCTATCTGATGAACTTTGGTGATGCATGCTAGATTACATTTGTGATGAGGATAATAATGGCAACGAGACTCGGGCTAAAGTCAGCTGCCCCAGATGACGCCTCACGCCTCGATCGACCCGGTAGCACCTGGTCAAATGGACTGGAACGTCGGTCGAGGCGCATTAACGCCCTGCTCAGGCCCAATCCTTCACGCCACACCAACATCGCTATCAGACGTGGCCGGGAGTACGATCCTGCTCCCTGCAAAACAGGCACATCATACACAGTAAGTCACCTTATATAAACCCCGCCCCTGAGAAGAAAAAGAGGGGAGGGGGGGAGCCCGATCAAACACACACGAAAGAGACCTCTTTACTTCATCTGACTTGATCGTCGGAGGGGTCGGGCCGAGCTCCGACCCGACCTGTGTGCAGGTACGAAGACGGAGTTACTTCCCCCGAGGCCGAGGAGGGGGATCCTTTCCTACGGAACGTCCCGACGAGCCCTATCGCGACCCGATCTGCACAACCGCCGATATCAGCGACCCCGAGAAACCTTGAACGAGATCCCCGCCATTCGGACCCGAAACAAGCTGCGTCGGCCCTGAGGCCACGACATAAAGTTGTTCACACCAACAGTCTGGCGCTAGAAAGAGGGCTCGGATGTTGAGAGATCCTCAGACTGACCCCGACGTACCCCCAGCCGAGGGATCATTGTTAACAGGGGCGTCGGCCGAGCGCCCCTCGCGTGATGGGCAACGGGCAGACGACCTCGTCATGGCCTCGGAATGCTATTGGCGTTTGTTCAACGACCCAGGTCTACTTCCACCAGAAGGCGTCCCCAGCGTCCCTTCGCCAGTGTCATCCGAGGCCTTTCAGGACCTTGCCCATTAGGTCCGAACTTTGGCGGGAATGGTGCAGACTGTCATCTCGCTCATTTCCCAATCAGCAAACCTGTCGGCAGCCCCGCCTACGCGTCAACTGGGGCCATCTGCACCGGCTCACGGAACCACTTCGGCGCTCCCCAGCTCACCCCAGACCCGGGCGTTTCCCCTTGGAGACTAAGCAGTGGGAAACCCTCCCAGCCAACTCGAGCATGAGACGATATCTTCAGGCTCAACGGACTCCTTCTAGGCCCAGCTGCACCTTTTAAGTCAACGACTCGAAGAAGTGCAGAAGGAGGTTCGTAGCTCGAAGGGAGAGCTAGGAGACGATGCGCGCCAAGGGTCGTCGTTTGTGGCTGAAATACGGGACCAATCGGTCCTCGCAAACTTTCGACTTCCCTCCCTGGATGCTTACGACGGCGCCACCAATCCGACGGACCATGTAGCCGCCTTTCGTGCTCAGATGGCGCTATATGGAACTTCAGACGCTCTGATGTGCAGGGCGTTTCCTACGACCCTAAGAGGACCAGCTCGTACATGGTACAACGGCCTGAAGATAGGGGGAATCGCTTCCTTCGATCAGCTCGCCAGGGAGTTCGAGCTCAACTTCCTGGCTTTGGCCCGACCGAAGCAATCCGTCGCCCTGCTCCTTGGACTAAACCAAAAAGAGGACGAACCCCTCTCCCGTTTTGTGAATCGATTCGCCACGGAAATCCAGGGTTTGTCGGATGCTCATCCCTCTTTGTTGATGCAGGCGTTCATGGCGGGTCTCCGCCCCTCTAGGTTCCTGGTCCCTCGTGGAAAGACCCCCCGCCGCAGTTTCGGAAATGCTTCAGCGAGCCAACAAGTATGTCGTGGCGGAAGCTTGGGTATCGGCAAGGGGAGAGGAGCATAAAAGGCCCCGGACAGAGCCACCACGAGGGCAGCTACCCGGCCCGCCGAGGCACAAATCGGACCGGCCCGACTCGTCCGCGCCGAGGTCGCCACTCTCCGCCTTGGGAACGTCCTAAACACGGATATTTCTCCAAATAAAGGAGAAGGGGCTGCTCCGAACCCCCAACCTGATGAGGAGCCAACGGGAGCTCCCGAACCAAACGCGTTATTGCTGTTTCCACCGGCAAAATGGGCATGACACAGAGGAGTGCCGCGAGTTGAAGAGACAGATCGAAGAGCTGATCCGAAGAGGACACCTCGACCGTTATCTACGACAGGATAAAGAGCTTTCCCCGTGGCCCGAGGGCCCCATCGAAAGGCAGATCGACGTGATCACGGGCGGCCCGACGTTTGGGGGAAATAGTATGTCTAGGCGGAAAGCATACGCCCGTGCTGCCGCAGCCAAAGATCCTGGGCCCAAACTTGAGCCTGAGGTCACGTTTCCTGCCGAGAGAGTCGAGCAGCCCGAACACGATGATGCATTGGTAGTGGACGCCAGGATCGCCAACGCCCAAGTAAAAAGGATCATGGTCGACATTGGAAGCTCGGCCGACATCCTTTATCTGGACGCTTTCCAGAAGCTCGGGCTCTTCCGCGACGCCCTGGAGCCTATGAGCTCTGCGCTCACTGGGTTCACTGGCGAGTCAATTTCACCGCTCGGCGCGATCACCTTGCCCCTAACCCTCGGGGAAGTACCGAGGACGAAGACGATAATGGCAACCTTCTTGGTAGTCGACCTTCTTGTCGCTTACAATGCCATTCTAGGGCGCCCCACCCTCAATAAGTTCAGAGCGGTTATCTCCACCTACCACTGGATCGTGAAGTTCCCGACCCGTGCTTGGGTCGGGGAAGTCAGAGGGAATCCCCACGAGTCAAGGCGATGTTACTTGGCCGCGGTCTCCCTGCACAAGAGGAGGAAGGCTGAACTGCCCTTCGAAGACCCCCGAGAAGCAAAAAGGTCGTCCATGCACCCCGAGCCGATGGAGCCCATGGTAGATGTGCCACTACAGGAGGGAAGCCCAGATCAAACGGTCAAGCTCAGGTTAGAGCTTCCTGAGCGGGAGCGAGCCCAGCTCATTAATCTTCTCCAAGAGAATGTCGATGCCTTCGCCTAGTCACCCGTTGACATGCCAGGCGTCGATCCTGAGATATCTCAGCATCACCTGTGCATCTCCCCCGATGCGCGGCCAGTGAAGCAGAAGCCCCGACATCTTGCTCCCAAACGCCAGCAGGCCGTCCGAGAAGTGTTAGAGTGACTTCTGGCGGCAGGCTTCATTGAAGAGGCCAAGTACCCACGCTGGTTATCCAATGTAGTCCTCGTAAAGAAGCCTAATGGAAGCTGGAGGATGTGCGTTGACTACACCGATCTCAATCGTGCTTGTCCAAAGGATTGCTATCCCCTCCCACGAGTCGACCAGTTGGTCGACGCAACGGCCAATCATGCCCGCCTTTCGTTCATGGACGCCTTCTCCGGCTACAACCAGATTAGGATGGCACCTGAGGATCAGCAGCACACCGCATTCCTCACCGACCAAGGGGTATACTTCTACAAGGTTATGCCATTCAGGCTAAAGAACGCCGGGGCAATGTATCAGAGGACCGTGAACAAAATGTTTGCTCACCAGATAGGGAGAAACATGGAAGTCTACGTCGACGATATGATTATGAAAAGTCACTCGACTACGACTCACTTGTCCGACTTGGCCGAGACCTTCGACATGCTATGAAGGTACAAAATGCGACTGAACCCCGCTAAATGCGCCTTCGGTGTCAACTCGGGCAAATTCCTCGGGTTCATCATACATAAAAGGGGAATCGATGTGAACCCTGAAAAGGTGTGGGCAATCAGTGACATGCAGGCCCCTCGGACCATCAAGGAGTTACAGCGCCTGAACGGGAAGCTCGTCGCCATGTCTATGTTCCTATCCCGATCGGGCAATCGGTGCCTTCCTTTCTTCCGGGCCCTGAAGGACCCCAAGGGCTTTGAGTGGACGGCGGAATGCGAGGAGGCTTTCGCCCACGTTAAGGAGCACTTGGCGTCGCTCCCTCGCCTCACCTCGGTGTCCCCTCGGGAGAAGCTGGATGTCTACCTGGCTGCCTCTCGGCATACAGTAAGTTCTGTCTTGATCAAGGAAGCCTCTGGAGAGCAGTTGCCGGTCTACTACACTAGCCATGTCCTTAATGGACCCGAAGAACGATACCCCCCGATCGAGAAACTAGTGTTGGCGCTCATGTTGACCGCCCGGAAGTTATGCCCCTACTTCTAAGCTCATCCGATTGAGGTAATCACCGACCAACTGCTCCGGCAGATTTTGTCTAAATTTGACCAAGGACGCCTCCTCAAGTGGTCAGTAGAGCTCGGTGAGTTCGATATTCAATACGTACTGAGGACCGCCATCAAAGCACTGGCGGTGGCCGACTTCATCTCAGAACTGACCCAGCCCGAGGGTGAGGATCCGGAACGCATGAAGACAGAGTGGCTCCTCTATGTGGATGGATCATCCGGCCGAAAAGTCGCGGGGGCCGGACTGGTGCTACAAGCCCCCGATGGGTGCTCGTTCGAGCGCTCCCTTCGCTTCGGATTCAAGGCCACCAACAACGAGGCAGAGTACGAAGCGCTGCTGGCAAGGCTCAGATTGGCCATCGAGATGCAAGTGGGCAACATACACGTCCTCACCGACTCGCAGCTGGTAGCCTAGCAGCTCACCGGCAACTATGAGGCCCGGGACCCAACCATGTCGAAGTATCTGGCGGAGGTAAGAGCTCTCGCCCACCACTTCCCCCGCTTCACATTATCCAGGGTGCCGAGACGCTAGAACGAGTGGGCGGACACATTGGCGAAACTGGCCTCGAGATCGGGTCCCGAGGGCGAGCCCGACGTAGAGGAGCTCCCCACCCGCGCCATCACAGTCGCAGCGGTGGCCGCCACTGGCCTGCCAACAACATGGGTGCAGGAGATGTTGCAATTCAAACGTCACGGAACGCTCCCTGAGGACGAAGCCATGGCTCGGCGCCTGCGCCAGGCCCAAGCCTAGTACTGTGAAATCAGTGGACGGTTATACAGGAGGTCGTATTCACGCCCCCTCCCTACGCTGCCTGGAACCTGAAGATGCTCAATCAGTTCTTGCCGAGGTCCACGACGGGATCGACAGTGAGCACATAGGCAAGCACACCCTGGCGTCCAAGGCGCTCCGTCAAGGGTACTATTGGCCCACTATGTGCCGAGATGCAAGATCGTATGTGCAAAAGTGTAATGCATGCCAGAGGCACCGATGACACCCGTGGACTGCGCATGGCCTTTCGCGCAATGGGGGATGGATCTCCTTGGCCCTTTTCCCCCAACTTCGGGGCAACGAAGATATATTGTCGTCGGGGTTGACTACTTCACCAAATGGGTCAAGGTCGAACCACTGGCAACGATCACGGAGCGTCAGGTAGAGAAATTCATGTAGAGGAATATCATTACCCGGTTCAGTCTGCCCAGAGTCATCATCACTGACAATGGGACGCAGTTCGCCAGTGCTCGATTCAAGGAGTTCTGCGCGACCCACGGGATACAACTGAGGTTCAGCTCGGTCGCTCATCCCCAAACAAACAGGCTGGCCGAAGTGACCAACCGAGCTATCCTGGGCGGACTCAAAAGAAGGACGCTCGTGGCCCAATCCACTTGGGTTGACGAGCTCCCGAGCGTCTTATGGTCCCTGCGGACCACGCCTAAAACCGCGACGGGGGAATCCTCGTATAGCCTAGCATTCGGCGCTGAGGTCATCCTACCCATTGAGGTGGAGATCACCACTCCACGGATGGAGTCTTACGAAGAAGGGACATCGGCCGACGGGCTTCGACATCGGCCGACGGGCTCCGAGCCAGATCGGACTTGCTCGAGGAGAGGCGGGCCGACGCGCACCTGAAGGCCCTCTCCTACAAAAAAGTCGTAGCCAGGATTTACAACAGAAGGGTGCGTCCCCGACCTATCAAGCTGAACGATCTAGTACTGCACAGGGCTGAGTTAAGTAACCTGACCCAAGCGTACGGTAAACTTGCTCCAAAATGGGAAGGACCTTACCGGGTCGTCAAGATTATCCGACTTGGCATGTACCGGGTCGCGACAATGGCTGGCTATCTTTTGCCAAGGGCATGGAACGTCCAAAACCTTAAGAAGTTTTTCGTATGAAAAGATAAAGGTTGGCAGTGTGCAAGAGTCTGAGGAAAAATTTTCTTTCATTAAGGAAAAACTGGGATTACAAGACTCGACCCTGACTTACAAACCGACCGACCCCCTAGGAAAACTGCACAGGATGAGGTAAGTAACCTGACCCAAGCGTACGGTAAACTTGCTCCAAAATGGGAAGGACCTTACCGGGTCGTCAAGATTATCCGACTTGGCATGTACGGGTCGCGACAATGGCTGGCTATCTTTTGCCAATGGGCATGGAACGTCCAAACCTTAAGAAGTTTTTCGTATGAAAAGATAAAGGTTGGCAGTGGTGTGCAAGAGTCTGAGGAAAAATTTTCTTTCATTAAGGAAAAACTGGGATTACAAGACTCGACCTGACTTACAAACCGACCGACCCCCTAGGAAAAACTACAAAAAGTCTACAGGACCCTTTTGTACCTTCGGGACATCCAAGCGGTCGTCGAAGGGAATGTCACCGGGCATATCCACCTCTAGATCCTCAGGATAGGAGGTAAAAGGATCCTCCTCTACCTCGGAGCCAGGGTGGCGCGCACGAAAGCGGCCCAGGGCGATCCGGTATCCATATTCGTAGGAGACCCGCCCCGTCCGAGTCAGCCCTTGTTCGAACCCCTCGGACTTCTTGTAAGCCTCGATCAACTCCTTGTCCTTCTCTGGTCGGAGGTGGGACTCCTCGGCAAGTGCCTCGGCAGCTACTCGTGCCTCGGCCTTCGCCTCCTCTAGCTTTTTTTTTAGAGTGCCCGCCTCCGTCCTCAGCAAGCGGAGCTCGGTCCGATGCACCCACAAAATCTTCTGGAGCTCCTTATTCGAGTTTTCTGATGTCTCGAGCTCCAATTTGAGGCGCGCCACCTCCGCCTCTAGATCTGCCGCGCATTTCTCTACGGCCTGTCACGGCCTTAGCTGGAATTGCCTAAGGCGTGAGGTAAGTGGGGGAGAATGTCACGAACGATCGTTTCGCACCCGCAACGACTTCGTTCAACGAACCGTTCGTCGCTCACCCCAACATGTACAGCTGCTTGGCAGTATGTTTTCTCTTGGTTTTGGGTCATTTTTGCTGTAAAAATGTAAGTTCGAACACGCTGCAGCGTTACAAAGCGACCGCTCACCGAACCGAGCAAAAATGACCCAAAACCAAGAGAAAACATACTGCCAAGCAGCTGTACATGTTGGGGTGAGCGACGAATGGTTCGTTGAACGAAGTCGTTGCGGGTGCGAAACGACCGTTCGTGACAGGCCGCCACGGCTTCCGAGCTTGCCCCGGCCCGGATCTCCTCTACTTGGCGGCGCAGCTCGGTGTTGCACTCGCTGAGGCCCCTGATGATCTTGCTGGCATCACGCACCCAGTCCATCAGGGCCGTCGTGTAGTGTAGGCCCTATGGAAAAAAGGAGAGGTCAGGAGGGACACTCCCGAATAAGTAACTAAAAGTAGCAGGCGCAACACTTACCAACGTCAAGGATTTGGCTGACTTGCTCAGCAGAGCCTCCGAGGGCAAGGTGTACATATCTCGAGCCATGTCAGGATGGAGCACACCTCGGAGGAATGCGGCGGAGGAATCTCCTCCGGCCCACACCCTGTCCCCCCGGGACAGGCCCCCCCAGCGGGCGACCAGGGGGTCGCTTGCCTCCCCCGTCGGGGGTTCGCCCATCACCCGCGACCAAAAGGGTTCTTCGGCCCCCGCGGGTAGTCGGCACAGGTCGCGCACGGCGGGAGGACGCAGATCCTTCTCTGTCGCCTCCCGACTAGGCCCCGTCGCGCCTCGGAGACTGCCCGCCTCTGCGCACTCCACCCGCTCCGCAGCGACAACTCTCGGCCAGACCGGAACCGCCTCAGCTCCCTCGAAGGCAGTGATCTTTATCCTCTTGAGAGGACGCCCGGCCTCAACTTCCAGCAGAGTGTCCTTCGAGCCCAGTTTTGGGTTGACCGACGGGCGTGGAGAGGAAACTGACGACACCCGACCGCCTCGAAGGGATAGGAGCTTCATTCCTACAAGAAATCGAACAAGAGTTATAACTCAAGGTGAGTAACGAAATACCTGGACCAGACACTATGAACGTATCCTGAGGTGTTGGACTGAGACCCGCCTCGATCAGCCACCGCTCAGTCATGTTCCGGATGGACTGGGAACTAGGGAGAATCTCCCGGAGCCTCTCCAGACCCCTGCGCTCTTCATCGTTCAAGCTCGGGGTGGTATTATCAATCGTCCTCGCGGACCACTGGACCCCAAAACCCCAATCTCCCGCGTAGCTGACATAGAAAAACCTCCCCTTCCACCCTTTATTACTGGAAGGGGCCCCACTGACTCGAAAACCCGTTCGGGCTGACAGGAAGTAACCCCCGACCCTTTGGAAAGACGAAAGCAGGAAAGAAAAAGGTTTCGGGTGGGGGTGATATTAGCATAGTAGCATTCCCCCAAGAACGCCACTAGGTAGCGCCAAGAGTTCGGTGCCACCTGGGACGGCGAAATTCACCACAGGGAGAGGCAAGAGACGATGACGGGGTGAAGGAGAAGGCGCAGCCCTCCAGGGCGTCTAGGGTCAATGCGAAACCCTTTAGGATTGGGTTGTAGGCCCGTTGCCCCGGTTCAGGTGCGCTGATGATATAATCCTCCGGGATGCTGTAGCATTCCCGAAGCCTCCTTAGCAACGACCCACTCACAGTGGAGTCAAGGTCGTGCGGCCACATTAAGGCCTCGAGGGCCGGCGCCGCTTCCCCGTCGGAGGACCGGACAAGGGATGGCAAAAGTGGTCTCGCCCTAATCTTGCCGGGGGATGAGGAAGAGGAAGAAGAGGAGGAGGTCATCCTCACTGACCTTAAAAGGAAACATGAAAGATCTACTTGAAGAAGAGCGGAGAAGCCGAAGGCGAGGAGGATGGCCGGAGAGGGGAAGGCGAGATCCGAAAAAGAAAACTCAGCAGCGAGAAATGGGAAGGAAGCCGGACGCACCCTATCTAAAGGAGGGATCCCGCCAAAACCAGCGTCCCTTCGCCCCCCAAGGGTGGGCGACAGCCTGCTCGAGTGCTTGCCCGCGCGCCACATCGCATCAGGGAGGCCAAAGGACGCCCCCACCATAAATGACGCGGTGACTCAAGGGCAAGCAGAGCAAGCGGCAGAGCCCTGGCGCCTCGATCTCGATGCCTGAAAGCATTATGCTGACGCGAAGAGCTGGCCCTCAAGAACTCACAAGGCATAGAAGTTCTCGGCCCCGCACCAGGAGTAAGTTGGTACGAAGGGACAACAACACTAGTACCTCGGCCGCCGACTGCCCGAGTACGCCTCTGCGCAGCCTGCCTGCCTGAGCATGTACCTCGGTCGCCGACTGCTCGAGTACGCCTCTGCGCAGCCTGCCTGCTTGAGCACGTACCTCGGCCATCGACTGCCTGAGTACACCTCTGCGCAGCCTGCCTGCCTGAGCACGTACCTCGGTCGCCGATTGCCCGAGTACGCCTCTACGCAGCCTGCCTACCTGAGCACGTACCTCGGTCGCCGATTGCCCGAGTATGCCTCTGCGCAGCCTGCCTGCCTGAGCACGTACCTCGATCGTCGACTGCCCGAGTATGCCTCTGCGCAGCCTGCCTACCTGAGCATATACCTCGGTTGCCCACTGCCCGAGTACGCCTCTGCGTGGCATATCCACCCAAGACGCGCCCCTCGACTTCACACTGCTCGAAACCACCGTGACACGCCCAACCCTCCTTATTCGGGTCACACCCTTGGTAACGGATCGGCGACCGCCCGGTAAGAACAAATACTAAAAGCTGAAGCTATGCCTCGGACTCCCGTTACAACGACCAACACATAGCTTCTTCCCGGGGGGGAATATGATGAGGATAATAATGGCGACGAGACTCGGGCTGACGTTAGTTGCCCCAGATGACGCTTCATGCCTCGATCGACCCGGCAACACCTGGTCAAACGGACTGGAACGCTGGCCAAGGCGCATTAACGCCCTGCTCAGGCCCAATCCTTCATGCCACGCCAACATCGCCATCAAACATGGTCGAGAGTACGATCCTGCTTCTTGCAAAATAGGCACATCAGACACAGTAAGTCACCCTATAAAAACCCCGCCCCTGAGAAGAAAAAGAGGAGGGGGGGGAGCCCGATCGAACACACACGAAAGAGACCTTTTTACTTCATCTGACTTGATCGTTGGAGGGGTCGGGCCGAGCTCCGACCCGACCTGTGTGCAGGTACGAAGACGGAGTTACTTCCCCCGAGGCCGAGGAGGGGGGTCCTTCCCTACGGAACGTCCCCACGAGCCCCACGTGACCCGATCCGCACGGTTGCCCACATGAGCGACCCCGAGAGATCTTGAACGAGATCCCCGCCATTCAGACCCGAAACAAGCCGCGTTGGCCCCGAGGCCACGACATAAAGTTGTTCACACCAACAATTTGCTTTGCTAAATATATTTCATTACTTTCACATTGAGTCAAGGTTTTTTCTTCTTGTCCAATGGAGTTAAAATTAACTCTCTTAAGAACTCTCCCGAGTCCTAAGTTGAATGCAAAGAAGTTTCATATAACACATTTACTAATACCCTAAATCTATCTCTTCGTTGTTTAGTTTCTTTCAATTTGAGTACCTAATAGATTATGTTTCTTTTAAGTCCTTCGACAGAATTCAACAAGTCCATAATAACATGATATTTCATGATACCAAAAGAATATTTATCCAAATTGTAGCTTTTCAGATACAACAATCTTTCATCCACACTAATATCTTTGTGGTTACAGGTGATGCTATGGTTGGATCTCGATCATGGTTTGGAGGATTTCTTTACTGCATTGGTAATGAACGGCAAGGTAGTGATGAAAAGACGCTTGATTATACTTTGACCCCTCCCTCTTCAGGTAATTTGTTTTCACAATCAAAAAGTTGATTTATTGTTGACATGATTTTCCTCATCTGCCATAGATTATACATGATCATGATGTATTGCTTGAATTGGTATTTTGGGTTACCAAATCAAATTTCATGATGTGATTCTTAAAAATATTCCGAAGTATAGTAATGCTAAGCGGATTAATGAAGTAATGGTAGCTGAAGTATATGTAGGATCCATGTCCTCAAAAATGGAATTTACTTCTTGTCAACATGTATAACTTGACAAATGACAAGAGGACATGTTGTCAATTTTCAGCTGAAGAAAATACGATGTCAATGTCAGTTCTCGTAAAACAGACGAAAAATATAACATTTCATGTTGAACAGCAAGCATCGGCTGATACTACTACCATGTTCTCTTGATGTAAAGTTCTGATTTCTCAACATATTAAATCACTTCATACTTTTAATTGACTACTGTTGACAGCATATAGGAGAAATTATGGAGTTCCTTGATCACCCAAAGTGAGAAGTGACCAATCTTTCTTTACAATAAGTTCATTACAGGATGTTTCACATCTTGGCTATGGGATTTTGGGTTTTTATAAGCTCAAGTTATGGCTACCATAAGCACTAGCACAAGCACAAGTCACACTTCTAATGATGTACTCTTCACTGTCATAGGCATGATTGTCATTAGCTTAATGTAAGATAGGTTTTGATTAGAGAGCAGACATAGGATTTTTCCATGAAAATATATTATGCTAGAAGATTTTGCTGTATCTTTTATCACCAGGCAGCAGCTATGTCTAACTATTTCACCAAACTACTAGACCTGAAGTCAATATTTCAGCAAACCACTAGACATGGAGCCACTAGACCTGAACTATTTCACCAGCTACGTCTGACATATTGTTCCAATGATGGAGTCCTGGCATCTGAATAAGAAGAACAGGATCATCGAGCATATCTATATAATGGCGCATTTTATGTTAAAAAACTATTTTTCAGAATGTGATTTTCTAAAATAAATCATCATAAAAAAAAGAAGAAAAGAGACCAGCTACCTTCATGCATTTATAATTTCACTGATATAAAATATACCAGCCTTTTCTGATATGGCTTAGGTTCTCTTTCTATTGATAAATTAGTAGAATGGCAGACTTGTGGGTGAGGCTTTCCTATTCTGGCATTCTTGATGCATGAGTGGAGGTAGCAAATCATTTCAGTGAATTTTTACCCCCTTGAAGATCAATTTGGTTTTACTTGTTCTCTAATTCTGTTGATGTGTAGCCCACAATGTCTGCTTGTTCATATATTTTTTTTCTCGTTGGTGCTTTTTGACTTGAATGCTGTTTAATTTTTGCAGGAAACAAGATTACAAAAGCTTAAGGAATGCTTGAATTTGATGAGTGTCACGCAGATCATCAGGTATCATATTCTTTGACTTTATTTTCCACTCGTAAAATAAAAATGAATTGCTCTTACACATTGTGAAAGCGGGTTACTTGTTTATCAAGAGTCATTCATCTTCTTTAAGATTTGTGCAGAATTAAGCTATTTGCAAAATATGTTGCTGGCTCTCCTTTTGGATGCTGAGAAAAATAGAGGAAACTTGCAAGAATAACTTAAAAAGGCAGTAAAACTACATACATCTCTCTGTTGGGCTATAAGCATATATTTCGCCAATCGTCCATTTCACAGATCTGGCTCCTGAAATTGGTTTGCTGCAATCACAATTTGCAAAAAAAATTGTTTGAACTTGATGTCCTATCTTACATTTTGTGCACTTGTACACTTTTGCCACCAGGAAGCCCTCAGAGCTCTTTGGCACGCATCTTTGGACTCAAATGGGAGCAATGGAAAGACATGGATGGGATGGCAAGGGCCAAATCCATCAACTGATTTCAGGTAAACTAGTGGGTGTTCATTTCTTCTTAATTTTAAATTTGCCTGCAGGTTATGTTTCTTTTACGTGCTGGTTTTGTCTTAAAATTGCAATAATAATGTACTTGATCGAGTTTGAAGCATCATTCTCATGAATGCAGCTTAACTAGCATCAAATAGCCTTTTTTAAGAATGATTTGGTTCCGTAGCTCTAGATAATGGTACTAAAAATCTTCTAAAAGTAGGGTCCAATAGATGTGGACACACATGGAGTTTGAATGCTTATCCGGGTGTGTGAATCAACATGACATATTCGAGGTAACTCGTCATATTATAACCCAAGGTTCGTCGTATCGTACCGTACCGACGTTTCGACCCGGGCTCGGTACGGTATGGTACCGGTGTATCGAGTAGTACATCAAGGCATATCGAGTGGTACATCCTGATGTACCGAACAATGTTATATTTTTTTTTTCATACTGTAGCAGTGCTACAGTATAGTACTGTAGCACTGTAGCGGTACCGGGTGGTCCGTGTACCGGTAACCTGTTGGACTGGTATGTACTGTCCGTACCGGGCGGTATGCTTCGATACGACAGACCTTGTTATAATCATTGATTTTGAATGACTATGGTCTATAGCTGGAACATGTTCGATTAAGGATGACTTTCTAAGAGGAGCGGCTCTTAGAAAGCTGACTACTAAGAGTATGCTGAAATTGAGTAATGCTGAAAATTTTTTGTTAGGAACATGTTCAATTATCTTTCGTTGGTTTCATTCTAAGAGTATGCTGACCACCTATTGGCTACAGTCGTTGCCGCAGAGGTGCCTCCGATTCTTGGGGATTTGGAGCACAAAGATGACGATGCCTCTCATGGTAATCAATCATACCAGATAGCAACTTAGAGCTTCTTAAACGTATTATGCTGAACAATTTTTGCTATCGTTTTGGTGAAGTCTCCGATGAATTTTAGTGATATAAACTTGTTTCGTTCTATTTTTGGGGAAGATCCTGTAGAACAGGTCACATGTTGTTTATACATTAATCATGTCTGATGCATAAGTAATATTGATGAAAGGTAATATTCTACCACTGTCACTACCAAAGTATTCATCACGCTCGTAATGTTTCACACACCTCGCAAAAGAACTTCGATGTCGATCTAGTTGTGGACCATCGAATTTTTTTTTTTTTTGGGGTGAACTGTGAACATCGTTGCCTAATGAGCCAAACAGTCACTCCTTTTTTTTTTTTTTCTTTAACTTTACTTTTGAGAAATATAGAGGGATTTAGAGATGAAATGAGAAGGTCCACATGAAAGCCATATATTGTAATCACCATGAGTTGAATTAAACCTTGATAGCCCAACCAGAGATATATTGTAATCACTGGAAGTATCTTTCAGTAAATATTTAGAGACATTATTCCAAAATTCAACAAAACTGTACCAAGATGGATTCTATAATACCCTGTTTAATCCTGCATTAGAAGTGGAAGAAGACTTGAACTTATAAGTGCTGGAGTCTTGGGTCTAAGCTTCTTAAATCAGTGGTTCAAACTCCATCAAGTTGGTCGTGACAAATGACACTAGAGCTGACTTAGTATCGATTAGAATAGGGAAAAAAAAAAAAAAAACCAGTGAACGAGATTTTGATTTTCAAGTGCACGCTGTGGAGTGGAGCGGCACTGGATCGTTCCTCACGCGTAACATGCTTTAGGAAGCCGGAGATGACTTATGGACTTCTAATCTTATAGATGAATCAATCTATAGTCATCACATTTGATCGGATTCATTCTTCTTGACTCTATTCTCACGTAAAAGTTTTCTTGAACTAGTCTCCAATTGTACTAGGTACAGGCTTAAATTAAAGCTAGTTGATTAGGTCCTCCATTGACTTGATCTGAACATACCTTTGTCTTCGGTCGGCTCTATCTAGATTTTTGTGACCCTTTATAATTAGATAAGATATATAATATAATTAATTGAGTTTCGTTGAAATATTTTAGCTAATATAATATAAGTCCACTTACGTACGATTCCTTAGGAGATAACCTTGATGAGAGGAAATCTCCTTAGATCTTATCGTCGACCCTCTGCTCTCGCCTATAACAGACAGGATCTCTAGGGACTGACACGTACAAACGCACCTCTCCGTCTCCGTTCAGTTTCTTCTTAATTCTCTCCCAAAACCATCAATCTAGTTGGTCATATAAAATGATAGGAAGAGAGGAGAAAGGATCTACTCCTTGCAGATTCCGCAGCGATAGTGCTTGCATCGATCTTGGATTAAAGATGATGCTTGTAGATCAAACAAAAATCTCTGAACAGATGGCATCAAAAGGTACGCATCGTTTATGTATTTGATTTCAATCCTAGCATAAAAGTTATTTCCGCATTTTATGCAGCATATTACAGTTTCTATGCTTTAAATTGGTATCAGAGCTATGATTTTTGAGATCAAATAGATTAGATCTGTTAATTTGTTTACGATGCATACATTAGATCTGTTAATTTTTTATTAAAAAAACTATAAATTATGGTTTACTTTATAGTTTTCTTATATGAATTATTGATTATACATGTGGTAAATAAAATCAAAATTAAATCCAATCAAATAATCAAAATATAATTATGATTAAATTTAATCATAATTATAATAAATCATATTTATCAATTTTATAATTGAGAATATAAACTAAATTTCTCATTTTCGATAAAACTGTAAATATTTGAAAGGATATAAATTGAAATTATGTGATTTATGAAGGGTAGAATTATAATTTGGTAGAAATTAGACCCAAGGGTAAAATCATAAATATGTTGATAGAACATAAACTGGAATTATGAAATTTGCAAGGGGTAGAATTGTAATTTTATAAAACTAGCCTCGAGGGCAAAATTATAAATATGCCAAAAACCCTAATCTGTCTATCGCCACAGCGCTGCCGCTGCTGCTTGCGATAGTTCCAGCCTGTGCCCGGCATGCACGGTTGGCCGCGACTGTTGCCAGCGTGCGGCCGTTGCCGCCGCGGGGCTGGTGAAAGCATAGAAACTGTAATATGCTACATAAAATGCGGAAATAACTTTTATGCCAGGATTGAAATCAAATACATAGGTCTCGTTTAATGATGTGTACCTTTTGATGTCATCTGTTCAGAGATTTCTGTTTGATTTGCAAGCATCGTCGCTACGGAATCTGCAAGGAGTAGATCCTTTTTCCTCTCTTCCTATCCTTTTACAAGACCAACTAGATTGATGGTTTTGGGAGAGAGTTGAGGAGAAAACTGTAATCCCCCAACGGAGACGGAGAGGTGCATCTGTACATGTCAGTCCCTAGAGGTCCTGTCTATTATAGGCGAGAGCAGATGGTCTATAATAAGATCTTAGGAGATTTCCTCCCATCAAGGTTATCTCCTAAGGAATCGTACATAAGTGAACTTCTATTCTATTAGCTAAAATATTTTAACGGAACCCAATTAATTATATTATATATCTTATCCAATTATAAAGGACCACAAAAATATAACATTCTCCCACTTGACCCATTAATTGATAAGATATAAAAGGGATGTTTAAAATCAAAATAAACAAAACAAAAATTTGTTTGAAAACAATTTTACCTAATTTGATTCCAAAGAATTTTGAAAAGTATTTTATATATGGCTATGTTTTAAAATAAACCAATAAGTTCAATAAACACAATAATATTACATTAAGTCCAACTATCAATGCGAGTCATAGCGGTTATATTTCATCAATGTCATACTCCCTTCTATGTATCATAACATTATTAGTCTTTCCTAATATAGTCCATATGACCCTTATAATTTGTCTTGTCAAAATAATTCTGTTATTACATTTAACTATAATATGCATAAACATAAATGTAAACATGATAGCAAAAACAGATAATTTTAATTAAGCAAGAAGAATGTTAATAATAGCATCCACATAAACATGCATCATCATATTCTTTATAACTTGCTCACAAGTCCCATTCTAAGAACATGTTCTTTGAATATTTTACACTGTAAGGCTTTTGTCAATGGATCAGCAATTATCATAGTGGTGCTCAAGTTCTCAATTGACAATTGCTGTTTCTGGACTCTTTCTCTAACCATCAAGTACTTTATCTCAATGTGCTTAGAACCACTAGAGTATTTGCCATTCTTAGAGAAGAAAACTGCTATGGTGTTATCACAAAATATCTTTAATAGCCTGACAATTGAGTCGACCACACCAAGTCCTGAGATAAAATTTCGTAACCATAAAGCTTGATTTGTGGCCTCAAAGCATGCTACAAATTCAACTTCCATTGTAGATGATGCAATAAGCGATTGCTTTGCACTTTTCCAAGAAATTGCCCCACCAGCTAACATAAATGCAAATCCTAAAGTGGACTTCCTACTATCGAGACAATTTGCAAAATCAACATTTGAATATCTTGTCACTTCAAGCTGATCTGATCTCATATATGTGAGCATATAATCTTTCGTCCCTTGTAGATATCTCATTACTTTCTTTGTAGCTTTCCAATGTTTCATTCCTGGGTTGCTTTGGTATCTTCCTAGCATTGCAACTGCAAAATTGATATCTAGTCTTGTACAGGTTTGAGCATATAATAGACTTCCAACTGTGTACCCATAAGAAATATTCTTCATTTGATTCTTTTCTAAGTCATTTCTTATGCATTGGTTTGACTGAATTTTTCATCTCTAGTAATAGGTACATCATTGGCTAAGCAAAGCTGCATATTAAATCTCTCCAAGATATGATCAATATATCCTTTCTGAGACAATCCTAATAATCCTTGAGATCTATTCCTGAATATCTCAATGCCAATAACATAAGCTGCCTTATTCATATCAACCATCTTAAAGTTCTTGTTGAGAAATATCTTAGTTTCGTGCAATAAACCAAGATCACTACTGGCAAGTAAAATATCATCCACGTATAAGACCAATATAATAAACTTGCTCCCACTTACCTTCAGGTATATACACTGATCAACAGTATTTTCCTTAAATCCAAAGGAAGTAATGGTATTATGAAACTTTATATACCATTGTTTGGAAGCTTGTTTAAGGCCATAAATGGATTTCTTAAGTTTACAAGCCCAACTTTCTTTTCCCTTTTTAAAGAATCCTTCAGGTTGTTCCATATAGATTTCCTCATCTAGATCCCTGTTCAGAAATGTTGTTTTCACATCCATCTGATGCAACTCAAGATCATAATGAGCTACTAATGCCATGACGATTCTCAATAAGTCTTTTCTAGAAACTAAAGAAAAAGTCTCATTATAGTCGATGCCTTCCTTTTGAGAAAAACCTTTGGCTACAAGTCTGGTTTTATATCGTTCGATATTGCCCGTTGAGTCACGTTTTGTCTTGAAGACCTATTTACAACCGACTCTTTTACAATCATTGGGCAATTCAACGAGATCCCAGACACCATTTTGGACCATTGATTTTAACTTTACTTTCATTGCATCATATCATTTTTCAGAATCGTTACTTTCTATGGCTTATGCAAACGATAAGGGGTCCTTTTTTATTCATATATCATAATCTGATTCTTGTAAATATACCACATAATCATCAGAAATGACATGTTTTCTTTTCCTTTGAGATCTTTTCAAATATGCCAATTGTAATTGTTTTACAAGATCATCAGTGGCGACATTAACATAATGTGAGAGTTTTTCGATGTTATTTTGTTGTTCACCATCATCAATACTCTTATTGATTTAAGGAACAACAATCTCTTGAATAGGAGATGATATGAGAGAATTAACTTGAATCTCCTCAATATCAAAATTAATCCTTCGAGATTTTTCACTCCTACTGATTTTGCCATTTTCTAGGAATTTTGTATTACCAGATTCTACTATCCTCATACTATGATTAGGGCAATAAAATCTGTATCCCTTGGATTTTTCTGGATAACCAATAAAATATCTTGAAATAGTTCTTGGATTCAATTTTTTTTCATGTGGATCGAATACTTTTATCTCTGCAAGACATCCCCAAATATGTAAATGTCTTAGATTGGGCTTCCTACTAGTCCATAACTCAAATAAAGTCGATGATGTACATAGTTGTCCTAAGAGCTTCACCCCACATCGACTCAGGTACAGAAGAATAACTCATCATGCTCCTAACCATATCCATCAGAGTACGATTTCGCCTTTCAGTAACACCGTTCTGTTATGGCACACTTGGAAATGCATATTGAGTATAAATACCCCGTTGTTCTAGAAATCTAGCAAAATGACCAATATTCTAACCAAATCTATCATATCTGCTATAAAATTCACCACCCTTGTCAGATCTGACAATTTTAACTTTTCTATCTAATTGTCTCTCGACCTCATTTATATACACTTTAAGAGTATCAATGGCGTGAGACTTTTCATATATTCGATAAACATAGTCATATCTGGACAGATCATCTATAAATGTGATGAAATACTTTCTCCACTAAAACAAGGAATATGGAGTGATTCACAGATATCAGTATGAATAATCTCAAGGAGTTCTTTACTTCTTGTGACATTTTTTTTTATATGTTTAGTTTGCTTTCCCATAATTCAATCTATACAAACATCAAAATTAATGAAGTCTAAATGTTCCAAAATATTATCCTTCACTAATCTTTCAATTCTTTCCTTGGAGATATGCCCCAATCGTCTATGCCACAATATAGAAGATCTTTCATTATTGAAACTACATTTCAATCCAACACTTAATTGTAGGGTCATTAATATCTTTGCAAACTCAAGATCCAAATTAATTCTATACAAATCATCACACAGAATTCCAGAACCAATTTTTATTGAATCATAAAACATGTTGAGTTTGCCACTACCAAAAGAAAGACAATATCCTAACTCATCAATTCTAGAAAGAGAAACTAAATTTCTAAAAATTGTAGGAACATAACATGTGTCAACAAGAGCCATCAGATGACTCGTCTCTAAGTGTAGACAATAAGTTTCCATTGATATCACTTTTGCTTTAAGACGATTTCCCATAATGATTAATCTTTCATGTACTTTTGGTTTCCAAATTGAAAGAAATCCCTGCATGTTATTGACAACATGAGTTGAAGCACTAGAATCAATCCACCAAGTGTTAAAAGGAACTTCTGTAATGTTTGATTCGAAACATACAAAGGTTGAGTTAATACCTTTCTTTTCGAACTAAGTCTTGCGTTTAATGCAGTCCTTCTTTACATGTCCTTTCTTGCTACAAAAGAAGCACTTTACAGTAAAGACTTTCTTTTCATTAGTCTGTTTAACATTTCCAGACCCAACAAATTTCTTTGATGGATAATGCTTCAACTTTCTTTTCTTATTACCACCACCTTGAGTAGTAGTCATGACATTATATGAACTTTCCTGTCTTAATTTCAATTCTTTATGAACACACATGCTAGTTAACTCATTCAAGTTCTACTAATTTTTATTTGTATTGTAGTGAATCTTGAATGAGCCAAATTGAGAAGCAAGAGAATTGAGAATAAACTGCACGAGGAAAGACTCATCAACATTCATGCCTAATGTTTTAAGTTTTACAGCTTTGTCAGCCATATTGAGGATACAATCTTGAATTCATCGAGTGCTATCATACTGAGTCGTAGTCAGTTCTTTCATTAATGTGCCAGCTAATGACTTATCATCAGATTTAAATATGTCTTCAATAACTTTTAAATATTTCTTTACGTTAGTTGCAATCGGTAATGAAGTCTTTATGTTATTTGCAATTGTCATTCTTATGAACATTAAACTAAGCTTATCAGATCTTTCCCAAGCCTTTATTTCATTAACTTGTTTTACAGTACTTTCATCAGTCAAGTCTGTAGGCTTTTCAACAAGTAATGCTAAATTAAGATCTAATACACCCAATGTGAATTGCACATGCTCTAATCATTCTGAATAATTTGATCCAGAGAGTACAGGGATACTAGAAGCATATGAATGTATGGGTGAAAGTACCATTGCAAAAATATAGAATAACATTAATGCTTTGAGTTTGTCAAAAAATTGATGAACTATTGATATCATCTATATTACACCTTTGGGTAAAATATTGACATATCTAGTATTCACTCAAGAATATTTATGGAGAACTGATATTACACCATCCTTGTGGAATAGTGTTGTTACATTTGGGTATACAACCCTAAATTGCAATGATATCCAAAACAGTATCATCCTACCCCATCACATAATTATTTGAACTAGATTCTCCTTTAGGATTATCTAAACCTCCTAATTATATGTGTCATTGTGAATATTATTTCCTTAATATCATTTAGGACTAATTCTTTAATATTATTTTATAAATCATTAGTCTAGGTCACTTTGGTAGCTACAAGACCAATGCAATAATATAAAATAAAATTTAAAATGTCCTATAAATGATAAAACTTTTATTGTAATTCATATCACAAAAGTCTACCATCGCAGGCCACTTTGGTAGCTACTAGTCAGATAAAACTTAGGGAGATGTATTACAAATAATATTCATCAAATTTCTTTAATTTTTACCAAGTAGTTTAATAATAGAATAACAATAATAATAATTATTGAACATTAATGCTAAGTAGTTCAATAATAAATAACAACTATAATAATTATAACATTAATAGCAGTTCAATAATAAATTACAACCATAATAATTATTGAACATTAATGCTAAGTAGTTTAATAATAAAATAACAACTATAATAATTATTGAACATTAATGTTAAGCAGTTCAATAATAGAATAACCATAATAATTATTGAACCTTAATTAATAAAAGAAAACTCATATGATAATCATGATAACATATAAATCATGCCTTTATGTGAAAGGTAAACATATTGAATCTCGGATTTTGATGATGAAGTCAATTGTCATGTTTTATCTAATCCACATGTTGAGATAAGTATGCATGATTAACTACAAAAGCTTGAAGACATAAAGCGAGTCTACCGGAATCAAGTTCGATGAGTGTTTGAGAATCCGAAGATTCGTCGGAGATGCTGCCGGAACCAATCGAGAAGAAATCGGGGACTTGTCGGAGTTTTCGGAAGTCCACCGAAGAGATCATCGGAGGTTTGTAGAGATTACCGAGAAGGCTCGGCTACTCGTTGATTTTGCCACAAGATCGGGAGCCAGTTGGGAGTCGATCGGAAGAAATCCAAGGGCGTATTGGAAGTCCGCCGGAAGATCGCCGGAAAGCTCGTCGAAACAAGACTTGAAGTTCGCCGGTTAAAAACTTACTTAGGATTATGTTTTTTAGTTACGTAGTTTGTATGTAACTAAGGTTATGATTAAGAAATAATCCTATATCTTGATTAGGGGCCAATTGGGCCCAAAATGAAACCTGGTTTGGGTCGGACTTAAAGCCCAACCAGTAACCAATAATGCTGGGCGGTGGCACCACCCAGCACCCGAAGAGCTAGGTGGTGGCACCACTGGACTGGGCGGTGGCACCGCCTAGTACACTGTCAGTGTCAGAACTGACAGGCGGTGACACTGTCAGTGTCAGAATTCAAATTTTGGAGCCCAAATTTTAATCCTCTTGAGGCCTATAAATACCCCTCAATTATCAGCAGAGATTACAACTTTTGAGAAGCAATAGAGTAAAAAAAAGGTCTTAGTAAAGCCTTAGCAAGTCTTACTGAGTGTTCACCTCCCTTTCTTTCTTGCTGAAATTTTGTAAGAGTGTGAACCACTTGTAAAGGTTGTAAGAGGGGTGTTTGTCCTTTCCCTTCAAAGTGATTTGCTAGTGGAAATTGGGGGCCTCATCGAAGAAGGCTTCGCAAGTGGATGTAGGTCATTTTGACCGAACCACTTTAAATCTGCGTGTTCCTTGAATGTGTGAGTTGTTATTTTTCTGCAATCATTATCTACATAGAAGCAAGTTTTTGTTCTTCACTTTACTCTAGTTACTATCGAACGAAATATCCTCGCATTTTACGGAATCAGTTTCAAACCTACTAGTTTTAATCCGTTGCACTAATTCATCCCCCCCTCTTAGTGCCGCTCCGATCCTAACAATTGGTATCAGAGCAAGGCTCACTCTCATATTTGGTTTAATACCCAAGAGAGATGGCTTACTCCAGCATGCATGAGGGACATTCTATTACACGTCCACCTATGTTTAATGGGTCGGATTACACGTATTGGAAGACACGTATGAGAATCTTCCTCATTTCCATGGATTTCGAGCTTTGGACTATTGTTGAAAATGGATTTCAAAAATCTTCTCTTCCGATGAGTGAATGGAATGAATCAGAGAAGAAAGTTTTTGCTTTAAACGCAAAGGCTATGAATGCCTTGTTTTGTGCATTAGACAAAAATGAATTTAATCGCGTTTCAATTTGTGATTCTGCTTTTGATATTTGGAGAACTCTTGAGGTCACTCATGAAGGCACTAGCCGAGTGAAAGAGTCCAAAATCAATATTCTTGCGCACTCTTACGAACTTTTCCGAATGAAACCAAGTGAATCCATCGGAGACATGTACACCCGTTTCACGGATGTCATCAATGGACTCAAAGCTCTTGGTAAAGATTTTTCTAACTTTGAACTAGTAACTAAAATCTTAAGATCCCTTCCTAAAAGTTGGGATCCAAAAGTTACTGCCATTCAAGAGGCCAAGGATCTTAAAACATTCCCTCTTGAAGAACTTATTGGGTCTCTAATGACCTACGAATAACATGTCAAGCTCATGACGAGCTCGAGAACCCCCTTCCAAAGAACAGGAAGGATATGACACTCAAATCACAAGAAGGCCACTTGAAAGGAACATCAAGTGATGAGAACAGTGACAATGACATTGCACTTTTGACTCAAAAATTTAAAAAATTTATAAGAAAGAACAAATTTAAAAATAACACCAAAAACAAACTTGAACATAAAAAGGACCAAGTGATATGCTATGAATGCAAGAAGCCAGGGCATTTCAAAAATGAATGTCCCCAAGCTAAAAGGAGAACATCAAAGAAGAAGGCGCTCAAAGCAACGTGGGATGATTCAAGCGCATCTGAAGAAGAGGAGTCCAACACCGAGCAAGTTGCTCATTACGCCCTAATGGCCATCGGAGAGGAGGTAACAAATTTAATTGATGCAGATTTATCTTATCATGAATTATTAAATGCCTTCCATGAGTTATTTGATGAATGCAAAACAATTAGTAGAAAATACAAATTGTTAAAAAAGGAGCATGATAGTCTTACTTGTAATTTTGATAAATTAAAAATTGAATATCATGATAGTTTAGCTCCATGCATAAAATGCCATGATCTAGAAACTCTCCAAAAGGAGAACTTGCTATTTAAGGACACCTTGAAGAAATTCGAGGTCGGTAGCAAATCTTTGAACATGATCCTTACAAATAAGGATCACGTTCATAAAAGAAGTGGAATCAGATTTGTGAGAAGTTCTCACCAAAATCCAACCACCTTCATTAAAGGTCTTATCTTACATGTTCAACACCAAAGCAAGTGCAACTTTTATTGCAAATATGAATATAAAACTTATCAATGTCCATTCAAGAAAATTAGTCCGAACAGATTGATTTGGGTTCATAAAGAAACCATGATTAAGTCTATGCAACATGATAAACAAGTTAGATCAATTTTTGAGGCACCCAAAAGTAAATGGGTACCTAAAAATAATCCCTTCTTGTAGAAACATACACCATCACAAGCTAGGAGTAAGAGATGATACCTTGATAGTGGATGCTCAAGGCATATGACCGGAGATCCATCACAATTCTCCAAGCTCACTAGCATAGATGAAGGCTATGTCACCTTCGGAGACAACAACAAAGGCAAAATCATTGGCAAGGGAACCATAGGTAACAAATTAAACTTTTCTATTGATAATGTATTACTAATTGATGGATTGAAACATAATCTCTTGAGTATTAGTCAATTATGCGATAAAGGTTATATCGTTAGATTTGAATCAAATGTGTATATTATTGAAAAACCAAACAATAACATGACTATGATTGCATTAAAACAAAATAATATCTACACCATTAATCTTAATGAACTAGGTAATGAAATGTGCCTCTCCGCTTTAAAAGATGATGCTTAGCTTTGGCATAGGAGATTAGGCCATGCAAGCATGAAACTAATATCTAAGATCTCATCTAGAGAATTAGTACGAGGGATTCCAAATATGAAGTTTGTTAAGGACAAAGTATGCGATGCATGCCAACTAGGTAAACAAATAAAAACTAGTTTCAAACCAAAAAAGTAAATTAGCACCACTAGACCATTACAATTGATCCATTTGGACTTATTTGGACCAATTGACACGACAAGTCTAGGAGGAAGCAAATACGCTTTTGTAATTGTAGATGATTATACTAGATATACTTGGACCTATTTCTTGGCTCACAAAAGTGATTATTTCAAATGTTTCTCTAAATTTTGTAAACTCACTCAAAACGAAAAAGGTTTCATGATTTCATCAATTCGGAGTGATCACGGTGGTGAATTTCAAAACCGCGATTTCCAAAATTTTTGTGAAGTTAACGGATATAACCACAACTTCTCTACTCCAAGAAACTCTCAACAAAATGGAGTAGTAGAAAAAAAAAATAGAAATTTATAAGAAATGACAAGAACTATGTTGAATGAACATAGTCTACCCAAGTATTTTTGGGCCGAAGCCATGAATACGGCTTGCTACATCATGAATAGGGTTCTAATAAGACCATCTCTATCAAAAACTCCCTATGAATTATGGAATAACAAAACACCAAATGTTTCTTATTTTAAAGTTTTCGGTTGCAAATGCTTTATTTTAAATGAAAAGGATGCCTTAGGAAAATTTGATGCTAAATCCGATGAAGGCATCTTTCTTGGTTACTCTTCCGTTTCTAAAGTTTTTTATGTTTTTAGCAAAAGAACCTTAGTTATAGAAGAGTCTATTCATGTAATTTTTAATGAAATTTCTGAGTTAAAGAAAAATGATTTTGATGATGATATTGGTTTTGAAAATTTGGATTTAAATAAACCTCCTCCTCAAAATAGCAACTTGGATGCATCTTCTTCCAAAATCTTCTTACCCAAGGAATGGAAGTATGTAGATGCTCATCCAAAAGAGCAAATTATAGGAGATACATCACAAGGGGTTCAAACTCGTTCTTCTTTCAAGAATTTTTGTGCTAATGCTGCCTTTCTCTCTCAAATCGAACCTAAATGCATTGACGAGGCCTTGAAAGATGATTCTTGGGTCATTGCAATGCAAGAGGAATTGAATCAATTTGAGAGGAATGAGGTATGAAAGCTTGTTCCTAGACTTAGTGACTATTTAGTCATTGGTACTAAATGAGTTATTAGAAACAAGCAAGACGAATGTGGTATCGTGGTTAGAAACAAGGCTAGATTAGTGACCAAAGGTTTCAACCAAGAAGAAGGTATCGACTACGAAGAAACCTTCGCTCCTGTGGCAAGATTAGAAGCCATTAGGATGCTCCTTGCCTATGCTAGTAGTAATAATTTTAAACTATTTCAAATGGATGTCAAAAGTGCCTTCTTGAATGGTTTTATTTCGGAAGAAGTATATGTCGAACAACCTCTTGGATTTAAAAATTCTCTTCTTCCTAATCATGTATTCAAATTGACTAAGGCTCTCTATGGTTTGAAACAAGCTCCTAGAGCTTGGTACGAAAGTCTTAGTTCCTTTCTTATTTTAAATAATTTTACCAAAGGCAAGGTTGATACTACATTGTTTATTAAATATTTTAAAAATAATTTTCTTATTGTGCAAATTTATGTTGATGATATTATTTTTGGTTATTCGGATGAATCACTATGTGAATCATTTGTCAAAAATATGAGTCATGAATTTGAAATGAGTTTAATGGGTGAATTAACATTCTTTTCAGGATTGCAAATCAAACAACTTAATGACGGTATATTTCTTAATCAATCTAAATATACATTAGAATTGTTAAAATGATTTAACATGGATAATTCAAAAGCAATAAACACCCCTATGAGTACTTCGACTAAGTTAGATATGGATGAAAACAACAAAAATTTCGATCAAAAAATGTATAGGGGAATGATAGGTAGTCTACTCTACCTCACCGCGATTAGACCGGATATTATGTTTAGTATGAGACTTTGCGCTAGGTTTCAATCTAATCCTAAATTATCTCATCTCAAGAGTGTTAAAAGAATATTTAGATATCTTAAATGAACTCCAAATTTAGGACTTTGGTATCTGAAATCAGAAAAATTTGATTTAATAGCTTATGCAGATGCCGATTTTGGCGGATGTAGGATAGATAGAAAAAGTACATCCGGAACATGCCAATTTTAGGATATGCACTTGTTTCTTGGACTTCCAAGAAACAAAATTCAGTTGCACTATCTACAGCGGAAGCCGAATACATCGCTGCAAGTGCATGCTGTGCATAAATTGTTTGGATGAAAAATACATTAGAAGACTATGGAATTCACTTGAAAAATATTCCCATAAAATGTGATAATACAAGTGCCATATGTCTTACCAAAAATCCAATTCAGCACTCTAGAACTAAGCATATCGACGTTAGGCATCATTTCATACGCGATCATGTCCTTAACAATAATGTTGTTCTAGAATTCATTGACACAAAGCATCAATTGGCAGACATCTTTACAAAAGCCTTAAATGAAGACCAATTTGAATTTATTAGAAGGGAACTAGGCATGTTAAATTGTCCCTAAGAATGTACTTTCCGAAAAGTTTTTCATCCTCTTTCCGTTCCTTAGTGGATTTGATCCTTCTCTTTCAATTCCAAAAGAAATGTTTATCCTAATATCTCTGAAAAATAATAATAAAAATAAATGGGGAAGGAATGAAAAAATTTTCGCGGCATGCCAACGGTGGCACCGCCAGAACCGGCGGTAGCACCGCCTTCCTTCCGCGGCATGCCAGCGGTGGCACCGCCAGAACCAGCGGTAGCACCGCCTGAGCGTTCGGTCGCTAGGCGGTGGCACCGCTCGGTTTGATAGTGGCACCGCCCGAGAGCCCCTATATAAATCTAAGGGTTAGGGCCGACGGTGACACCGCCCCCAACCCGTGAGAACCTGCCTCAACCCTCCCCCAACCTCTCTAAAGCCTCATTCCAACATTTAGAAGCCTTGGAAAGGGATTCTTGTTGGTCCAAGCTCTCAATCTTTCAAGAAATTCTCCATAAGGTAAAACCTGAAATTTTCTTCTTCCTCTTTTCATTATTTTCCCTACCCTTTACAGTTTCATATTTTTGATCCATCATCTTGTCTAGATAATGGCTCCTAAGAGATCAAAAGGGAAAAGGATTGTAGGAGATTCATATGACCAAAATCTTTTTAAATCTAAAGAAGTAGCACTTAGATTTCCAAATTTCGAAATAAGAACTATACATAAGCGTAAACACGTTGATCTAAATGAACTAGGAAACCTAGAACCCATTAGGTGGTTTGCACATTTAGATGCCTTACCTCTCCTACAAATCAATGAACCAATTTATCCTAGGTTAGTTAGGCTATTTTATGCAAACTTGTGTGTGGAACTTGTTCTTGGACTTCCAAGAACAAAATTCAGTTGCACTATCTACAGCGGAAGCCGAATACATCGCTGCAAGTGCATGCTGTGCATAATTGTTTGGATGAAAAATACATTAGAAGACTATGGAATTCACTTGAAAAATATTCCCATAAAATGTGATAATACAAGTGCCATATGTCTTACCAAAAATCCAATTCAGCACTCTAGAACTAAGCATATCGACGTTAGGCATCATTTCATACGCGATCATGTCCTTAACAATAATGTTGTTCTAGAATTCATTGACACAAAGCATCAATTGGCAGACATCTTACAAAAGCCTTAAATGAAGACCAATTTGAATTTATTAGAAGGGAACTAGGCATGTTAAATTGTCCCTAAGAATGTACTTTCCGAAAGTTTTTCATCCTCTTTCCGTTCCTTAGTGGATTTGATCCTTCTCTTTCAATTCCAAAAGAAATGTTTAGTGGCACCGCCCGAGAGCCCCTATATAAATCTAAGGGTTAGGGCCGACGGTGACACCGCCCCCAAACCCGTGAGAACCTGCCTCAACCCTCCCCAACCTCTCTAAAGCCTCATTCCAACATTTAGAAGCCTTGGAAAGGGATTCTTGTTGGTCCAAGCTCTCAATCTTTCAAGAAATTCTCCATAAGGTAAAACCTGAAATTTTCTTCTTCCTCTTTTCATTATTTTCCCTACCCTTTACAGTTTCATATTTTTGATCCTCATCTTGTCTAGATAATGGCTCCTAAGAGATCAAAAGGGAAAAGGATTGTAGGAGATTCATATGACCAAAATCTTTTTAAATCTAAAGAAGTAGCACTTAGATTTCCAAATTTCGAAATAAGAACTATACATAAGCGTAAACACGTTGATCTAAATGAACTAGGAAACCTAGAACCCATTAGGTGGTTTGCACATTTAGATGCCTTACCTCTCCTACAAATCAATGAACCAATTTATCCTAGGTTAGTTAGGCTATTTTATGCAAACTTGTGTGTGGACAACGAAAGCTTAAGTACTTACCTTTTAGGAACACAGATTAGAATCTTTAATAGTATTATTTGTGAACTAATTGGAATTACTGAAAAGGATAATGGTTGTTACTTTAGAAACAAATGAGATGTCAATGTGATCGGAGCAACTTACTCCGAAGCCTTAGAAACTATCTTTGAAAATTCGAACCCAGGCATGATACCCAAGAGTTGTGAGCATCTACTACCCTTTAACTCTAAAATTCTTCATCACATCATGACTAGCATACTACTTCCTAAACAATTTCATCTTGATGAAATGAGTCAAATAGAGCTAAGCACCATGTACTGGATAATAACCGGACAAAATAATTATTTTGGATACTTAATTTGGCAACACATGCATGATATAATAGCTAAAGACACTATGTTACCATATGGAGGGTTAATTACTCGATTAATACTTGCCCATAATATTAATGTCTCGCCTGATGAAGAAATTATTCAAGTTGATCATTTTAACACCATCAATAAGAATCTATTGAAAAGACTTAGGTGCACTTTTAGCAATGGTATATGGGTGAGGCAACCTAGAAGGACTGATCCAATTCCCCCACCAGTAGAACACCCTGAAACACCAATTCTTCGGAGAAATGAATCTCCTCCTCCTAGTCCTTTTGGCGCAGCATCTTCAGCTCCTGCTTCATCTTATGAAGAACTCATTTTGGCAGAATTGTATCAGATCAAATCACAACAAGACCAACTCAAAACACAACAAGAGCAGATTCAAACTTAGCAATTTGAAATTTTACAGGAACTATGGCAAATGAATCAAAAAATAGATGTCCTGTATCAGCACTATACATTTCCTCCTAAAGATTAATCGATGTATGTTTTATCTTGACATGCGATCTTTGTCATCTTCTTTCCTTGAATGATGTTGAACCTTTTTTTGCAATGTATTTTGAATGATGTTGAACCTTTTTTTGCAATATATTTTGAATGAAAGATAAAGTTTTAATTCTGGATTAATTTTTTTTAACTAAATTCTATAGTAATGTTGAATTCCTTTGCTTTAATAATCACAAATTATACGCTTAAAGACGCTTTCCTTTTTGTTGATGACAAAGGGGGAGAAATATGGTAAATTGATAATTGCTATGCTATGATTATCATATTTTCACTATGAAATATTTGCATTATGTTAAGATATCAAAAGCTTAAATCATAATTTTATATGTTGATATCTTGCTATGATCACTATCATTCACGTTTGAAATATAAAACTTGAAAATGATTGTAAATTGATAATTGCTATGCTATGATTGTCATATTTTCACTATGAAATATTTGTATTATGTTAAGATATCAAAAGCTTAAATCATAATTTTATATGTTGATATCTTGCTATGATCACTATCATTCACGTTTGAAATATAAAACTTGAAAATGGTTGTCAAGTCTTGACATCATTTTCAGAAAGATACATCATGATAGGAATCATAATGGGAGTATTGATAAGGTTTGACTTATCAATATGTCTATTGAATTCAAAGGCTTTGAATTCAAGAATGACTTATCTCAAATATGGCATATAGATAGGGGGAGTTAAGGTTAACTCCATTATCAATTGATTGTCATCATAAAAAAGGGAGAGATTGTTGAATCTCAGATTTTGATGATGAAGTCAATTGTCATGTTTTATCTAATCCATATGTTGAGATAAGTATGCAGGATTAACTACGAAAGCTTGAAGACATAAAGCGAGTCTACTGGAATTAAGTTCGATGGGTGTTTGAGAGTCCGAAGATTCGTCGGAGATGCTGCCGAAACCAATTGAGAAGAAATCGGGGACTTGTAGGAGTTTTCGGAAGTCCACCGAAGAGATCATTGGAGGTTCATAGAGATCACCGAGAAGGCTCGGCTACTCGTTGATTTCGCCACAAGATCGGGAGCCAATTGGGAGTCGGCCGGAAGAAATCCAAGGGCGTATCGGAAGATCGTTGGAAAGCTCGCTGAAACAAGACTTGAAGTTCGCCAGTTAAAAACTTGCTTAGGATTATATTTTTTAGTTACGTAGTTTGCATGTAATTAAGGTTAGGATTAAAAAAAATCCTATATCTTGATTAGGGGCCAACTGGGCCCAAAATGAAACCTGGTTTGGGCCGGACTTAAAGCCCAACTAGTAACCAATAATGCCGGGCGGTGGAACCGCGCCACTAGGCGGTGGCACCGCCCAGTACACTATCAGTGTCAGAATTGACAGGCGATGGCACCGCTAGCTTCGGGAACCGAAGAGAATTCAAATTTTGGAGCCCAAATTTGAATCCTCTTGAAGCTTATAAAGACCCCTCAATTCTCAGCAGAGATACAACTTTTGAGAAGCAATAGAGTAAAAAAAAGGTCTTAGCAAAGCCTTAGCAAGTCTTACTTTCAAATTGCTTGAGTGTTCACCTCCCTTTCTTTCTTGCTGAAATTTTGTAAGAGTGTGAACCACTTGTAAATGTTGTAAGAGGGGTATTTGTCCTTCCCCTTCAAAGTGATTTGCTAGTGGAAGTTAGGGGCCTCATCGAAGAAGGCTTCGCAAGTGGATGTAGGTCATTTTGACCGAACCACTTTAAATCTGCGTGTTCCTTGAATGTGTGAGTTGTTATTTTTCTGCAATCATTATCTACATAGAAGCAAGTTTTTGTTCTTTACTTTACTCTAGTTACTATCGAACGAAATATTCTAGCATTTTACGGAATCAATTTCAAACCTACTAGTTTTAATCCGCTGCACTAATTCACCCCCCTCTTAATGCCGCTCCGATCCTAACAAAACATTATTTCATAATTTCAAATATGTACATGTGAATAAGTAAATAAAATTTCAAGAACAATAATTAGATTTTTGATTTTATTTACCACATGTATAATCAATAATTTATATGAGAAAACTATAAAGCAAACCATAATTTATAGTTTTTTAATCAAAATTAAATCTAATCAAATAATCAAAATATAATTATGATTAAATTTAATCATAATTATAATAAATCACATTTATCGATTTTATAATTGAGAATATAAACTAAATTTCTTAATTTCGATAAAACTGTAAATATTTGAAAGGATATAAATCGAAATTATACGATTTATGAAGGATAGAATTGTAATTTGATAGAAATTAGACCCGAGAGTAAAATCGTAAATATGTTGACAGAACATAAATTGGAATTACGAAATTTACAAGGGGTAGAATTGTAATTTTGCAAAATCCTAATGTCGAGGGCAAAATCGTAAATATGCCAAAACCCTAATCTGCCTGCCGCTACCGCTGCTGCCTGTGACGTGACTGCCTGCGCAGGGCCACTGCGACGGTTCCTGCCCACACGTGGCTACTGCCAGCGCGTGGTCGTCGCTTGTGCTTGACCTACCCATGTGCGGCCTCCATTGGGCTGTCTGCCTGCGTGCGACCGACCGTCGCATGGACGGGTTCTGGCCATGTGCGGTCGATCGTCGCATGGGCACTGTGATGCCCGCGTACAGTGGTTGTATGCGCTACGGTGCGCACGTTATCCAGCGTAGCCTTTGTCATAGATTCGTAGCAAGATCGATGGTGACCATTGCTGCTTAGTAATTCTTGAAGGATAAAGGTAATTTATAATCGAGATTTTGAGTTTCAAGTGCATCACATTTGATCGGATTCATTCTTCGTGACTCTATTCTCACGAATGATCGGATTCATTCTTCATGACTCTATTCTCACGTAAAAGTTTTCTTGAACTAGTCTCCGGTTGTACCAGGTACAGGCTTAAATTAAAGCTAGTTGATTAGGTCTTCCATTGACTTGATCTGAACAGACATTTGTCTTCGGTCGGCTCTTTCTATGGTACCTTCGGCCACACTGCCATGGTGGGTGACCCTAAATTTCTTCTCCCTCGTCCTTTTCTCTGCTGCTGCTGGTGGTGATTCTTCTTTAACATCTTTTAATTCTTGTTCCTCGAACACATCTTTTGAGTATTTGTTTTCATGTGTTTCAATTAAAATTCATCTTCATAGTGTATGGACAAGCGGAGAAAGTTGGCTTTAACATAAATTTGCTAACATGATCAGGGTTGACTTACTTGAGCCATCATCGATGGAGACCGTTCACGATGAGAGGTGTGTTTAACTCGGAACCAAGGTGAGGATCCACTAGAACAAGTTAGGATCACCATTTTAAACCGATTGAAGTTGAGGTTTGTGATGCGGACCAGGCTGGTTGGCTGCAGATGGATCGTAAAAGCAATATCTCAAACTAACTAGCAGATTGAGATGCCATGTTAATGTACCACAAAGCATTGATGGGAAGCAGGATTTCGACTGCGAGGCCATACTGAAATTTTGATCATCTGCGACATCTCCAAATGAGTTCTTGAGCTACTTGTCTTTTCTCATTTGGTCAATATTGTTTTCGTTCAAGCAGGAAAAGTATGTGTGAGGTTGTGAACTCAGTTCTAAACATTCAAGCATCCACCTCGTATTCCTGTTGTTGCATCGATTCGTTCTCATCGATCTTTTAATCCTGGTGACCTCTTATTTTCTTTGTGGTTCGTCCTGTTTCTGCCATCATTCGGGTTTGTGGGTTTGTTGGACACACTTGCTGCCTTTTTGCATGCGATCTCAAACTGTCATCCTCTCTTGCGTTGGGAACTTTAATGTCCATCGTTCTCTCTTCCTTTTTTTTTTGGTTTGTACTTTGTGCATCTTCTTATCTCCCTCTACAATTGTTTGCTTGGGGATCATCGACATTGGAGGATTATAATTCGTAAATTTGACATTATTTGATGATGAAAGAAAGGAGAGAGATGGTCACTGCATGTTGTGTTCATTGTGGCTCCATAAGTAGGGTCTGCTGCTTTCTTGTTGGACATGCTACTAATTTGACGTGGACTCGTTGCCGATTATTTTCTTGCTGATTCACTCGATGGGCAACACCATGGAGGATGATGAATGCATTACGTTGTCAAGTGGTTCGTACATTTGGACAGCTTTATGGGTGTGGACACCTAAAGGACAATAAATGACGCACGGTCACTGTCGTCTGAAATCTAGCGGTCTTATCCATAAGATTATCCTGTACAAGTGCAAGTGATGTCGATGATCAAATAAATAATGATCATGTCGAACAACATTGCCTGTTGGATAATGACGTTAGGACCCGTGACAAGCAGGTGAGAGGCATGCCAAATCCTCCCTTGCTCCGATGAACCACCCATCAGGAAAGAGTCAGACGGCAGAGACTGAGAGACCTGTGAATCAATCTTCCTTCTCCTGAGTAAGTGGGAAACAAAGCACGATGCCTGCAACAAGAAGAAAGAGAAACATACATTTATTTTATTTTTTCTTTGATTACAGATTCTTTAACTGTTAATAGTGGACTCCAGCTGATAACAGTTATGATATCATGTGATAATAACTCAACAATAGCCGAGATCTCCCCACTCTGTTGAAGAGATCTGTTGAGGAAAATTCTCTTCTGTTAAGAATAACTTTTTTTTTAACATATATAAATAAGAAGTACTGTATTATTTTAAATTAATATATTATTCTCTTTTCTATTTTATTACTATCATGATATCAGAGCAATTCCTGTCTTAGGATGGCTCTACTCTCCCTTCTGCAGCCTGTTCTACCTCCGACGAATCCCATCACCATGAACCTAATTGTCGTATCTCGCTGCCGCTGCATCTTGTCGCCAAACACCTCACCTGTTGCTGCTGATGCTGTGCCAAAATCCACTGCATCACTCGGATTTCTCTGCTCATCTTCCCTTGCTTCACTGATTTCTGATCTCTACAGTTTTTCCTCTCGCTACTTCAGATCATATCCTTCTTCCTGTAGAGGCAGAGAAGTTCTCAAAGAACCTTCTCCCTCGATCTCACTCGCGGCCGCGTAGAAATCCGTCGGTAACATCGCCGGCTTCTCCCCAAGTGGGACTGCGCCCGCAGCATCGCCGGCTTCTCCCAAAACTGCAAGTTGCAGTATCTGCAAGCTGCAGCACGTTCAGCGACGGTGGTGCTGCTGTTGCTACAGTCGTTGCTTGCAGTAGCATCAACAACTATAGTTGCATCGTGAACAGTGGCAGCGTGGATCTCATTGCTTGCTTGCCATTAATGCCTCAGTGAAGACTTGTCAAGGTGCAACAGGCCTTTTGCTTGGAAAATTAGCAAGTGATCGGTACAGGTGGCCTCAACAGTTTGTTTTCTTTTACCCATCTATTTTTTTTTATACCCATCTAATCGTTGCATACTTTCACTTTGCTCCCTTAGATTGGTATATATGTCCAACATGTCCTCATCTGGTGTTCCAATTAATAAAAAACCACAGTACCTTTTCCTCTACAGGCCTTATTTCTTTCAATGCTGCCACTCTTATCCTCTTCAAATTATCCAACGGTGGCAACTATGTATCATGGCGTGCTCAATTCTCTAATCTACTATTTGGTTATGATCTTTTAGGTTTTGTCGATGGCTCTCTTCGTTGTCCACCGACGATGCTCAACATCCCAAGCACATCCAGTCCAGTACCAAATCCGGACCACAAACTATGGTTACGCTAGGATCGTCTCATCCTTAAAGCAATTCAAGCCTCGGTCGTTGGATCCCTCGCCCCACTCATTTCTTCATGTGACACTGCTGTCAAAGCTTGGTGCAAGTTGCAAACCACCCTAGCCAGTCGTTCACGCACTCGCATGCTTAGTTTTCTATCTAATCTCATGAAGATAAAATAAGAGGTAAGTACTGTTGTTGATTATCTATACAACATAAAGATTATCATCGATAACTTAGCCTTGATAGGTCATTCCCTCAGTGATGAAGAAGTTACAGTTCATATCCTCAACGGCTTAGGAGACGAGTACAAGGAATTGACAGCAGCAATACGGGCACGTGATTCATCAGTGTCATTTGAAGAACTCTATGACAAGTTGACTGACTATGAGATATATCTCAAGTGTGAGGACAGGTTGCCAAGACCATCCATTACAGCTCAAGTCAGTCACAAACCTAAGAAGAAGAGCAACTGGTACAACAAGGGCTTCAAACAAACCTCCCCTCCTCAACCCTCTCAACATTTCAATTGCAACCATTAAGGCGACCATTTCAATTATCCTCATCCCTAGCGTCCTGATCACACAAATCAACAAAGAGTTGTCTGTCAGCTATGTGATAAAGTTGGCCACTCTGCAAAAGTCTGTATAACTCGATCCAGACTTTCTCCTCCGTCGCAATGGCCTCATGCAAATCTTACAGCTACTTCGGCTACTGGTGATCAAAATTGGATTGTGGACTCTAGCGCATCTCATCACATCACCTCTGATTTAAAAAACTTATCCATCCACAACGACTATGGCGGAACTGAAGACATCATCATCAGTGACGGTAACGGACTCCCCATTACTCATACTGGTTCCACAATGCTTAATTCACATAGTACTTCGTTTACGCTAGATGATGTTTTGTGTGCACCCCAAATCAAATGAAACCTCATTTCTGTTTCTCAATTCTACAAACAGAATCATACCTCAATTGAATTCTTTCCTAATTCCTTTCTTGTCAAGGATTTAAGCACGGGGGCATCCTTGGTCCGAGGCCAGAGTAAAGACAACATTTATGAGTGGCCGTCGGTTTCACAAATCACCCAACCCACTGCCTACTCTTCGGTCACAGCTCTAACTGACGTGTGGCATCGTCGTCTTGGTCATCCCTCAACTCTTATTCAGCAAAAATTGCTTTTCCATTATTCTCTTTCTACACTTAAATCCAATAACATCATAATTCATTGTGATGCTTGTTTAAGTAATAAAAGTCATAGACTTCCCTTTGAAAAATCCTCCATATCCTACTCTAAACCTCTCGAGGTTATTTACACTTATGTTTGGGGCCCTGCTCCAATCACTTCCTTTGACAAATTCAGATTTTATGTTATTTTGTAGACTATTTCACCAAATACACATGGCTATACCCTCTTCACCATAAATCTGAAGTTTCAATAGTCTTTACCAACTTTCGAAGATTGGTCGAGAACTTCTTTCAGTCTAAAATTAAGACTATTTACTCTGATGGTGGCGGCGAATATCATGCCCTCACATCCTGCTTATCTGCTTGTGGTATACAACACCTCAAGTCACCTCCACACACTCCTCAACTTGTTGGCTCTGCTGAACGCAAACATTGACATATAGTTGAAACTGGTCTTGCACTCCTACACCAAGCCTCTATGCCACCAACTTTTTGGACTGCAGCATTTCAAGCTGCTGTCTACCTCATTAATCGTATGCTCACTCCAGTCCTCGAGTACGAGTCGCCATTTGAAAAATTATTTCATAAATCCCCAAACCTTCAAAAACTTAAAGTGTTTGGTTATCTATGTTATCCATAGTTGCGTCCATATACCTCACATAAGATAACATCAAGATCTAAACCTTGTGTTTTTATTGGATACTCCCTTGATCATAATGCCTTTCGATGCTATGAACCCTAATCTCGAAAAGTCTTTACATCCCGTCATGTTATTTTTATAGAGACTACATTTCCATTTCACAACGCTGAGTCTCCTACTGTGCCACCTACTCCATCACATATACATCACTGGAGTACACCATCAATCCCGTCCACCGAGTCTCCTATAATATCATCCAGTCCTTCTCCTCAGGATCCACACTCTCTCATTCTCCCAGTGCAACAGCTCCTCACGCCCTCCATTGTACCTCTCCCTTCTTCACTAGGTTCCCCTACGACTGAAGGCATTCCCTCGGAATCACAATCGCTACCTTTATCCTCTTCTAGGCCCAATGACACTGAAGTCCCTCAACCTCCACCGCCCATAACACACCCTATAGCCCCTGGACATCCAATGATAACACGATCCAAAAGTGGTGTCTTTAAACCACGACAAATCCTTGACTTACATACCATCACAACATTCTCGTCAGAGACCACTGAACCTACCACAATTACTCAAGCCCAAAAATCTCCATACTGGCGTAAAGCCATGTGTGAAGAATATGATGCACTCCTCCATAATTTTACATGGACCCTTGTACCCTCTCATCACACACAAAATATCATCGGGTGTAAGTGGGTCTTTCGAATTAAGCGGAACCTAGATGGATCCGTAGCCAGATATAAAGCACGTCTAGTGGCCAAAGGGTTTCATCAACGACCTAGTGTTGACTTCACAGAGACATTCAGCCCTGTTGTTAAACCCACAACGATCCAACTTATTCTAAGTTTGGCTGTCTCACAAGGCTGGCATTTACGTCAACTCGACGTTAACAATGCCTTTCTACAGGGGACCCTAATTGACGATGTCTTCATGCAGCAGCCTCTTGACTTCATCCACTCTCAATATCCAAAGCATGTTTGTAAACTACAAAAAGCTATTTATGGACTTCGTTAGGCTCCAAGAGCTTGGTACACCGAACTTAGCTCGTTTTTGGCATCAGTTGGCTTCATCAACTCCAAGTCTGATACCTCCTTATTTCTCCATCACCAAAGTGACAATATAATATATCTTCTGGTATATGTGGATGATATTATTGTCACAGGCAACAATCCTATGAAAATCAAGACATTCCTCAAGCATTTAGCAGATCAATTCTCCCTTAAAGATCTCGGACCCTTGAGCTATTTTTTAGGAGTGGAAGCAACATACATCTTCGGGGCTCTTTCTATCACAACGAAAATATATTCAAGATCTATTATCTAAAACAAATATGCAAGATGCAAAGGCAGTTACAACACCTCTGTCTACTAGTGAGTCTCTAAAACTTTGTGATGGAAGCCTTGCTACAGACCCAACTCAATACCGTCAAGTCCTTGGCTCCTTACAGTACTTATCTCTTACCCGTCCAGATATCTCATTTACGGTCAATAAACTATTACAGTTCATGCATCGACCATCTACTATGCATTGGTCTATGGTCAAACGAATTTTGCAGTATCTTCACGGGACTATCAATCATGGCTTGTTTTTTCGCAAACACTCCCCCCTTAATCTCCACGCCTTTGCTGATGTTGATTGGGTAGGGAATTTTGATGACAGAACATCTACGTCAGGGTATATTCTCTTTCTTGGATCTAATCTAATCAGTTGGAGTTCTAAGAAGCAAAAGACAATTGCACGTTCTACAACTGAAGCTGAATACCATGCTATAGCCACCGCTGCTGCAGAACTCAATTGGGACATGAATCTCCTCAAGGAACTTGACATCAACATCACCTCTACTCCTACAATATATTGTGACAATGTCGGAGCCACTTATCTATGTGCTAATCCAGTATTCCACTCACGCATGAAACACATAACCATCGACTTTCACTTCGTGTGAGAACAAATTGTCAGACATCAACTACGTGTTTCTCATGTACATACAACTGATCAACTAGCAGACTCTCTCACAAAACCTCTCACCCGCAACTCGCTTTCATCACATCAGTTCAAGATCGACGTCCTTGACAGAAGCACCGTCTTGCGGGGGCATGATAACAGTTAGGATCTCCTGTGATAACAACCTCAACAATAGCCAAGATCTCCCCAACTCTATTGAAGAGATCTATTGAGAAAAATCCTCTTCTATTACGGACAACTCTCTCTTTTAACATGTATAAATAGGAAGTACTGTATTGTTTCAAATCAATGCATTCTTCTCCTTTCTATTTTATTTCTATCAAGAGCTACCCATAGATCCAAGGAATGTAGGCGTTTGGGGACATGAAAGAGATATAAACACCTTTCACAACAAAGTTTTGTCACAGAACACCCAAAAACCGGGAAATGATGTGTTTATTGTGGTGCATACTTACATTACAAATCCACATGTATTAATATAATATGAGACATAAAACAGTATACGGCTTCCACTATTTCTGCTCAGAACCAGTCTCTTTCGAATAACTTCATTATTTATTATTATTATTATTATTATTATCAAGCTTGCTAGGACACGGAAGTCTCAGAAGTTGGGGCCAGCAGCGAGAATCTCCTCCGTCAGATTCCCGTCCTTGCCGATCTTGTAATTTGCAAACACCTCAAAGTTCTTCCTGAACAGGCCAGCCAGCTTCAGCAGTGTTTCCCTGTAGGCTGCCTTGTCTTGCCACTGTCCCCATTACACAGTGCGATCAGCATCACGTTCATTCTAATCTCCAATTGCTTGATACAGTGAAGGAACAAACTTCCGAGAAAGAAAAAACTTACAGTGTTCATCGGATCCAGAATCTCTGATGGCACGCCCTCGATCTCAGTTGGAATATCCAGCCCAAACACCTCCGTCTTCTTGTAATTGGCAGTCAGTAGGCTCCCAGAGTGTATGGCGTCGATGATCTTCCGAGTGTAGGCCAGCTTGATGCGGCTGCCCACGCCATACCTGAAGGGGGTAGAAATGTGTGAAGCAGCTAGACAAGGACGAGGGCTCTCCTCTTAGCGTCTTGCATTGGGTCCATGACGTTTCACCTACCTTCCACCAGACCAACCGGTGTTGACTAGCCACCCAGTGGCCCCATATCTCTGCATTTTCTCGGCCAGCATTGCAGCGTACCTAGTGGGGTGGAGCATTATGAAGGCCGCACCGAAGCAAGCAGAGAACGTGGCCTGTGGCTCTTTTACACCTTCCTCAGTGCCGGCAACCTGTACTCCAGTAATGGCACATGAATACAGAAGCCACTATGATTTTATAGTTATCAGCAGTTCAAGGATGAAAAGTATGTACCAGAGCAGTGTAGCCACTTATGAAATGATACATGGTTTGGCTCAGGCTCAGCTTGCTCACTGGTGGGAGGACGCCAAAGGCATCACAGGCCAGTAGGATAACATTCCTCGGGTGCGGTCCGACACATGGTATCTTCGCATTGGGGATGAACTCGATCGGATAGGCAGCGCGAGTGTTCTCTGCAAAATCATCAATGGTGATGTTATCAGTTATCACAACTACATCAATCTGATTTTGCATCGGTGAGAGAAGAGCACAAGGGAAGTACCTGTGACCGACTTATCCGAATAGTCCACTTCACGAGTGTGCTCTTCTAATACAACATTTTCCAACACTGCAAGGTTCTCACACCTTTCATTTTACATTTTTAAGAAACGAATCCATTTTATATACAATACAAAAGCACATTGTGAATTTTACCAGTTCCAAACTTGATGGCATTCCAGATATCAGGTTCCTTCTCCTTTGATAGGTCTATGCACTTGGCATAGCACCCACCTTCAATATTTGAAACACCATTGTCACTCCAACAATGTTCATCGTCACCGATAAGTAGCCTGTTATGATCAGTTGACAAAGTTGTCTTCCCAGTGCCTGAAAAACGAATGCATACAAAGGTAGAGAGTGGTTTCAGGTAGATAAAAGACACATGATTAATGAAATGAGAGATAGATGGATGGCTCCTTATCCTAATTCCCCTAACCTTACCTGATAATCCAAAGAAGAGGGCAACATTCCCATCTTTGCCCATGTTGCACCCAGAATGTAAAGAAAGAATTTGTCTCTTAGGCATCAGATAGTGCATCAAACTGAACAGACCCTTCTTCATCTCTCCAGCATATTGAGTACCAAGGATAACCATTTCCTTTCTGGCAAGATTCAGGTCTACACTGGTTGAGGAAGTCATGTAGTGCGTGTAACGGTTGCACGGGAACTGCCCTGCATTGTAGATTGTGAAATCTGGAGTGCCAAAATTTTCCAATTCTTCTGGTGTGGGACGGATACACCTGCAGCAGCCAAGGTATCTTTTAAGCATGACCTATTCTATGAAAATACACTTCTCTACTGGTCGTTTTCCATGTTTGTACTCACATATTATGCATGAATAGGGAATGGTAGGCTCTTGCTGAAACAATTCTCACTTTGATCTGATGCACAGGATCCCAGTTCAGGAATTGATCATTCACAAACACCTGTGGTGATAATATAATTAGATTCCAAAGAAGCACGCTTGTAAATACTGAATCAATCGATTCAAATAAATTTACATAGTACATAAGACCAATCACAGCAAAGGATAGATGGAAGCACCTGACAGGTTAACAATGAGAATAAGGGCTGAAGCTTAAAACAGTGTATAAGTAAGAATTCATTTCTTTGGTAAAACTGGTAATGCCAGTAAAAGTATGTCTAACAAATTTCAGACGGTGCAGGGTATTCTCTAGTCAAGGGAGGATGAGCATTAATAAATAGAATGATTGAAAATGTTTCTCAGCATGCTTCTCCCATCTGTCTTCTTGGTTCAGTGATAAGAAATATGTGTTAATCTGAAAACTACTTGACAGAAGGGTTTTCCTTAGCATAAATTGTCAGATGTGAAGGGAAAGTGTGATAGCTGATATATGAGGAAGATCAGAGACTTGCAAAAAGATATTTCAATTTCTTATCATCAGCAAATCTCAGGATTTGGCTTATCATAGCTCTTACATGTTAGTAGTTGCAATCATTTTAGCAAAAAAATTAGTATTAGTAGTTGCAATACCTTGTCCAGAGAATTCAGGTAATCAACAGCTCTCTCCCTGTTCACTAGGAATGTGTGTTCATCCATTTCAATATTAGGCGATCCCCTACATGGACAAAAAAAGATTAATGAAGGGAGCAGAGCAATAGGTAGTGACATGTGCCAAAAACAAGTAGAATACAGAGTGACAGAGGAATTGTGGAACTCACTTCCCCCACCACAGCTCTTCTGCAGTGGTTTCATCGAAGACAACTCGCTTGTCCCGGGGAGCACGACCGGTCTTCGCACCAGACAAGGTGGCCAAAGCTCCAGCCGATGTTATAAACGATCCCTTCTCATATTTTATGGCTTGTTCATACAGTTCTGGAATGACAAAGGTTGCTTGATCAATAAAAGCAATGTACAAGTTAAGTGTCATGTATGAGGATTTGTACTCATGGATGCTCAGAGAAGGCATGAAAGTTTCAGATGAGTACAAGTCATGAGAAGTTATGGAAGCAAGATTATGCATTGCATATGGCAACATCAATGGACACTTGGGCATATTTACAACTAATGAGTGATCGGCTGATGTTTGACAGTGACCTTGAGCAACCTTGGCAAGTTGGTGAAGTGAATGTTTACCTGCAGGCGAGAGGTTGACAAATGCATGAACCTCTTCACTCTTCAGGATGAAGAAGTAATGAATGGGATAAAGAACAAAGAAGAAAGGGGGAAAAAAGGAGTAATGAGAGAAAGATCGTGCATTGCATACTAAGTGCATATGGCAACATCATGTGGGCATATTGACCACTGATGAATGATGTTGACAGTGAGATTGAGAAACCTTGGCTAAGTCGGTGAAGTGCTTCCAGGCTTCTAACCCAAACAAACATCCATGGACAGAGAGGGGAAGAGCATGTTACCTGCAGGTGAGAGGTTGTAGAGGACATGGGTGAACTTGAGGGCGCTGTCGCTGACGCTGATGGTCGGGGTGAAGTAATGGTGGTGAACAGCGCTGATCTTGGGGGTGTCCGCCTTCCTCGCCGGATCGCCCTTCACCAACTTGGGTCCTGTCTCTCGAGTCAGCGACGCCAGCGACGCACTGCACGCGTCGTCATCAGCGAGCCAGGATTTGGGGTTAGAGCCAGCAAACTGGTGGAAGGCGGGCAGACGGGGGTTCACCTGATGGACAGGAGCTGCAGCCTCTGGCGCTCCTCATCGGAGATGGTGGCGAAGGGGGCGCCCTGGCCGTCCTTGACGGGGGTGGTGGGAGCGGAGCGCTTCTTCTGGAGGGAGTGGAGCTCGTCGATGGTCTGCGCCTTCACCGGCGGGGTGCTGTCGTCGTGGCAGATGCCGTCGTTGCCGTCCCGATCCTCCCCGTCCTTGGTCTTCTTGAAGCTGATGCTGCGGCTTGTCTGGATCGGTGGCAGCCTTCCGCGCGGCGACACCACCGCCGGCACACCCCCATTGGCGAAGCTGAACTCTGCCTTCCCCCCCCCCTCCATCGCTGTGCTACTTGCTCTTTAGGCCTGCCTTGATACGAAAACGAAACGGAGATCAAGAGAGAGAGAGAGAGATGGCATCACTTTGCTTGTGCTAAGCTTAGTCGACCGAGCATAAAGAAGACAGATCGTTCACCTGGATGCAGATGAAGAAGCCCGAAGAAGAGGTGGAAGACAGAGGGGAGGTGGCCGTCCTTTTAGAGGTCACGGAGCGTGCCCCAAGAAGGAGGCACGCAAGTCGCTACTACTACCGTTGAAGAGGCAGTTGACGGTGGGTGATGGATCGGACGGGGGAGGGCTGGTGGTCTCCTCGTCGACAAGAACCCCGTGACAGACTGGAGCCGGTTCGTGTACCAAATCGTGTCTGGATATACATAAATCCTGGAAAGTGACAGGCTTTTTCTTTCCCAAGTTGCTTACTTATCTCGTAATCCATTAGGAGGGCTCGGCTCGAGCACGGGCACGGGCACGGGCACGTGCGCCCGCCAAGAAGTCGTCGACGGCACACGTAATTTATTGACGACGTCGCGGCCTAATAGGCATATTAGCGGTGAAGAGGCACCGACAGCCTCAAAATACATAGAACGAGTCGAGTTAAGATGGATGAATTAATTCATGGCGATCATGATAGCTAATCGGATAATAAATATAATTAGTCGTTCTGGAGGATGATGAGGACGCTGGCTGGCTGTTGTTACAGGGTTGTGATAAATGGAAGCAGGCATCAATGCTTGCCTCGTCATATCGTCGTCAGATTTCATTGGAGACCAGCAGGCGGGCATCATGTTTGCCTCGCCATGTCGTTGTCAGATTTCATCGGTAATGGAAGCATGGGATTGACCTTCGATCCGGGATTTACGGATACTTGTGTTGCCAGCGCCCACACGTAAACTAAGTGGTTTACATGGTCATTATTTATTCATAGAAGAGGTAAGCAGGGATGGAGTCGTAGTTCATCCGCATCTACTTGTTGCTGACTTAGGGGTAGTTGTTGGTCGACATGGGAGTCGGAGGGAATACCACATGCATCTTAGGGCGGCGATGACCGGGTGATTGCTCCACGTCACTTGCGGATCACCCCTGCACATAAGTCTTTTTAATATGCATGCAATATCAATTACGATGTTATTTTTGTTACATCTAGAATTTAGTGTTATTTTTGTAAGCCCAGTTAGGCGTAAGAAAAGTAATATTTAGCATAAGGACAATCAACAAGCTGTGTATAAATATTAAGATTGTTGAGTTTGAGTCATGACTTAATGTTGGTAATCAAATTTAATGATACTCAAAATAAGTGAGGTGTTTAACAAAAGATGAGATCACATGAGGAATAATGAATTACATTATGATCAAAAAAGTAAGATAAAGCTCACAGAGGTGAGGGGAGTTATTAATTTAAAGAATTTTATACTTATGTAAGGGTTTGTATACAAATGATAGATCGTTTATAACCATCCCAAGGCTATCGAAACTTGGGGTTATGGAGTATTGAAACTTTTTCTTTGATATGGGAGAGATACAAATGTGTAGTAAATTTAATATGTTGTTAGGTCTCGAGGAGCGCAACGAAGGTTGTATTAGTAAAGAGACACAATCTAGCAAGTGCATTCGTAGTGGTGGAATGATACATAAGTTGTTCAAATAGGCATAGTAGTCCAAAGGGATAGTGTTATCCAAAACATCTATAAAGAGAAATATTACTCTAATAAAACAAATATTTAGAAGGGATAAGTTCTAATTTTCTAAAGGGAGAATCATATGCAACGGACTGCACATATTAAGAGGGATACCACAAAACGATAGCTCCATAAAGCTCAATAAACTAAGAAAGCAATGAAGAGTTATTACATAATCTTACACGAGGTGATGTGTTAGTGAATGCATTGTGAGATCAAGTGGGGTAGTGATTCAAGGCAACGCTAAATGAAGGCACATTTAGAGTTGATATCAAGATCAGATTCAAAGGAAAGTTTACCCGTGGATTGGTATGTGTGAGGGCTACCATCAACTCAATGCAAACTAATGAATAAAGTAACTTGGTTGAAACTTGGTGAAATACTCAAGTCAAATGAAGGGAGTTGATATAGAAAACAAAACATGAGTAGAGGCATGAAGTTTTCTTGGACAAATGTTAAAAATATGAACTCTTACACAGGCGAGAGCAAGATCATGTCATTCGATTGGTTCCTCATTCTAATGGATTAAACTCATCTTATATGGTGTCAAAGTTGAAAGGAGCTTTAAGGCACATGTACCTTATCTCAATGAAGTATTTAACGAAAGGACCAAGGTGATTCAACATGTAAAAGCGTGGTTGGGTTCAAAAGATCTTGGCACGAGGCAAAAGTACATGGAGGCCGGTACTTTTGAAGAATATGTCATAGTACTGCTATTTGAGTTACCGCAAATGAAGCAGTATGCAATGGAGATTATGCGGGAGGTAGGACTTAGGATCGCGATAATAGTGCATCAATTTCAACAAAGTCGATATACTTTAAGAGCTGTTAGGCAACAAACTATAATAGAGTTGCACTTCATCCAAGTGTGACCCGAGAGTGGGTGGACAAAAGTTGATTGTCAAATGAGCGAATATAATCGAAAGTAGCGAAGGCCCTACTATATACTAACAAAGGTCACATGTGAAGAGATCACAGTCTAAGTTCATCCGATAAATATTAGAATATAATGGAGATGTCACCAAAAAGTGACATGGTGCAATGGATCAAAGTGAAATAGTTCAAGGCAATGCGACACATATGGAAGAAGTTCCATGAGGGATATAATTATATAGAGGTACGATCAGGGGCTATTGGGAACTTTACTTTGGTAAACAACGTAACGACAAGAGATATGAATTCAAGGAGTAAATGTCATGACACCACAAAAGTATGGCTTCTGTACATGCATCGAATTTTGTATCAGATGAAAGCCTTGGTTATTAGTATATGAGAGCTGTATACCATCAAGAGAGAATTTTAAGTATAAGTACTACAGAGTCCCATGAGAGGACTTGATTATATAAATGTATGATTAAAGTAATTGGAGTGTTGGATTGCTCTAGAGGTCATATTTGTTTAAGAGAACCCAACAAGCCGAAGGATAAGGCTGAGTGACCGTTACTACTAAGGATATAAAAGAGGAGAGAATCAACATGAGCCCCGTAACATGATAGCGAAAGTCATCATAAGAGTTATAGTATGTCTTTTCATCGACCAAGGAAAATTGCTCAGAGAATATAAAGACATTAAAGCATATAGTCAAAAGGAGCAAAGAAGCGACGATGAGTCCAAAATAACTTAATTACCCAAAACTAAGCATCGATTAAGATGAAGGTGGACTTAGATGAGTGCTACAATGTCGTAGATGTGGACCTATCGATCACGAAGAAATGAATGTAGATGTGAAACAACAAATAATAGGGCTGAGCATAATAACACAATGGTACTATAGAGCTGAAACTTTCATAGAGTCATCGATCATTTACTCTCATGGAGGGAGACCACATAGTTGGAAAAGGGGCCGAGGAGATAGAGAATACAAAGACAAACATTAAGTACCAAGATAAGGTCGAAGGATAGAGGCTAGAAACTTCGTAAGATCGGTGTTGATGGGCTTCTCAACAAGATAGCCGAAAGTGAAAGATTTTAAGTCGATACAGGAGTGCTTGACCATAAAACAAAATAGATAATATACGGTGTTATACCCTTTATACTTAGAAAAGTGATGAAAATGATAGGGAAGATTGTATAACCCCAAAGGCAACCACAACTATCGAAGATTTACTTAAAGTCAGGGTGAAATTTACTAGTTACAAGTGTTTTGTAAGCTAATCACGTGAGTGATAACATGTGTGAGACACTGAATGATCTCTTTTTGTTATTATTAATAATGATATTTTCTCACTTTATATTATATGATGAATATATTGTGATGATCTTGAATCTATGCTATGAGAATTGAATCATGATGAGATCATAATAATAAGACCAATTTATTTTTAAATATATATCATAAATATTGTTGGTCATAGGTTACTCGAGATTGACATTAAGGTAACTAGATAAACCGGTATACTATATACTCGTCCATATGATGAAGGTATTTAATTTTATAGCTGCTTGTGTGGGGACACTAGGGATATAGTATAAGCGCTCATTGGAGAATGAGTTCATTGAATGGTTAATAATATCTCATCGTCAAGCAGTGATTCTGCAGTCCCAATTATGTATCTAGTTCTTAGACTTGAGATACCAAGGATATCTTGTTTGAGTACTCCATTTTTTGATATTGGACTTATATGTATCAAAGTTCTAAATCTAGTATAGACGGTCATTGAGAATAATAATCAACCTTACAAAGATAATTGTGTGTTAATAAAGAATCATCCACTCTCGACATTATGAGATGAATATCTTGTGTGTTCTCACTTGAGCAAATCCATATCGATGGTCACTTAGATTGAAAGAGAATAAATTCTTCGAGAGAATCTGATAAGAGTGAGACTCGGATGGATTCTGTATGGGCCTAATAACATCACGCATAATATATGGTCTCTGAGATATTAGATGGATGAGAGGCTATAAATATACGGTAATTGAGGGCAGATAAGTCCAATAGATTAGATCCCCTTGTATCGTCTGAGGACTACGGCATAATGGCCTAGTACGTTCATAGTCGATGAGTTGAGTAAATTATTATAGGGATAATAATTCACCGAGTTAGAAGGGATTCGAGTAGAAGGGATTCGAGTTAGAAGGGGTTCTGACAGGTTCAACTCATGACTAGCTCGGTTCGGTATTTAGCTCAGAGATTACACACATATGGTGGATAATGCAATGAATAGATGATTATATATGAGATATTCAATAAGTCCTTGTTTTAACAGATCTATTGGGTAAAACTCAATAGAGCTTAGAGTGGTTATTAGATGAGGATCCAATATCAATTAAGTCAATAATTATTGAACGAAAATCCAATAACCACTAAAAAGGATCTGTTAGGATTAGCAAGAGGGCTTCTTTATAAATAGGAGTGGGGCTCAAAGGATCATAGGCTAGACCTCTATTGCCGCCAACCTTCTCATCTCCTCCCCGCTTCTTTCTCCAATCGATAGCAAGAGGGACAGATCCCTCCTTATGTGCTGCTGCATGGTGGTGCACGATCGTGAGGAAAGAACGTGATGCACGAGGAGATGCGTCATTGCTGCATCCATCATGTGGATTATCGCTAGAGGGGAGTTTGCAAGACCTCCTTCATCCTCGGATTAGAATGTGCAATTTTAGGGGATATACAAGTTCCCCTATATGAGAATGTCTCACACCCCTTATGTGATTTTTGTCATTTTGAGTTTTATGCTCTCGATCTTCGTTTGACGATTCGATAAGATTATCTTGGGAAACTAGTTTTTGTTTTTATTTTTTGTTGCGTATATGATGCTCTCTAAGGTTTCCCAATAAAATTTTACTCTTTTCAAGTATGTGAAGGCTAGTAACTAGCTTGATGCATAAAGTACAACACTCGAAGAAGCGAGCAAAGTCAAGTAATATTTACTTTATCAACTCTTAAGAAAATAGGCGAAACTAAGTACTCTAGTTATCTTATTTATCCAGCAAAGGAGCTTTACAAATATTCAAAAACTCTTCGAAATAACTTAGTGAAAGATAACATTTGTCAAATCTTCATCAATGGTGATCAATTTTACTAAGAGTATATTGTTTGTTTTATTTTCCAATAGGATACTAATTGAAAGTGGACATGATACAAACCTACTTAGAGGTGACAACTAGATAGAAGAGGAATCGATGGATAAATTTTACAAAGGAAAGATCTTAAAAACTTCAAAGTTGATGAGACAATACACGTTAAAGCTCCAATAGGTATCCAACCAGTTCAAGTAGTGCAAGATGTTTAAGAGACTGACATATACCAAAGAATGTCTTTTCCTTTATTTGAGGGATCTATAGGAACCGACAAAAATTAGTACAACTCAACTAACCCCATATTGGGAAATTGTGGGTCGACATCTCATGCGCAGCGAAAAATAAAAAACAAAACCAGATATCTCAAAGTCAAGTACTTGGCTATTGTGCAATGATTGGTGCATGAGAAAATCGTAAAATCGAAAAACCGCACATATCATGTTAAAAGTATTACCTAGGGAGATCATATATTCCTAAAATTTTCAAATTCGATGGAGTGGATGAAGGAGAACTCGCGTACTCCTCTCTAGCAGTGGTCCACACAGTATACATCGTGACAATACTCCTCAGATCATTGTGGGATCTCCCTCTCCATGTGCACCACAAGGCTACTTGAGCCAAGGAGGACGAGAGGAGGCTGAGGAGAATAGGAGAAGCGACCACTAGAAGTTCTAGCCTATGAATCTTGAGGTTCCTCCTATTTATAGAGGTGCAAGAAATTTAACCCTTAATAGATTCTATCCTCGTTGGATCTCTATCCAATTATCCAATTAGATCTCTATCCAATTATTTAATTGGATCTTATCTACAGGATTTAGACTAGGGCTCCAAGATATCTCATATTCGCACCTTTATTCGTCGCAACATCTACCATATATGTGTGACCCTCTAGGCCCGATACCGAATTGGCTGTGAATCGATCATGTTAAAACTCCTTATGATATAGTGAATTATTATCTTCATAATAATTTACTCGACTTATCGATTATAGATGTACTAGGCCACAGTTCTCAAACGGTACAAGGAATCTAATTTATTAGACTTATATATCCTCAGTTATTATGTATCTATAGTTCCTCATCTATCTAATATCTCAAAAACTGTATATTGGGCATGGCAACGTCAAGCCCATACGGAATCCTATCTGAGTCTCGCTCTAATCTGATTCTCCCAGAAAACTCATTCTCTCTCAATCCGAACGACTCTAGCTAAAGATTTTGTTTGAGCGAACACATATGAGATATTCCTCTCGTAATACTGAGAGTTGATGATCCTATGTTGACACTCAATTACCTTCATATGGTTGGCTGTCATTCCTAAGAACCGGTTATACTAGATTTAGAACTTTCAAACCTATAAGTTTGACATCAAAGAATAAAGTACTCATACAAGGCATCTTTGGCATCTCAAGTCTAAGGACTAGACACACAATTGAAACTATGAAATCGCTGTGTGACATTAGATATCATTAACAATCAAGTATTCTGTAAGCAAATCAATCAATGAACTCATTCTCCAATGAGTACTTGCATTGTACCTCTAATATCTCCATATGAGCGATTATGAGACTAGCCACCTCCATCATATGGATGAGTATATAATGCACCGATCTATCCGGTTATCTCAATGTCTTTCTCGAGTAATCTATGATGGGATGATTTAGGGTCTGTGTTTAAAGATGAATCAGTCTTATTATTATGATTTCATCTTGATCTGATTCCCATACACAGATCCAATGATATCATAATATACATCTAAATAATATGTGATAAAATGCGAGTAATAATAAGTAAAAAAATTATTGTAGCATATTACAAGTGTCATCACTCACGTGATTAACTTGTAGGGCACATATAACTAACACCCCACACCAGAGTTAAAGTCATTAGCAAGTTAAAGCAACGTGGTGGTTCAAAGTTTGACTACTCAACAATAGTTACAGAGAGCAGATAATTGAAGATTTAGCAAAGGCAAAGAGATGTAACATCCGCAAAAGCTTCGATGAAGACGTCGAAGGAATACGTAGAGAAGAATGTCACAAACAAATATATAAATAGGATGTTTGATATAATGCTTGTGTAAATCTGTATCTTTTGGTTTTGTTCATGCTTTACATAATATATAAAGAGCTTGTAGTAAGCTTGACAACCTCATTTTGATTGGTTTTTATAACCGTTTCAGTCGTGTAAACGTATATTATGTGTAGTCATCGTGCAGAGACAAAACTATCTATAAATATGTCATCCATATAGTCATTTTGAGAGTTTTTAAGCTCGCTACTTAGGTAACATATGATTGGATGTGCCCTTGGGATATTGTCCAAGGTTGGTTCGTTATCTTATTCCATAGTAATCTCATGTGAATACTCGTGAAAACTTTTAACTACGATGAACCATAATGGACTCTTTGTCATGCGATCATTCATAACTTATAAAATCTATATTTGTAATTACTATTATCTATCAAATATTTACTAAAATAATTATTTATTAAATCTCGAGCTAAAATTTTTTCTTTAATTCGTCGCAACATCTACCATATATGTGTGACCCTCTAGGCCCGATACCGAATTGGCTGTGAATCGATCATGTTAAAACTCCTTATGATATAGTGAATTATTATCTTCATAATAATTTACTCGACTTATCGATTATAGATGTACTAGGCCACAGTTCTCAAACGGTACAAGGAATCTAATTTATTAGACTTATATATCCTCAGTTATTATGTATCTATAGTTCCTCATCTATCTAATATCTCAAAAACTGTATATTGGGCATGGCAACGTCAAGCCCATACGGAATCCTATCTGAGTCTCGCTCTAATCTGATTCTCCCAGAAAACTCATTCTCTCTCAATCCGAACGACTCTAGCTAAAGATTTTGTTTGAGCGAACACATATGAGATATTCCTCTCGTAATACTGAGAGTTGATGATCCTATGTTGACACTCAATTACCTTCATATGGTTGGCTGTCATTCCTAAGAACCGGTTATACTAGATTTAGAACTTTCAAACTAATGAGTATTACAATGTCGTTCAAGACTTGAGAGCCGGAGAAGTCCACGCGTTGACCGTGTAAGAATACAAAGACATGGTGTGCGGTTGCCATCACCAACCACTGCCTCAAAAGACGGATGCATAGAGAGGGTCATCCGCATCCATTATCGATTTCTCGTGAACGCTAACCGGGCAACCGACTTGTTTCTCTTTCAGAAGCCTCAATAAATGACATCAGTTTACTTGTGGCTTTAAGTCCTCTGTCGATCTACGGCGCCAATTTCAATTGAATTCTTCAAATCTAATTCACATCCCGTCGTGTCGTCAGCTTAGCTTTTGACCATGCCAACACGACGAGCATCCGATCCAAAGCTGAGGTTGGTCCAATTTGATTTACCAACAAACAAATCTTCCCCCCCTATTTATGTCCAATTGGTAAACCAAAGAGTCGAGATTGCTTTATGGCTGAAAAGGATTGAATAAACTACTAATTAAAATTAAGAGAGTAATTATATTATATATAATAAATAGGAACCCTATCAAGATTTTATCCCAACACTCAGATGGATGACGACGGTGCAATTTTTTACCCAAAATAAACTCTCAACAAGTGCTGCAAAAGCAAAGAAACTATCTACACAAATGCCAGTAGTGTGAAGAGATGTTGCCAGACGAGACGGGAAAGCACCATAAAAAGGTGCAGTTAGGCTAATGAAACACACCATAATTAAAAGAATTTCGTATAAAATCATCATCAGTCTAGTTTTAAGAAAACTAGCTATGCTATCACTGCAATGATCCATGCCTTTCAAATCCGTTTCCAACTTCGGATTTTTTATGTGACCAGCAGCAGTATCACAATCATAATAAGCAGTAATTGAACTTCGAAAGTCGTAAATGTATTCACAAAATTGCATCACACAAATCCACGAAGACAAGTAACCTCTTAAAAAGCAGACTCTGGAATAATTCAAAAACAAAAAAATCAATGTACTCAAATGTACCAATCAAATAAGAAGAGATAGCCATCCTACAATGCTAGCCGTGTCTAAAAGCCTAAAGCATCTATCATCACTCTCTTAAGTAAATGATATGGGGAGGCCACAGTTCCATAATTTAGATAAACTCACTCTTATCGAAGACCAATGGAAATGAAGGATTGGGGGTGTGTAGAATGTGCAGTCTGGAAACAAAAAATTCAGAAAGATGTCTGACTTTTGTTGTCCCACGAGGTTCTTGAATAAGCTTAACTTTGAGTTTTCTCCACTTTGGCCTTGATCTTTTGTTCCAAAATGGCTTTCTCAGTGTCCAGACTGAACATCCTATTGAGTGCATGCATATTTTCAAGGGTCTCATCCAGAGTCCGGCTATCGGTGCCATCACATCTCAAGTGCTGCAGTGGGCCATGAAGAAGCTTGTTTACTATACCACTGCTGAGGTCTTCAATAGCTTTTCTCATTTTCTTTGTTAATGCGTCGTCGCCTATCTTCTGAAAACACTTCTCAAGCTCCGAAACCCGAATTCTATCAGCATAGGACCTCAACTTCTTGATGGTAGGGACGGTCTCAAGAGAGTCCCTCCATGCCTCAAACCGTTTCAGTTCCTGCGTAATTATTGATTGAGCTTCCATTGCCTTCCTCAGCCGATCTTCCTTGTTGGCTTCCACGACCTCCTTGAGGTCGTCGACATTGTACACTCGAGCATGTTCAAGATTTGCAGCACAGGATCCTACGTTCCTAGGCACTGAAATATCCACAAAAAGTCTTATGCTCCCAACTTCGTAGCCCACAGGAGGAAGAGCTTCAACATGCTCTTTCAAGAATAGTGGTGTCTCAGATGCTGTGCTTGTGAAAATAACATCTGCCTCAGCAGCAGAGGAGAGCATTTCTGAGAAAGGTCTGTAGATAATTTCAATATCCTTCAGTTCTTCACGGATAGCATCTACCCTCTCCACTGACCTGTTAACGACCACAACCATTTTGCATCCTTTGGCAGCTAGATGTTTGATCACTAGCTTCCCCATCTTGCCGGCTCCAATCACCAGCATTCGAGCAGATGTAGAATGGGACTTTGGAAGTTTCATAAGAGCCAACTCAACTGCAGCTGAGCTTACAGAGACCGCACCAGATGCTATGTTGGTCTCACTGCGAACTCGTTTTCCAGCAGTAATTGCATCCTTAAACATCCTGTCAATATTCTTTCCCAATCCTCCACTGCCTTGCCCAATCCTTACAACTTGTTTAACTTGAGCGAGAATCTGTCCTTCTCCCAAGACAAGAGAGTCAAGACCTGCCGACACTTCAAACAGATGCCTTGTGGCATCACTATCACGGAGCACAAAAAGATGTTGTCGGAGCTCTGATACCGGAATCCCACTTGTCTGCCACATCATACAAAAGCAAATAATTAATAACTGATGGACTAGAAACATGCTAAAAGAACACCAGTGTCTTTTGCAGAGTAAAGATGGATGGAATCACAATTGAGACAAAAATGAAGAGCACACAATTTGTGATGGAGAAAAAACAGTTACCTTTGTCATCCACTCCATCACTTCTCTGATTCCACGATTCCAAGACAAAGCAACCACATATATTTCCATTCTGTTGCATGTACTGAGAACTGCAGCTTCTTCTATATGATTCAGGCTGCATAATTCACCAATAGCACGAGGCCACTGGGCCTCTGGAACAGCAAGCTTTTCACGCATCTCGACAGGAGCCGTATGAACACTCAGACCTATCACAGCTATGCTGCTCCTCTCCTTCATATATCCTGCAAAAAGTGAGCCAGAAGAAGTTAATAAATTGTGTTAAGATAATCATCAAAGGAACAAAAGTTTTGTTCATTGTCTCCTAGCTGCGCTGAAGTAAAACACCAGCATTGTTAACTTTTGTAAGGAAATACATCCGAGAAAAATGATGAATAAGAAAGTCCTAAATTATAACTCAACAATAGTATATATCAAGGCAAATATGAGTGTTGAATGATACAATCCAAATATTCATCTGCATGAGCACAGGATAGAAGGAGAAAATTCCGACACACAAGAATCTTGTTTCTCAGCAAAATAAGACAGCAGAAGCTTCTATTCAGAAGTACCAAATGAAGGTGGCAATAAAGATGCTGTTTATCCATTGATGATTACTGAAATAATTTGAGCTATCTGCGAATTAATGAGGTCAGGATAGTCTACATAAGCCATTACCAAAATCCAACTATCATTATTCAATAAGAACAAAAACAGATGCTGGAATTTAGGAGATTATGGACCTAGAAATGCTTCAGATTTAAGTATGGAAACCAAAGAAACAAAAACAAACCAGTCTAACAATCCCATGTTGTTAGTTTCACAAGCATCTAATCCTAATTTTGACATCATGGTATTAAAAAGATATCAAGCCCTAAATAAGGAATCAGGGAATGCCAAACCCGTATATCAACCTCATCTCATTAACTACCCTGACATATTAGATAGATTAGGAACCCCTGCAGATAATAGCAATTACATCAGTTCTTGCGCTTCTATAATATGTGACGAACTACTCGATTAATCCCACAAATCCATGTAGACCAGAGATCCTGACGATCAGACCCACCAAACGTACCGTATTGCCAAGTATTTCTCAACCACTACAATTGCTAAAACCGTTCCGTGATGCTAAGCCCCAACAAAAAGGGGGAAAAGGAACCCTTTTCATAAGCTAGAAAGAAAAATTGCAACCTTTGCAGACCTTCTCTTCGTCAGTAGGACGAAACCGACAATCTCTAATGAGAAAATAGAGGGGAAGATGCGGCACGGGGCTTACGGTCTGCAGAAATCTTGAATTGCTCAAGGGCCGAGATGCTGGCGGCTGCAGCCGACTTCTCCTCGAGATCCGCCTTCACCTCGCAGCGTGGGCTCCTCCGGAGAACAACCCTGGGACTCCCACTATACGCGGGGCCTCTGGGACGGACCCGATACAATCCAGCCGAACTCCAAGATGCAGACGACGACCGAGAGGGAGAGCTCCTGCGGAGGACAGACCCGACCTTCCCGGGCCCCGCAACGGTGGTCACCACGCCGCTGGCGGTCGCCATTGAAGACTATTTTCCGGCAGCAACTGCGATTAAAAACCTAACCTAGAAAAGAAGGCAGAACACGAGCTTCGCGAATAGATCGATCGAGAGGAATTTAAGGCAGGGTTCGAGAAAGAGGCGAAAGAATTCCCTCGCCCCCCCCCCCTCGCTCGCTCTCGCGCGCTCTCTCTCTCTCTCTCTCTCTCTCTCTCTCTCCTTCTTGATATGTATGCGGAGATGGGAACGGCCGCGGGAGCCGTACGACGGATGGAGGGCGGAAGGAGACACCCAAGATTTGGTCGTCGGGAGAAAACTGAGACGAGAAAAAGAAGGAAATATCACAAAGCAATATTGAGTTGAGAACGCTGTTCCGCCGAAATCAAAGGGTTCGCCAAAGGGTACTCGTTCTGAATTCTTTCACTCTTATCCTTTCTCTTCATTTGGAAACCGTGGTGGAGCCCAAGTCAGGGCACTGTGCTTACCAATCATCACTCGGGTAAACTTCATGCTCGTGTATAAATATATATATATTTATCTTCGGCGGGTGGATGTGGTTTGGTATTCCTCGCTCTTTCATTGGCTGGTGTTTGGGTTACGCGTTCCACCCGCCCTCCCATCGCCGCGCCACCTGTTATGATCACGCACGAATTCCCGCCTCACAAATACATCACTCTGGAGCAGGGAGAGAGAGAGAGAGAGAGAGAGTGAGAGAGATAGGTGGGTAGAATTACCATTTGGCTTGAGGAGGTGTTTTGGTTCCGCCCGTTTCTGGTGAATTGAACCGCTGGTTGATTCGGTGCGAAAGTAGTAGGTTTGACCTTAGCGACCACGATTACTCGGCCGTCCGCGTTGACCAGAAGCAGCGTGTGGAAGCCATGATCTGCCCTGTAAAATCGAATTTTCTCCTCTTTTTATTCCTTCTCTTTCTTTCTTGTGCCAAATACACCATTCACTTTTGTTGACATATCCTTTGGTATCACCAGATTAATTAAAAGCTTGCTGAAATAACTTGTTCTTTCTTTCTCGTGAGAACTCGCTTATGCTTGCATTCATCGCATCATATCATACGATGTAGATGAGGTCTTCCCGCACCAACCGCTCCGTTTCCACTGCGCAAGCTTTGACGAAGTCCACTCAATTTTGGAGGCCAGCAAAGGTAGGAGAAGAAGAATACGAAGCTTCGACGGACCAACGAACGTCGTCTCACCAGCAAAATTATGTGCCAAAAGCTGCATCACAGCCTCCCTTCTTCTTCGTCGTCGTCTTCTTCTTCTTTTATGCTGCATGTGTTACAGCATTAACGCGTGAAGCACGTTGGTTGGGTCTTCTTCAGCCCCTGTTCGTCACCCAGAGGGAGGGGCTGCGGATCGTGTGTCTTCTGCCGCGGCAGGAGACAGGACGCAGCTAACCCTGAGTAGCACGTAACGCCAGCAGAGATGGTTCGGCCCACAGGTGTATGTTAAGTGTCTCCTACTTTCCTGTTCCCTGACTTAACCGAGACAGGAAGACTAGTTGTCCTACCTGACCGGAAGCTGCCACGACTTCATGGTTCGGGTCGACACGATTCGCGGTTCGGGGGAATGAGCCGAACCCATCCCGTGTTCCCATGTGGCTCGGGGTTAGGTGGTGGGTTGATGGCCTCACCTGGCGCCAAACCCACCACTTTCTGTATATATTTCCTACCCACCTCTCGCCCATCGTGATCGAGTTCGCATATTTGACGAAACCAGATCGAGGCGATCGATCCATCATGGCTTCTTCTTTGGCGTACTCCAAATCTTTCCTCGGGGGAGAGACAGCCGACGGCGTCTCCGGCCTCGGCTTCCGTCAGCCCTCCTATCTCCGCCGCCTGTCCTCCGCCGCCGTCCAGATCTCCATCCGGCGTCGGACTTCCCTTCCCCAGCGAAGGCTCGGTGAGCTCTCCTCCTCTTCCACGTGTCCCCCCTCCCTCCCCACCCCCCGGAGTTTTAGACTTGCTGTGTCCGTAATGGAAGGAAAAAAAAGGTGATCTTACTTTCTTGATGGCCGAGGAGCTAAAGTTCTTGTTATAGAGAAGACAGGAAGGAAAATTCTTTGAGATCTCTCATCTTAATGTTGCAAATCTTATTCATCGGTACCGGTGTCATGATTAGTGGTGAGTGCGGGAGCATTCTATCTATGGGTAATCGGGACATGCATCATCAGATCAAGAAGGGGATTCTGATTGAACAAAATGGGGGAAAGTGATAATCGTGGAGGGCAAGAAGCAAAGTTTTTCCAGTTGACATGTTCTGCTCTAGGACGCATAAAGTTGGTAGATCAAGTGACATAAATCTAGAACAGCAGATTTTAGATCTACGTTGTTGTTTGATCACACTATGACCGGTAAGCTCTCGGAGCTATGTTATCTGCACCATGACTAACAAGTTCAGCATTCATCGTTGTTATAGAGTTTGTCACTGTTTATAATCGTTTACTGAACTCCTCCCTTTATCCTGTTAATCTGCCAATTATTTGGTGTTAGACTTACTAACATTAGCTGATCAATTGATCATGGGCTACCCTGTTTTTATTGCATGCTTTTACTGCTTACCCCTCGTGTTATTTTTTCTTTTTCCTCTTCCACATATGAAAATTCTGATATTGGTTCTGAAGTTCTGTACCTATAGATTTGTCCAGTTAACTTCTTGTGACATTACTGCTTTACCAATTTCAATAATAGGCTAGTTATAGAAATCTGTTTTCTCTGTTTTTACTTCCTGCAAAAAATAAAAAAGAGTGTGCCATCTCGACCTTTTCCCTATCGAAGTGAAACCTCATATATTACATGTATACTTGTCAAGGATCCAGATTCAGATTTGGATGTTGTTGTCTAAATCTAATAATACAGATATAGGATGAGTGTTAACCGAGACAGTAAATTCTCAAAATTTGCTACATTTTAAAGTATTTTGATAAAGAGAATCTTCCTTTGTGTCTTCTGATGCCTATTATGATGCATCCCTGTTAGCTTGATTTTAAAGTTTTATGATATACAGCATCTTCTTTCCTGCCACAGTAATTATGATGCATCTAGGACGCATAAAGTTGGTAGATCAAGTGACATAAATCTAGAACAGCAGATTTTAGATCTACGTTGTTGTTTGATCACACTATGACCGGTAAGCTCTCGGAGCTATGTTATCTGCACCATGACTAACAAGTTCAGCATTCATCGTTGTTATAGAGTTTGTCACTGTTTATAATCGTTTACTGAACTCCTCCCTTTATCCTGTTAATCTGCCAATTATTTGGTGTTAGACTTACTAACATTAGCTGATCAATTGATCATGGGCTACCCTGTTTTTATTGCATGCTTTTACTGCTTACCCCTCGTGTTATTTTTCTTTTTCCTCTTCCACATATGAAAATTCTGATATTGGTTCTGAAGTTCTGTACCTATAGATTTGTCCAGTTAACTTCTTGTGACATTACTGCTTTACCAATTTCAATAATAGGCTAGTTATAGAAATCTGTTTTCTCTGTTTTTACTTCCTGCAAAAAATAAAAAGAGTGTGCCATCTCGACCTTTTCCCTATCGAAGTGAAACCTCATATATTACATGTATACTTGTCAAGGATCCAGATTCAGATTTGGATGTTGTTGTCTAAATCTAATAATACAGATATAGGATGAGTGTTAACCGAGACAGTAAATTCTCAAAATTTGCTACATTTTAAAGTATTTTGATAAAGAGAATCTTCCTTTGTGTCTTCTGATGCCTATTATGATGCATCCCTGTTAGCTTGATTTTAAAGTTTTATGATATACAGCATCTTCTTTCCTGCCACAGTAATTATGATGCATACCTGTTTACTGCTGTGGTTGTCATGATGTATGCTCCTTCGCCACCTTGCAATTGCTTTACCCTGTACATTGTCCATTTAACATAATGTGCTAGGTTCTGGCATCATCTGTAATTGATTGCACATATTTACACTACATTACCTGACTATAACTTTCAATATCCTCCAATTTGAATGATGGTTTCCATAACATGTGTTTCCTGGTGCATATGATGTAGTGCTATCAGATTTAGTATTTGTCATACATTTTGAGATGAGCATTAAAAATCTGATTTCAGCTTCTTTTTAGATAGCTATTTTTATGTTTAATTGTTAATGTTTGAACTCTAAATGGAAAGTCCGTTTTCAAATGAACAGAGGTACGGGCAGGCGGGGATAAATTTGGTAAGCACTTTGAAGTTGCAACTTATGGAGAATCTCATGGAGGAGGTGTTGGCTGTGTTATTACTGGATGCCCACCTAGAATTCCTCTTTCTGAAGAAGATCTGCAATTTGAACTTGATAGAAGGTTTTTAGCTCTATAGGCACCTAATCAGTTCTTTTCATCCATTTTGTTTATATCTAACTTGTTTTTTCCATGTAACTAGTACGTACAACTTAGTTTAACATTTATGGTTTAATATCCAGGAGACCAGGCCAGAGCAGGATAACTACACCAAGGAAGGAAACTGATACATGTCGAATTCTTTCAGGAATCTATGAAGGCAAATTACAGTTTTTCTCTTGTTTCTTTATCCATTCCTTTATTAGTTCTTATAATACAGTATACCGTTCTCAATGAGCATGCTCTAGTTTGTTGATGTGGGAACTTTGACTGCAGGAATGACCACTGGAACTTCAATTTGCGTATTTGTACCAAATACAGATCAAAGAGGACATGTGAGTGCCTGTAACACAGCAATACTATACATTCGTAACATAAAAGTTAACATCCAGAATTTGTTTGGTGCTATTGCTTCTTGGTTCTAGTAAGAAGCTGTGAAGTAACAGATGAATCCAATTAACCATGAATAACTCCCCTTCTGATGTTGAAAGCCATATTGATATTTTTCCTTCAGCTCAGGATGTTCTCATGCTCGTTGTTTGCAGGACTACAGTGAAATGTCAATAGCCTATAGGCCTTCTCATGCAGATGCCACGTATGACTTCAAATATGGGTTGAGAGCGATACAGGTATCCTATGCACCTTGTTGCTATTTAATCTTTTAACAGTCATATAATCCAGTCTATATTATATGAATTTAGTTTTGACATCTGAAAGATCTATTTTCATATCATAATTTTGATGATAATCTCCAAATGTCCATGGTTGATGTTTTGTGAAAATGGGATTACAGGGAGGTGGCAGATCATCAGCAAGAGAAACTATTGGTAGAGTTGCTGCTGGAGCCGTCGCAAAGAAGATTCTGAGGACGTATGCGGGAACTGAGGTGGGTTTATATGTTTTCACCGGTTTCAAGGTGATTTCTGAAGTAAAATATGCCCCTTTTGCAAGGGATAATCTATTATACACTTGTGATTCTCTATTTTCGCACTTGTTTTGTAACAACCTAGAATTGGCAATATAGTTTATCATATCTTAGCATGCCCATGTATACCGGTATGGTACGAAGAATAAGGAAGGTCTGACAAGTTTTTCAGTTTTACTATAAGATTTTCTTTTCTCACATATATTGTCAAGGTATACAAATTGGTTTACATTTTCTTATATCTTTGTTTATCACATAGTGTTCCCATATATTGGCTGGTAGGAATATGTTCATCCTTCGTTGATCATGTGCTGGAAGAATGGCTGGGTTAGAGTATAAATGAATCATGTGATATGTGCTTTTGATTTTGGACTCAATTTCATGGTTGGTTGTGCTTGTTTCACGAGTAACCATAATGCTGATGAAATTAACCAATTCTTGGTTGATGAAAAGAATATAGTAATAATAAAGAATTAGGATATTTTATCATATAAAATTTGCAGACAAAGGCAGATAAAGTACATTTTGATGCTTGTATAAATATCTTGGCATCTATGGCTTGTTAAGTTTTGTTGTTATTTAGTTCCAGGGCTTCTGCAAAATTGTGAATGTGAAGTAATGTAATTACCTTATTATGAGAGCATTTGATTAGTGGACCTGAGCTGGGGTTATCCCTATTGTTGTCCCTGTCCTCCCACCTCTATTTTCTCATGTCCGATAATCTCTAAGAATGACGTAGTCATCTAACTTGGTTATGTGAAACATTAATCAAATAATTGACCACATGAAATTCTACCTGTAGCAATCATCATCTGATAGTATAGCTAATGCAGGATTTCATAAAACATATCAGTGTGAGCTCTACATCTGTTTAACATTACTTTTGTTCCCCCTCCCTCGCAGATTTTAGCATATGTTTCTCAAGTGCACAAAGTTGTGCTTCCTGAAGGAGTTGTTGATAATGAGACAGTGACCCTTGATCAGGTCTGTCATTGGTCAGTTTTTCTAAATACTATTACCATTTTCTCTTTTTGTATTATTGTGAACTGATTATAGCATTGCTGACAATATCAGATTGAGAGTAATATCGTTAGATGTCCGGATCCAGAATATGCTCAAAAGATGATTGAGGCCATTGATGCTGTTCGAGTTAGAGGTGACTCTGTTGGTGGTGTCGTGACTTGCATTGCAAGAAATGTTCCACGAGTAATTATTTGACCTGATTCAACTTCCTTACTCTAATAGTATAGCTTCTTCTCAGTAATGAATTATAATATTTTGCATTGACCTGGATTAATTGAAATTTCAAATTGCTGGAAATCTTGTCCTCCTGTATTCTACGAGAGCATTCTCAAGTGCACTCACTGTAATCAGGGTCTTGGGTGTCCAGTGTTTGACAAACTGGAAGCTGATTTGGCAAAAGCGATGTTGTCTCTGCCTGCAACAAAAGGGTTTGAACTTGGCAGCGGTTTTTCAGGTAGGTAATTAATTGTAGACCGCAAGTATGTTTTCTGATGTTCTCCATACACAACTGGTTTTATCAGTATTTCATGGTTAGAGCTTCTGAATTCTTTGGACTTGTTTTTCCTCTCTGTTAATGGGGCTCAAAACTGTCTTCAGGTACTTTTATGACTGGAAGTGAGCATAACGATGAGTTCTTCATGGACGAACATGGTAATATGCGAACAAGAACGAATCGATCAGGCGGTATACAGGTTTTTCTTCCTCTTACTAATCTGCATTATTTTGGTGTTTGACATTTAAAATTTTGGGCTTTGTGAAATATGATGATTCCTCTGTACAGGGAGGGATATCCAATGGAGAAACCATCTCTATGAGAATAGCTTTTAAACCAACATCTACAATTGGGGTAAGCTGGTTTTGAATCAATGTATGGTAGTTGGTGTAGATTATATTCCACACACATTTCTAATCCCTGATGAACTAAAACTTGACGCCTTTCCACAATGTTAAAATGAAAGGAAACAAAATACTAATTTTTCTGGTCAAATGATTGAAGTAGAGATGTTTTAATAATTAAACCACCTCAGTCCCTAGTGGGAAACAAAGAATCTGTTCTACTATCATGAGGGTGGTAATACATCACTGTAACACTCTGGTGGTGTCGATGTTCTATTAGTTTAATTTTCTGTTTCTCAGTTATATCATGTGTCTTACTGTGATTTATTTATTTCATCAGAAAAAGCAGAAGACAGTGACAAGAGCACGACATGAAACTGAGCTCATAGCAAGAGGCCGCCATGACCCTTGTGTGGTCCCTCGAGGTCCATCTTAACTTCTAATCCATGCTTTCTTGGGTCTGCTTTATCTTTAAAATTTTTGTTTGGTCCTGATTATCTGTTTTGCAGCTGTTCCGATGGTGGAAGCCATGGTAGCGTTGGTGCTGTTGGATCAACTTATGGCCCAAACTGGACAATGTGGATTATTTCCTGTTGATCCTGCCCTCCAGCAACAGATTGCTCCTGCTCCAAATGGATCCTTGCTCACCCCAAAGCTTGCTTAATACGAGGATGTTGCTCCTAGTGGAGCTAAGCACAACTAAGGTCCATTTTTACTGAGTTCAAATGCTCTGAAATGAGTTTCTGTTGTTCCTTTTGTCAAATCTATTTAAGCGCTGTTGTTGCACCCAAATTCATACAGTTCTGGTTGAGAAAAAGGCATTTGTATTAGTGACCAATATTAGTTTAATTCGTCATATATGATGCCTTAGTTTTACATACATCTATATATGAAAAACCATGTACGATTAACAATGTTCTACTTAATGGCTATAATGTAACACTCCATGTTACAAGATTATTTGTGTTTCATAGTGTTGTTTTCTTACACTCTTCTTTTCTCTGAGCATGTTAATGTCTGTCTTTGTGATGAACGTTGCTTGTTAGAGAACAACTCTCTCATTGCCTCCTGTACATGGGACTTTTTTTTTTTATTTCTATAAAGTTTCGTCAATTAAGAAATGTGATTAAATATTTTTTCCAAGTCTTCTCGATTTTGAATTATGTTATGTAATCAGTTTAATAGTCCCTGTAAGATTATCAGTTAGTTAAAATTGCTTCTCTACAGATCTTTAGTTAAATTTGGTTCTTGAATGTTAAAGACTGTGTCACCCTTTTTGTTCCTTCCCTCTTTAACATTGTTGAACGTATCTACAGATGACCGAGCTTTACATTTGTCATGTCAATTTTTTATCTCGCTTCATGAGGAGAAAGATTGTATATGGCAAATTTAGGGTTTAATCGTTCAGGTTTTTGTTATAATCAACACAGGTAGGTGGCTAGACCGATAATGTTGACCCTCAACAAGGAGCTATTTGTTTGGAGTCTAAAATGAACAACAGCCTCGTTTGACTAATTGACATTTGTGCTAGGATCATTAATGATTTTAGCATCATGATGATGACAAAGAAGATGTTCTACTTGGAATGCCTACCCTTGGATTTTAGGCATCCAATCCAACTACCTTGATCTTTACGTTTAATTTTTATCATCCTCATTTCTATGGAATCAGGAAATAAATTGTTGCAGATGAATACATTATCGGTGACATTTCGTGGTCCTGAAATGCTGATGATGTAGAGATTGCTAGTATCTGCCAACCTAGAAGATGTTCAACTTTCAGATCATGGCGATTGGGAAAGAGAGAAGTAAAGAGAAAAAATGGTGGTACGGCAGCAAAGACAAAGAATATGCCCTCAGGTGAGTCGAACAGTAGCACTTTGGACCACATGCCTCCTTCTTAGATCTTCTCATTGCTTTCCTCACTTCCTTTTTTGACCTCTTGCACAGGGTTACAATGTTGAGTTAGCCCCACATGCATGGATCCCTTCTCATGCAATGGTCTGACAAAAATGATATTTGCCTACTGTGTGTGTGTGTGTGTGTGTGTGTGTGTGAGAGAGAGAGAGAGAGAGATAGAGAGAGAGAGAGAGAGAGAGAGAGAGAGAGAGAGAAACAGATGTGTTTGGTTGTCCGTTTGTGATTCTTGGTGACTGAGAAATAGGGAATGCCTTTAGGTGAATCGGATGGCAGCACCCTTAGAGATACCCTACCCTACCCTACCAGTAGACCTTTCTTTCTGCTTGCTTCCTGCCTCCCTCTTCCCTCTAGTGTTCTTATCATGGATTCACCCATTGCCTGCCTAAGTAGCCCATGTTCGTTAGTTTACTTTGGAGCGGAAGAAACATGCCATCTCAAAACAAAAGCAAATGTTTTGCACCAAAACCAACCAGGAGAAACATGGATCTTAAGCAACCATGTCTCATCACATAGAGAACTAAAGAGGAAAAATCAATCAACACTGTCATGGATAGAGAAAAGAGAGTACCCACTTGCTTGATTCAGCATATCCTATTCCTTTTGTTGGATCCATGGACCACATATTGTGAAGCCTGGGAAGGTAGATAGATGATGATGGGGGCAGATGTGTGTGCAAACAGACTTAAGAAACAGTACTAGCAACGGATGGATGGAATGATGAAGCATGAACTACCCCCAGAAACAGCAGGCAGTTCCTTGCCATTGTGAATTATGGGCGGGCCCTTGGACACAACATTTACCTGAGGAGCAAGAATCAGCGACAGCCTCTCTTCCTTCCCAATAACATCTCTGCTTTCTCACAAATGGAATGCTGCATCAAGACAAAGACAGGACTGCTCGACCAAGTGCGAACATGGAGATTCTTGTAACCGAGAATGCTGTACTTCTACTTGAAGGAAGAGAACGGCAGGAACACAAGGCCAGCGCTGGTTCATGCATGGACTGACTACGACTACTTACTTGTGGTGGCGGACTTCGGAGGATGTGCTCGCTTGAATGCGACGGTGGGTGCTATTCGGCAACTCCTTCGCCGGTGCTCCAGCACGAGCTCCCCTGCAAGCCAATCCAGCTTCTCCATGTTCGTCTGCCCACGCACCCTCTTCCCACCGAATAGCACCGACTCCACGTTCTTCTGCCGCAGCATCTCTTCCGCCGTCTCCGACAGCACCTTCACGGTAACCGGCCTTGCGTCGTAGTCCACCTCCGCGCTACATCTTCCCATGCTCGAAGCATCAGCCTGTGATCACACAAAACTAACAGACATCAATGTCTACGGACTCTTCGGCTCATGCAATGGACCTTTAGGATACTGATGCGCTAGGTTATTCAACTGGGAAACAAGGTGTTTGTCGAAATGCAAGGTGAGAGTTGAAGGAAGAAATGATGCAGGATGAAACAGAGAAACAATGGCTGGAAGAGGTCGAAAATAGGGGACCTCGGTGCGAGCGCACTGTTTGGGAGATGGGGAAACAGCCACTAGAAGCCAAAAAAAAGCGGGGGAGAGTACCGCTGCCGACGCCGACGCCTTGTCCTTGTGTGCTCCCACAAGTGACAGCAGCAGCGGCTGCTGCTCACCATCGTGGGTTATCCCACCACCACCTACACATAGACCGAGGTAGAAACGGCCCTTTAACCCAAGAGGAGGAGAGGAGGAGAAGAGGACGAGAGCTTGTTTGGACCAAACCGCTCTCGCGGGACACCACAACCACCAACGCGCTCAAGAGGTGGCCCGCCCTCGTCCTCTCCGCCCGGGGATTCGCGTACATGACCAGTTCCGCCACTAGGCGCGCGTTAACGACGTTGGATGAGAATGGAAACCCGAGCGCGCACGTACCTGGACACGGACGTAGTTGGTGCTCCGGCACTGACCGAAGGCGAGCGCGACGGCCTGGTCCACGAGGTCGGCGGAGCCGTCGGCAGCGATCCGCGAGATGGGCCGGGCCCACTCCTTGGGCCCCCACCGACGGAGCTTGCGGTTCTCGGCCTCCGACCCGAGGGGCGCCGCCGCGGCGCCGCCGGCCTCCCCGCAGCCGAGGGAGAGGACCATGAGGTCCTCCACCCCACGGACAAAGGGGAACTCCTGCTTGTTGTGAAGGACGTGAGTGATGGCCGCCGCCGCCGGGTTGCTCATCGCAAGCCCGCCGTCCACGCCGACGCAGGCGGTGGCTCCGTCCACCGAACTGATCTCCGCCGGCTCGAACCGCCCTGGCTCGGCCCACGTCGCCCGGCAGACCTCCCACAGCCGGAAGTCGAAGCTCTCGCTCTCCAGGGCGTCGGCGCGCGAGAACACGAACGGCGCGGAGCTCCTCAAGTCGTAGCACGGGATGAGCACCGGCTTCACCGTGTCCCGAAGCGTTAGGCTCTCGCCGAATGCTTCCTTCATCGCCCTCTCGATCGCCGCCGTCGTCGACCCTTCGCCGCCGGGGAAAAGGCAGCGGAGGAACATTCCTGGGGTGGATGACGAGGAGAAGGAAGGCGAACCCTTTCGGAATAGGCGCTTGCCCTGGTCGGCGAGGAAGCGCCAGGTATCATCGGCGTGGAATAGGGGGCGAACGCCGTCACGAGTGGCGAAGAGCATGGCGGCGAAGACGCCCCCGACGCCGGCGCCGGCGGCGACGTCGAAGTAGTCGGAGATTCGCGCGTCATGGTCCCCGGACTTGGTCTTGAGGGCCTGCTCGAGATAGGCCAGGGCCTTCCCGGGTAGGATGCCGCGCATCCCACAGCCGCCTCCGCCGTCGAGACAGAGCACGCACACCTTGCCCCTTTGGTTCTTGAAGGAGGACGCCTCGGCCGCCTGAGCCGGCGGGGCGTCTGTGACAGTGGCGGCGGCTGAAGGGGGAGCCGTCGGGATCCAGAGCTTGTGGTCGTCGTAGCCAAAAAGGAACTTGCTTTCCAGGATAGAGAAGATCTCGTAGCTTAGCTTGTCAGTGTCGATGCTCGGATCCTCCTCTGCCGCCGTGGCTGCCTCGTCTCCATACCTCCTCCACTTGTGCGTCGGCACCAACATCTCCTCCTCCACCTCCGCCGCCATGCGCTTCCCCTCTCTCTTTCTTGGACTCCTCTTCCGTCTTCTTCCTCCTCTCCGCGGTGGTGAACAACTGATCGATTCCAAAGGGGGGAGCGGCCTCAAAATCGCAGCTTGGAACTGCGACAACGACCGAGCCAGATGTCTACAGAGAGATTGAATGGACTGGCTATATATATATTCCCTTTCTTTCACACACTTGGACCCCGTCCACTCGTCCTTGGATTGGTCCTCTGCTGCTTCTTCCTTTCTCTTTCTTCAACATGCCTTTTTCACAAGAAAGATCGAAGCTTGATGGATAGGGAGAGATGGGGATGACCTCCGTATCAATCCTGGAGGACAGCTGATACAGCTCTCTTTGATTGGTGTCTCCTCTGCTTTCACCAGAAAGCACGCGAGGAAAGAGGAGAGGGAGGACAGGATGATGGTTTGTTCATTTGTTTAGGTGGAGCTGAAGGCAGGGAACACGAAGGACGCAGGTGGACTCGGGTTCATGTCTTCTTCTCCTCGTCTCTCTCCTTTTTCTCTACCTCTCTCTCCTCGCCCTTGGTTATGCAAATGGATTCTCTTTCCCTTCTATCCTTCTCTTTACCAGCAGCCTCCTCTCTTCTCTCTCTCTCTCTCTCTCTCTCTCTCTCTCTCACAATATGCTGGTGTGTTAGCTCAGCTCAAAGATGAGTCTCTTGATTCTCTCGCTCTTCTCCAGGTTTACGTTGTTGCCTCAATGATGAGGTGAAGTAACTGTTGCTCGAGTACATTAACAGACGAGGCAGAAAGGAAGCAGTAAAGAGGCGTTAGAGATGGATGAGGAAGAGTAGGAAGAGGGGTTCGGTGCTTCCCGCGTGACACCGAGTGGGACTGATCCAACCCAGCGAATCTGCACGGATTCCAGAGATCATATGACTCGCCTCGGAAGCAGTACCATCATCACCTCCTTCTTCTTTAAGATCCACTCTGAGCTCCATGGCGGACAAGATGGCTTGCAGTGTGCGAGGTGGTGAGCCAAATGACTGCCAAGAACACACGTTAGCTGCAGGTAGCAAGATGAGATTTTGGTGCTGAGCACAGCTTGAACGGTCCCTTAGGAACAGGAGAGAAGATGAAATTGATCTCCATACTCTGCGTCGCGCCGACAACCAACCCGGGATTTATTGGTCGGCAAGTGTTTGTGATAATTACCGGGAATAATGCAGTGCAGGGAGGCGACTCCAAATCCAGTAGCCGCTTCTCGTTCGTGTGGGACACATCGAATTCCCACGTCAGACCAGCCACTCTCGAGGGGCGGTTGAAATGTCTTCCTCTTCAATTATATGAACAGCATTAGAATACTCGTCGTTGATGGGGATTGGATCCATAGGCACAAGAAATATATATGGAGATGAGAAATATAGATTTCTTCACCACCAACACACAGCTTGTATTAGCTAAGATGTTGCGAAGATTAGCATTGGAAACTTCAGGTAGGTGACATGAGCAGCAACAAGTCGCCTGCATTTGAAGCGCAAGGTAAAACCCAATATTATTGCAGGTGTGACATAAGCAGCAACAAGTATTCTCATATAAATATATATATATATATATATATTATATATTTATATTTCAATCCTTCCATGCATGCATGCATGTCTAAGTCCACATATGGATTTACAGAGAACCCATCGTTTGCATAAATAAACAAGCATGATTGCTTCCATTCTATATCCATCATGAATCACGACTACTATAATAGAGGTATGCATACAAGAAGAATGCGAATGAATCATTTAAAGAGAGTTCTATATAAATATATACGTAATGTATGGATGTATATTATTAGTTGTGGTGGGTGGTCTGCTTATTAGCAAGACTGTAGGGGCCCAGTTGCCAGTGTTGGGGCAGACATTCCAGGGATTTCATTAAGAAGAATGATTAGCAGCAGCACCAAAGATGACAGCCTCATGACCGTTAATTGTGTGATTACAACATTTAACTCACATTATAACATATCCATGTAGGGCTCCTTTAAGACGTTACCACAATCTTAAGGTTCGCTATATTAATTCCTAATAGAATAAAGCCAATTGGAGCATTTGGATTTGAGTACTTGATGTGAGACATCTAAAGAGAGAGTGTGCATTTGGATTAATCAGCCGGGCTGGTCTCTATGAATGGCCCATTTCGTGGGAAGCAAATGAGAAGAGGCTTATTTATGAGAAAACGATGGGCCGGAATTGTACTAGAAAAGGCCCATTACAGAAATATCCATATTTTCGAAAATGCCAAAAAAAAAAAAAAAAAGAGATGAGAAGAGGCTTCTATTGGGTGGTTTTCCCGCTAGGCCTCCTAACCCCATCGGTCTATGTCGGTCATGAGAAGGCAACAACAATGCTGCCCAGAGAGAGATAGATCCTGTGCATGATGGGTCTTTGCATCACTCATAATTTCTCGCATAAAATATGTAAGTTATATGGTTTTATCGGTCAATAAAAAATAAGTTCGATTATGATAAAAATTTTTAAGAGATGATCTTGATGGAAGATATTCTTTTGATTATTTATTCAAGATGTTCTGCACATATAAATAAATAGTATCTCATAGGGACTCAACGTGAATATGTAATGTTATTAAGAGATTATATATCTTTTCTCATCTTTCATTAATCACATGAATTTATTGTGAGATTATAGATCTTCTCTCACCTCCTCTTAGTCCATGATCCATCGCTCAAAACGATCCTGTGAAGAATAGGAAAAAAAGAGAAGACAAGTTTAGTTTTTCCTAACATATTAGCATCGTTACAGCTTCGGATCCAACGATGGTGCTCTTATAAATCAGATAAAAAGTCTCTTAGTAGTATCGAAAGATATGCATCGTATGTTTAATATATTGTTATATGATTTTAGCTTACGACATTAAAGTTTTCTATATAGTAGTAGCATAATTACGACTTTTATACTTACATATATATTTTGAAATCAAATATTTTAGATTGTAAAAGTAATTTAAATTTATTTTGTATTTAGATCTATTTATTAACATCATTCGCTTGCGAAAAAGTATCATTCGATTTTGATTTATAGTGCTTAAACGATCCGTTAGTGTTGTCAATCTGCTTTCTTATCTCATTTATCCTATCACTTGCTTGTAGACGATGTGAGGTTCTTCAAATCAATAGATCATTATCGATAGCTTTTTATTGATGATAGTATTGTTAAGGGCGATAACCTCTGGTAGTTGCTAGCCCAATCATGGGCAATGGCTACATATGCAGCAAAAGTGCCATAAATTATGTTTGTCAATAATGGTCGCTTACATGGTTGCCTGTGTATAGCAATCTTATCACGGATAATTTGCCTTGGTCATAGGCAAATACGGCATTGCTACTACATGTGACAATTGCAATATAGTTGCTACTTATAATAGTTGTAACAACTATAGTAGTGTCACGACTATGATAACTACAATAGCATTATTACAATAGCATCACTATAGCATTTGTGAGCAATGAGCGGCATCAACTAGACCTTGAAGGCCAATGTTTGCTCGAGTAGAAGCATGGGCACAACGACACAACATCATACATCGATTGGAGAGGTCATTATTCGATAATATAAGGATAGCCATAGCTTAAAGTGGCAATCGTGCACCACGACGGCTTTGCATAGTGACTATAAAAAAGAAGTGAGAATTAAAGTTTTTTTAAAAGAATATTTTTACCACTCAAAAATAAAAAATTCTAAGATAAGTTCTTAAAATTTATTTTTTAGTTATTCCCTTCAACAATTAAAATTTTTTAACTTACATTCTCAATTATAAAATTAACTAATTTGATTTATTTTAATCAAACATTTTATTAGACTTGATTATACTTGTATTTTGACTCTTTAATTGGATTTAGATCCGATCAATCAAGTTTTGATCAAATTTAAGAAAAATTAAATTTTGACCAATTTTTTACTTTGATAATTTTAATTTTGACGGGCCTAATTAAGTGGATGATTAGCTCAAATCAACAATGCAATTTGGGTAGCATAATTCTAGATTTATCCAATTAAATATGATTGACTAGTCTAATTTAGAGTTCTATATGGAATTAAAAATATAAATTATAGTTTTCTTTTATAGTTTTCTCATATGATATATTCATAAAATTTTGCATGTGATTATTAAATTTAATTATTGTTCTTGAATATTTATTTAGTTATTCACATGCATATATTCAAAATTATGAATAATATTTATTTTTCATATAAACATAATAATTTATATTTTATCATGATTATAATTATCATATGAGCTTTCTTTTATGTTGATTAATATTCAATAAATGATATGGTTATTGATATTGAATTATTTTAGCATAAATTAAATTAAAAATTTTGATAAATATTATATGTAATTTATATTCTTAAGCTTTATTTTACTATTAGCTACTAAAATGGTACGGGATGATAGACTTATAAGATATAAATTATAATAAATATTTTATTATTTATATGATATTTTAAATTATATTTTATATTTATTGTATTGGTCTTATAGTTGCCAAAGTAACGTAGATGAATAACTTATAAAATTACATTAAAGAATTAGTCATAAATAATATTCAAAAAAATAAAATTCATAATAACATATAATTAGAAATTTTAGATAATCCTAAGGAAAAATCTACTTCAAATAATTATATGATGAGGCAGAATAATATTGTTTTAAATATTCTTATAGTTTAATGTTGTATACTCAAATATAATAATGCTATTCCATGGGATGTTATCAATCTTTTATAAATAATTTTATATAAATGCTAGATAAGTTAATATTATATCAAAAGGTGAAATATAGAAGATATTAATAATTTATCATATTTTGGAAACTGAAAGTATTAATGTTGTTTTATTTATTTATAATGGTTCTTTCTTCTATTATTTTTTATCATTTTAGTATTCATATATTTTTTAGATTAAATTATTATAAATGACTTTAGTATATATAATTTACACTTGATATGTTAAATCTTGATTAAACTAGTTAAAAGGATCACATAAATAACTACTAAAAATTTTATGAAACAAGTAATTAAGATAAATGATTGATAAAGTTTTAAAAATTTAATTTTATGATAATTGCTAAATAATATTTAGACTTTACTACAGTCTATAACTAATGCACTAAAATATTTAAATTTAAATTTAAATATATTAACAAGTCATTAGTTGACATCTTAATTAAAGGATTGACTAAAATTCAGTATAATGATATTTGAAGAAATCAATATTATATCCTCAATATATTTGACAAAGTTGTAATCTCAATAACCTTGGGCATGAATATAATTGAATCTTTTCTCATATAATCTATTATTAATTTTATTTCTTCTTAGTTTGGCTTATTTAAATTTGTTGTAATGAAATTAAAAATAAATAAAACTTAAATGAGTTAATTAGAAATAATTAAGATTAAAGTAAGAAAAACTCGCAATATTTTGGGTATAACTCAAAGAGTTACTAACAATAAAAAAGTTGATGTAAGGTAGATCACTTAAGTTTATAAGTGCTATATAAACTTCTAAAAAAAATTTTAAAGTACTATTTCTATAGCAATAAAGGTGATGTAAAGTTTTGATTCAATAAGAAAATATGTAAATCTGACGATTGATGTAATATCCTTCAATAATTTATTTATAAATATTTATTTATAAATCGAAGGACCTATATGTAAATATAGTAAATTTAGTGATTAAAATATTAGGCTGAAAAAAATATATAATTTTATCCCACCGCCTCTCATGCACGTTGGGGTGGAGAAGGGAAGAAGAGGAGAGGAGGGGAAGTAGGGAAGAAGAGGAGAAGAAGAAGAGAAGAATAGATGGAAGAGGGAGAGGAGAGGGAGGGAGGTGCAGTAGCTAGGGCTATTGCACCTAGGGCTGCAGCACCTCTGTTTTCGGCAGAAGGAAACAGAGAGGATGTGTGGGGCATTGGGGAGAAGAAAAAGAAGAAGAAGAAGAGGGAGAAGGTGGCTATGGCACCTTTGTTTCCGTAGGAGAAAACAGAGGAGAGGAGGCGTTGTGCATCGAGGAGGAGAAGGGAAGAAGAGGAGAAGAAGAGAAGAAGGGAAGAAGAGGAGAAAAAGAGAAAGGAAAGAAGAAGGGGCTGTAACTGCGATGGTGGCAGCTGCAGCTGGAAGAGAAGGAGAGGAAGAAAAGAAGGTGAGGAAGAAGAGAGGAAGGAGAGTTGTGGCTGCGGCTATGGCAGCTACGGCTAGGAAAGAAGAAGAGGAAGGAAGAAGGGAAGGAGAGAAAAAAGAGAAGGGAAAGAAAGGGGCTGCGGCTGCGACAGTTGCTGTTGGAAAAAGAAAGAAGAGAAGAAGAAGAAGAAGAAGAAGAAGAAGAAGAAGAAGAAGAAGGGAAGGAGAGGGAAGAAGAGAAAGGAAAGAAGAAGGGGCTGTTAGGGCTATAGCGATGGCAGCTGTAGTTAAAAGAGAAGAAGGAGAGGAACAAGAGCAGGAGAGGAAGAAGAGGCTGCGGCTGTGACTATGATTGCGGTAGTTGCAGCTGGGAAAGAAGAGAAGGAAAAGAAGAAAAAGAGAAAAAAGAGAGGGAAGAAGAGGAAGAAGGGAAGGTGGCTATGGCTGCAGCAGTTGTGTTTAGGAAAGAAAAACAAAGAACGAGAGAAGGGAGAAAGGAAGTAACATATTGGAAGGGGCTACGGTTGCGACTACAATTGCAATCGTGGCAGTGGCAGTTACGATTGGGAAAAAGATAATAGGTGTAGAAAACAAAATAGGGAGAGGAGATAGAGGAAAAGTAGAAGAAGTATTCGAACTTATACCTTTGGATCTTCGGATCAAAATCTTCGAAAAATAAGTGTTTTGATCTTTCATATTGTAAGTATTTCAATCTTTTTTCCTTGTTCTAAACCTTTTTCTACTATAATTTTATCTCTGCCTATGTCTTGAATAGGAGAAATTTTAAATTGTTCTAGCCTTGCATGTAATATATCTCTTATTTAGACGTAACAATGTGAATATGAAAAACTTCCAAGAGTCTAACCCATCCATTTTGTTTTAGCTATAAATCTCTATACTAATTTCTAATTTAGATAAAACTTATTTGATCTGAATATAGACTCATAAACATTTCTTTTGATAACTTATTTGAAGGATTTTGAGTAAATTTGATTGTCCAAACTTCTATTTTCAATTAATCCTATAGATTCTGTAAAATAGGGACTATAACCTATGACCTTTTGATACTAAATTGCCTATAAGTCTCTGTTGGAAATTTTGATTTATTCAAATCTTATTTCATTAGAAACTAGACTCATAGATCTTTCCTTTGATATTTGGATCAAAAGATTTGAAGTCCAAACACCTGCCCAGTTATTTATTGAATCCGATGTTATAAATTTTGCCAAAACAATGATTTTGTTCTTTGACCTTTAGTTACCAAATTATTCATAACTCTTTGTTGAAAAGTTCAATTTATATGAAGCTTATTTTATCTGAAAGTAGATTGAAATAATTTTTAATGATATATTTCTTAAGTAAATTGGAGTAAAAGTGATAGTTTGAATCATTTGTTAAATGTGTCTCTCAAATTCTGATAGAAATCAAGCTTTGATCGATTTCATCTGATTCATTCCCTTTGGAAATTGATATCATATAGCATTCTTTCTTCAATTGAGCTTTATATTATTACTTTGGATTTTTGTATGCTTTTTTTTATAAATTATTTATATTCTTAAAATCTATTATATAAAGTTTATGTTGTATCATGTTGTTTCGTATGGGCGCATGTATATTTCGTTGTTCCGCATATACTTTCGATATATGCCAAAATTCTTATATGCTCTTGCCTTTATTTCCTTTCAAATTTGAATACATTTATGAAAGATTATGTTTGTATCGTCTTGACTCTTAAAGGCATATGTACATTTCGTTGTTCCGCATATACTTCTGATATGTGCTAATTTATTATTCACACTATTCTTTTATACTAATGTGTTTATGAGATTATTTGAACCTTTGTCAGAAATGGTAAAAGGATTATTTGGACCTTTTTCAGAAATGGTAAAGGGTATGCGCCTCTAGCCTACGATGCTCTAGATTATGTTTGGGATTCCACTTCACATTCTATGTGTTTAATTTGATATCCAAAGCTTTGGTTATATGTTTCTATGTGTGCGTTGGATAAGAATGATATGAATGCAGTGTCAAATATGACGTTTGAGCTTCTGTTTCATATTTATTCTTTGATATGTTCCAAAATGCTTCTTATGCCTCTAAGATGTTCATACACCATCGATACACTCTAAAATATTTTATATGTTATTGATATGCTCTGAAACCTTTCATACGCCATTAATAAGCTTTGAAATATTTCATTTGTTATTGATATGCTCCGGAACATTTCATACGCTATTGATATGCTTCAATTACTCTTTATTTCATTTGTTCTGAACCAAATATGTTTGATTGAAATGACATTTATGATTTGGTATCTAATGAGATTATATCTATAAATCTTGTATTTTACATTGCATTTTGATACCTTATTTGTTTAAACTATTCACTTTTGATATTGAGTTGTTTGTCACTTGCTGAGCTTTTTAGCTCACTCCATTGTTATATAAATCTTTCATGTTAGCTTATTATGCATTGAGATGTTTATATTGGGATAAGGTAGTAGAGAGTTATTCAGAATTGTAGGCAAGTCTTATTGGTTGTTATGTTATTGTTGTATAAGTGCATTTTGTATGTAATGAAATGTTGTCGATGAATTTGAATTGATACATTGTATAAAAGTTTTAAATGACCTCTCATGTTTGAAATTTTGGAATGTTTAGTGTACGATAATATGAACTTGTGGTAAATGATTTGAGATCTGATCGTATAAATTATTTAGCTTCTGGATTTATAAGTGAGGTTAATATGTTGTTAAGTTGGTTTGGGTTTTCATAAATATGAATTGTTGAGTGACGTGGTGTATGATTATAAATTGCATAGATTTTATGGATATGATTGATGTTTAAATGTTCTCAATATCCTTAAATATTAGTTTGAATCTTGGATTGGTTTATGATGAAAATTTTAATATTATCGATTGGGAGGCCATGACAATTGATACTAATGCTTTAACTTATGTTACTAATAATAGATTCATTTTTATATGGGAACCAAAAGAGTATGAAATACTCATCATAATAGGGAATCATTTAAAACGAAAGTAATAGGAGTTGTATTTATAGAGATAATTAATATGATACTATGTTCCTATAATTTTAGAAATTTAGGTTCTTTATTTAGAATTATTAGAATATTATTTTTCTTTTGATAGTTGTAAATCCAGTATAGTTATGTTTTCATAAAAATTAATTTTTAAATTCTATATGATGGTTTATACAAAATAAATATTAATCTCCAGTTTATAATAATCTTGTAATCATATATTGGAATGAAATATATCATAACTCCCTAAGATTATATATAATTGCATCTACAAGTCACTTTATGTTACTTGTTTTAATATAGAGAGAAATATTTTATCACTTTTATATATTACTTGTTGAGATATGACTATTTAAGATCTTATATTATTATTACATTTAGGTGTACATAAATAAAATCAAGATATAATTAAATAAAAAGATAAATTTGTCATATGGTGATAAATTTTATGATAAATTTTTATGACATATATGATAAGCTCGATTATACTTCTGACCCTTTTTGTTAGATTCTTAGAAAAATAAGATATTTATGTTTAGTATGTTTTACAAGATGTACCATAATAGAATGAAATTGCTGAAAGGCAAAATATACTCTTATGAATATGGTTAGAAGTATAATGTGTTATTCTTCTCTACTCGAATTGAGGAGAAGCTCTAAGGACAATTATATATATATATCTTGAGCAGCGATCCTAGTAAGTAAATTTCATCAACTTCATTTGAGTTATGCATTGACAAAAAAACCTGACTTGAGATATTTATATATTTAGGATTGTTCTAAATATCTTCAATTCATAGAATTTAGATTCAAGGACTATTTTTAGATATTTTATTATTGATTTAAAATAATTTAAAGGAATATATATTTTATTATCTTAATCATAGTATAAGGATAATTAAATCTAATAATGTAGGATTCCTAGAAAATAATAAATTAGTGGGAGTAAAAATCTTGAAATATAATATTAATATTAATGAGATATAGGTTTATACTTATTTATTATTTTCGAGAGATTATTATTCATTGAATCACTAAAAGAATTGATGAGGGTGAATAATAAAATAATATTAATGATAAACTTTCATATAATGTTGATATCATCATCGATGATCTTAGAAAACAACCACAATCGATAATTTTGAGAAGATCTTAAAAGGAAAGAAGATTTATCAGTTTTTATTAGATATAGTATATCTATCATAATTATATTATGATGTAGCAATTAAAAGGATCCCCCATTGTTTTCGTAAATTATGAAAAGTAATAATTTTAAAAAATAATATAATGTAATAAAATAAGAGTTGAAATCAATAGACCAAAATGGTGTTTAAGAATTTTTCTAATTTTTTAAAAACTGTAAAAAAATTATTATATAAATATAACTCAAAGGATAATATCGAATAATATAAAAGTCAGACTTGTTGTCAAAGATTTTACTTATAAAGAATACATCGATCATAATAAGATATTTTATTTATTTATTAAATAAACTTGTTAATAATCATTAGGACATTAGTAGCTTATTGTGATTTTGAGTTATAAAAATAAGTTTTTTGAATGAGGATATAGATTTATATAGATTAACCTAAATAATTTATAAAAAAAATAAAAAATATAATAATTGGTATGTAAATTTAGAAAGTCAAATTATGACATTAAATAAGCCTTCAAACAATGGTGTGTAAAGTTTTATAATATCATTATTTTTTATATTTAAGAAAAATACTAATGATCAAATTTTATGTTTAAAGGCCAATGGGAGTAGTTTATTATATTAGTCTGGATAATATTTTGTTTACCAACAATGATCTTAGTTTATTTCATCAAATTAAAAAATTTCTCATTAAAAAATTTAAAATGATTGATATGAATGAGACATCTTATGTTATTAGCATAAATAAATTCAAAGATAGATCTTAACAAATACAATAGCATCTTAAAAATAATATATTGATCAAGTCTTCGACAGATTTAGTATGTAACTTTATTCAACAAATGACATATTCAATCGAAACAAGTATTTTTCGAATAACTTAAAAAAATAATTAGATAAAAAAATTATTATGTATATATAGTTAGAAGTCTATTATATGCTCAAGTCTATACTTGACTAAATATTAATTTTTAATCTAAATATTTGATATATAATTAGAGTAACATAGAAATAAAATATTAAAATATTATAAAAAAAGTAATAAGATATATAAAATAGATGAAAGATTATATGCTAACATATATGAAATTAGATTAGCTTGAAATGATAGTATTACAGATGTTGATTCTATAAATTATTTAGATAGTAGGATGTACACTATATGTTTTATAATTATTAGTTGAAGGAAAAAATTAGAGGAAAAAAAATAAAGTAATGTATTATTATATTATTATTAATAAAAGTTGATTTTGTGGTATACTTTCAAGTCACTAATCAAGCTTTATGATTATAAAATTTTATCTCATCAAACTTTAAGGTAATTGATATAGTCAAACTCAATTACTAAGTAGTTTAAGATACTTTGTGACATATCGTAGTAGTTTTTTTCTATAAGAATGATGAGTACTTTGACAGTATATTATGATATAAATACTTAATGATAAAAAAATGTCCAGAAATAATTAATATTAATGATAAACTTTCATATAATGTTGATATCATCATCGATGATCTTAGAAAACAACCACAATCGATAATTTTGAGAAGATCTTAAAAGGAAAGAAGATTTATCAGTTTTTATTAGATATAGTATATCTATCATAATTATATTATGATGTAGCAATTAAAAGGATCCCCCATTGTTTTCGTAAATTATGAAAAGTAATAATTTTAAAAAATAATAAATTAGATAAAAAACTTTATTTATATATAGTTAGAAGTCTATTATATGCTCCAAGGTCTCTACTTGATAAATATTAATTTTTCATCTAAATATTTGATATATACTTAGAGTAACATAGAATACAATATTAAATATTATTAAAAAAAGTAATAAGATATATCAATAGATGAAGATTAATATGCTAACATATATGAAATGTAGATTAGCTTTGCAAATGATAGTATTACAGCTGTGATTCTATAATTATTTAGCTCGTAGATGTACACTATATGTTTGTAATTATTAGTGAAGGAAAAAAATTAGAGGAAAAAAATAAAGTAATGTATTATTATATTATATTAATAAAAGTTGATTTTGTGGTATACTTTCAAGTCACTAATCAAGCTTTATGATTATAAAATTTTATCTCATCAAACTTTAAGGTAATTGATATAGTCAAACTCAATTACTAAGTAGTTTAAGATACTTTGTGACATATCGTAGTAGTTTTTTTCTATAAGAATGATGAGTACTTTGACAGTATATTATGATATAAAATACTTAATGATAAAAAATGTCCAGAAATAATTAATATCAATTAAAACTTGAGTTCCATTATATTGATTATTGATCCATTTACTTATGATGTACTACATCAACTTAGAGTGTTTGAAAAACATATTTCTATAATTAAATTTATGAGCAATCAATAAAGATATGATAATAAATATTTGAATAGATATTATAATTATTTTTTTATTTACATAATTAAAGTTATTTATTTTATTTACTGTTCATATTTATGTAAATATATATTATGATTGAATATAATAATAGGATTGATTTAATAAGACAAATTACATTAGGAAAAGTTAATAATATTATGGTACATAAAATAAAATATAATATTGATGATAAACAATCATTATGACTCGCATTCATAGACAAACTTAATGTGGTATTATGTTTATTAGACTAATTGATTTATTTTATAAAAATCATGCACATATATAAAATATTTTAAATTAATTATTTTAAATTCTTATGCGATGACATTATGAGAAAAACCCTCTTAATTATATATATATATATATATATATATATATATATATATATATATATATATATATAATCTTTTAGAGACTCAACGTCAATGCGGAAGAGGCCGGAGATGATGCAAAGACGGAATATTTGCTGTCGGAATACCCTCCTTTGGCGGTCGTCACTGCCTCGCTCAACACGTGAGGAAGCGAGCGTCAACCTGAAGATCTTCCTTCTTGAAAACCACCGCTCTCATGTCCTCTTCTTCCATTGGCAGGCAGTGCCGGAGACACGATTGATCTGAACAAGCTTTTTCCATCAGAATCTAATGGTACAAAACGTGAGCAATTCCAGCCACTCATTTATTCCTTCGATTCTCTACAATTTTTTTGGTTCCTTCGACGCTGCACAGCAGATTCCCTCCACAAACATTCTCCTCCCCTGAACTCTCGATCGCTTGCTCAGGGACTGAGAATGCCTTCCTGCTCAAAGAGCCTAATCTTTCACAGAACCAGAGCCATCTCATGCTCATTTGGAGCACCAATGAGTCGACACGCGACAGCACTCTGCAGCACCATCCCAAATCAGTACGTTCCTTCTCTCGTCTCTGACATGCCATTTCCTTGTGTCTGGGCAATGAGACGGCGTTGCAAGAAAGTACAGATCAGGAGCCATAAGACGCTACCCACGGCGGCCAAGGCCGGGTCGACCTCGGACGACGAGCTCCTGCACTCACCTGATCCAGAAGGTGCAGGGAAGAAGGGAACCATGCTCGGTGCGGTCTCCTGGATCGTCGGAACCAGCATCGGTTCTGGAATACTTGCTCTACTACAAAAAACTTCTCCTGCGGTATATGCTTCTCTCTCTCTCTCTCTTTCTCTCTCTCTCTCTCTCTCTCTCTCTCTCTCTCTGTGAAAGGTCTAGAAAGCATATGCTTTTTCTCATCCGTCATGTCCTCATGCAGGGATTCATTCCAAGTGCGATATCCATAATCCTGTGCTGGGTGGTCCTGGTGATCGAAGCCCTTTTGCTAGCCGAAGTAAACATTGAGTTTGAGGAAGCAGGGGATGACTTGGAAGTTGTGTGCCTCAGAACAATGGCTCAGGAGACACAGGGCGACTGGGGAGGGAACTTGGCCACTGTCGCCTACCTCTTCTTGGGCTACACTTGTGTGGTGGCCTACACCTCCAAGTCAGGGGAAGTCCTCTCTCACTTGATCGGCTTTCCTGCTTCCACCTTGGGCAACCTCTTCACGCTCCTCGTGGCACTGCTCATACTGGTCGGTGGCACGACCATCACAGACCAAGTGAATCAATGGCTGACCGTCACAATGATAGGTTTGGCTGCTGGTTTCTCTCTCTCTAAATGGCTACTGCAGTTGAGATCTTCTTCTCACTAATGCTGGAATGGCACTGACCAAAGGTTTACTGGTACTGATCGAGGCCATGTCTGTCTCCTTTGGTGGTGGGACGGTCTCAGTAACCTTCTCAGATTGGGCGAAGACACCACAGACTATACCAGTAATCATCTTCTCGCTTGTGTATCACGACATAGCACCTGGCACTGAAGACTACTGCTAAGGGTTGCAAAGCAATTAAACAGTTAGTGATGAACGTGAACCACAATCTTGCTGATGCTTCTTCTTCTTCTTCTTCGTCGTCCTGCAGTTATCTGTGCATATCTCGGTGGCAATCTAGCACGGGTGAGGTTCTCAATTCTTTTAGGCAGCACCGTGCCATTGATCTCTTTACTCGTGTGGGAAAAGTATCGCACTTGGAATCTCCTCCAATTTGGATGCCACTGATCCCATGCGATTGCTCATAAGGTATGGTTTAGACGTAATCACATGAGCATAGTCCATGTGCATGCATGGCTAGACTCGTTTGCAGAATATATATATATATATATATATATATATATATATATATATATATATATATATATATATATATATATATATATATATATATATATATATATATATATATATATATATATATATATATATATATATATATATATATATATATATATATATATATATATATATATATATATATATATATATTATGCCAATGGAGAGAGTTCATCTCTGATCGATTTGTTGTGTCAGCGGAAGGTGGAGCAGCATGTTGCCGATGGTGGAAACATTCTCAATTCTAGCAGTCGGGACATCACAAATTGGCACTCTCCTTGGCTTCTCTCTGTTCTTCGTAGAACAACTCAGCAGCTTCCATGCTTCTGTACAAGTAAGATAAAATGGAAATCTTGTTTTCAGTTGAAATTCCTCAGTGTTCTACAGAATCTACAAATAGATATCAAAATCCTGCTTGATGATACCGAAGCTACCTTACTAGTGGTCACAGGAAGACCCAAAGAGCAGCGATGATGGTACAGGAGATGCCACAGAAGACTGTGAAGCAACAAAATGGTGGGAGAGCAGCAAGCTGAATATTTCGGCAATTTCCATAGTGAATTTTCCGTCTATTCTCGTTTCAGAAGTTGTATCAGATGCATTTTCCATAGCAACAGGTATGGCGGTAAGCGTTCCAGCAAAACATGCAAATCTGAATCTTTCCAGGTTCTCCTACACACGATGTTCCCTGATTTCATATGTTATTTCTACCTTTTTCTGATCGAGTATAATGAGCTATGGAACGATGTCTTTATCCGTGTACATTCAGGCTTTTCCTTTTTAGTTGCTAGCATAGATTGTTGCTGGTCTTCTGCTGCATCATCTTCTTGAAGATGGAATAATGCTCTTTTGCATCTTTTGTCTAATTAGACTACTTTCTTCAAGGGTGGTTACTGCATGATGGTACTGTATGGGATTCTTCCACCTGCAATGGCCTGGGCGAGAAGTTCTAAGATAGATGATAAGGACGAGGACAAAGACGAGCAAGATGATGGTCTTCGAGAAGGTATGTTATCTCATGCTGTGCCTGTACTAGTTGGGGTAGCAATATTTTCTTGTGCTGTTGTGGTGGAACAAATACTACAGGATCTAACATATCTGTCCTCCACTTGAATTCTAGCAGTAATCTAATGCATCACTCCATATTAAGCTAGATAACATGAAAGGATGTTTACCCATCATATATTTCATCTGCTTTGTACATTCCTTCATGGACCTCATAAATTCTGTACATCTGTATTTTCATCAAAACTATCCCATCTGAATTATCTGCATTATGAATTATCAACTCATAAATTAATAGATGATGTCTTCCATACCATATAATCATTCAAAGCACAGCCACACAGCAGAAAAGATGTTGGTCATTTTTCTTGCTTAAGAAAAGCACGTTAATTCTAGTGAACCATTCTATTCCACAAGAGAAAGGGGGCATCAGCAGTCCATTATTCTTGTAATTTAAGTCTTAATTCTACAGGGACATCTATTGCTCAAAGCTAATAAAACTAAAACCTCCACATGCCAAAAAAGCAATTCTAGATTTTGTGCTCCTTGAAAGACTTACAATTCATCTTTCACGTCCGGGTCCGGGTTCGCACTCTTCTCACTTACGAAGTAAGCCCCTGCGGTGGTCTCAGATTTTGCGGCTGCTGCCGGCTTCTGGAGCTTGAAAGGGATTGCTGCATGCTGCTTGATGAATATATAGAATGCCTTCACTGTTCTGTCAGTATCCACTGTGATCTACATGATTTGAGTATCAAGGTAAACAAGTGAAAATTACAATACATTTTCAAAATAATATCATAAAAATGTTCATGGACAATAGGTAAAGGGAAAAGGAGAATTAAGAAAATATCTACAGCACTGAGTTAAAAGCATAATGTAGTTACTGGATCAAAGCTTTTGTTCCCAGCTGGAAAGAAGAGAAGTGTAGGGAAGCCATCAGTCTGAAACAAATAAAACACATACATTCAGCTCCCATGCTTCCATGTAGGGAAGTAAAATATTTGAGTCTCTTGCTTGTTGATTAATCACGAAGACTAGGTTCACTGGTATCATTAAACACATCAAGAAAGTTTAATTGCTCACATGACAAAATAGCAATTTTGAAAAAAATAAAATTATATATATATATACATACATTATATATATATATATATACGCACATATACATACATACATTATACATTGTACATTGTACATATACATATACATATATATATATATATATAAGACACTATATGACATAGTTGACCATGGTACAAACTTGAAGCTTCAACTCTGACAGAATAACTCTATGGGATGAACATGAACATAAAAATGAATTATGTATCAAAAACCAATTCTCAAGTCAATCTGAGTGTCAAGTTTATCGAAGAGAGAATTAAGACCTTGGCCCGAGGGTGCTCATTTGTGGTGCCATCCATTTTCGCAATAATTAGAGACTCAATGCCCCGTAGATGCTTGGCAAGCTTGTTATATGTTGGTTCTAGTGCTTGGCAATGCCCACACCATGGTGCATATATCTGGATCAGAGATGAATTAACAACAAATTACAAATAAAAATTGTTTACTTCATTTCTGTCGATTAATTGATTTACCTCAAGAAGAACATCCTTGGACTCATCCAGGACAATTTCATCAAAATTCTTACCAACAACAATTTTCACATCCCCATCATTCTGTGCACAATTACAATAATATAGATTCTTTGATCAGAGATATTGCACAGTAGATAGAAGCTGAAGTGGAAAACTAGGCAACTCACTGTCTCAGGTATCGGGTCTGATTTATAGAAGGGCTTAAGCTTATCGTCCAGGAAACCCTCAGCAAAACTCTAAATCAAGAAAGCAAACTTCAGATTTCATGAATACAAGCATAGGAACATGAATTTCAGAAAGCTGATATATTATTGCAATATGTCAAGAACATTGGTGTACCAAATAACATGGTCTTGGCATTATTTAAGACACGGATCTAGTGATATTAACCTTAACATTATCAAGTGTGACTTCACCATCAAGAAAAAATTTCTTGGCATCCTCATTTCCCGAGTATGCCAAAACCTGTCCAAGTCATACAGATGCAATATTGTGGATAAGATTGAAATGTCAATGATCAATTGAAGACCAAATTTTGGATTGAATATGCAAGAAATACTTACCTGAGGAACATCTCCAGTCACTCCAAAGTACTCTGAAACTGGTTTACCGACATCCTCATTGTCCATCTCGACATATACAAAGATAAGCTTGAGATGAAAATAGAAAATGTCACTAGTCAGATCTCATAGAACAAAATGGAGATAAATAACCTTGTATATATTACATAGCATCAGGGATCAGAAAATATGAATGGAGTTAGATGAAAAGTTATGTTGTGAATGATACCTAGCCACTTGATTGTCAGAAAGGAACCTAATAAAATGACCACCAAATATTTGCCAACAATTTAAAGGGGAAAAAGAAAGAAATGAATCATTTGATGGACTAGTTTCTCACATCATAGTGACTACCCTCCAAAAGCTTATCATTATCTCTTCAAAACTAAAACTGAGATCTGCCAAAGGAAGCCTGAACAACCAACATGCTAACATATAGTAGAACACCAGAGATCTGCTTGCGTACATTCCATGGAATTTTTTATTTGTTTTTATAAATAGAATAACAGTTGTACCTTCATCAACATAAAATCTGATAGTTTATTAGGACTGAAATTAAAGAAACAGTATCTTTCATCTTTCTAAAGAACTTATAGATACTGCAGAGTTAGAAATATTAGCACCAACCTTTCCTTTAAACAATTTTGCAGCCTCCTGGAATGCTGGCATGACTTTATTAGTATCATTTGAGATGGCAAAGAGCAAAAGCTGATAGAAGAAAAAGAATCCAAATGAGAAAATAAACTGAAATGAAAGCAATTACATTTAACATACAAGTAGGGCCTACCTGTTTTTTAATAGGATTTTCAAATATTTCTGAGGCAGTTTCCATTGTAAATGTAGTGACCAGTGGAAGCTTGTTAGCAAACACAAAATCAACAATTGCCGACTTACTGAATTGACCATCTACAAAAATTGAAACTACAGTCAATATCTATCTTTTACACTTTATTTCAAGTACTAATACCTTCAGAACACCACACAAATGAGCATACCATAGTGGGAAATTTTTTCTGCCTCCTTTTTCAGTAACACCAAAGAAGGGCGTTTAGCATTGGGATCAATGTGAAAAAGCTTTGCAACATCAGGATTGACAGTTTGGTAGAAGTTAATGCCATCTTCGAGTTTTGAAGCTGAGGAAAATTCCTGACTCTCATCACCCTGCAGATATTAAAAAGAAATACAAAAAAAGTTACTGAACAAAAGAATCATTTGTACCATGTGGTCATATCTATATAGCTAAAGTGTTACTGATGTCGAGCATCAGGCACAAAAATATCAACAAAGCCCAACAAACATAGTTTAGAGCATTGATATTGCTCTCTTAGAAAATTCCTCATGTAGGGTCCTCATTAGTTACAAAAATAAAATGAAATGATCTTACTTCAATCATTAGTCAGATCATAGAGTGAAGATCTGACAATATGTCAATTTCCATCCGCTAATATGACACAAAAATGCAGTAATAGCCAAAATATAAACATTATGGGCTTCCAGCACTCGAAATTAATAAACCTCCATAAAAGAAATAACCATGAATTTTCTAGAGCTCAAAGCTACAAGGACTTAAGAAAATACCACCAAAAAGTCAAGAAAGCCCAAAACAATTTTGCTATCAGAAGTCAGGATCTTTTCTGCCTCCTCAATTGTGGTTATATTTTGAACTCCAGGTCCTATCTTTTTCGTGATCCAGGTGACAATTGCATCCCTGCTCATAAAAGATAAAACACAGCATAATGTACCCGTCAAAATGTTTTTGTAATTCTTAAAGCACCAAAAAGGAAACAGTACAATTAAGCAAAAGGTAAAGTAAAAGTGGACAAAAGAGGATTTCTAACAACCACATGGCCTTTCTCCTTAGGGTCTTTCTTGGGCTATCCCCATGTATTGTTAGTAACACTGAACCTAATTCAAGTTTCCACCATTTTTTAGTGGATCCTGTAAGGTCTTCATTAGTTCCCTGACGTAGATTCAAGTCCACTTCAACCAAGGCCTACGATCTTGATATCTACAATATCATAGCTTTAGAAGACTACAAAATCCGGATGAAAGCAATTCCAAAGACGCCTCACAGAAAGGAAGAAAAAGATAAGAACACCACAATTTATGACTAAGATACTAGACAAAGCGCATTGGCAAAGGAATTTAGATAAATTAGGTTGGATGGAAGCAGATCCAGGCAAAGAGGGCTCAGATCTAAGTAACGGGCGAAGACACCCTCGGACAAATTACCTACTCCTCTGGCCGGGATAGTCCTTGTGGACGCCGTCGATGAAGAAGAGCACAGTGGGGAATCCCTGCAGCTCGAAACGCTGCGCGAGCTCGTTCTCCTCCGTGGCGTCCACCTTGGCGAGCACCACGTCCTCCCCGCGGAGCGCGGTGGCGGCGGCCGCGTACTCCGGCGCGAGGGCCTGGCAGTGCCCGCACCACGGCGCGTAGAACTCGACCATCACGTGGCGGTGCTTCGCCAGGAAGTCGCTGAAGTTGCCGTCGGTGAGCACCACGACGTCCGTCTCGTCTATCGTGGGCGACACGTCGTGCGATCCGTAGTCGGCATCGTCGAAGGCATCGTACTGATCCTGGTCGGCGTACTCGGGCTCCTTGTCGGCCTCCGAATGGGACTCGTCGGCGTAGTGTCCTAAGCCACCGTCGTCGTGACTGTCGGCGGCTCCGTTGTCCTCCTCGTCGAGGAAGCTGAGATCCTCCTCGTCGTGGTCCAGATCGGCGCGCCCCTTGGGTGCGAAGGCGAGGGCGGCAGGGACCAGGAGGAGAGACGAGATCGCGAGGGCAACGAGGAGAGCTCGAGACGCCATGTCTCCACCTCGAGCTCGGTTCGATGACGTGGTTGGGGTTTGGGAGGGGTTTTGTAAGGAAACGGACGGCGGGTGCTGCGCGTGAGCGACCGAAGGCGACGAGGGGAAGCCGTTTGGCCACGTGGGCTCATGGGACTGGTGCAATGACGTGAAAGGCCAAGTTTGGACGAGTCACGCGCAGCCACGTAGGTCTTCCCGCGTCCTGGTGACAGGTAAGCGGCGAGATGTAGCCGCAGTTTACGGGTTTTAAGAAACAAAGCGCAGATCTGGCCGTTGTAATGAATCGGACGGTCGATTAGGGACATATCAACGTGCGTTGCACGCATTATCGTGAGACGGACGTTCTTGCGATGTGAGCTACGTCAGTCAACGGTTTGTTGACTTGGCGAATCCTGCAGACATCCGAAATTGCAGCGGGTTCGGATCCTCCTCTGTATACAAGCCCGATCAGAAGGCGGATCGGGCCGGGTTGTCTCGCGACCAGCGAACCCGACCCGACCCGGTTCGTGCAAAGCTGTGGAGAGAGTACTTGCGGTTGGGACTCCGCCGCGGTTGCCATCGCATTGCCGTCTCTCCACGCCCTTGGAAAGGGGGCTGAAGGAATCACTTGAAATCGTGACCGGCGAATATGATCAGTATCCTTTCTCAGGTGAACGGAACAATTCGATTCGAAATGTTACTCTTTCTCCCAATCTAGCCCTCGATTCCTTCGGCTTTGGATTCCAATATCTGTTCCGTATGGTCGGAACCCGCCTTTTTTGATTTTTAGGTTCTATAAAAAACGTTGCGGATAATGATTTTCTTTGCATGTATGTAGATCTTTTGGTTGGGAGAGTAACTAGTTGAGATTAACCTATATATTCTGTGGGGGAAAGGAACGATCTTGATGGAGCTTGTTCATGCAGGAGCGTCATATTGGTGTTGCCTTAGGGACCGCCTTCACGGCTTCGGTCCTTTTCCAGAACCGCACGGCCATACACTGACAATAGATTCGTTTAGTATGAGGTAGGTTCGATCTCATTCGCAATTATATTCTTAGTTTTAACATTAATGGAGGATTCATGACATGCTGAAATCTTCTTTCCTTCAATTACTAGTTGACATTAATTCTATTATCCAATCCCAACATCTGATCTTTGTTGTGAGACATTGTGGTTCCATGATTGTGAACAATTGATGGGTGAGCAAGCACACTAAAGAAATGTATTACATCAACCAAATAGAGTCATCTTTTAACGTATTAATTGAAGCTTCTTGACCTTGTTCTTCCGCAAACAGGACTTGCGTGTTTTGGAATTTTGGGAGATTTGTTGGACAAATTCTAGGGCACCATGCATGTGAATTCCAAGACATGTATTGTGCAAGGTTGTAAATTCTATATGGTATATTAGCAAAGAATCTGTTTCCTTTATAGAAATAATTTGCCATCTGGTGACAACCAAGTTGGCAAGTTGTCATAATAGGCCACAAACTTGATGCAAGTCTGTGCATCCACTTAGGTTGGATCTACATTTCAGAATCCAAAAAGATAGATATTGAAAGCTTTTCTGTATGTGGAGGATGACCTCTGGCTTGCTTCAGCTGAACCAATTTGATATGGTAACTTTGGAAGATTGGAAGGGTTTGTATCGGCTTCACATTGTCCCGGTTTATGCTGTTATGGGGGGCTTTTGCTGTAAGCAATTAGGCGCTAGTGTGCATCGTGACATTCTTCATTGGAATAGCAACTTGGTGTACATTTTTACTGTTCTGAAAAATCATAGGAATAACTTTTAGGCAGAAGCATACTCTTAGCTTATGTCTGAAAGTTGTGGCTGTCCTAGCACCAGAATGGAGCAAAAGTAAATGATCAGGTGAAAAGTTTTAATGGTCACTGTGTTTCCATGTAAGTTGCTAGTATTTGTCAAAAATTATTGTACTATAAGGAAAATGTACATGTAGGTTTTTTATATGAGAAAGAAGGATGTGCCATAAATAAGATGTTCATGCCAGAATTTACAGAACACTTTTGGTGCAGTGGTTCTTTGTGATAGAATCTTATTATTAGATGGATATATTAGTTGATACTAAATGTATCTGGCATTTCTGTTCTTCACTTGTGACAAAACAATTTGAACAAAGTTAATGAAACACAAAACAACAAAAATGTTAGCTTCAGTTCAATATTCTCTTGTCACATAATGAAATCTGACTTTTCAACGTCTTTTATTGTAACCGGCCTATCTACCTACTATCAACATATTGTGTTTTTTTCTTTCTAAAATAGGACAGAGATCTATGACAATAAGATGCTATCTTTTACCCTGCAGCCCAAAGAGCACATGATTGCAAAGAATAGCTCCTATAAATTTGCCCGTATTTGGAACAAAGCTGTAGATGGGACATGGGGCCACTGATCATATATCTCAGCTCACGTGGATGGTAGTGAGTTCAGTAGACAGTTTATCCAAATGCAACAAAGATGCAGTTGCTTCTTTCTGTGTGGTATATGCTTTTTAATGTTAAAGCCCTAAATTTTCTATTTTGATTGTTGTTTCTGAAATTATTGTATTTCGACTTTGTGCTGTGTATTGTTGTCGTAAACAAAACTAGAGTTTGTACCCCAAGTTAGGTGTACAACACATTTTAATTGCCGATCTAATGATCCTTACTGATCAATTTACTTAATTTTTCTTTCATAAATATCCTCTTCAAGTATTTGGTTTTAATCCAAGTTAGCAGATGGTTGCTTTGTTGGCGCATGAATGTTATTACAGGAATGTATCATTTACTGGCATGTGTATTGAATCTTCTATCCCTTCTGGTTTGCTATTGTTTGGAGAAGCTAGAAATGACCCCTTTTTATTGATTGAGCCTATCAATCACCAGCGCGTGTGAAGATGACAAAAAAGGACGACACTTCATAGATCTTTACTTTGGAGTACATTCCTGATGATGCAAACAAGGTGAAGTGGAAGAGAAATGCAGAGAAACATGACACAGCACCCAAATGCGTACATGAAGGGGAGGAAATGAGTTGATGCCCAATAACATCAACATCAGATGAGGCTTGTTCTTCCGGTTGAGGTAGAAGAGGAAACGGAGGGGTCGTCATGCATTGCTCCCGAAGGACCCCATAGCTTTGGCACCGCTCGCTCTCAGGACGTACTGGTGATAGGCTGCAGCAATGGCAGCACCGACGAAAGGCCCCACCCAGAAGATCCACTGCAAGCACATCAAATGAGGTATTTGAGCAAGTGCCCGCTCATCTCCATGCTTTGCAGTCATTAATCCATGAGCTAATAATGCAGATATCACTCGCTATCTTTTCTTTTACATATCAAGGTGATGACTACTGCGGAGAGATCGGTACCTGGTCATCCCAGGCCTTGTCCTGGTTGTAGATGACGGCAGCTCCCAAGCTCCTCGCAGGGTTGATGCCGGTGCCGGTGATCGGGATCGTGGCCAAGTGCACCATGAAAACTGCGAACCCAATTGGAAGAGGAGCCAAAACCTGTAGCGAAGAACGCCAGATACGCACACATATATATATTATGTATATATACAGAGAGAGAAAGAGGTGCACATATGTAAGTATGTGGTGAGAGTTAACAGACCGGCACGTGGGAATCACGGGCGTTGCGCTTGGGATCGGTGGCGGCGAAGACGGTGTAGACGAGGACGAAGGTACCGATGATCTCGGCGGCGAGGCCGGTGCCCTTGGAGTAGCCGGCGCTGAGCTCGTTGGCGCCGCCACCGTAGCGGACGAAGTAGGCCTCCTGGAATCCCTTGACGAGGCCGACTCCGCATATGGCTCCCAGGCACTGCGCCACCATGTAGAGGAGGGCGCGGACCAGCGAGACCTTGCGCGCCAAGAACAGCCCCAGCGTCACCGCCGGGTTGATGTGCCCACCTGCATGCGCCACATCGCCCACACGAGCGCCGTCAGCAAATGCATACTTACCGTAGAGACTGCAAGCGACGAGTACTGTCGCAAAGCAAAGGGACGAACCGGAGATGCCGGCGGTGCAGTAGACGAGAATAAAGATCATGCCGCCGAAGGCCCACGCGATGCCGAGGATCCCGACGCCGCTACACGCGGCGTCGGCCGGGTTCACGTTGGGGTCCGACTGGTGCTTGTACCCGATCACCGTCGCCACCGTGACGTACAGGAACAGCATCGTCGCGACGAACTCCGCGATCGCCGCGCGGTACAACGACCACTTGGTCAGCTCCTCCGCGTCGAAGAGCGGCGCCGGCGGTGGGTCGGTGTAGTCCTTGCCCCCGTACTCGCCGCGTCCTGCCACCTCAGTATCCTTCGCCATCGATGCAGTTGCGAACCAGAGGACAAGTAGTAGCACTTCTAAGCTGTGCGCTTGGAAGGAGGGAGACTTGGAGCTATTTATGGGCCATGGGTGACGAACAGTAGCAGCAGGAGAGCTGGTTCTCTCCGTGCAATCTTGCTACCGATGGATTGAGGTTTAGGGTTATAATATGCCGCCCCTGACCGACCAAATCCTCATCGGTGGATCATCATCGCAGTTCATCAACCCATTGTCGGCCCCACCACGCAGTACTCTTCCAAGCCAGATGCTCCACCACCGCCGTTACGTGAGAGGGATGCTATGCCTGTGTCGGCTGTGTCGTTTCTTCCATTGATGGAAGTAATGGTAGCAGGGTATGGCAAAGGCTAGGTGCTCGTAGGAATCTCACACAGACGCAGGTGACCGGTGATATGACCGATTAAAGGCGAAGCACTGTGATCAACCCAACTTTCTCGAGGACGGTTACTATTCACAGCCCGTTTATCCACGTGGGTAAAAGGGGACCACCAGTTTAAGAAACGAGCGAAATAAGAGAGAGCCACGTGGATGGCTCAAGAGCTAGTGGCGGTCGGCGGCGCTCGGACACGGAACCAATCCGGGGCTCGATAGTTTAGATTTTGCTGTTGGATTTTTGCGTCGGTTAAGTTGGTTTGTGGCCCGCGTTTAATAGGCGGTGAGGAGGTGGCATCATCGACGTCGCCCGTCTCATCTCCAGAGTATTCCAGCTACAAAAACTCCGCCCTCGAGTTACCCAAAAATGCATATAGGTTCCGCACGAGGTGTACAATTTTTAATGTCAGATGATGATCCCTCCAAATTCAACATCCAAGACTTATTTAGGTTTCCAGATCACCAAAACCCTTTTATTGATCTTATGAATTAGGTTGCCATCTTGGTGGTGAAATAAGGGCTGGACTAGAAGAATCTTAATTAATTATATAGATCATTTTGAGAAAAAATTTTTACTCTGTTGAAAAAAATCCTGAGGAAAATCTTTCCTCCTAACTTGTTGTATAAATAGAAGAAGAACATGTGAATACAATCAGGCTTCTTCAGTAATTTCGGAACTTGCACGTGAAGATGGATCGTGCAGATTAGACTTGAGAGGACTCCACTGCAGCTGCCTCCCAACCGTCAAGCTCTAAAATCTAAACCATGCGATGTGCATTTGCTTACAGCTTCATCTGGAACCCAGTAATCTTTCTCCTCATTAGCAGGTTTTATCAAGCTTCCCCGCGGGACTCAATCGCAGTAGCCTCTCAAATCTTGGCTTGTGGATCTCGACTCCATCTCAGTCGCTCCCCCTCTCCGTCGCTGCTCCCACCATAACTGCACCTGGCGTCGCCATCAGGCCTCCTTTGAAGCTGAACAAGGGCCACCATGCCACACCCTCTTCTCCTCCCTGCACCGACGGGATTCTTTATTGTCGCCTTTCCTCTACCTCTTGCTGCAGAAGCAGAGCTGACGTAGCCTCACAACTGCTCCCCAGCCAGCGATCTCTCCTCCTCGTTCCTGTATCTCGCTCGAGTGAGAAGTGCCGCTGCCACCATCCTGCTACACAACCATCGCTGCCTTCCTGCGGCAACAGGAACAATTGCAGTTCTTCTTCAACGATTCTCCTCCAGGAACGAAGGAACTGGGACGAGTAACAAGCCACAACAGCCCTCTACCGTAGCAACTTTCGCTGCATCTGCTGCTGCTGCTTCCCTCTGCATTGAGACCGATGGAGCTCTTCCACTATACGCCTAATCGATGTAGATTTCTCCCACTACAGTTTCCTTGAGCATTGCTACAGCTTCCTAATCGCCACAGCTGCAGCCGCTGCATTTTCCTTGAGCATCACTGCAGCTTCCTCATCGCTACAGCTTCCGCCGCAGCCGTAGCCACAGCCACTGCCTCTTGCTTCCCTCTATCGCAGCCGCAGTAACTGCAGTTTCCTTGAGCATCGCTGCAGCTTCCACCGCAGCCACAGCTGCAGCATCTCGCTTCCGCTGCATTTTCCTTGAGCATCGCTGCAGCTTCCACCGCAGCCACAGCTGCAGCCGCTGCATTTTCCTTGAGCATCACTGCAGCTTCCTCATCGCTACAGCTTCCGCCGCAGCCGTAGCCACAGCCACTGCCTCTTGCTTCCCTCTATCGCAGCCGCAGTAACTGCAGTTTCCTTGAGCATCGCTGCAGCTTCCACCGCAGCCACAGCTGCAGCCGCTGCATTTTCCTTGAGCATCGCTGCAGCTTCCACCGCAGCCACAGCTGCAGCATCTCGCTTCCCTCTATTGTAGCCGCCGCAGCTACAGCCACAGTCATAGCAATTGCTCTTCTTACTCATTTCCTCCCCCATTTCCTCCATCTTCCATGAAGTACTGCTCTCCCATTTCCTCCACCTTTTATGAAGTACTGCTAAAAAAAGAAAAAAAAAAGGGGGGCTGTGATGTCTTTATTATCTTCTTCTGATATTCCAGTTCCTATTTCTGCAAGGATTCACACTTCTTCTCCTACATGGCTTATCTCCATCAATGCTGTCACGCTAATCCTTTTCAAGTTATCAAAGGGTGGCAACTATGCGTCGCAGTCGCAGCCGCTGCAGTTTCCTTGAGCATCACTGCAGCTTCCTCATCGCTATAGCTTCTGCCGCAGCCGCTGCCTCTTGCTTCCCTCTATCACAGCCGCAACAATTGCAGTTTCCTTGAGCATCACTGTAGCTTCCATCGCAGCCACAGTCGCAGCATCTCGCTTCCCTCTATTGTAGCCGCCGCAGCTACAGCCACAGCCACAACCATAGCCACAGCAATTGTTCTTCTTACTCATTTCCTCCCCCATTTCCTCCATCTTCCATGAAGTACTGCTCTCCCATTTCCTCCACCTTTTATGAAGTACTGCTAAAAAAAGAAAAAAAAAAGGGGGGCTGTGATGTCTTTATTATCTTCTTCTGATATTCCAGTTCCTATTTCTGCAAGGATTCACACTTCTTCTCCTACATGGCTTATCTCCACAGCTTCCTCATCGCTATAGCTTCTGCCGCAGCCGCTGCCTCTTGCTTCCCTCTATCACAGCCGCAACAATTGCAGTTTCCTTGAGCATCACTGTAGCTTCCATCGCAGCCACAGTCGCAGCATCTCGCTTCCCTCTGTTATAGCCGCTGCAGCTACAGCCACAGCCACAACCATAGCCACAGCAATTGTTCTTCTTACTCATTTCCTCCCCCATTTCCTCCATCTTCTATGAAGTACTGTTCTCCCATTTCCTCCACCTTTTATGAAGTACTGCTAAAAAAAAAGGAACAAAAAGAAGGGGGGTTGCGATGTCTTTGTTATCTTCTTCTGATATTCCAGTTCCTATTTCTGCAGGGACTCACAGTTCTTCTCCTACAGGGCTTATCTCCTCTAATACTGCCACGCTAATCCTTTTCAAGTTATCAAAGGGTGGCAACTATGCGTCCTGGCGGTCTCAATTTTCTAATCTCTTATTTGGATACGACTTGCTAGGCTACGTTGACGGCTCCTTTAGTTGTCCGCCAACTATGCTCAACATTCCCGGAGAACCTAGTCCAGTACCTAATCTAGCTTATAAACTGTGGCTACGTCAAGATCATCTCATCCTCCAAGTTATTCAAGCCTCAATTGTTGGATCCGTCGCTCCATTAATTTCTGCATGTGTGACTGCTGTCGATGTGTGGTCTAAACTGTAAACAACCTTGGTGAATCATTCGCATACTTGCAAGCTCAGTCTTCTATCCAAGTTGATGACAACCAAATAAGAGGGAAGTACTATCACTGATTATCTACAAAATATCAAAGTTATCATTGATGACTTGGCTTTGATAGGTCATTCCCTATGTGATGAGGAGATTATCATCCATACCCTAAATGGTCTTAGAGACGACTACAAGGAATTGGCGATTGCAATTCGGGCATGCGACTCGCCAGTCTCCTTTGAAAAATGTTAAATCTCAAATTTTGATGATGAAATCAATTGATGGGTTAATTGATCTAATCCATATTATTGAGTAAAGTGTGCATGATTAACTATGATAGCCTGAAAACATAAAGCAATGAAACTGAAGTCAAGTTTGATGGGTGTTTGAGAGTCCGAAGATTCGTCGGAGATGCTGCCGGAGCCAACCAAGAAGAAATCGGGGACTTGTCGGAGTTTTTAGAAGTCCGCCAAAGAGATCGTCGGAGGTTCACGGAGATCACCGAGAAGGCTCGGCTACTCGCTGAACTCATCACAAAATCGAGAGCCTGCTGGGAGTCCGTCGGAAGAAATCCGAGGATATATCGGAAGTCCGCCAGAAGATCGCCGAAAAGCTCGCTAGAAGGAAACTCGACAACTTGCTTAGGACTATATTTTTAATTGTGTAGTTTGCATGTAATTAGGGTTAAGATTAAGGGTTAATCCTATAACCCGGTTATGGGTCAATTGGGACCGAGTTCGGACTGGTTTGGGCCAAGTTTGGAGCCCAACCAGTAAGCTGAAGTAGTGCAGGCGGTGGCACCGCCCAGAGCCTGAAGTATCAGGCAGTGGTACCACCGGACTGGGCGGTGGCACCGCCCAGCACCCGAGAGTTCGGGCGGTGGCACCGCCCAGAACCCGAGAGTTCCGGCGGTGGCACCGTCAGAACACTGTCAATGTGGAAATTGATAGGCGGTGGCACCGCTAGTCACTGGTCAATATGACATTGACAGGCGGTGGCACCGCCAGCCTTAGAAACCTAAGAGAATTTAAAATTTGGAGCCCAAATTTGAATCCTCTTAGGGCCTATAAATACCCCTCAATTCTCAGTAGAGAATATAACTTTTGAGAAGCAATATATTGAGATAAAAGCCTTAGTAAAGTCTTTAGCAAGTCTTATTTTCAATTGCTTGAGTGTTCACCTCCTTTTTCATTAAAACTTTGTAAGAGTGTGAACCACTTGTAAAAAGTTGTAAGAGGGGTATTTGTCCTTCCCCTTCAAAGTGATTTGCTAGTAGAAGTTGGGAGTCTCATCGAAGAAGGCTTCACAAATGGATGTAGGTCATTTTGACCGAACCACTTTAAAATTAGCATGTTCTCTGGTTTGCATTTACTTATTGCTCTTTATCTTACTGCAAATCTTCATACGTGCTTTACTTCTAGATTACTTTTGCTGCACACATTTACGAACACGCTTTCAAGTTAAGCACTTCCGAGTTCGGTTTTATCGTACGAAAATTTTTCCAAAATCGACGTTTTAATCCGCTGCACTAATTCAACCACCCCCCTCTTAGTGCCGCTCCGATCCTAACAATTGGTATCAGAGCGAGGCTCACTCTCATATTTGGTTTAATACCCAAGAGAGATGGCTTACTCTGGCATGCATGAGGGTCACTCTATTACACGTCCACCTATGTTTAATGGGTCGGATTATACGTATTGGAAGACTTGTATGAGGATCTTCCTCATTTCCATGGATTTCGAGCTTTGGACTATTGTCGAAAATGGATTTCAAAAATCTTCTCTTCCGATGAGCGAATGGAATGAATCGGAGAAGAAGGTTTTTGCTTTAAACACAAAGGCTATGAATGCCTTGTTTTGTGCACTAGACAAAAATAAATTTAATCACGTTTCAATTTGTGATTCAACTTTTGATATTTGGAGAACTCTTGAGGTCACTCATGAAGGCACTAGCCGAGTGAAAGAGTCCAAAATCAACATTCTTGTGCACTCTTACGAACTTTTCCGAATGAAACCAAGTGAGTCCATCGGAGACATGTACACCCGTTTCACGGATGTCATCAATGGACTCAAAGCTCTTGGTAAAGATTTTTCTAACTTTGAACTAGTAACTAAAATCTTAAGATCCCTCCCAAAAAGTTTGGATCCAAAAGTTACGGCCATTCAAGAGGCCAAGGACCTTAAAACGTTTCCTCTTGAAGAACTTATTGGGTCTCTAATGACCTATGAAATGACATGTCATGCTCATGAAGAGCTCGAGAACCCCCTTCCAAAGAACAGGAAGGATATGGCTCTTACATCACAAGAAGACCACTTGAAAGGAACATCAAGTGATGAGGACAATGACGATGACATTGCATTTTTAACTCAAAATTTTTTTAAATTTATAAGAAAGAACAAATTTAAAAATAACACCAAAAATAAACTTGAACATAAAAAGGATCAAGTAATATGCTACGAATGCAAGAAGCCAAGACACTTCAAAAATGAATGCCCCCAAGCCAAGAAGATGCAACCAAAGAAGAAGAAGTCTTTAAAGACGACTTGGGATGATTCAAGTAATTCAGAAAGCGAAGAAGCTACCAACAAAAAGGAGGCAAACTTTGCGCTAATAGCTTTAGGAGAAGAGGTATGTGATTTAATTAATGAAGATTTATCTTTTGATGAACTTTCTATCACTTTTCACGAATTATTTGATGAGTGTAGAACTATTAGTAAGAAGTTTAATCTTTTAAAGAAAGAGCATGTTTTACTTCAAAATAAGCTTGATAGTCTTCAAACTTCTCTATGCTCTAAGTGCGAACACTTAGAAGCAACAAAAAATGAAAATTTGCTACTTAAAGAGACCTTAAACAAGTTTAAGGTCGGTAGCAAGGGATTGGACATGATCCTTGCAAACAAGGGTTATGTCGCAAATAGAAGTGGAATTGGTTTTGTGAGAGGATCTCATCAAAATCCTACTACTTTCATTAAAGGACCCACATTACACATTTTACCTTGTTTGAAATGTAACTTTTGTTGTAAATCTGGATATGTTGCTTACAAATGTCCATTTAGGAAAATTAGTTCACATAAGTTGATATGGGTTCCTAAAGGAACTATTAATACTTCAATGATGAATAACAAAATTGGTAGATCAATTTTTGATGCACCCAAAATCAAATGGGTACCTAAAAACCATCCTCTTTTGTAGACAAACCTATAAGCTAGGAGCAAGAGATGGTATCTTGATAGTGGATGCTCAAGACACATGACTGGAGATCCATCTCATTTCTCTATGCTCGCTAGCAAAGAAGGGTATGTCACCTTTGGAGACAACAACAAAGGCAAAATCATTGGCAAAGGAACCATAGGTAACAAATCATGTTTTTCAATTAATGATGTATTACTAGTTGATGGATTAAAACATAATCTATTAAGTATTAGTCAATTATATGATAAAGGTTATATTGAAAAACCAAACAATAACTTGTCAATGATTGCTATAAAACAAAATAATGTCTACACCATCAACCTTGATGAACTAAGTAATGAAATGTGCTTCTCCGCTTTAAGTGATGATGCTTGGCTTTGGCATAAGAGATTAGGCCATGTAAGTATGAAACTAATATCTAAGATCTCATCTAGATAATTAGTACGAGGGATTCCCAATATGAAGTTTGTTAAGGACAAAGTATGTGATGCGTGTCAGCTAGGTAAACAAATAAAAATTAGTTTCAAACCAAAAAATCAAATTAGCACTACTAGACCATTACAATTGATCCATTTGGACTTATTTGGACCAATTGACACAACAAGTCTAGGAGGAAGCAAATATGCTTTTGTAATTGTTGATGACTATACTAGATACACTTGGACCTATTTCTTGGCTCACAAAAGTGATTATTTCAAATGTTTCTCTAAATTTTGTAAACTCACTCAAAATGAAAAAGGCTTTATGATTTTATCAATTCGGAGTGATCACGGTGGTGAATTTCAAAACTGTGACTTCCAAAGTTTTTGTAAAGTTAATGGATATAACCACAACTTCTTCACTCCAAGAAATCCTCAACAAAATGGAGTAGTTGAAAGAAAAAATAGAAACCTACAAGAAATAGCAAGAACTATGTTGAATGAACATAGTCTACCCAAGTATTTTTGGGCCGAAGCCGTGAATACGGCTTACCATATCATGAATAGGGTTCTAATAAAACCATCTCTATTAAAAACTCCCTATGAATTGTGGAATAACAAAAAACCAAATGTTTCTTATTTTAAAGTTTTCGGTTGCAAATGCTTTGTTTTAAATGAAAAGGATGCCTTAGGAAAATTTGATGCTAAATCTAATGAAGGCATCTTTCTTGGTTACTCTTCCATTTCTAAGGCTTTTCATATTTTTAACAAAAGAACCTTAGTTATAAAAGAGTCTATTCATGTAGTTTTTAATGAAATTTTCGAGTTAAAGAAAAATGATTTTGATGATGATCTTGGTTTTGATAATTTGAATTTAAAGGATCCCCCTCCTCAAAATAGCAACTTGGATGCATCTTGTTCCGAAATTTCCTTACCCAAGGAATGAAAGTATGTAGATACTCATCCAAAGGAGTAAATTATAGGAGATACATCAAAAGGGGTTCAAACTCGTTCTTCCTTCAAGAATTTTTGTGCTAACGCCGCCTTCCTTTCTCAAATCGAACCTAAATGCATTGACGAGGCCTTGAAAGATGATTCTTGGGTCATTGCAATGCAAGAGGAATTAAATCAATTTGAGAGGAATGAGGTATGGAAGCTTGTTCCTAGAACTAGTGACCATTTAGTTATTGGTACTAAATGGGTCTTTAGAAACAAGCAAGATGAATGTGATATCATGGTTAGAAACAATGCTAGATTAGTGGTCAAAGGTTTCAACCAAGAAGAAGGTATCGACTATGAAGAAACCTTCGCTCCTGTGGCAAGATTAGAAGCCATTAGGATGCTCCTTGCCTATGCTAGTAGTAATGATTTTAAACTATTTCAAATGGATGTCAAAAGTGCCTTCTTGAATGGTCTTATTTCTGAAGAAGTATATGTCGAACAACCTCCCGGATTTAAAAATTCTCTACTTCCTAATCATGTATTCAAATTGACTAAGGCTCTCTATGGCTTGAAACAAGCTCCTAGAGCTTGGTATAAAAGGCTTAATTCCTTTCTTATTTTAAATAATTTTACCAAAGGTAAGGTTGATACTACATTGTTTATCAAACACTTTGAAAATAATTTTCTTATTGTGCAAATTTATGTTGATGATATTATTTTTGGTTCTTCGGATGAATCACTATATGAATCATTTGCCAAGCGTATGAGTCATGAATTTGAAATGAGTTTAATGGGTGAATTAACTTTCTTTTTAGGATTGCAAATCAAACAACTTAGTGATGGTATATTTCTTAACCAATCTAAATATACATTAGAATTGTTAAAACGATTTAAGATAGATGGTTCAAAAGCAATAAACACTCTTATGAGTACTTCGACTAAGTTAGATATGAATGAAAATAGTGAAAATTTCGATCAAAAAACGTATAGGGGAATGATAGGTAGTCTACTCTATCTCACCGCGACTAGACCGGATATTATGTTTAGTGTAGGACTTTGTGCTAGGTTTCAATCTAATCCTAAATTATCTCATCTTAAGAGTGTTAAAAGAATATTTAGATATCTTAAAGGAACTCCAAATTTAGGATTGTGGTATCCGAAATCCGATAAATTCGATTTAATAGCTTATGCAAATGTCGATTTTGGCGGATGCATGATAGATCGAAAAAGCACATCCGGAATATGCCAATTTTTAGGACATGCACTTATTTCTTGGACTTCCAAGAAACAAAATTCAGTTACACGATCTACGGCAGAAGCCGAATACATTGCTGCAAGTGCATGTTGTGCACAAGTTATTTGGATGAAGAATACATTAGAAGACTATGAAATTCACTTGAAAAACATTCCCATAAAATGTGATAGTACAAGTGTCATATGTCTTACCAAAAATCCAATTCAGTATTCTAGAACTAAGCATATCGACGTTAGTTCATACGCGATCATGTCCTTAACAACATGTCGTTCTAGAGTTTATTGACACAAAGCATCAACTAGTAGACATTTTTACAAAAGCCTTAAACAAAGACCAATTTGAATTCATTAGAAGGGAACTAGGCATGTTAAATTATCCCTAAGAATAAGCTTGTTTGAATGTATTTTCCGAAAAGTTTTTTTTCATTCTCTTTCCGTTCTTTCGTGGATTTGATTTCCTCCTTCTCTTTCGATTCCAAATGACATATTAAAGTACAAAGATCCTATCCTATCTTGAGCCAAACACCTCTAAAAAATAAAAAAAAGGGAAAGAAAGGAATTTTTCTCCCTTCCGTGGCATGCCAGCGATGGCACCACCAGAACCGGTGGTAGCACCGCCTAAGCGCTCGGTCGCTAGGCGGTGGCACCGCTCGGACCACCGGCTCGGATTGGTGGTGGCACCGCCCGAGATCCCCTTTATAAAAAGGGTTAGGGCCAGCGGTGGAACCGCCCCCCAACCTATGAGAGATTGGTTCAAGCTCGCCTCACAACCTCTCTAACCCTCAATTCTAACCTTTAGAAGCCTAGGAGAGGGATTCTTGTTGGTTCAAGCTCTTCATCTTTCAAGAAATTCTCCATAAGGTAAAATCTGAAATCTTTCTTCCTCTTCTCATTATTTTGCTTACTCTTCATAGTTTCATATTCTTGATCTATCATCTTGTCTAGATAATAGCTCCCAAGAGATCAACAAATCAAAAGGGAAAAGGGTTGAAGGAGATCATATGACCAAAATCTTTTTAGATCTAAAGAAGTAGCACTTAGATTTTCAAATTTTGAAACAAGAACTATACATAAGGGTAAACACATTGATCTAAATGAACTAGGAAACCTAGAACCCATTAGGTGGTTTGCACATTTAGATACCTTACCTCTCCTGGGGGGGGGGGGGGGGGGGGGGGGGGGGGGGGGGGGGGGGGGGGGGGGGGGGGGGGGGGGGGGGGGGGGGGGGGGGGGGGGGGGGGGGGGGGGGGGGGGGGGGGGGGGGGGGGGGGGGGGGGGGGGGGGGGGGGGGGGGGGGGGGGGGGGGGGGGGGGGGGGGGGGGGGGGGGGGGGGGGGGGGGGGGGGGGGGGGGGGGGGGGGGGGGGGGGGGGGGGGGGGGGGGGGGGGGGGGGGGGGGGGGGGGGGGGGGGGGGGGGGGGGGGGGGGGGGGGGGGGGGGGGGGGGGGGGGGGGGGGGGGGGGGGGGGGGGGGGGGGGGGGGGGGGGGGGGGGGGGGGGGGGGGGGGGGGGGGGGGGGGGGGGGGGGGGGGGGGGGGGGGGGGGGGGGGGGGGGGGGGGGGGGGGGGGGGGGGGGGGGGGGGGGGGGGGGGGGGGGGGGGGGGGGGGGGGGGGGGGGGGGGGGGGGGGGGGGGGGGGGGGGGGGGGGGGGGGGGGGGGGTGGTTGCACATTTAGATACCTTACCTCTCCTACAAATCAATGAACCAATTTATCTAGGTTAGTTAGGCTATTTTATGCAAACTTGTGTGTGGACAACGAAAGCCTAAGTACTTACCTTTTAGGAACACAGATTAGAATCTTTGATAGTACTATTTGTGAACTAATTGGAATTACTGAAAAGGATAGTGGTTGTTACTTTAAAACAAATGGGATGTCAATGTGATCGAAGCAACTTACTCCGAAGCCTTAGAAACTATCTTTGAAAATCCGAACTCAAGCATGATACCCAAGAGTTGCGAGCACCTATTACCCTTTAACTCTAAAATTCTTCATCACATCATGACTAGCATACTACTTCCGAAGCAATTTCATCTTGATGAAATGAGTCAAATAGAGCTAAGCACCATGTACTGGATTATAACCGGACAAAATAATTACTTTGGATACTTAATCCAGCAACACATGCAGGATATAATAGCTAAAGACCCACCATATGGGGGGTTAATTACTTAATTAATACTTGCCCATAATATTAGTGTCTCGCTTAATGAAGAAATAATTCAAGTTGATCATTTTAACACTATCAGTAAGAATATACTGAAAAGACTTAGGTGCATATTTAGCAATGGTATATGGGTTAAACAACCTAGAAGGACTGATCCAATTCCCCTACCAGTAGAATACCCCGAAACACCAATTTTTAGGGGAAATGAATCTCCTCCTCCTAGTCCTTTTGGTGCAGCACCTTCAGCTCCTGCTTTATCTTCTGAAGAACTCATAATGATAGAATTGTATCAGATCAAATCACAATAAGACCAACTTAAATCACAGCAAGAGCAAATTCAAATTCAACAAATCGAAATTTTGAAGAAACTACGACAAATGAATCAAAAAATAGATGTCATGTATAAGAACTATGAATTTTCTCCTAAAGATTAATCGATATTCCTTCTTATACAATTCTTATATGCTTACTCTTAATGCCAAGTTAAAGTTTTGTATGACAGCCATGCTTCTTAATCAGATGAATTTTGAATGAAAGCTGAATTTTTTTTTGAATTCTAGATAAGTGCTGATTTGTTTTATGAGATGAATTTTGGATAGATGCTGAATTTTGTATGATCGAACTTAAGGTTGGATTTCTTTTCTAATGATTTTATGATCACAAATTCTCCGCTTAAATTCACATCTCTTTTTTGTTGATGATAAAGGGGGAGAAGAATGAGCAAAAGATGAAAAGATGACTTGTGATGACTTGACATATATAAATTGCAAAAGTGAAAATGTCTAATACGCATCAATAGCATGACTTATATGAATTGCAAATGCTTGTATAATGCAAATGTCTTATATACATCACAAAATTCTTTGAGAATATCGCAAGATTGATTGATCATATGAAATCATGTCTTACACTTATATCATGCAATTCATGTTGAAAATTCTTATCTCTTGTTGAAGTGATCATTTAACTTGAAAATGATTTTCATAACTTGAAATGATGAGAAATACAAAGTTTCGTATTTGCTCATGCTTAAAGAGAATAATGATAAGTTCAACGGATAGAACTTATCAATTCAAGCTTGAATTCAAAAAATTGAATTCAAGTGTTTTTAGTTTTTTCATAATATGGCATATAGATAGGGGGAGTTATGTTTAACTCCAGCATCAATTGATTGTCATCATAAAAAATGGAGAGATTGTTAAATCTCAAATTTTGATGATGAAATCAATTGATGGGTTAATTGATCTAATCCATATTATTGAGTTAAGTGTGCAGGATTAACTATGATAGCCTGAAAACATAAAGCAAGGAAACTGAAGTCAAGTTTGATAAGTGTTTAAGAGTCTGAAGATTCATCGGAGATGCTACCGGAGCCAACCGAGAAGAAATCGGGGACTTGTTGGAGTTTTCGGAAGTCTGCCAAAGAGATCGTCGGAGGTTCGTGGAGATCACCAAGAAGGCTCGGCTACTCGCTGAACTCGTCACAAAATCGAGAGCCTGCTAGGAGTTCGCAGGAAGAAATCCGAGGATATATCGGAAGGGACTATGTTTTTAATTGTGTAGTTTGCATGTAATTAGGGTTAGGATTAAGGGTTAATCCTATAACCTGGTTAGGGGCCAATTGGGCCCGAGTTCGGACTGGTTTGGGCCAAGTTTGAAGCCCAACCAGTAAGCTGAAGTAGTGCAAGCGGTGGCACCGCCTAGAGCCTGAAGTATCAGGCGGTGGTACCGCTGGCACCCGAGAGTTCGGGCGGTGGCACCGCCCAGAACCCAAGAGTTCTGACAGTGGCATCGCCAAAACACTGTCAATGTGGAAATTGACAGGCGGTAGCACCGCCAGCCTCGGAAACCCAAGAGAATTCAAAATTTGGAGCCCAAATTTGAATTCTCTTAGGGCCTATAAATATCCCTCAATTCTCAGCAAAGAATACAACTTTTGAGAAGCAATAGATTGAGATAAAAGCCTTAGCAAAGTCTTTAGCAAGTCTTATTTTCAATTGCTTGAGTATTCACCTCCTTCTTTCTCGTTGAAACTTTGTAAGAGTATGAACCACTTGAAAAAAGTTGTAAGAGGGGTATTTGTCCTTCCCCTTCAAAGTGATTTGCTAGTAGAAGTTGGGAGCCTCATCGAAGAAGGTTTCGTAAGTGGATGTAGGTCATTTTGACCGAACCACTTTAAAATTGGTGTGTTCTCTGGTTTGCATTTACTTATTATTCTTTACCTTACTGCAAATCTTCATACGTGCTTTACTTCTAGATTACTTTTGTTGCACACATTTACGAACACGTTTTCAAGTTAAGCACTTCCGAGTTCGGTTTTTATCATACGAAATTTTTTCCAAAACTGACGTTTTAATCCGCTGCACTAATTCACCCCACCCCCCCCTCCCCTCTTAGTGCCACTCCAATCCTAATAAAGAACTCTATGACAAGTTAACTGACTATGAGATGTATTTGAAGCGTGTGAACAAACTGCCCGGACCGTCTATCACAGCTCAAGTCAGTTATAAGTCTAAGAGGAAGAACATTCGGTATCCTCTGAACATCACTAAAGGTATTCTTGATCCTATAAGTCCTATGCAACACCCCCCTTATCCTCCTAATCATAACCTCTCACAAAGTGGCAACTCCAATACTCGTTCGCCTTAGCATCCTACCCCTTCAAGCCAACAATGATGGGTCATCTGCCAGCTGTATGATAAAATCAGACACTTTGCTAAAGTTTGTTGGTCTCGACCCCGCCTTCCTGCTCCGTCAAACTGGCCTCAGGCAAATCTCCTTACTACTCCAATAACTAGCCAGCCCAATTGGATTATAGACTTTGAAGCCTCCCATCACATCACCTCTAATCTTCATAATTTGTCTCTCCACAATCCCTATGGTGGCGATGAAGATATTATCATCGGTGACGATAAAATCCTTCCTATAACTCATACTAGTTCCACAAAGCTTACTTCTGATACTACCACATTTACACTCGATGATATTTTATGTGCCCCTAATATTAAACATAACCTTATTTTTGTTTCTCAATTTTGTAAAAATATCAATACTTCAATTGAATTCTTTCCTGATTCCTTTCTTGTTAAGAACTTGAGCACGGGGGCATCCTTGGTCCAGGGCCCAAAAAGAGGCAACATTTATGAATGGTCGTCAGCTCCACAAATAATCCAACCTAATGTTCATTCTTTCGTTGCGGCTCTAGTTGATGTGTAGCATCGTCGTCTTGGTCATCCCTCATCCCTTATTCAGCAAAAATTACTTTCTCATTTCTCTATTCCAATTTTTAAATCACATAGTTCTAAATCGCATTGTGATGCATGTCTTAGTAATAAAAATCATCGACAGCCATTTGGCTTATCTTTCATTTTCACCTCTAAATCATTTGAAATTATTTATACAGATGTTTGGGGCCCTGCTCCAATCTTGTCTTTTGATAAATTCAGAATTTATGTCATTTTTATCGATCACTTCACTAAGTACACATGGTTATATCCTCTTCACCATAAATCTGATATTTCGACCATCTTTCCCACTTTCAAAAGTTGGTCAAAAATCACTTTTAGTCTACCATTAAAACGGTTTACTCTGATGGGGGCGGTGAATATCAAGCCTTGGCGTCTTATCTCTCAGCTTGTGGTATTCAATACCTCAAGTCTACCCCGCATACTATTCAACTTGTTGGCTCCGCCAAATGCAAACATCGACATATAGTAGAAACTGGGCTCACACTTCTCCATCAAGCCTCCATGCCTTTAAACTTTTGGACGATAGCCTTTCAAATTGTCGTCTACCTTATTAATAGAATGCCTACGCCAATCATACAATACTAGTCCCCCTTTGACACACTATTTCACAAACCCCTAAACCTTCGTAAACTCAAAGTATTTAGTTATCTATGTTATCCATGGTTGCGCCCCTATACCTCTCATAAGTTAACATCACGATTTAATCCTTGCGTTTTTATAAGTTACTTTCTTGAACATAATGCTTTTCGCTGTTATAATCTCCACACTCACAAAATTTTTATCTCACATCACATTATTTTTGTTGAATCTATCTTCCTTTTTCAAAATCATACCTCTCCTACCATGCAGACCACCTCATTAACCATTTCTCATTGGAGTATATCTCCAATCCAACCGGACGAGCTTCCCATGACATCGTCCAGTTCTGATCCACACTATTCTACTCCTCCGGATCAACAATTGCCCATTCCCTCCATTCCTAATCCACTTCTTTCTTCTCCGACTATTGGGGTACTTGGTTCAGGATCACAATCGTTATCTTTAACTCCTTCTCGGCCAAGTGACCTTGATGTACCTCCATCTGACACAGCCTATGTCAATGACTCTCAATTACTTCCTCCAATAGCACAACCTCATAGTCTCATAGTCTCCAACCATCCTATGATCACACGCTCTAAGAATGGTATTTTCAAACCGCATCAAGTCCTTGATCTTCATGCTATCATGGATTCCTCATCCACCACCGTTGAACCCATCACCTTCACTCAAGTCCAAAAATCTCCGCATTAGCATACCACCATATGTGAGGAATATAATGCCCTTCTCCATAACTCAACATAGGATCTATTACCCTTTCATCATACACAAAATATCATCGGGTGTAAGTGGGTTTTTCGAGTTAAGCGAAACCCCGATGACTCTATTGCCCGATATAAGACACGCCTCGTCACCAAAGGGTTTTATCAAAGACCTGGAGTTGATTTCACTAAGACATTCAGTCCCATTGTTAAGCTCACTACAATCAAACTTATCCTGAGTCTGACCACCATTAAGAGCTAGCAATTATGCCAATTGGATGTTAATAATGCCTTTTTACAGGGGACTCTAACTGAAGATGTTTTTATACAACAACCTCCTAGTTTCACTCATCCTTAGTATTCAAGGCATGTCTACAAACTTTGAAAAACTATTTATGGATTTTGTTAGGCTCCAAGGGCTTAGTACACTGAACTTGGCTCTTTTTTTACTTCAGTTGGCTTTCTCAACTCTAAATCTGATTCATCGTTATTTTTAAGACAACACACCATAGCAACACAATATATATTCTGGTTTATGTGGATGACATAATTGTCACAGGCAACAATCCCATAGAAATCCAAGCGTTCATCAAATAGTTGGCAGATCAATTCTCGCTAAAAAATCTAGGACCCGTGAACTACTTTCTGGGTGTCGATGCTACATTTACATCTTCCGATCTCTTTCTGTCATAAAGAAAGTATATTCAAGATTTATTATTAAAAACAAACATGCAGGATGTAAATGTAGTTACAACTCCTTTATCTACTAATGGTTCTCTCAAATTATCTAATGGAAGTCCTATTACGGAACCCACTCAATACCAATAAGTCGTTGGTTCCCTACAGTACTTAGCTCTCACCCATCCCAATATCTCATTTGCAGTCAATAAATTATCACAGTTTATGCAAAGGTCATCTACTATGCATTGGTCTACGGTCAAACGAATCCTACGATATATTAAAGGGATCCTTAATCATGGTGTCTTTATTCGTAAACACTCTCCACTTCAGCTTTATGCCTTTACCGATGCTGATTGGGCAGACAACTTTAATGATCGAACATCCACATTGAAGTATATTATCTTCCTTGGCGTTAATGTAATCAGTTGAAGTTCTAAGAAGCAAAAGACAGTCGCACGATTGATAAATGAAACTGAATAGCATGTCATCGCCATTGCTACTGCAGAACTTAATTGGGTCACAAATCTGCTCAAAGAACTCAACATCAACTTCATTCCTACAATATATTGTCACAATATCGGAGCTACCTATCTGTGTGCTAATATGGTGTTACACTCCCACATGAAACATATTGCTATTGACTTCCATTTTGTGCGAGATCAAGTTGTCCGTCGTCAAGTACGAGTATCTCATGTCCATTCGGCTGATCAGTTAGCCGACTCACTCACGAAGCCTCTCATTCGTCATCTTTTTGCATTACATCAATCCAAAATTGATATCTTTGATAGGAGCATCATCTTGCAGGGTATGATAAAATTTTCTTAACTATATGAGAAAATCTCTCTATTCTGTTGAGAGAAATCTACTAATTTATTGAGGAAAAATTTTCCTCCTAATCTGTATAAATAAAAGAGGCTTTCTTTTCTATTGACGAACCAACGATTAATTAAATCCGTTTGTGTTGTTCCTGGGCATAGAAAACGGCAGATACAAACGGGCCTCTCTTTGTGCGAGTCCAGTAATCTTAACTAGTCATGCCGATGATCCATGGCGGACGGAGATCAAATGCGCAGTCCATGAACATGCTGACACACAAGCAGAGGAGGACTAGATATGGGAGGGAGCTCCAAGAAAGGTCCTGCTTCCTTAATACCAAAGCTCTGTTGCCACTCAGAGACAGCTATTAATCGCATTAAGAAACAAGATGAGAGAGAGAGGTGAAGCGCATCGATAAGCTTGACGGCTGGTTCCCAAAGTTCACTCGATTATTACTTGTCAGTTGTAAAGAAGCCAAACCACGATTTGTCCGAAATCCAAGGCTGGATTCTCCGAGAATAACGTACTGTTTGGATAGCTCTCGGGAGAACCCATTATGTAGATGTTTAACTTTCTGCAGAGTTCTCTCTCTCTCTCTCTCTCTCTCTCTCTCTCTCTCTCTCTCCAATGCTAATTCTTTAAAGCATGACAACGATGCTCGAACTCTGTAATTTATCATCTCACTAAATATCCATATCTCTTCGATCTGCAAAAAAGGTTAGGTGGCTTCTTAAATGCGATGTTGATCCAAATCAATTACCATTTACATGTGAATATCAGGGTTGCATTTGTCATAGTTCTGTCACTCATGCAATAGAAGCTGCATTGTGTTGTGAGAGTACAGCCTGCTGATCATCTACACATGGCATATGTTTAAGAAGTAAGCAGAATTGGACAGCTCGAGGCACAAGCACGAGAGACTTCAAACTTCTGGGGCTGACTTCTTATTCCCAGCATCATAAGCTGCCAAGAAAGGTCTAATATGTATCTTGATCAAGCTCTAACATTCATAAATACGTCTCGGCAAATAGAGATATCCATTTACGCTTGATGTGGCAATGCATGTTCTTCTCGAACCAAGGGTTGTATCTGATGCTTCCATTGTGGTGAGACAGGTGAGCCTGAGCCCATCTTCTCAAGAGAATTCAACTAGACACTTATGTGGCCGAGGATAAGAACGAAGGAGATCAGATATTGTCACCACCGTAGACAGCTAATCCTTTCTTCCTTGCTCCGATAGGTTATCCTGCACATCACCTTTGGTCATCAGCAAAGGAACAGTGACTCCCAGGTAATCTTCAGCTGCTGCGTTCAGTAATCCATGACCGGTTGACTGCCAAGCCAAGGTTTTAATCATCTAGAAGTCGGTGACATTAAAAAACAAAAAATAAAGACTTGAAAGCGTTTACAACCACTGTTGCAGACGCATCAATGAGTGATGACAAGGAGGGGTTGACTTGGAAATCCCAAGCAAAGCTTTGAACGCGACGCAAAATGGCGTTGCAATCAAAGTCTTTACACCGAAAGCTACAGCTCCGCGAGCCATGGCTTCTGCTCTAGGAAGAACAAGCCTCTGCTTGGACTTCTTCGCAGTGGCATTTAGATTTACCGCCCCCAAAAAAATTTGCCTTTGCATGATTTGCATCGAATCAGATTCAACAGGAATCCGTGAATTCACCTTGCGAACTGGAAGATTGGAACCGATCATGCTGCAATGGTTGTAGGGAATCATGGTCGCCATGGTGACGATGAGAGAGCAGTCACCGTCGGGAGGCAACACGGGAAAGAGTGTCGCTCACGGCATCCCTGCTTTAAAAATCGTGCCTGGTCTTTTCTCAGTTCGGCCCAGTGCCGCACCACGTCCACCTTTCATCCGCACGTGCGTAGACCAGTGGCGTCTCGCCACGTTCCTTCTTTTCTGTCCCCGAAGCTTTTAGTGCGCGAGGGTGAACGCTTGTCAGTGGGTCCCACCTGTTCCTACTCTGTCACGCCACGGCGCCGCATCTGCGCTGGATAGGGAGAGGGGAAGTAGGGGGGCAACGTGGGTCCCACTTCACGTGCGGTGATGCTACCCCGCCCTATCGGGCCGTGCGATTTGCGCGTCGCGTCATCGAAGCCGGTAGACGCGTGTCCCGCCGCGGGCCCCGGCCGCGGCCGCGACAAAACGCGGATCACCTTTGATTTCGAATTACCATCCTGCCGCTCCTCCTCCGCCCGCTTCCGTCACTCCCATCCTAGCCCTCGATACTTGGGATCACCGCGCCATCCAACGGCCACGTTGAAAGGTACGACAAGCTACTCTTGCGGATCACGCTAGCTACTAGATAGCACCTCTTTTTATTCTCAACGGGAGGAATACAGGTCCAAAAGGCTGCCGTGCTCCGCGAAACATCAGAACGTGTTTAACGAGGAAACAACGAAACACGCGACGTGGTGGCGTGAAGCCAGCCAATGGCAGTATCGTAAATAAAAAGCAGTTCGAAGGGCAGCATCACATCGAGGAAGAAAGAGAAACAAGAGCCTTATCCACAAGGCCTCTTCCGAGTGAAGGCTTCTCTATAATAACAATCTCTCACAAGCAATGAAATCTAAAGAAGGAAGCGCCCAATCACAGGGTTTTCCCTTTCCCTCTGTCCTCCTCGTCCTCTTCTTCCCTTCTCCTTCGGTGGTCCAAAACTGCGCAGACCAAGGACCGAGTCGTGAAGAATAGTTGAGACGAGGGGCCTTCTGCGAGGAAATAGAATACAAAGACGAGAGCTTGGTTGATCATGGCGGGGGGAAGACAGCAGCTGACGGCGAAGCACGCGGCGCACCGCCTCTTCACGCCGACCGCCGCCGGGTTCGACACGGACGAGTTCGAGGAGTCCGACGTCTGGGGAAGCCCCATCGAGCCGCGCCTGGCCGAGTTCCCGAAGCCGGCGCCTTCCTCCCGGCCTTCTTCCGCGCGCAGCAAGAAGGCAGATCGCGCTGTCGCCGATGCCGCTGCCGCTGCCGCGGCCTCCTTACCGGTGAACATACCGGACTGGTCCAAGATACTCGGCAGCTACTACGGCGGCGGTAGCAGCAACAGCGCCAGGGGCTGGTGGGAGGAGGAGGGCGAGGAGAGCGGCGCTGGGGGGCCGATGATCCCGCCGCACGAGCTGCTGTGGCGGAGCCGTGCGGCGTCGTTCTCTGTCCACGAGGGGGTCGGCTGCACCCTCAAGGGCCGCGACCTCAGGCGCGTTCGCAATGCCATTTGGGAGAAGACTGGGTTCCAGGACTGACCCCTTCGTTCGATCATCCATCACCATTTAGCGGAACGCAAAGAGACAGACTGCAAATGAGGCCGTTTTTGCCACCAAAAAGCCATCTTTTTTCCTTCTCTTATATGTAAATCTGCAAGGATATATGGATTTGTGCTCATATATTCTTTCCTTTTCCCCTTCTTGGTTGAAGTTTTTATAGCGTACGTATTTAACTTTCTGAAGCCTTGGATTGTATCTTGGAGTGCCCGATTTAATGCCAATGTTCAATTCAATGTCATGGAAACAGAGTAAAGCGTGTCTGTTCCTCCATCGCTACTTGCGTACTCTCGGTGGTTTCCAGAGAATAAATCCCAATGTTTGATTGTGAGCATCGAGTTGCTGTTTGCTGATACAGGCCAATCTACTTCATATGTGTGAGAACTACTGGTCAAAGCTGGTATTCATCTCGGAGGAAAAAGCAGGAGTGTGATTAGAGAAACCATACAAGTGCAACTGCTGATTTCTACTTGGACAAATTTATCTAAATGACGAGACATGGTGGTCATGTCGTGAACAGCAAAGGAAGAAGAAAACGAGGGTATGATGTGTGCTTGTGCTTATCTTATACAAGTTGGGTGGTACTTACTGTAGAGCAAATAATCAACAATACAAGAAAGAGAGATTAGAAAAAGAGAAGCTATAAACAAGTGAATTGATTTACTCTACAATGAGATGACTTGCTAGTTCTTCCCCATTTCATGTTTCTTATGATAACCTACCTTTAAATGAAGCTTTATCATTTGAATGATAGACATTAAATAAATGGAGACATAGTAGGTTAAGATATCCGGTGCCTTCTTTTCTTGACACTTTCATCCTTGCCTCAAAAAACGCAGACATAATAATTGAAGATATAAGCTTATATACTTGTGCTTTTTCTTATGTGCACTGCATTGGACACATCTTTTAGGACTAGAGTTACATGCTTTTGGATTATATTTAATGCAAACTGGCATATGGCATATTCTGTGTGGTACATAATTTAGAGCACTTGTGCCTGGTTGCTTTGGAATAGTTATATGCTAAATGAATGAAAAGTAATATGGTCATTCTCACAGGGAACACAGTCAATTCTCTTAGCAGAAAAGCTGCAGTACCTCCTCTAATAATTCGATGACTTTATGCTTGAAGCTGAGTGCATTGTGGAATCTCATATGGCATTTAGATTGCTCTCTCTCTCTCTCTCTCTCTCTCTCTCTCTCTCACACACACACACACACACACACACACACACACACAATCTCAAAAGAAAATGCCATGCTAGTGTTCGTATTCCTGCTACAAAACCTCCCTGTCCTTTTTGGGGGTGGAGATGGACACTCTCCATCAAGCAACAGGTGCTGGGGAGGGAATCCACAGCCACAACAAAGCCAAAGCCCCACATAGGTCTTTATGTTGAATTAATAATGGTAGGTAAAGATGGGAAGAAGCCATTCTTATTCTTTGTTTATTCCTTCAGATATGCCAATGTCTTGCATTGTTGATAGGATGACAACATTGGGTATTTCAACAAATTAATAAAATAAGACAAGCGATTTATTATTGTGGTTGAAGATATGGTTGTGTTTTCCATTTTTTAAAGCACCTCAGCATAGTATTCATGTCTTATCTATTTCTTAAAGATAAGGATAGGTGATAGTGACTGGTTGAGGCATCTCAACAATGATTTTTCTTCTTTTTTTTTTTTGTTTTTGTTGCTTGCAAGAATGATTTGGTGATTCTGTATCACATAATTTGCCAAAAAATAAATATCAGTTAGATCTTGGCAAAAAAAAATCTATAAGATCAAATCAATCTAATCAAATATCTCCAAGGATAAAAAAATTGCAGCTTTTCAGTTGAATTGTATTGGTTTCACTGAACAGGCCTTATGCAGGAGGTCTCCTTGGTTGTTTCACTGTTCCATGCTTTTCTCCTAAACATATGCGAAGAAGATAGCTTGTCCATATTTAGCTAGTCTACTGGCCGGTGCACCCACACAAAACCTCTGAGACTCCACCTGCAACCCGTACCATTTTTTCCTGCTCATGAGACAGGGAAATGATTGATATGCATAAGACTCATCCGCATCTCCTTTTCTCTTCACTCAGTAGATAGATTAGATCACCGGCCTTTTTAGCTTGATGTTAACATGTCCACTGCAGGCTGAGCCATCAGAGTTGGCAAGAGAGAGAACCGAAATGCAGACAAAGAGCTTCCTCCAGAAAAGATTGGCACCTGTTGAGTAAGAGCAGAACGTGAGATGCTTCACTAGTTGACGTAGTTGATTTGCTTGCTTCTTGGCCAGATCCTGATGCGGAAGCATTGCAGCTTAGAACAAAGATTACAAGACACTGTTTGAGGCTGCAAGCTGCTCTACTTTGCACAGACAACAAACAACAACAAGTGCCATCTGACTTTGTTTTTGTTTCCGTTCGTTGCATCTCAGCAGATGCAGGCTTTGATCATGTCTTGTTTCGATCCGTTGCAACTCAGGCAGATCCTGGTTGAGAAGAACTGCAGATTTACAAGACGAAAACAAGAAACTTTCACCATTCGAGGTTGCACACTGCTGCTGTATCTTTTCAAAGGCAATAGAGAGAGAGAGAGAGAGAGAGAGATAGAATTTATTTGTGATAAGGATTTGCTTGGATTTAATTGTCCATAAATAAATGGAATACAGATTTTTTTTTTTTAGCAATATCAGAGAACACATGATTTAAAAACAAAGAATATATATATATATATATATATATATATATATATATATATATATATATATATATATATATATATATATATATATATATCTTGATCTGGTCCAAATGACATGTTTGGGAAGTCAAAGTTGCATGCATGTATTTTTGACCTAATCAGCAAATTCTGAATTGTATGTCTAAAAGTGTTGTTGTTTTGCATTTTATATATCGAGCGTGTGGATAGTTGCACTATAATTAATCCATTTTCTTTTACGTAAAACAATGGATGTTATTTTAGTTTCAATAAGCTTATACAATTGGCTATATATTTTAATTGGATATTCTAAACTTGTTGGGCAGATGACACTCATTATTCAGTCTATAGTAGGCTTTAATATTTTACAGCCCATTTTAATCTTCTTTTGTCTCATTTAACCTAAATCCTAACTCTTTTAACCAAGAGGTATAGCAGCTAAGTTAGTTATTCTTAATCATCTAAGTAGTATTTTTATCTTAGGTTAGATCAGATTTACGATAGATTCTTGCTGTGACATAATCCTTGTATCCTAGTATTCTCTTGTGATTATTGCTTAGGTTTTGGACAAGAAATTTTAAGATTTGTATATTCATTATTTTTATAATGGATTTTCTTTTGTCCGATGATTTTTACTCTTCATGAGAAATTTTTCATATAAATCTTGATGTTTTTTTTATTATTTTCGTTTAATTTTACTATGTGTTACAGTCTGCTTATATTTATTCATATACAAAGTATTTGAGATTTATAAACTTATTACTGTGTTACCCATCAAATTGACATATAAAATTAAAAAAAACTCCAAATAAATGCATCCGAATAGTGGAGTAGACTATCATTATACTCATCAGTATCATGTCTTAGATTTCGATCCATATATAACGCCATATATCATTTAATATAATATAATAAATTTTATAATAAAAAAATTTAATTATTATTTTTAGGTACTTAATCTTATCATAACTAATAATTAATCTTATAGACCATTTGAATGAAGCGGCTTTGTTCCCCTCGTTAGAGGAGGCCAATGCCATTCTTGGACACCTCCATAAATGATGCGCAATCATGTGTTCAAAGATAAACGATGTTCATAAAAAGTCTAGAGGCCAACTTGGTAGATAGATACAATCATCTATTACGTTCGGCTCCGATCTTTCCATCCTCCAAACGAGAGAGTGCATCATAATCCAGAGTGGAGATTCTCGGTGGACATGCTGACGTGAGGGATAGTTTTGACACCTTAACTCAAAGACATGAATTTTAGTGAGGACATGCACCGAAAATAATTGTCAATGTTAACATTTAGTCATCAGCTAACCTCAATAATCATCATCACTTCTTCTTCTTCTTCCACTCCTTAATCTCTCCATCTCCGGGATTGTTGCGATAGACAAAAGAAAATATGCGAGAAGAAGAGGGAGTCTCAACTTGAGGAAGGCTGGTTTTGGGATGACTGAAAGGTTCTGTGCCCCCCATAGGATCGGGGGCTGCCATCCTTCCTTCGTTTTGAGGCAGTGGAGGGGAGGAATCCGATGGCAATCAGGTTTCTTTCAAGTCGTCTTTTGCTTCGACGATTGAGATTTTGACTTGGTTTGAATGAGTTGCATCCTTCTTCGGTGGTCGAGATTGAGCTTTGACTCGGTTCGAGCGAGTCGCGTCCTTCTTCACATTCTTAATGTATGGTATGTTTTAGACGATGGTATGTGATAGAACATTGAAACGAAGGAAGGATTCCTCTGCTCCACCACCTCAAAGTGAAGGAAGGATCGCAGCCCTCAAGCCACGACTTCCATCTCCGACTCCCTCCCTCTTCTTCCGGCATTCTTTTTGTTTGCCTATCGCAGCAATCCTGCTCCCCCCTCCGGAGAGGGAGTGATCGAAGAGTGGAAGACGGAAATGATGATTAGTGAGGTTAGTCGATGACTAAGTGTGAATATCGATAAATATATTTTGGTACATGCACTTACATGTCTTCAGAGTGTCGAACTGTCCCTCGCACCAGCGTATTTCATTTAGTTACCAACGTCTAACGAAGGACGAGGTTGAGGAGGATGAGAAGGATAAGGAGAGAGTCGCAGTGGAAATTAGCTGATGATGAGAAGATGGCAGAGAAGAAAGACTGGTCCCTCCGACCAAGAGAAATCCATGAAGACAAACGAACTGCTTTGAACATTGTTCGAGCGCAATAGGAAGTACAACTTCCACTGCATTTTAGTACTTTTAAGATTCCAATATATGGAATCAATCTTTTGTTAATTATTTAAAATTATCGTTTTAGATTAAGATTTTGTTGGTATGTATCTTCTCTGGCATCAAAATGATTCTTTTTTTTCCCCGAATTATTCGATATTTATTTTTTATTCAAAATACTAGTTTATCGACATCTTAATTCATAGAAAATAGTTTTCGAATCTTATTAATCACATATTTATTCTGATTAAATTAATCATGAAATTCTATGAATTTACATGTTTATTTTGATTTTTTTACATAATTAAAATTATCATTTTATGATCTGTAGAATTCTACTAAGAACAAAAAAAGGAAAAAAAAATATATGTGAGTTTGATTTAATCAAGAGTAAGATAATAATATATGGTATCACTAAGTTAATAGTTTGTTGCGATTATACCTTATTGTTATATTAACTTCGTCGAACTTGAACCATTGGCTCGAAATATTTAGACTAATAAACTCGTCAACAACCTCTTATAAATAATATAAGACTTAGTCCACTTTAAGAATTTATAAATAAAAAATAGATAATTTTTTATGAGATGGATAAAGAGTAAACTAAGATTAGATATTAATCTAAAACAAGATTTCTAACCCTTTCTAAATCATGGATTTCATATATTCTGAACTAAAAATATCAAATAGTAAGTCAAAATTTTTAGAAAATTTGTAATTAATCTAAATCATACTATATAACTTCTAAATGCTAAAAATATGAAACTAACATGATAATTAAAAATAAAAAAGAGTTGAAGAATTTATCTCTCTCTCTCTCTCTCTCTTGACTCATGCTCTTCCTTATTGATGACTAGGGATTTATGAATTAGGAAACATATAAAACTAATTATTTTGTGTTTCCTAATTTGGGTTAGGAGTCTCATCAAGATTCCAACTTTTTTTAAAGATATATTATCATCAAAATCAACTTAAAAAAGAATCATACACTAATTAATATAAAATATATCTTTTATATTTAAATTTAGATTCATTCTGAATGTAAATTATTTGCGGAGTACATTCCTCCTCCCTTAAAAAACATTTGATCCTCAATTTTGATTTTATCTTAGTAAAAAGGATTAGGTCAAGTTAATAACACTTTATGATATATTTGGGTAAAGAATTTAATGATCTTATCCTTTTTCCTCTCCCAGTAGATTTACTCTTTGCCTAAGGATTGATAGAGAACTTAGAGGCTCGGGCTTATTGACCACTATAAGCTCGATTTATCAAAACTTCACTCTTATTATCACATCTCTCTCTTTTTTATTCCAATAGTAATTCTAAACATATTGATATAAAATATTTGATGGTTATAAAAAGAATCAAGAAATAATTAATATTAATTGAGAATCCAAGTTTTATTATACTAATTATTGATTCATTCACTAAGACCTCAGAGCCTAAGATATTTGATAAAACATGTTCTTCTGTATATATTTATGAGTAATTTATAAAAGATATAATGATGCATGCTTGAATAGATATTATAATTGATATTATTTTTTATATAATTAAAATTATTTATTTTTGTTATCATACTTATATTCACGTATATATCATGATTAAATATGATATGTATTAATAAGATAAATTATATAAATCATTTTGAATTGTATTATGAAAGATTAATCGTGTTATGGATATTCATATTCAATAGGAATCGCTTGATTTCATTAACTATTAGATCATGCCAATTAAGATATATTTAAAATTTAAATTAAATAAAATCAATTAACTATATATTACCTTGAAATGTTATATGTGGAAAGTATATCATGTTTTGTGTACTTGTTGAAAAAGAAAAAAAAATGTACAAAAAGATAACATCTTCTATGGTATCAAATTTAGATTTATCTTTTATATTTAAATTTAGATTCATTCTGAATGTAAATTATTTGCGGAGTACATTCCTCCTCCCTTAAAAAACATTTGATCCTCAATTTTGATTTTATCTTAGTAAAAGGATTAGGTCAAGTTAATAACACTTTATGATATATTTGGGTAAAGAATTTAATGATCTTATCCTTTTTCCTCTCCCAGTAGATTTACTCTTTGCCTAAGGATTGATAGAGAACTTAGAGGCTCGGGCTTATTGACCACTATAAGCTCGATTTATCAAAACTTCACTCTTATTATCACATCTCTCTCTTTTTTATTCCAATAGTAATTCTAAACATATTGATATAAAATATTTGATGGTTATAAAAAGAATCAAGAAATAATTAATATTAATTGAGAATCCAAGTTTTATTATACTAATTATTGATTCATTCACTAAGACCTCAGAGCCTAAGATATTTGATAAAACATGTTCTTCTGTATATATTTATGAGTAATTTATAAAAGATATAATGATGCATGCTTGAATAGATATTATAATTGATATTATTTTTTATATAATTAAAATTATTTATTTTTGTTATCATACTTATATTCACGTATATATCATGATTAAATATGATATGTATTAATAAGATAAATTATATAAATCATTTTGAATTGTATTATGAAAGATTAATCGTGTTATGGATATTCATATTCAATAGGAATCGCTTGATTTCATTAACTATTAGATCATGCCAATTAAGATATATTTAAAATTTAAATTAAATAAAATCAATTAACTATATATTACCTTGAAATGTTATATGTGGAAAGTATATCATGTTTTGTGTACTTGTTGAAAAAGAAAAAAAATGTACAAAAAGATAACATCTTCTATGGTATCAAATTTAGATTTTATGATATAAAAATATAAGGAGGAATGTAATCCTCAAATAATTTAAATTCATTTTAATTCCGAGTTTATTTCTCTGAATTTTACGATAGTATTATTCCTTAGATTTACATGACATGAAACGATACGTGTGCCCAACATGAGATAGGACAGTTGAGGGCAAGAATCGGATCATTAGCCGTTGATTGGATGTATTTGAAAGCTAGAGAATGAATTGATCGACCCGATTGATTTCTAGATAACTTAAAAAAACACTTTTTATCATCTAATATACTAAAAAGAGTATTTAAATATCCTTTATTTAAATTTTTATTATTTATTTTAAAAGATTATTTAATCAATCATGAAGTTAAGATTTTAATGACGATCCTTTCGACCCGACTTAGATTTTAATGACGATGAAGAAAACGACCCGACTTGGATTTTAATGACGATGAAGAAGAATACAATATCAGGGTAGGCATCAGATTATATATTGACTTTTATCATCAAATATAATTGGATGATTATGATCCAAGTTTGTAGTCTCAGGAATAAACAAACAGTAGAATTCCCCCACACGATTCGAGATCAAAAATTAAAGTGCATGAATTTTGTTTCCGGCAACAAATAACAAAAGTAAAGTGCTCCCAAGTTTCTTATAAAGCAACATTTCTTTTCACAGCAATAAATAATTTTATTTATTCTTAAAAAAACACATTTCTTTTCACAGCTAACACCAAACTTGTAGCCATGCTGGAATCAAGCAGGTGAGAACAATAGTACAAAATAAACAGACAAACACAAAACTACATAATATTTGGCAACGAGATATTCGCTACCGAAATCAACACCACCATAAAGGATCGCCGATACGGTACATTTCAGACTTACTGAGCCAACTCAAATCGCCTATCAGCACAAATTGACTCAAATCCATGCTAGAATACAAATGGAGTAGCTTCTGTTTTCAATGCAAAGTTACATCAGGAACTTCATAGATTCTATTTCGGTAAAGTGAATTTCCTGTAAAAGGACCCATTTTTACAAACAACTTACGATGCGGTTTGCATCGGACGAGGAAGAAGAAAGGTTTTCTTCTACAGGCTGTTGCTCCATTTCTTTCAGCAGATCCTTTTGCTGTCTACCGGGAGAGATGAGCATACATTGTTTCATTGGAACGCTACTTCTCTGTTGCATCAGCATGCATCAGGCAAAATCTCTGAAACGATGAGTAAAATTGGTTGGATAAAGCCATCAGAGTCAGCAACTTCAAGCTTCAACATGACTTGGAAATATGGCAGTGGTGGTAATTGGAGACTAATAAGCATAATTCCAATAAGACTTGGAAAAAATTTGAGAGAACTGAAGCAGAGCAGTCGATCACCTTAACATGCAACGCCTTCGCACAGAGTGTTGTGGCAGAACCTGCACTCCAATCTTCACGAGTTCTTGAGTTTTATTGGATGATCCAATGCAGTGCTGACATTAAACCAATGACTATGACGATTATAACAATGCTGAACACTATCCACTCCAACCATCATTTCGGTTGCCGCTATATCGCGGTTTGTAGAATAAAAGCCGACAGCAGTTAAACCATAAGAACAGGCCATCCACATTTTCACTTGCAGAACTGGCCCCATGGCAATTAGTTTTTTTCCCAAATGCATGGAAAACAAAATATATTGGAGCTTTTAATAGCACAAGCACTTGCGGTAGCAATTCCTAGCAAGAACAACACATTATCCCATCTAGTCTTCGATTGCAAAGAAGCTCATGCTGGGAATTGATTCGGAAAACTGGCTTAGGCTACATAACATCCAAGAATGAAGTGCCTATGATCTTGGTACTTCAATAAGAGGCTTGTTCGTTCGACTGTCCGATTGGCAAGAGACCTTTGCTACCTTGCCAGGTCATCGGCTTCCTGAATCTGTCAATATCATCAGCCTCCTGGCTGTTTTCATGAAGTCACTACAGCACATGAAATAATGATGTTTTTTTAGCTTATTTCCCATAAGAAATAGCACATGTTAAGTTCTCATGAACACCTAGATGCCACAAGTAACATCTAGCAAACCGCAGGTGTAAGATGAAGAAACATGCTCAGCTGCATGAAATGTTTTACAACAGGCATAGGAATTGATTGATCATCATTAATTTCAGACATCTTATATAATAACATACGATGTGCGTGAAACAGGCAAAGATCTACATAATCTGTTTCATGAAGATGACGGCACTCAAAGTTACTAAGAAAATGAAATAAAACATTTGAAAACTTCCAGATTTCGCTAAAAGAAATTATGAGGTGAAATTACACTAGAAAAAGGCGGGGATTAGTGGATAACATCCTACAAGGAAAAGAGATTGTCTTCCTGAAAATTGCAAAAACTGTGATCGAGGTCCTCACCTGAATGGTTCATCTCTGGTGTGTTTAACTGCACCAGCTGCATCCTTGTAAAACACATGGTTCATCATCTCCGATTTTTCAATTCCAAACATGTCAGCAAGCCTCCCATATAGTTCCTCATATGAGCCAAAGACTGAGAGGTCAAGAGTGCGGCCGACATCATCAGATTCCATAAAAACCTTGCAATGCCCAGACTCAAGACCAAGCTCTGAAGCTCGATGATCCCTGTAACTTGGGAATGCTTCAGGAGACCCCTTCCGATCTATTGCATATCCAGAACCACCAGACGCATCTGTTGTCTTTTTGAGATCCCCACCTGTTGAACTTTTTCCGGTCACACCAAGGGAGACTACATTCTCAGATTTGCTCAAAGATACCTGTTGTTCGGTGAGAATTGGCTGCCCAAATAGCACCAGTTGTGGTGGCTTTCCATTACATGATTTCTTCAGGTTCTGAGAAGGATGACCAGTTGTTAGCAAACAAGACGAGTCATCATCAACAGTGGGATTGCCGACAATAACACCCGTGGATATTCTTGAGTTTGGAGTGGCTTGATCAACCCGGTGAAGCCCAGCATGGAATAGACCCATCTGCAGTTTGTTAAGGTGGAGATTTCGTAGACCAAAATTTGCATGCCTGGCTCCCTGTATGCCTGCAGGAGCGCTGTCAGAATAACAGCAAAAGGGGCTGTCACCGGACCGAAGGGGGATTCGAGCAACCATTGGAGTCGGAAATTGGCCTTCAAAGGGTAAATCAGGGTGTTGAGGGATCCGTGGTTTTTTGCTGGGCGGTGAAAAGTGTGCAAGATTTATGGCTGGCATGTGTGAGACCAGTTCAACTAGCCATGGGTTCACACACTTCACATTTTGTAGAAAGTCTGGCTCATCCCATGTCACCTGTAAATCCATTTCAAGGGACAATCAGAATATTCAAATTGAAAAACACACATACACCCTGGGTAGAAAGGATAACTAAGACAAAAACCGTCAAGTGAGAGTGCCACTTGTTGAGTGCAGTTTCAAATAACCATCAATCTTTTGACAGAAATCACGGAAGCACAATTTGAGGTTTTTATGAGTTCATATTTATTATAGCAAATGAACCAAAGATTTGTTCATGCTCATCAGCAGGACCCAAGGTTATGAAAAGATAACCATAATGGAACTCTACTTTTCTTTCTCCAAAAATTCAGAATAGATTTGTCCCATTTATTCAGGAGATGCTCTAATCTGTCTGGCAGAAAAGAAGTTTGCTCCCTGCCAAAAAGACACACCTCACACTGAACCACTACTTACATGTTTAACACTCAAAAGTATTGCCTAGGCATCATTTGAGCTGTTTTTTTATTTATAAATGCATCCTCTAGCACCAATAAATTATAATACAACTAATACAACCTTCAGGATGATGATCAGGAAGAGCCGTGGGAAACATATAATGTCATTAATCTAACAACTGACCGGGTTAGTGATCAATGTTCGCAAGCATATACACAGCATGGATTTGTTTTTAAGAGAGAATCCATTCAAATTACAAGCACATCACACATTCCAACTTCCAGGGATAAAAGCCCTATCATTTGCCTCATGACTGTAGAATTGAAAATGAAACAAAAGATAATAATCTTTTGTCAACAATGGAACACCGCTATATCATAGATTATATAGAACAACAAAATTATAGACAAGAAATGGGTTCAATAATCAATACAAAGGAAAATAAAAATTTATTCTAGTCAACACAATTAAGAACTTCAAGAGTTATGGGCAATTGCATCTTAATAAGAAAAGGACATCCCAAGATATCCCTTAAGAATTTCTTCACTATATCTTTATCGAAAAATACATATTTTGTCAGTTATATTAAATCTTTCTTAGACAACTAAGCAAAGAAAAACAAAATGAATGTGAAACTGAATGGAGATACAAAGAAGAAACAAATTCATAACAAGCATGCATGCTGCATAAGAAGTTACCTGAAGAAGTCTCCATGGTGAAATAGGCCATCTTACAGGATCTGAAACCTGAACTGAAGATATAGTCCCCATGAACCAACTAATCCTAGATGAGTCCTCAGTCTCAAAAGCCATCTTAAATCTCATCCCTGGACACCACTGGATCCTCATCGCTGCTCTCACAGCTGCAGCCTTTACACAAAACTCAGGTGTACTGGCTCTCGGGTAGTACACAACCTCAAAAGGCTGTCCACTAGCTGCTAGTGATGCTGTCCCAATGACAGCATCTGCCCTCACTCGCCCCCTTCCTCTCATACCCCCACTGGAGGCAAAATTACCACCAGCACCTCTCATCAATTTGCTCTCTTCCTCCCTCAGAAAGGCAGATAAGCTGCCATAGCCAGAGATAGCGCTTTTGCTTGATGAATTCCATCCTGGAGTCTCAGGACCATCACCAAACCCACCTCTTTTGGCACGCCGGATGCCAATGCAGAGATCCCCATTCTCTGCTCTAAGGAACACAATTGAATCCCCAGCCACCAGCTTCTTCTGGTTTACAAAGATACTCCAGCCAGTGGTGAGCAGGTGCCGCCGTGGTGTGCCCCTGTATATATGCCTAAACTTCCAAACCTCACCATGTACATCCTTTGCAATCACGGTCTGCACAGGGGGGTCCGCAGAGTAATCCAACCTGGGGAAGATGGTCTCAGCGCAGTAGCGAGGGACAGAGAATCCACCACCATTGTTGGCATCCGATTGGGTCAGTGTCTTGGCAAAAGATGCAGGCTTTTCTTGTGCATCAAATCCGTTCATACTAAGACCCAAACCATCACCTTCGCCATAGTCCGACTCGTTGTTACTGATGGGAACCATCTGGATCTTGGCAAAGACCTCATCTGTCTCTTTATCAGCCCTGAACCTGACAGCAGTCACCCTGCAGAGGATGAGTGGTGGTATCCGTGGCGAAGTCCCAAAATCCACGGCTGACTGGGCATGCTCGGCATGACCCTGGGGAAAGTAGTAGACCTTGGAGTTCACGGCCGGCATCTGAACCATTCCGCCAGCGCAGGCGTGCCAGAGCTGGGAGTCCAGGCATTTGTCGTTGTCCTTCATAGGTGGTTCTTTCATGGATTTGCCAAAAGCAAGTGGTAGGGAACAACTCTACCTAGTCCTCGGATGATGCTGTGAGAAGAGACACTTTTCTGCTAGTAAAATTGGAAAGGATATCACCCAAGAAGAAGGAATTCCTAAGAAAATTCTCACCTTTCAATCAAACCAATTCTTCATCTCGTCCCGACACAAGACTCCTTCCTTTACTAGGCTTCCTGGAACAAGGAGAGAAAATGGACACTGACACAGCAAGAACGCGCACACAAGACCGCAAGGTGGGTTTTTGATACAGAAATGAGACGGAAAAAACCCTCAAGCTCTATGGTGTCAGACTTGATGTCTGACCGCTCACGATGCTCTGAGAAGAACTGGTGCGACTGGAAAAAGAACAGAAATTTCAGATACAGAATGGAGCAGCAAAGAAAAATTCATCTTCTTCCCAAAACCGCCTCCTCGAAGTCGAAGCGACTGCAAAAACCCAGTCTCCACTCCGCTGAGATCTCCAAGAAGAAAATCCGATCAGAAGAACAATTACAACTCGACTTCTTCCGCAACTCAAACCCTACTGGCCCGAAACCCTACAAAATCCACGTCATTCACCAAAATGAAATCTCAATCCTCGCGTCTCTCTTCTCCAAAACTCTCCACTCCACATAAAAGGAACAAGTTTAGACCATATACCTAAGTAACAACGACTACGGAACTTATTCCCCCAAGAATCCAACGCAAGATGCAATCTTTCCACCAATTATCCCCTATCCACAGCTAGATTCTCCCCATTACAGCAAGAATCACCCGAATTCGTCGGCGATTGATGGAAAGAGAGGCTCCTCGCACACCGCGGGTCGCCCTCGTTCTCGAATCCTTGGTATTATAGATGGGTCTCTCTCTCTCTCACTCTCGCTCTCCCTCTCTCTGTGCGTCGCGGAGCAATGAAGGGGCAAAGAGGGGAAAGACGGAGAGCGAGAGAAACGAATCTAATATATTATATAAAGAAATCAAATTGGAATTCTATATTGAGGGTTTAATTTCATATGACGTCCCCCGTTGTGGATACTGTAGCACGGGAGTGCAAGCGCGGGAGACGGGAGCGGGGGGGTAGGATCGGGTGTCTTTACCGTTGGATTTGATGTCTTCCAAGATGGAATCTTTTGGCGACGCGTGTCACAGGATCGGGTGTCTGTACCGTTGGATTTGACGTCTTCCTAGAGGGAATCTTTTGGCGACGCGTGTCAGTAATTCCACCCCGGATCTTTTGGTCCGATGACGGAATTCTCGACGCGACCGGTTCGCCAATTACTCGCCGATCCGGACGACTCGGCGAGTCCGCGCTTCCTTCTGCGAACTCCCCCTCCGTGTTTCACTCTTTTTACAACACTGCCACTGACGTCTTCCCAGCGTACAAAACTGTGGCTTTTGCCTACGATTTTTTTCCATGAATAATATATATAAGTCAGACAAAATCAAGCATGCACGCATGCATGCATGCAATAGAGATTACTAGACAATCGACAGAAGCAGCATGTAATCGATTTCTTCCAGCTTCGGCGAAGACTGTTGCTTTGGCAATGTTGGGAAGCTGCTGCTGCTGATGCGACTTGTTCGCTCCAAGATTCTCGCCGATGAAGATGACAACAAAACGCAGCACTGGATTCTAATCCCGTGAGCTGCATGCATCATGAAGGTGGCCAACCACAGCTTGCCGTGTTGAGCTAAACGGACAAGATGAAACAGGAGGACATCAAAGAAATCGACTGATGGAATCAATCCATCCATCTATCGAGCTGTTGTCGCCTTCCACGGATGCCTAATGCCTCGGAACGAGTTCAAGCTCATTCCAGGGTTTGATGTTGTTGCGGACGAGCCTCTGCTCGCTTTGTTGACCGGACCGGTGGGAGAAGTGCGGCGATTAATGGAGGAGGGGATCGGCGACGAATCGATTCCGAAGGAGACAGATTTGGTGGATCCCGCGGCGGGGGCGGCGGGGGCGGAAGACGACAGCCCATCTCCGATGCCGCAGCGTCAACGCGCACCTTCCCCGCCCCCGCGGTCGTTCCCGCTAACGTTGCGCCCGTCGGTGGGCCACACCTCGGTCATTATCTATCCACAAATTGCCGTGGTGGGTTCGGTTTGACAGCTACGAGACGAATGCGTCAGGCGCAGTCGATCCACGTGGGAAGGACGCCATGCGTCGGCGCCACGGCCCACGCGTCGCGCTATGAGTGGAAGAAGGACCAGCCACGCGGGAATCCGCCGTTCTTGTCGGGCCCCTCCCCGGGAATCTCTATCCCTCCGTTGCGTTGCTTCGCCGGCACCCCATAATTCCGATAATTTCCTGGATAATTTAATCCAATCGAATCCAAAGAAAAAAGAACGTAAATAGAGTTGAGATTCATCATAGCTCCACGTCAATTTACAAAGATCAAGTCGATCGTGAAACAACGACAGCAGAACAATCTGTACTCTTCCGATCGATGACTCGAGTAGAACAAGACTTCTGAGGTCATGCTTATCCGAAAGGATTTGTCGCTTAAATTAAGAAGACTTCGGCTGCTGTGCTTCGGCGTAGAATAAATCGGGAAAGATTCATTCGTGTACCAACAAATGATGATGCATTTTCTTACTCGGGTCAGGAGTCAAAAACAAAAGGGTTCGTTCACATCACAGTGGAGTTTGGTCTATCTTTATCTTTCACATAATTTTTCGGTGTTAAAGAACCCCACACCAGTAGGTGGGTTGGATGCGTTTGCATGAGCGTCATCTGCCGTCATGCCCAAGAACAGGGGTTAGAGTGGTCTTTGGATCCAAGATGGTTTGTCGAGGAGAGAAAAAAAGTCAACCAGGATCATGTGGTCCTTCACTAGCTCAAATGGCTGGGCCAGTTGTCTCGCCATCCGTGATCGATGAAGCTGTTCACCTGCCTTTGACCAGTATATGAAATGCAAATCTTAGGAACATCGACTCGTGGACACAGAAATGGAAATCATAAATGTACATGCACGCTGTGTCGGGTCAACCCAGTGGTAGGTTTTCTGCATGCAGCAGCAGCGCATATGAACACCCATTCTCATCTCCTGGTGCGGCGGCGCAAGCGTGGGTGATCTGATCATTGGGATCGATGTCGGCAGTGACTTCCTCCATCAGTAACTCGAACACGTAGTACATGAAGCGGTTGATTTGTTTAGGGGTGGGGAGAGGGAGATGAGCTGTTCATGTGCGGAGGCCGGTGGGGTGTCGTCCCAAGAACACGGATTCCGGCGGGTTCAGGGAAGGAGCACATTCCGGCCTCGATGCACTCCACGGTCTCAACGCCAACACCGGGGACATGCACACGTGAACGCACTCATCACACCCCCGTCTCGGTGGCTGTGAATGAGTGCAGCCAAGCTCGTCAAGCGTCCATGGCGATGGCTGTCTCTCCACTCGTCTGTCTCGTTGGGGATTGAGATCATCGATGTGCCGATGGCTTCTTTCTTTCCATCTTTTCTTCTCTCTTTTAGAAGACGATGATGGCAACGCTAACTAAATATATGTCAATACATTTTTCTCGTCTCATTGTCTCTTTCGACTAAGCTTTTCTAAGGATAAATCTCATAAAAGAGTCGACTGGCATGTGGGTTGGTGTTGGTATCAGTCGACAGACAATCAATCACTGTAGCTGGTGTTAGCCATCAACTCCCATTGCATTAAAGGAGAAAAGGGAAGTGCGCCACGCCACTCCACTCCACTCCACTCCGAAGCAAGCTTTTTCTTGTGCTTCTCATGAACAGAAGCTAAGCTGCTGTATGTGCTTTCTGCAAGAAGCTCACACTGGAATCATTGGTGATCATGGTCAGCTGCCACCAAGTGGCTTTCATCTGATTCAGCGCCCGCACGCACACACACATACAAGTTTTTTGCAAGAAGTAAATGCCAGATCTGTCATATGCTGTGATGATTAATCGTCTTCAGGCAACACCATTCATTGCCTCAGTCTGTCTGACAAGATTGGGCAGGCAACCACCATGTCATGCAACAGAGCTAAAAGGATCTTCAAGTTGTCTTCTTTTCCACCATCTTTGCCTTTTACCTCACCGGCAACAATATGTATGTATACAAGAATTTGGTGTTAGTAGCTAACAGAGATGTATGTTGGCACAGAAGCTCATCAGTTTCAAGAGCACTCATCCATGTGCTAAACTTCAATCTTTAATTAGCTCAAGAAATCCCAACAGCTAAGCCTCATATTAGTTACAGGGGGCGGGGCAGGCCACAGCATCCCACATTGACTGGGGTTTTCTCCATGCAGTCTTTGACTTTGTGATCACCACACATAGTTAATCCCCAGAAAACAGTGGCCCGCTTATTAATTGTGATCTTTAAGATGGCCAGTGTGCAAGAGAGAGGGGGGCGCAACAAGAACAAGTAGAGTAGAGAAGATATGGTCCCAAAGCCATCACTTGGGATTGAAGACAATTTGATCTTGGGTTTGCCGAGTTTAGCTCGACAAGCCCAATGAATTGGAACCATTTGTTTGTGTGTGATGATTGATTACTCAAGACATGAGACAAAACTTAGGTGCAGGTAAACGGTAGCATAGGCTTTGGAGCTGACCACATACAAACTTGGGTGGGGAGGGAACACAATTTTGGCTGTTGGTGAGATAAATTATTAACAGTTTTTGTTAGCCATAGTACTGTGTAATATGCAGGATAGAAAAGCTTATAAGACACAGATTCATGTATGTCAAAAACTTTGACATAGTAGGCAGACAGTAAATTCTACATGGCAAGCAAAGTTTACCTGCTTAAAGATGTCCCCTAATATTTCAGAGACACCACTGACAGGTACAACTAGGCCTTGATGCATACCAGTAGCCCTTCATGAACATGAAACGGAGAACACTATAGGAAGAATAAATGAGAGTGGCCGTAGATCATGTTCCTTTGACAAACACAAGGGTAATGTTGGCCAAAAGTTATGGCTCCTTTCTTCCTGAATGCTCAAGAAAATTGTGACCAAGTCTGTAGAATTGTTGTCACGATAATATCATCTCAGAGATGCCTTCTTTCTCGAAAAGTAGTAGTCATTGCGACAAAATTTATATCATAACCAATACCCTTTATTTGTCATTTCAGATGGTTCATAACAAGAATTATAGCCTTCAAAACATCATGGAAGGTGACTCGGGACGTTTAAAAATACCTTTGAACAAACTAAATTACAAAAAGAAAAAGAAAAGACTGAGTTGTGTACACGACAATGCCAAAGCAGAAAAGCCCATCGAATGCGTCTGATCATGCAGGGGTTCGTTGATATATGTACTTTGTTCTTGGGTCCACGATGAAGCCCTTACCCCCATTCACCTCAAGGTCATGCCTGCACAGATCAATTCATCAACTGACGCAATTTTCATTTATGAACTGAAAACTGGAAACCAAGGGAGTCTTCGGGCACTCACTGGAAGACGAAATCAGGGATGGTCAGCTGCTCACGAGGAACATATCTAAACAGTTGCAAGAGTCGATCCACATAAACAACCTTCTTCCATACCTAAGAAGAAGCACACGATTATTGAAAAGATACTAAGTATAACGTGAATACAATAAGCTATCATATTTTACTATAAAGAGAGGAGCTATGCATGCCAAGAAATACCTCCCCATCTACAAAGAGCTGCAAAGCAAAGACCGCTGTCCTCAACCCCAGTGTTGGATGCAAAACATATATAGCCTGCAACATTATGAAAATAGCATTATAAGAAGCCTGAACATGGTAACAACTCCAGTCAGCTGAAAATTTGAGTACTTGAGCTAAAAATAGATACATGTAAGTTACGCTTGTGCTTCCGACCGAGTATCTGTTGTAAGCGCTTCATCCAACCTAAATCTGGTTGCCTGTGTAGTAGCATCACACATGAGACCATTGAGAAGAAGAGGTGAAACTAGGCAAATAGCCAATGATTCAACTATCTGCAAGCTTGATGTAGGCACTAAGTGAAGTGAGCATATTGTGAACTAGCATGGGTGTAGGAAATCAACCAGGAGCTCTTGTTGTTCATACAACTATTAAGACACAACAGTTGATATTTTCAGAGGCATTACTGTCATCAGTTTCTTTATGGAGCATGTGAGTATAATCTCTTGGGATTCAAACATCCTCAAGTGATACCATACTTACACTTGTAACGAGGCAGCAGAGTGAATGTAGACAATGCTATAAGGCTTCTGAATCAAGGGTTCAAACTCCTGCAAGAAGAATATTGCTTTATTCCGAAAGGCATGATCACAGCAAAGCAAATCTTGCAAAGAACTCCATGTAAGCACAGACTGTGTTTAACCATGAGACTGAAAAATTACAAGAAGACTAAATATGATATCTCAGCAGATGACTGAACAATCTACCATGAGCTCTCTATGGTGATCATATTTTTTCTAATACTAAATTATTTACCCAAAATTACCAAATTATTGGAATAATTATATGAAAAATGTAACATATCAGTCACATAAGATGATTATGATGATAAAGGACTTATTTTAATTACTAATAATCACCCAGAAAATAATTTGCACATTCTTAAATTCATATGGTCATATTATATACATGAAAAACAAACCCTGAAAAACAACTTCTTTATAACTCAATACCTTTATAACATACAGGACAAAGCGTTCCAGATCAAGGCATCGCAAAAGGAAGTGAGCTCCTATAACAACCATCACAGGCCGCCCCTCACTGTCGACACCACCACGGTAACTGAAATTCATACATAAAAGTAAGACCAACAATATGGAGAAGGCGTACATAATGAAAAAAAAATCACATTCAATCACCAGATTAAGTTCATAAATATTCATTAAAAATGTCTAGAGAAGTGAACATAAACAACACATGAAGTATGCTATAGTCTGTGACTTTTAGATCTGTACTCCTATTTCTTCTGTCATCATTAGTGTCAATTACTCACTTCAAGTTATCTCCTCTATAGGTCCTTGGCCATGTTTTCCCAGTTTAACTTTTCTTTTCCAAAAATGCTAATTCTTGTGTCTCTTATAGAGGAGTTGAAAAAGAGATGCAATTCTGATGGATAGGTGGCATCCCAAGTATGATCAGTTGTGTCAAATGTTATTAGATGTCCAAAAAGTGGTATCTAAAGAAAACCTTACAAAAAGTCAATGGATAAAAAAAGTGAAATTAACAAATAGAAGTGGCTTTCATTAAATTTTCTAAGAAGGTAGCACCTGGATTTAATCTCTTTGACATAAATCCTAGGTTAGTTTGTTCTGATATGTTCTGATGTTATCTGTCTCGAATAAATTTACTTTGGAATTAAACTTGGACCTACTTGAGATGATTTGCATCTAGTTGATAACTGGCTGAACTTTTGTCGGGCCTTCTCAGATTTTTGAATTATGATCTAAATCTTAAATAATTGCTGCTCCATCTCATGCATGATTTGCAACAGAAAAATATGATAGTCATACAAAAACAATAATAAATAACTGCTACAAAGGTGTTTATAACCAGACACTCTTAAGATACAGCAGTTGCTACCAGCATCTATAATGATTAATAGGCCAATTTTTAAGAGCAACTGCTATGAAACACATTTTAAAGAGAGCCAAATATAAATTTATATTCTATCATCATGCAGAGATTCATATTCATCAAATGGATAATCATTGCGGTACATATCAAGTAGTTCAATCTAATTTCTAGTCAAAGTTCGTAACATCATCAACATCTTTCTGGAACTAAAAAAAGGATTCCTCGGGTCTTCTGAGTAAGGATACGATGTAAATTTACAGAGCAGATACATATTCCCTTAGACACACTCGATAGCAAAAATTTCCTTGGTCAGCAGAACTACAATTCGTCTAGTTGCCAGAATAACAATGGCTAGGGAACCAAGTGAACACAATTACAAGAATCTCAAGAGAAAGCTCAGCAGATTTCTTGTTACTCTTGGTAGACAATATGTATTATCTTCTCACAAGTCACTGATCACTACTCAGAGTTTATCATTGGTGCAATGACATCATCCAAAGCCGTAAGCAAGCAACATGGACATACGTAAGAAAAAAGATCATTAGCAACATGACCAACAAATACAAAGAACACATCAATCATTGAACAAGAGAAAATGCATTGGACCCATCATGGGCTTCTGAAAATAGGGTTTAGAATGGAAAGTTAATAAAGGACTCTTAGATAATCAACTTGCATAAAGCCACTCTTGAGATTTTTTTTCTAATGCTGTTATGTTTAGTAACAAAGTGGCTTGACAAGGAATAATTCAAATACTGATAAACAATATTTCTATCCATATGAAAATACTAAGTAAAAGAGCAACTAGAACATGAGGCAGAAGATCCACAGAATCCATTTGGTTGTTGCACAAAACATGCCAACACTTGAAGTTGGTGCAAAGTCATAAATGCATCTGCAATTAACATAAGAACAATCTAACAGATCTCAGCTTTACACCTTTTTCTGAATGAAAAAACAAGTTATATATTGCTATATACCCATTAAGTTCTACATGGCATAGTCCAAAGAAACTAATAATGAGACGAACCCATTATTAGCAAGAGTTGAACTAATAATGAGAAGGCTCTTTTACTTGCATAATAAGTGGGTTCTATATGTATAAAAAAATACTTACACTATCTTCATTTCTGCAATATCTGAAAGATTAAGAGAATTAGCTTTTGCAAGATATCTGGAATGGAGTGAGTATTCTTCAGCAGCGGATAATGGAGGGCCACCAAGATCACCAAATCCAAGAAGCTTAGCACAATTGAAACCACTTTGTGTTTGGGCAGCCTTTTCCTGTTGCTCTTTCCTTCTTTGGTCGGGATCTTTAATCAATGACATAAATGCAGGATCCAGGTATGACTCCAAGCTGAAAGAATTCTTGCTGAAAGAATACAGCTTAGTAAAAAAAAGGCAAAAACACCCTCATAATGTATAGTAAAATATTCCTCCCTTTTTTTTATTCCAGCAAACAGCAGTGTCTTGGAACTTTCAGAAAATGAAACCCAACCACCTCAATCCTCCAGGTCCCAAACATGAAAAAGAAAAGGACCACACAGATGCAGAAGAGGCTCCAAAAAATTGCTAAAGAAAAACAAAAAGTAAAAAAGAGAAAACTACAGAAAAGAAGATTAAAAAATGCTACAAGAAGAGGCCTCCTTTTATCTCCAGCTGCTTCCACCATCTTAAAGCAAAAAAAGGCTAAAAACTAGTGAAGCGAACTTATTCCTTTGTCACGTATGTACACTAAGAAAAGGAAGAAACAAAGTGTGAAGCAACAACTAGTGAGCATTTTATTGAGGTAATCCATAATCCTGTATGTATCACAACCATCTGATGTTTTTAAAGTTCCATTACCATGCAAGTTGACCATGTCAATTGAGGATGTTCAGTAGAAGAATAAGATTCCATACTTGCTAAATCTCTAGCTTGTTAAAATATTCTACTGCAAAGAGTAGAATGAAAAAAAGCCTTTAAAGGTTATTAGTCGACAACCTGTGTGCGTTGCTACCATTTACAAAAATAGTGCCATATTAGGCAGCCAAACGCATAGACTCTTTTCTTTATACACAACAAAAGGATGAAGGCGGATCAAGGAAGCATGTAGCAGATTAAGGATGTATGCAGACTTTACCATTAGCAGAACTGACTTAATGCATAAACTGTGAAACATAAAGCATTAGACATATACAATGTATAACAGAAGCCAGTTGTGTTTTTCCTCATTATCTGGGCCCTCCATTGCTGACAAAGGTACAAAGGTCCCCTTGTCCATGCATGCATGTATATGTCACTCTAGGTTCAACTATAATGTTCTGATTTGGTTTCTAGGTCTATAAGGAACTTCAGTGATATTTGCATCTATTATCACAGATGTGAGGTACACTAATAAAGTCACTAAACATATGAATAGATGGTTTTTAGCTTTAACTAACCGTCTCAATGTCAGTCCAACATCGGAGACTGGAAGATCCAACGAGGCTGTTGAAGGTTTTGGAGTAGATGCAGATACTGCAGGCAAAGGTTTTATTCTGATTTTCCTTTCATCAATAATTGTCTCACCATTCTCATCTCCGACATCAGCTGGAAGTTTTGAAACTGCAATCTCTTCTTCAAGCTTGTCTCTCGGAAAGTAAAGTGGAAGCAACCTTCGTAGTGCATTGAAGTCAAAGAAAGGAACACAGAAAGATGAATTAATGTTACAACATTTAAGGAGGAACCTTGACTGCCCTTTACTATGTCTGCCATGAAAGTTAAATGAAAGAGTATGGATATGTCATCTGATGTTATCATACATATTATCCAAGTTCCCAGATCGATATGTTTACAACAAGCTTGTAGCTTTTAGAAGTAGGCACCTTTTGTATATTTCTGTGTCTGATGATGTAATTTGTATTCATGTGTCGAGATGAGTTGGTGGTACAAGAAAACAACTGCAGTGATTTGTCTTTCGGCTTCTCCAAAAACCGCCTAACAGTCACTATCACAACTCACAAAGATAAATAATTAGCATGACATACAAAGAAAGCACCATAACTGAACGCAACATAGAGCAATCAGTACCTCCCTGTGCATGCCTCATCACATAATAAGAATATGAATGTAAAAGAAAAAAAGATGATTAAATGTCTGAACTGATTTCACCACAAGGACTTGTTTATGTTAATTGCTAAATAGGATATCCCACTGTCAAGGAGTGTGCATTACGCACTTATTGCAACATGTGCAGCCGGTTCACGAGGATAGTTTTTGGCCTCTGTATATATACAACCAGTGGCAATGCTGCATGAGGATGTTAAAGGATGTTTAGTTTGACATATTAAATGTAGGCAAACACTGAAGAATATCTACAACATTCCACTTTAATACTTGCAATCTACAAAACCTACCTTTGCAATCCATTCTCAATAAGGAGCTCCAAACAAGAACGATAGCAGTGACTAAGAGCATTTTCTGCAGCTGTATGGTACTTGACAGCATACTTAGGGCCAACTGTATGAATAACCTTCCTGCAACATCACAGGAAATATGCTTTCCAGGTCAACACAATCAGAAGTCTGTTGTACATAGGAAAATTTAGAACTGAAAATGCATACAAGCATCATGAGTTGCTTCATAATATATATATTCACCAAAGCTTAGATTAAAGAGATAATCAAATGTTCGACAAAAGCTATTACAAAAAACCTTTATAACTTTGTATTTACTCCAAAAATCTGACTCATAAAGCACAGATATTGCCTGAGTGTTCTCTCTGACACTATTACCTTATAGTATAGTGAACTCTTATCTCATTACCTCAAGGGTAATCTGCCGCAGCTCAATCAGATGCCACACCAAATTTCATTATGAAATGAGTACAAGTCACCAACAAGTTGCATCCCATAAGGACACAAATACAAAGATGAGAGAAGCCAAGCATAGTGCATATTAATGGACTGGCTGGTGAATAACATGCCATTGTAGGAGCAGCACGGGAATCATGTGCGTGTTGCAACCCATGTCACTGATAATGAGCAGAGAAGCACCCTTTATAGCAAGACATGGACTGTTTAGCATGCATGGGAGTGTGTTTTCTGTTAGTAGAACGATGACATGAGTCATCAAAAGCATAGAGAAATTTTGGGAAAAATTACATACTACCTTCCAATCTTAGAACAATACGTTATTGAAAAAAACAGCAACTATATCAATTTAAACATTAACCCTTCAATAGACTTATCACACTTAATGTTCCTTGTTGATATGTTTCTCCACATCCTGTTTTTTTTTGGGTTCTCATTTATCCAGGTTCATGCCAGAAGACAGTGGATATGATGTAACTAGACTGGATAAAAATAATTACAAATAATTAAATTGAAGCAGATGTAAGAGTGAAGCAACAGTGGTAGTCATGGAGAATAGTCACTTAATGAACTGGAATGCTAGTCAATTAGATGTGTCCTTTATGTCAATTTGTCAAACAGTAACCAAGGACATGTTTATGAAAGAATGCTGTCTGCGTGTGCACAAGTGTGCTTGCATGTATGCTTGTCTATGTGTGCATAGCAGGCCTCCAATTGGGGCATTGTCACTACAACTATGCAAAACTGCTCTCTTCTTTTCTCCAGAATTTCTCAGACCCAGAGTGCTTACTTACAAACCATAAAATACAACTATAGGTAAACGAAAAAGCATTGTTGCTATTAGACATGAAATATAAAGGCTTAGCACTTCATAGAAACACATATGGCACCATCTCATCAATTTCAGATGTGGGTCCAGGCATGTTAGGTTCAATAATTGATTCCTTACACGTGAAATCCAGTATCCACAAGCATCAGTACATAGAGGAAGAGGTGCAACTTTATAACATGTTCTTTCTTTACTGACAGTGTGTTAATCACAGTGAGCATTTTCTTAATCACTAGATAAGGAAATAAGTACGATGAAAATACCCAACCAATTCTATCAGAATTTGTTGTTGTGAATTGTGATGATATAATTATGACATTGGAATGGCTTTGTCAATGTAAACATCGTAACACAAAATCAGTCCTCAACATGAGCAACTTTTACAAAAAGAAAATTACAACAATCAATAGATAACAGAAGTAGCCGTGTTGATGCATGGACAACATTTTGGCAGAACTATCTTCAAAAAGGAATTTATGAACCAAGAATTGATTCTACTTATTTTGTGATCTTAAATCTGCAGATTAAGGTATAACATAATACTGACTGGACAAGATAATATAATTGGAATAACATAGTTAATGATCAGCTTTTATTTCAGAAGCATGCGTTCTCATGCTAGACAATGATAACACCAACCTAGCAGGGAGATCATATGCATTGGTAATTTTAGCCATCCCTGTTCGACAACCGCCCTGCAAAAATCATACCAAGCTGATGACTATAAATTCAAGGAATAAAGGAACTGGATTTAAATGCAGCCAGTAGGACGATTCATAATTTTACCACATACCAATGACGCACATTCCTCTGCAAGACCTGGGCCAGCAGCAGCATGCAAACCAGGGCTGCTATGTGCTTCATCCAAGCTCTACAAGGTAATTTAAACAATGTCAACCCTACATCCTCCAGAAAAGTTCATTAGCTATTCATGAATGTCATATAGTCCAAACCCGGTCCATGAAGAAGAAAACACATAAAGATAGAAAGAAGGATCATCATCTAAAGCTAGAGAAATATTTATAACACAGAAAGCAACACCAAATTCTACTCTCACCTCATTAGTGGAATTCACGACTGCATCAACCTCCAAATTCCATGGGTTGCCACGCCAAAGATAAATCTTCGAATTGATTTCGTGATCCACAGGGAACCTCGATGTCACCCCGGAGTCAGCTCCAGAAGGCGACGTCAGAGGATCCGAGAAGTAGGAGAACGGCGACGAAGAATCCCCGCCGCCATAATACCTTTGGTCCGCATCGCTCCACCTCGGCACCTGATCGAGCGTTACCACCACATCTCCGCTATCCGACGCCATCCCGCCGCGCGTGGCGCTCGTGGCCACGCTCCGGTACATCTCCCGCGCCTCAAAACTCAATATTTATGCCTTGCCTCAACGAATTCCCTCAGATTTAGCCAAGAAAACCCTTAAAAGATCGGATTTGGTAGCCGTTTCGAGTCCCAACGCAAGGAATCCAAGGGCTAACTCCAGATTTTCTAAAAAGATCACAAAAACGCATCAATCTCAAACCATTGACACGCCTCTCGCCGAAACCCTAAATTGAAAAGAAAAGGAATAGAAAAGCATGAAAGAATCAGATGACAAGAAAAAACCCAGGAAACTCCAAGGCGCTACCTTGGGAGTCGATCGTATCTCCGATATGCACGAGAATCCGGAGAGTTCGCGTGATGACACCAGATCGGAGCTGCAACTACGCGAGGGATCGAAACGGAGACCAGCGTAAATAGTCTATGGCAGGAGGAAGAGATGTTAGAGGCGGAACCGGGTGGCCCGGAGCGATAGATGGCGCGGCTTCGCAGGGCTGTGTGATCAATGCTTTTTTCCACTCGTTTATTCGTTACACCAAAGTCTACCTGATTACTGCTTGCAGTGAACGGGTGGCGCACCACGTTAGCCCCACGTGAGCTTCGTTGTCGCCTCCAGTCACTACGAAGGTATGTGGCTGGGTCGGACATGGTACTGTTTACGAGCTAATGTGAGTCGACTTGTACAGCGTGGCAAAAAGATGCGGGACCCTGGAGAGTGGGTCATCTTAATCATTGATCGCTAATAATTTTATGAACCCATGGCCGCATGAATGGGTCGATCAGTGAATATTACGTCATATATTTGCACGTTATATGTTGTTAGAAATTAAATTATTATAAAACTCTTGTTTTGGGCATAAATAGATTATTTTACTTGTTATTAATCATAACAAATAAATATTATTATTTTTAGTTTATTCCTGCATAATTTTTTTATTTTCTAAAAGATGATTATCCCTAGTTTTCACTTGTACGTCATCACTCTCGTATATTGGTGAGATCGCGCTATAAGATAATGAAGTCATGTTCGAGGTAAAGCTTTACATTGTCCCTTTCATGTTTTCATCGTTTGCTCTTACTTTAATAAAATTATAAATGTTGAGGGTGAGGATAAGAGTGTGATTAGCGTGAAAGATAAAGGGGTCCTGGATTTTAAGGAGACAACACTAAAATATACATTGGGGTGATAGAGTTGAGACTACTGTAGACTATTTTTTCTCTTTTTGCATGAAACATATTATGGATGAATATAAGTGATAGTTGGATCAACTCGACCTGCATGTGTAAAAGATCTTTAGGGTCCAATTCAGACAATTCGATCTCTAAGGTCGAGTAGAGTTCCATATCTCGAACACTCAAGTTAATAATAAAATGTTTCATCTCGATTACTATCGTCTAATATATTTTTGAGAAAATATTTGGTGATATGTGAGAAATATTCCTATTGTTCACGTTGGTTGATTATTGACTGGGACCATAATCTCTTAATGTTGACTATATCATCATTTCCTTTTATCAACACAATTAGTAAAAGTTATGTCCTCACTGGTGACTACAATTGACTTACCGAGGAAAAATAAAATGAAAAGGAATTCAAACCTATTTTTAAGTCTCTGGTACTATTATAATTTCATGGATTCAAAATGTTTAAATATAATTTCACAAAGAGTATTCATGATACTATTATAAGTAAATTTAATTTATTTTCGATGGGAGAACAAATCAGAATATTACAATATTACTTGATATAGATCAATAGTCCATTTTAATTATCTTATTTCATGAATAAGACGATTAAATTAGATAGACAAATAGTTGTAAATCTCATATTCTAATCAATGTTTGAGCATCTGGTAGACTGTTTTATGCAATAAAATTTTTCTCATAGTTTCATTTGAAAAAATTAAACGGATAAATGTGTTGATTATTCTCCACTATTACAACATCAAATAAGGAGAGAGAGAGATTGAGAGAGAGAGAGAGAGAGAGAGAGAGAGAGAGAGAGTCTTCACTTCCCCTCGTGTCGTTGGATCACCGCAGGTAGGAAGAAAGAAGAACTCCCTTCGGACTTCGCACAAAAGTCAATGTTACGCATCAACGTTCCCAATTTGACTTGGGACGCGGTTTAGACCAACGTAAGGATGAAGTTACTTTGACTGATTGATTAAGTCGTCATGAACGAACGGGCTCAGTTCCTTTGGTGCAGCCACTTCTTGTTTCTATGGTGCTCAGTTCGTCTTCGTCGTCCCTCTCCCACCATCTCTGACTGTTGACGGGGTTGGAGAAACCCGTTGATATATACATCCATCAGTTCTTGAAGCCCACAACCAGCAGATCTCTTCCCTGTTTGCTCTTTCGCTTTGCTAGTGGAAGAAAAAGAAAGGAAGAGAAGGAGAAGGAGAAGGAAAAGATCCATGAATTGGATCAGCCGAAAGCTGCATCTGTACAATGTGACGATGGGCCTCTACATGCTGGATCGGTGGGAGAGATTTCTCTTCAGTATCCTTTTTCTTGTTCTTCAAGAACATCATCTGTTGCTGCTGCTGCTTCTTCTTCTTCTTCTCGATATACATAATGCAGCAACAATATTGAGAGTATGTAAAGAAGCTATTTTTCTACGGTTGTGGGCATTCTTAACTCTTATAGACATGCTGATCCTCGTCTTCTTGTGGTTCGTCTGCTACAATGGCTCTCGATCTGCAACCGATTTTTACGAAAGGTGATATTTATTTCTGTTAGGTTTCATTAAAGATTGTTCTTTTTAGAGTGCGTAGATCCAGTAATCGTTTCAGATTTACTCCGCCATATATTAATGATACAAAGATGTCCTTAGTCTCTGCAGCAATTCGAAGCAGACCTTTTATTGTTTGTATAGTCGTGGGTATCTCAGTCTCATTGGAGCCATTTTATTTGACTAATTCATCCTTTTATCTCCTAGCAAAAGTCAACTACTGATGGTGTTACCTTCATCTAGTGTTGTATCCGCTGATCGTGTGCATGGAGATTTCACGGAGGATAACCACTTGAAATATATCGTTTTCTTATTTCAGAAAAAGAAATTATCAGCTGAGTCTATAAGATACAACAGAGAATTTGACGATGATATATTCCACAATCTGTCTAATGTGTTACATTGATTCCTTGTTTACTCGAGGAAATTATCGTACGTAAGTTAGTGACAGCTTTAGATCTTTGAAGTGTCTCTCACCAATGTCCTTTTGTTTCCTTCTTCTTCGCAGTCATCTCAAGTTTAAATCCTTGGCTGGTGGAGGCTTTCCTGTTGTTAGCAGCATAACATCCTAATTGCTGTGTCGTGTATGATCAATGTAGATTTTGATATACTTTTGTACTTATGCACCACTTCTGTAATAATAATCATTGAATGGTCTCGAGAATTTTAATGAACTCCAGAGCATAATATAGTTTGGTAGAATTTGGACTTTGCTTCTGTTCTCTCTCTCTCTCTCTCTCTCTCTCTCTCTCTCTCATCAAGATGTTTACCCAGCAATCTTTGGTTGCAGTCTGAAAGTGCTTTGACTAGGAAGAAATAGATGTATGCAGCTGCGGTCAACTTCTCACCCCTGAGTAGTGTATCTAATTTAATTTAGTGGAACTCCCAAACGGCTGGGAGAAGCTGCCCGAATTAGGAGTGCATGCATTTCCATTTTCTCGCCCCCTTACCAGTGTATCTAAACTTGGTCTGTGGAACTTCCTCCAGACCACCAGGATCATCTGCTCTTGATCCATCCAACGCTCCAGAGCTTATGCCGATTACAACCTTCCCACCACTCCTCTCTCTTTTAAGCCTTCCCTTGCCACCTCTCTCCTCAAGAGAAATAGCACTTCTCTCTCTCTCTCTCTGCTCTTTGTGCTTCTGACAATGGAGGTTGAGAATGGCGTCGGCAACGGCCCGTGCATCAAGGCGGACCCCCTGAATTGGGGAGCCACGGCCGAGGCGATGACCCGGAGCCATCTCGATGACGTCAAGAGGATGGTGGAAGAGTTCAGGCAGCCGCTGGTGAGACTCGAGGGCGCGACGCTCAAGATCTCCCAGGTGGCGGCTGTCGCGATGGCGGCGCACTCGAGTGCGGTGAGGGTGGAGCTGTCGGAGTCTGCGAGGGACGGGGTGAGCGCCAGCAGCAAGTGGGTGATGGACAGCATGACCAAGGGCACCGATAGCTATGGAGTCACCACCGGGTTCGGTGCCACCTGCCACAGGAGGACCAGGGAAGGAGGAGCCCTCCAAAGGGAGCTCATCAGGTGATGTACCACTTCTCTCTATCTCTACCTCGTCGGCTTAGGTACTTCAACAAGGAAGGACAAAAAAGGTTGAATAAGGATACTTTGTCGCGTTGTGAAGGCGGGAATCTGAGATGAGATTCCGCAGCCGCTACATCGATCGAACTTGGCTGCATGTGTTTGGTTCTTCACGCTGGTTGTGAACTTGCATTCAGGCACTTGTGAACGTGAATGCATTCATGGAGCGGCTACATTAATGAGCCAGTTGTGAACTTTCGTTCATGCGTCGGTCGAGTTCGGTGCTTCGCGCGATGCTTAAGATTCTCCGCATGTGTTTGGTTCGAGAATTTTTATGGTCGTCCGATTCTTCGTGATGCAGGTTCCTCAATGCCGGAATATTCGGCTCCGGGTGGGATTCCGGCCACACGCTGCCGCCCTCCGCAGCCAGGGCGGCCATGCTCGTCCGCATCAACACCCTCCTCCAGGGCTACTCCGGCATCCGGTTCGAGATCCTCGAGGCCATGGCCAGCCTCCTCAACTCCGGCATCACCCCCTGCATTCCCCTCCGCGGCACCATCACCGCCTCCGGCGACCTCCTCCCCTTGTCTTACATCGCCGCCTTGCTCACCGGCCGCCCCAACGCCAAGGCCTTCTGCCCCGGCGGGGAGACCGTCGACGCCGCGGAGGCCTTCCGCCGCGCCGGCATCCCCCGGGGGTTCTTCGAGCTCCAGCCCAAAGAAGGCCTCGCGCTCGTCAATGGCACCGCCGTCGGCTCCGGCCTCGCCTCGGTCGTCCTGTACGAGGCCAACGTCCTCGCCGTCCTGGCCGAGGTCCTGTCGGCCATCTTTTGCGAGGTGATGCAGGGTAAGCCGGAGTTCACTGACCACCTCACCCACAAGCTGAGGCACCACCCGGGCCAGATCGAGGCCGCCGCCATCATGGAGCACATCCTCGACGGCAGCTCCTACATGAAGATGGCCAAGAACCTCCACGAGCAAGACCCCCTGCAGAAGCCCAAGCAGGACCGCTACGCCCTCCGCACCTCCCCGCAGTGGCTCGGGCCTCAGATCGAAGTCATCCGCTCGGCCACCAAGTCCATCGAGAGGGAAATCAACTCCGTCAACGACAACCCCCTGATCGACGTCTCCAGGAACAAGGCCCTCCATGGCGGCAACTTCCAGGGCACGCCCATCGGTGTCTCCATGGACAACGCCCGCTTGGCCCTCGCCACTATCGGGAAGCTCCTGTTCGCGCAGTTCTCCGAGCTCGACAATGACTTGTACAACAACGGCCTGCCGTCGAACCTCTCCGGCGGGCGAAACCCGAGCTTGGACTACGGCTTCAAGGGCGCCGAGATCGCCATGGCGGCCTACTGCTCCGAGCTCCAGTTCCTCGCCAACCCGGTGACCAACCACGTCCAGAGCGCGGAGCAGCACAACCAGGACGTCAACTCCTTGGGGTTGATCTCTTCGAGGAAGACGGCGGAGGCGGTCGACATCCTGAAGCTCATGTCCGCCACCTACTTGGTCGCGCTCTGCCAAGCCATCGATCTGAGGCACTTGGAGGAGAACCTCAAGAAGGCCGTCACGAACACGGTGAGCCAAGTCGCCAAGAGGGTCCTGACCACCGGCGCCAACGGCGAGCTCCATCCCTCGAGGTTCTGCGAGAAGGACCTCATGACGGTCGTCGACCGAGAGCACGTCTTCAGCTACATCGACGACCCCTGCAGCTCGACCTACAGTCTGATGCCCAAGCTGAGGATGGTCCTCGTGGAGCATGCTTTGAACAACGGCGAGAAGGGGAAGGACGCCGGCACCTCCATTTTCCAAAAGATCGCCGAGTTCGAGGCGGAGCTGAAGGCCGTCCTGCCGAAGGAGGTGGAGGTGGCGAGGGCCGCGGTCGAGAACGGTAGCGCGGCCATCGCCAACAGGATCAGGGAGTGCAGGTCCTACCCGTTGTATCGGTTTGTGAGGGGGGAGCTCGGGACTGCATACCTGACGGGCGAGAAGGTGCGGTCGCCGGGCGAGGAGTTCGACAAGGTGTTTGCGGCCATCAACAGAGGGCAGCTGATCGATCCTCTTCTCGAGTGCTTGAAGGAATGGAATGGCGCTCCACTTCCCATTTGCTGAAAGGGAACCAGGTTTCGGCCGGGCGAGTGTTTCTGTGTTTCCAGTGACCCAAAGCGCTGCAATAATTGGCGATTTGTGCTTCTTCTTTTCCCTTCTTCTAATCTATACTGCCGTTTGAATAATTTGAGCAAGCATTCCTGCTTTGAAATGCTTGGGAAGGTAGAGGTGTGACAAAAACAATTATAGCAGAATAATCTTTTTCTATTTACCTATCAAAATAGGTTTTTCATCCAAATATTAATTTATTACTAAAAATCAAATATTAATCAAATCAAAGTTTTACGTGAAAAACTTAATATAGAAAAAATCATAAAACCATAATATACTTTAAACTTTCACTTTCATTAATAATGATAACAGATTTATAATAACTTTTCTAAAGATAGAAAATCATAATAACATTAAGAATATAGATCTTGGTTCAATAATAACATATTATCATCATTGTAAATAAATTTTATAAAAGAAAAACTTCTAAGTCTTGATATGATATATGTTGAGCCCTGGCCACGTCACCATCGAGCCCCGTCACGCCACCGCCAGGACAGCAGAAGGAGCTCTCTCACGCGTCGGCCAGGACCCGTACCAAGGCATTCCGGAAAACTCGAGACAACGGCTGCGCGAAGGTACTTCCTCCCCCCCCAGGATCGACCGTCACGTGAAACCCGTGTACAACCAACCCTCGTACAGTAGTATAAGAACCCCTAGCTGGCATTTGGCCAGAGGAAGCGAAATAGAGACCAAAAACACTGACTTGCTTGTCAAGGGGCCGTAGTCGGTAACTACCTGACGGAGGCCTTCTGTGCAGGAAAATGATCGCCCCTGAGGTGAGACAACCCCGATCGAGAGAGGCGCTTTTTACTCCTAGCGCGCCAACCAACATCTAGATGGAGAGTCATCTACCAGCGTACCGACGGAGAGACGTTAGTGATAGTAGATGAGATTTCCCTAACTGTTTGAGAAAATCTCTCTACTCTGTTGAGGGAAATCCTCTAAACTGTTGAGGAAAATTCTCCCTTCTAACCTGTATAAATAGGAGAGGGACATGTTAATAACAGTCAACTTCTTCTACAACTTGTTTATCTATTTATTTTCTAACATGGTATCAGAGCAATTGCTTCTGATTTCCTCGATGACAGTAGTATCGCCGTGTGTTGGCCAAGTGACCGCAGCAACACGCTTTCTCAAGCGGAGTCATTGAAGAAGTACCAAGACACTGATTCAGAGCCAACGCTAACGATCACCGTTTTGGCTCTGCTCATCCACTACTTCTCTTCCTTCATCGCCGACCTTGCTCTTCTTCGCCGACCTTGCTTTCTCTGCTATTTACCTGCCTACATCAAACACTCTCCTTCGCCACCAAAGGAGGAAACATTCTCTCACTGCCTCCTTTAAACGTGTCTTCCTCCTCAATAGGCGAACGCGAACGACGTTGTCTTCCTTCCTCTACCGCAACAGCTTTCGGCCGTCCCCAAACAACTCAAAACATGCCGCTTCTTGGTCACATAATCCGCATAGTCACTCTGTCCATCTTTATACCAGGCTTTCTGTTGCATCATCCGCTATAGCGAGCCGCCGCCCGTCCCATCGCCCCGTCACCCAGCTCAGGCGGCAGAGGAGCTCTCTCACGCGTCGGCCAGGACCCGTACCAAGGCATTCCGGAAAACTCGAGACAACGGCTGCGCGAAGGTACTTCCTCCCCCCCCAGGATCGACCGTCACGTGAAACCCGTGTACAACCAACCCTCGTACAGTAGTATAAGAACCCCTAGCTGGCATTTGGCCAGAGGAAGCGAAATAGAGACCAAAAACACTGACTTGCTTGTCAAGGGGCCGTAGTCGGTAACTACCTGACGGAGGCCTTCTGTGCAGGAAAATGATCGCCCCTGAGGTGAGACAACCCCGATCGAGAGAGGCGCTTTTTACTCCTAGCGCGCCAACCAACATCTAGATGGAGAGTCATCTACCAGCGTACCGACGGAGAGACGTTAGTGATAGTAGATGAGATTTCCCTAACTGTTTGAGAAAATCTCTCTACTCTGTTGAGGAAAATTCTCCCTTCTAACCTGTATAAATAGGAGAGGGACATGTTAATAACAGTCAACTTCTTCTACAACTTGTTTATGGTTTTCCAGCACAGACCCCCACTTCCGTCGATGGAGCACGTGTCGCCCACCGTGCCAGCCATCCGTGCGACGACCGCCGCTCGCTCCAATGCGGCCCAGCTCTGATCGCAATGACAGAACAGGGCACTACCGAGTGCCCGTCCAAATCGTGAACACCGTGCGAGCTCTGCCACACCATCGCTGCTACTTCCCGGCGACCGTGACTGCCATTGTTCCTCTCTCTGCATCATTTTGCAGCCTAACCTTGGCGCACCTACAGCCACGATCCACCGCAATTACGGCAGCAATTACTGCCGCCGCTGTTCCGCCAGGCCTCCCAAACCGGACCCTCACTGCCTCCTTCTCCAATGCCGCCCGCCTCCCCTTGGGCCGCAGCCGCAGCCGCTCGTCCACTTCATCACCTCAACCCCCTTCTTTGCATCATTGCCGCAGCCCCCTTCTCTTCATCATTGTCGCTTTCTTCTATACACCTGCAGATTTCTCATATATTTCTCTCACTGCAGTTTCCTTGAGTACCGCTGCAGATTTCACGGCCATTTCCCGATGAACTGCAGCCTCTATAATCTCCGGGACGTTGCGGTCATTTCTCAGTCCACAGCAGCTGCCGGCAGCTTTGGGCACTGTTGTAGATTGCCCAATTGCTGCAGCAAGCAGCAAACTATAGCAGCGGCCTCTTCCCGGCAGCTTTGGGCACTGTTGTCGATTGCCCAATCTGCTGCAGTAAGCAGCAAACTATAGCAGCGGTCTCTTCCCTCCCTCATTCTCCACCTTGTGTGACCTGAGCTTCACACACGGTTCACTGTATTGCTTTAAAAAAAAAGATAAAAAAAAGAACAAAAAAAAGTCTTCGTTCTCTTCTGATGTTTCAGTTCCTGTAGGGACTCCCACTTTTTGTTCTTCTACAGGGCTTATCTCCATCAATGCTACCACGCTGATCCCCTTTAAGTTATCAAAGGGTGGCAACTATGCGTCCTGACGAGCTCAATTTTCTAATCTTTTATTTGGATATGACTTGTTAGGTTACATTGATGGCTCTTTCAGTTGTCCTTCGACCATGCTCAACATCCCCGGAGATCCCAGTCCAGTACCCAATCCAGCTCACAAACTGTGGCTGCGTCAAGATCGTCTCATTCTCCAAGCTATTCAAGCTTCAGTTGCTGGATCCGTCGCTCTTTTGATATCTTCATATGTGAAGCTGCCGATGCATAGTTTAAACTGCAAACCACCTTGGCAAATCACTTGCATACTCGCAAGCTCAGTCTTCTATCCAAGCTTATGGTGACGAAACAAGAGGGAAGTACTATCTCTGATTATCTACAACATATCAAGGTTATCATCGATGACTTGGCTTTGATAGGTCATTCCCTATGTGACGAAGAGGTTGTCATTCATACCCTTAATAGTCTCGACACCGACTACAAGGAATTGGCTGCTGCAATTCGGGCACGCGACTCGCTAGTCTCCTTTGAAGATCTCTATGATAAGCTGACTGACTATGAGATGTACTTGAAGCATGTGGACAAACTGCCTGGATCGACTATCACAGCTCAAGTCAGTCATAAGTCTAAACGAAAGAACACTCGGTACTCGCCGAACATCACCCAAGGTTTGGCTAATGCGCATCTTGATTCTATGAGTTCCATGCAACACCTCTCATATCCTCCTAGTTATCATTTCTCGCAATGTGGCAACTCCAACCATCATCCGTCTTGGCATCCTGCCTTACCGAGCCAACAAAGACGAGTCATTTGCCAATTGTGTGACAAACTCGGCCACTCCGCTAAAGTTTATCGGTCTCATCCCCGCCTCCCTGTTCCGTAACACTGGCCTCAGGCAAATCTCCTCACTACTTCGACACCTAGCCAGTCCAACTGGATTGTCGACTCTGGTGCCTCTCATCACATCACCGCTGATCTTCAGAATTTGTCTCTTCACAATCCCTATGGCGGCGATGAAGACATCATCATCGGTGATGGTAAAGGACTTCCTATAATTCATACTGGTTCTACAACGCTTAATTCTGACTCTGCTACATTTATCCTCGATGATGTTTTATACGCCCCTCATATTAAATGCAACCTCATTTCTGTTTCTCAATTTTGCAAACATAATAACACTTCCATTGAATTTTTTCCTGATTCATTTCTTGTTAAGGACTTGAGCACGGGGGCATCATTGGTCCAAGGCCCGAATAAAGACAACATTTACGAATGGCCGTTAGCTTCTCGAATAACCCAGCCCACTGTTCATTCTTTTGTTGCGGCTCCAGTTGATGTGTGGCATTGTCGGCTTGGTCATCCCTCGAACTTTATTCAGCAAAAATTATTTTCTCGTCACTCTCTTCCTCTTTTTAAGTCCACTAATTCTATGATGCATTGTGATGCATGTCTTAGTAATAAGAGTCATCGGCAGCCTTTTGGCTCATCTTCCATTTCCTCCTCTAAATTTTTTGAAATTATATATACTGATGTTTGGGGTCCTGCTCCAATTTTATCTTTTGATAAGTTTCGATTTTATGTTATTTTTGTAGATCACTTCTCTAAATACACATGGATATATCCTCTTCACCATAAATCTGACGTTTCTCGCATTTTTTCCGCTTTCCAGAAGTTGGTCGAAAACTATTTTCAGTCTACCATTAAAATGGTCTACTTTGATGGTGGCGGTGAATATCAAGCCCTAGCATCCCATCTCTCAGCTTGTGGCATTCAGCACCTCAAGTCTCCCCCCCATACTCCTCAACTAGTTGGTTCCGCCGAACGCAAACATCGGCATATAGTAGAAATTGAACTCACACTTCTATATCAGGCTTCCATGCCTTCAACTTTTTGGACAGCAGCCTTTCAAACTACTGTCTACCTTATTAATCAAATGCCTACACCAGTCCTACAATACCAGTCTCCCTTTGACACACTATTTCACAAACCCCCTAACCTTTGTAAACTCCGAGTGTTTGGCTGTTTATGTTATCCTTAGTTACGTCCCTATGCCTCTCATAAGTTAACATCTCGATCTACTCCTTGCGTCTTTATTGGTTATTCACTTGAACATAATGCTTTCCACTGCTATAATCTCCACACTCACAAAATCTTCATATCACGTCACGTTGTTTTTGTTGAGTCTCACTTTCCTTTCCAAAACCTTCCATATCCTGCCATACGGACCACTTCACTATCTCACTGGAGTGTACCTTCGGACCAATCATACGAGCCTCCCATGACTTCATCTACTTCCTCCCCTCATGATCCGCACTATATCACTCCAGTTCAACACTTGCCCGTTTCCTCTGTTCCTACTCCACTCCACTCTTCCCCAATTGATGGGGCAATATGTTCCGAAACACAACCATCCTCTTTACCTCGTTCTCGCCCACGTGCCCCTGACGTGTCTCCACTTGACCCGGCTTGTGCCACTGATCCTCACCCAACATCACCTCCCAATCCTGTCGTCTCCAACCATCCTATGACCACTCGCTCTAAGAGTAGTATTTTTAAACCACGTCAAGTACTTAACCTACAAGCTATCATGGATTCCTCATCCCCCAATGTTGAACCCACCACCTTGTTTTCTAACAATTAGTTGATATTGCTAGTGCTAACGCTTTGTCTTAAGGGTGTGACCGACCTCGACAATTAGCTCAGCTGATCGAAGACTCTCGACATCGACTCGTGGACCAAGCCACGCTGACTCATCAACCATGACACATCAGGTCATCAACAAGTCTCACCAAGTAGTTATAACAGAAAATCATTTCAGAAAAGATAAACGATAGAACTTTAAGTCTCATCAAGTGCCTATAACAGAAAATCAAAAGACAAACGGTAGAACGGTATCATTAGGATTGAGCATGCTTCCATTATTTCTCATAAGGAAGGGAACATTGGGCATAACCATTCAAAGATGTCAGCCTCAACAAAAATTTCGATGACCATTTCTTGATTCGAAGCACATAGAAACGCCTCGATTTAGTATGCTAAAGTAAAAAGAACTACTGCAAGCGTCCGCAAAAGCAGAATTAAAGGAAGTAGAAGCATGAAGAAGAGCTAATGATTCCACACGTACGCACTGAACTCCTCTCGCCAGCAACTCCTGGAACTCTTCCCACGACCTTTGCCTTTCCATCATCCTCTCTTCCTTCAACTTCCTAATGAACATATCCTCCCCCAAATCCACTCCATCCATCTCCTCAAACATACAAGAAGAAGATGATCACTTGTTCCCTTCTTCCGCTGCGTCTTCACCTCGGCCGCCGCATCGACGTCTTCGACGTGCGATTGCATGGGTGGCTGTAAAGCGCTGGTCCACGTAAACCGCTGCAGAACTCCGGTGGCTGTGCGGCATCCTTGCTTGACTTCTGTGAAGGCCGACGTCGCCAGCCAAAAGCTTCACGGATGTCGGTCGCTCGGAGAGCCTCGTGAATTTTTTCCGAGCCTTCTTGATTAGTATTTGCATGTCGCACTCCGGATTTATTAAAAATAAATCATCGTTTCGAAATCTATAATTTATAAAAAAAATTAAAATCTAATATTTTTATCTTTACCGTACTAATTATTTTTAATTAAAAAAATCTTAGCACGTCAACAGTGAAGAAAAATTTCTCCATCGAGCTTCAAATTTATTATAAATTAATAGATTATTTTGAAAATAGATATAAGATAAAAATATTTCAGTAACCATACTTAAATAAAACCTTCACAAGATCATAAAAATAATATTTAATACTCATAAAATATATTCATATATTAATATTTTTTATATAAAATAATAATATATCAATTCATTATAAAACTTATTTATCAAGTAAACAACGATAATTTTTATATAGTAAATAAAATCATGCATAAGTCACGTTTAATGCATAGCGATGACATATATAATAATCAAATAATAAAGATGTAAATCACATTCAATATACTCTCTCAATAATGAATAGAAAAATATAAGATCGATTCTATATTCTCCCAATGATTGATAGAGAGAATCTATATCATACTCTCACAACGAATGAAGAGATGCCCTTATTCACTTAAGTAAGAATATGTTTCTACCAAGTTAAGATGAAGAAATTATTTAGTCATCACATCTAACGGTCCACTAATCTTCAAAAGGAATCGTCCTCTCTATATTTGGTAAAATACATAATTATACATGATCATTTATTCATATATTTTAAAAAATATTATGATAAAATATCATGAGAGATCATGTTAGGTGTTTGACTTGCATGACTATGACTGTATTTAAGAACATATTTATAATTTTAATATATAGTTTAAAAAAATAATTTGAGTAAATGTGTATTTATGGAATGCTCGGAGTGTTTGATAAGCAATAGATGAAAATTATATTTTAAATATGTATTAACATAAGTATTATTTAGTAAAATTATATTTAAAAACTATTAAATTATTTATGATAAATTTATCGTTCTAATATTTTTAATATTTATTCAAAAAATGTTTTTTATTTAAATTAATATGTAAATAAAATAAATAAATGTATGTAATCTTATAAAAAATTCATATGACGTAAATATATAATAAATAAAATATAATCATATAAATTAATATAAATTAATCTTTAAAAATAAATAAATAAAATTTTACCTTATATAAAATATAAACTATATTGGTTTATCACTAAATAATTTTAAAAATCTTATAAAGAGTACTTTTAAATTTTAAAAAATTATATTACCATCCCACAAACGTTAAATTAGTAATGTTATTCCAAGGCAGCATAAGCATTTGAGCATTTCCAATGCTTTGAATACAAATTAACAAACATCAATTCATATTCAAAATGTGCATTGGGCCCCTAATCTAATTTACTTAATTTAGCTAGGACTTAAACTAACCAAACGAACCTTCTTATAGTGATTAATTTGAATTTAATCAATTTAAATTAAGTCAAAAGGTTTAAACCAATCAAAATAATTTAGAATCATTCAATCAACTAGTAAGCTCAAATTAATGAAGGGAGAGGGAACTGGACTAAGTTATATAGTGGTAGTCAAGACTAGACTAGCTCATGTCGCACATGTCTTTTCTAAGTAATATGTTAAGTTGAGGTGCTTGTGCTTAAGTCGCAAGTTGGGTCAAGTTTTGCCATAAGAATTAGCTACGCTTAGCTGTTGAGATAGGTCACACTTGGTTCATGAGTTAAGCCGGCTATATAAGTTAAGTCATGCTTGATCATATAGGTTATATCATGTCTAATCATATAAATTAAACCATACCTTGCAAAACAAGCTGGACCGACCCGATCAGCAGATCAACTAAACTCATGTTAGACCTGAGTTTGGCCACTCATATGAAATTAGATATCCACCCTTTTAGAAATACTTTAAAATATTTATAGAATAAGAATTAATCTTGAATGAATTATCAAAATAAAAATTTGTTAAAACTTTCAAAAATATAATATTAATTCATTAAAATAGACTTTTAAATAATTAAATTTAAAATCTATTTTTTCATGAGTTAATAATCCAATAAATTCATGACCCCAAATTTATAGCTAATCAAATTGTAGAAATTCATATATAATTATTTGAAATAAGAATATACCTAAATTAAATAAATTAGAATTATTATTTTGGTAGAGTTTTTGTAAAATTCATCTAACTTAAATAAATAGTTATTTTAGCATCAAAATTCAACGATCATTATTTATTAGTCATAAAAATTTGAAATTAAAACATTATTATGCATCATAAATTTTTAACATCAAATATTTCAAAATATAAATAAAAAATCTAGAAGAAAATATAGAAGATTCTATTTCTCCTCTAAATATAATTTTTATTGGGATCCTCTCCTCAATCCTGCCACTACCAACTCAAGAGAGAACGAGCCTCTTTATAAAGTAGAAGATAAGCTGTTCAGTAAGAATAATCTAATTATCATTTTTAATTTATTTTTATTTTTATTTTCACACACAAAAATAAAATCAAAATAATTACTTCCTAAAAGTCACATCAATCATTAGAAAATTAATTAATTATTTAATTTTGAATTATTAAATTATTTAATTGATTGACTAAAATTTTAACTTGTTTGCATCATTAATGAAATCAATTTTAAATATTTTTTAAACTATATTACACAAAAAAAATCAAATAAAAGTAACACATCAATTAAGATAATTTGATTTATGGTAGTGGGAGAAAATGTTTGGTCAGTACAATCGATGCTGCTGCTTTTGTTTGTGTGGGAGGATGGAAATTGCAGTGGCCTTTAGGATGGTGTGTTGTTTGTGAAGATGAGGTTGGAGTAGGAGGAGGAGGAGGAGGTGGTGGTGGTGGTGGTGGTGTTGGTGTGGGGGATTTTTTTATAACTGATCAAGCAAATACTATCTGAAAACTAACAATTGTAGTTGTTGGCATTGAGCAAACTGGTTACTGAAATCATGTGTGTTGTAATGTGCAGTTTTTGTTTGAATCATTAACACTGCAGTTGGGTTAAGATTTGGCAATTCTGATGGGCATTTGTACCACTTCAGCCCTTGAGACTTTTTCTTCAAACAAGAGAAGGCATTTGTACCTCTTCCTCCCCTCTATGTGGTCAGCAAAGCAAACCAACCAATCTCCCAACTTGCAGCAGCAAAGATTCAAATATGGCTTGAAAGTTAAGCCAGTAAGAGAACAAGCATTGGTTCTTCCTTGGACTAACCATTCAAGACATACATGCTTTGATTCATTCTTTCTCTCCAGTCTGGAACTTTTGGTTGGTGCCAACACACTTTACAGCAGCCTGCTGTTCCTTATCCCTATAATCTTCATCCTCCAGCATGCTGGTACGATTGTCATCAAGAATCCGAAAGATCAGCATATCTCCTTGATTAGCAACACCAAGACCAAATGAATAGCAATCTTCTTAAGCTCAATAGAAGTTGAATGGCAGAAGGACCAAGTAAGATTCTCGACATAGAACACCAATATGATGGAGCAGATACATAGAGCAGAAAAGCTTACATTGCAAAAAAGATCCAGAGAGGAACATGCTTTCCTTAGGAGTCTTGACTTGGCAAACTTAACGGCAACGACAACATTGGATAAGACCTGGAACCCTAAATTTTGCACTACATACGTAAAAGAGAAATTGAAGCAATAAACATATTACTGAATGCTCCTCCACAACAGCTAACATGAGTTAGGAAGTATCTAGTAGCTAATTGCATGCTTCATTAGCCTGCTTGAACTGCTCTGCCTGCGAAGCAGCAGAAGACTCCGATACAAGGGCCTCTAAGACCAAACTCTTGATCTCCCAAGCACTGTACGGGAAACCGGGTCTAGAGTAGGCATTGAGGAGAGCAGCGCTTGACTGCTTTACTAATTTGGAGAAGGCGCTGCCACCAATGTCATCATTCCTCTGCGTAGCCTCCAACAGAGTTAAACCTGGCTCATACCGCTCCAGCAACCTCGATCCAAATACCTTTGAAACAGATGAATCATGAGGAACGGTGTTAGGCCATGGCTCTCTTCCACTGCTCCAGAACCTACAAATAGCCACAAAAGTAGTTGATCTTGACGGCATGAACCAGTGTGAATGCCAGGAATGATTGTGTCAATGATATGATTATCAAAGATTTCTCCAGTCATTTTCTCAAAAATAAAATCTGAAAACAAGAAAAAGGACCTATGGTTATACAGATAGGTGATCAGTCCCTATTATTTTGTTGGAGTATTTTCCAAGGCTGGTATCAGCTTGTGATCGATCCTCAATATATCATAGCTTTCACAGCATTGTCAACCAAATCTCTTAAACGAGACAAAATCAGAAAAATGAGAAACTTGATCATGAATAGTAGCCTTCGATGTCCGAGCTGCAACACATGTTTCCTCCACTGACAGAAATACTAATTTCTTGTTTGATGACCTATGTACTTTATAGAGATTTGTAAAGCCTTAAACCAATTTCTAATTTGAACAGTAATAAGATAATAGTATCATACCCTATATGATTACATATGAAATTTTCACTCAGCAGTAAAGATGCCCTTCTTAGGATTCATGTTTCATCGCCTGTAATCAAGGAGATCGTCCCCCCTGATCAAGCAGTTCAAAGTGCTTAGAATAGCATTACTAAGTACATGTGCACATTCATTTCCCAGCGTCACAAAACAGCAAGTTCTCCAGCTCAACCATAGAAGCAGATGCCTGTTGTTACCGAACTCGACATGTCTGACTGCAAAATAAATGGCAATAGCATATATTGTGGAACTAAAGATGATTACCCTTGGGTCATTTAGCAGAAACTGATGGACAAAGAGCTGCAATTTTATGTTAATCCTTCACCGGTCTATAACAGAGATCAAGTTCACAGCCAGTATACATTCTAGTATGTATCAAGCAACTAAAAGATGGCACACAGTATACCATGGGTGTTGGCCGAATACATTCCTACAAGAAATCTAGTGTCTGGTGTAGCAATTTAATGGAATGTTGCCAACATGAGTTTGCAGCTTTCGATGTGGGTCAGCATCTTTGAGGAAAAACAGATGGATTACCGCCGGTAAATGTGTTGATGATTATCACTATACAGACAGCAAGTCCCCACAAATATAGATTGAATCCATGATCTTTTCTTTGATGAAGCAGAACATAAAACATGCAGATGGAATGAGAAGTACAAAGACTATCAACTGGGTTTCCTTAAGTTTAAATATAACAGTTTTGAGAGGATAAGAGAAACTAGAGAAGCAGAAGCCAAGTGACCTAATGAACCACTCTTTTAGGTGATCCTTTAACCCATCCCCTTTTGTACAAAAAGTGAATAGAGAAGTGGCCTCATATTCTTTCTCCTCAAATTTTCTCTTCTCTTATCACACTTCTTTTCTTCCATAATGTCAATCGCCAAACATAGTGACAAATACAACCCTGCATCTCCATCTTTGGCTTTGGTGATTTTTCCCTCAGATTCATGCCATTCTTCTCATTCTACCTCTGTGGCAAGTCCCCAGGAGAAACTTTTGATCCCCAAGCAAGTTTCCCCTTAGTCCACTACACAATCTTTGATTATTCCGGAACAACCACAACATCAGGCTTCAAAAGAAAGAAAAGAGGGGCAACAAACAAATAGTAGGTGTCAATGACCTCAAGAACAAAGCTAATCACAGAGTACTCTTTTCTGTTTCTGGAAATAATCAAACAGCTAGAGAAGTAAATATTTGGTCTTACTGGGGAGTGCATCTTCCGATGGTTCGGATGTACAGATAACCAGGCATTCTCATGTCAGGTGTCCGACCGTGAACTTCTTTTCCACCAGAGGCGGCCGCAGCGCCCGAGCCTCCATCCACGAGAACAGAGCAGGCCACCAAGCACAGGACCAGCATCCCCATCTCCTGCTCTCTCTCTCTCTCTCTCTCTCTCTCTCACTCTCTCTCTCTCACTCGCTCTCTCCCTCAATGCTTCCAAACCTCAAGTGCAGCAGCACACACACACACAGGCTCTCTCTCCTCGTTTGAAATATACTCTATTCTTTCAACGTAAATATATCTTGTAGTTAGATTGACGAGAATGCCCCCATGCAGAAGCCCGATTGGCTTCATCTGCCCATTTCAAATCTCCTGCTGGATCTGATGTTGGGCGGATGATGGACATGATTGGATCTATGAGAAGATGGCAAGAAAAATATTATCAGCAACCATTCCAACAGCAGATCTGTGACTCTCTCTGTTCGGTATGTGAAGCCAATCCACATGATCATTGGTGTTCAGAAGGACTCGTGATTAATGTATATGAATTGATCACGAGTCGCAGGACAAATTGACAGATCAACAGAGGCTCGTATGATACTTTTAGATATCTTGTGATGGTAGTAAATATTCCTGACATTTTTGTCAGGGCAAGGACACACCATGAACTACTACGACGGAGCACAGTGAGGCATTCGATGAGCTCATACTTGAGATGTGAGTATCTAATTCAAGCTGACTTGAATGGCCAAAAAATTAAAGGTCAACATGGATTAATTATATGTAATGAATAATGCTTGCATGAATAAATTAAGTGATGATGATAATAATTACGATAATAAAATCTTTAGCACAAACTTCCTAAGCATTCATCTCCAAAACTTGTTACATTTTGAAGACCAATTCATGTCAATTGTTAGCAAAAATCCCTCCCAGTCTTGTCAACTGCTTTCTTTCTGCCTACTGCTACCGAGTCATTATTCTACACATACACCAATCCCTTGAGGTAAGGTACAAAAATAATAATAAAGGACACACACAAGCACAAGAGTTCTTCTGCCAACACCCCACTTCTGTCCATGCCAACTCGATGTCTTCACATGTCAACCCTGCTTCATTGGGGGGACTGTGGAAAGAAGCTTCAGAAATTGGAAAGTGATTAGTCCTAAGACAAAGACACTAGACATAAACATGGCTTGAAGCACAGCTGCAGTAGCATCTTTTATCTTTGATATAGTTCAATATATATCTACAAGTTTACCTTTTTATGTTTTGTAGTTATGATGCTTATATATTTTTGAAAAAAAGGACAAAAATAATGCTGGTTGCTGCTACCATTATTTTACAAATAATAATACTTTTTTCCTCTAATGTATCAAATTTATTGAATGGAGATAGCCTCCTTTCAATGGATTTCATCTGCATCTATTTATTTTTCCAAATAAAAGGTAGATGATTATATATATATATATATATATCTTTCTTCACTAAACTAAAAATGCTGTCATGACCACAAATATCTCATAATCGAATCCATGTTCATCAAGGGAACCAAAGCTTAACATTTCATTAAGAGAGAGAACAAAAATCCAATCCTTATAATCATCGACAGGAGGATAAAAAAAGAAACTCCCAATTTTCTTCAAGCCTTTACAGAGTAAAAAAATGGTATATATATATATATAATGCATATTTATAATTACCAGGTAATAAATGCATTGTACTATAGTCATCATCCAATCTTGTAGCATCTATACATGTTCATTCACCCTCTTCGATTCCAAGTCTACATTTATATATGTGCCCTGTTGGAAGCATGCAGCTCTTGTAGCATCTAAGCTTGCCACTTTGGCAGCTCATATCTTGCCATCTCGCCCTCCCCAAAGTCATTCTCAAATCCCATATCCAGCGGACATCCAAGCTCACCCTCACACATTAAGCTCGTCCCCATCATTGCCGTGCTTCCCATCTCCTGTGAGAACCCAAGAAAGCTGCCCTGCATCAGCGCCATGTTCAGGAAGGGGTCTAAGCTGCTCTCCGGTTCTTGCTGTGGGAGAATGGGGAAAGATGATGAACTCAACCGTTCATGCCGGAAATCTGGCATGGGCTGGTCCGCTAGAGAAGGAGATGACCTCAGAGCGGGAGAAGAAGAAGCAGTGTTCTCATTCTCCGTCTCCGCTTTCTTCTTGTGGAAAACCCGACACAGAACCCAGTCCTCCTGTCACAAAAGAGACCAACAAAATGAGAGAATGTTTGCTCGTGAAAGACATCATGCACGATGCTTGGATCCAAACGGAGGCTATGATACCTTGGGGGGTGAATGAGGGGTCTCCAGTCTGAACTCATGCATGACCCAGTCGGTCTTCGCTCCACTGGGAGCTCTACCTCTGTAGAACACCAATGTCTTCCTCATCCCCACCGTCGCATGTGTCGTCGGATGACTGATCGTTCTATCCTTCCCCGTTGCTTTCCAGTAACCAGATCTGGTTGCTCGGTTCGCGCGAGATCCGGTGGCGTACTTGCGGTCGCGGAAGCTGAAGAAGTACCACTCGTTGGCACTCAATTTAGCCACATCTACGACACATTCAAGAACACAGTTTAGTGTAAGAGAGAGGCGCAATAGTCTATGCTCTAATCATTTGTCCAAATCTGCATATGTGAAGCAATGGATCGATTCCAACAAAACCTCATATGTGTCTCGAAGTAGGTTAGAAGAAGAAGAAGAAGAAGAAGAAGAAGAAGAAGGAATGGTATTGGATCTAAAAGGAACAACAAGAAGATCGAGTTACCTGGAAGCTCCCATGGCTCTCGAGTGTGCAAATCCACCTCCACCATCGTCCCCTCCCAGGTTCTCTCGTTGCTCACCTTCTTGTGGAGATAGTGGCAGACCAGCTCCTCATCACTCGGGTAGAATCTGAACCCTGGCGGCAGTGTGGACTCTATGTCTCTTAGTCCCATCTTATCCATATACCTGAATACTCCAGGAGCTTTGTGGGTGCGGGCAATCCACCAGAGCTGGAATTGTAGGGAGTAGGCGATTTGGGGGAGTTATATAGAGAAGATGGAGCACTAGAGTGTGGATGAACGAGCGATGGAAGTTGCCCCCCTCCAATCATATCTGCAGTAGAAGCGTGTGCGGCCGTCGCAATCTCCGATAAGAAGATGTCAAGGGACTGATGCTTGTGCTGAAGAACTAGAGAAGAACACAGTAACAAGAAATCCCCAAGGAGGAAATGATGCTTGAATGAATACAGAGTGATCTTTAAGGCATTTATGGTTGTTACCTAGGAGAAACAATTCTGATCATGACAAGATGGTATGTGGGTGTTAATTTGCCAAGAGGGCCTCGTTTCTTGTTCTGTCTGATCCATACAAGTCACGAGCTGTTCTCAACTTGCATGAGAAACAACATTGTCACAAATGTAGAAGAACGACAGGAGAAAAGTCCGCTGATTGATGTTCATCTCCATGGAATCCATGAATAAGATCTTGTAGGTTTTGCCAATGGTTGACGCCAGCCATTTAGGCTAAGCAATCGCATCACTGATCACAAGGAGATCCTGTCCTTGTTAGGCACCATCGATGATGAGTTGTGGCATGGATCTCCACAAGCTTGGGTGGGTGTGGATGGAGGAGCGGAGCGCAGAGCTCAGGACAAGGAATCGAGATGCAATTATTAAGCTCTATGATTGGCAACTTGATGGTTTTTTTCTCCATTCGGATAGCTAACAGGACTTGGCTTCGTAAAAGGACTGACGGCTCCATGGATCGAATACATCGGATCGGGCATGAGTAGCTCACCGGCCAACCTTCTTGCTGCTGTCACCCTGCTTCCCAATCATGATCAGCTCAATCATTCTGTGATAGCACCACGAGCAACCGATTCGACAAGGCTGGATATCGCCCCATCGCCGTTCCATCGGTATCGTACGATCGGCGGTGATGACGACGGATTCCCGATGAACCAATTCCCTTGTGCTCTTCGCGCCTCATCGTCACAATACGACGGACTTATCCCTGTCTTTTTGTCTCCGTCGGTAGAGCAAACGATTTTTGATTAGTTTACTAAGCACAGTTCTAAGCATTCTGTTGGCAGGGAGAAGATCTCTGTTCACAGTTCAAGCTGGCGACGAGCTCACGGACTCATCGCTGGGCAAATCCGTGTGCATGAATTCACGAGTATGAGATGAGATTCTTGTGTTCCACAAACAATTCTCTCTCTGAGATCATTCATTAGATGGATGTCAATATCTCGAAAGGTTTTGTGCGCTTGGGAAGCTCGACTGCTCTTTTATCCATCCGATGGACGAGTTGATGCAGCCTTTTTTTTGTCGAGGTACTATCGAGCAGTGTGTTAGTGTTGTGATCGATTCATCAATGGAACGAACGAGTCAATCATGCGAGATTGCTGCTTTTATTTATACACCACCGTTCCGAAGGAACTGTATGTTACCATCGTCCGATTAGTTTTTCCTTTTTCTTCTTCCTTGGAATAAGGCATCTAAATGCCTTGGATACAATGAGTGAGCTTGCTCAGTCGTCGTCGGCTCTACTGTTCCTTCCAGCGGAGAAACGCTGTCAGCTATTGGGCTACAAAAGGAATAGGAAAATGACAACACTGAAATTGATGAGAGAGAGAGAGAGAGAGAGAGAGAGAGAGAGAGAGAGCAGGCACTTTTTACAAAGGAAAACATCATAAATTTAGTTGTGACTTCAGAGGCCATATTCGTTTTAAATTATGACTGACTAATGCTGACACAGATGGTGTGGCAAAATAGTTTGCCTACCTGCAGATCATATGGAGACTTAAACGTGACATTACACTTCTCCTTACCACATCCGACATCAGAATTCGATGTTGTCATCGATCGTTTCTTGGATGGCTGCATGTTGGATACCGCCACAGGACTAAACTACATGCTCGAGATAGCTAGTGAGGATTTGGGTTCGGCAAAAGATTGCCTTGATGGCTTGGGGAGGGCGGCAAGGGGTTGTCCGCAAGCATCGTCGATGCTGACCCGGCCGAAAGCCGAACACATATGTGCTTACCGAGAGATCACGGAGTAGATTTGAAGCACATTTAAGAATCCAAATATCACACAAACTACAAAGACGAGACTTAAAACTAGTGATTGAGATGTCAATAGAGCCACAAGCGAGTGGATTTTCTGGTGCTCACAGGATTTATTCCGTCGAATGCTGCACGAAAGACAAATGGTGAATAGACTAAGATACTGCCGCCGCTGCTGAATTGTTTCTCTGACTCGACACCGAACTGTTTGTGCTTACTCCCTTCCCTGGTTGCCACACTCCAATTTCGGAGTTGATCATTAGAGAAATCATAAACAGAACAAGAACATGAACGGAGATAACAGTTCTAAATTGATAAGGCCCATTTAGTTAACCTCAATGGCCTGACAAGGATACATACATACATACATACATATATATATATATATGTATATATATACGATGTTAATATTAAGGATATATATTTTATGTATTATTGTATTTTGTGTGTAAACTCAAACTATTTAATTTTGACGTGGTAGTTGACCTGATTATTTTAAAGAATAGTAGCTGAAAGGGAGGGGGGGGGGTTTGGCGCACTGAGAGGGCCTTCAATGTTATATCAGAATTGTTCGGGGGTAGATTAACGATACATACGCAAAAAATGAGGGACTTCCGTGTTATAAGAAGATATTGGCGGGGGTAGAATACGCTTTGTTAACGTCGCTGTAAAGGATGTATATGTAAAAGCGCCACTTCGTTGGGTCCCAAAAGGAATAGCCACAAGTAGGCTGCCACGCGTCGAGGTCTCCAAGGCCACTCCCGATGGTTCTGGAATGCCCCCCTCCTCCAACAGTAAATAAAGGAGGTAGCAGTAATACCCCGTCTCGTTCGTTACGTCTCAGTCGGTTGTTCTCCGCCTCAAGAAGACGTCGGCGATCGAGAACACTAATCTTGTTGCTGATCCTTCGTCCGCAACGGCGATCGAGAACTCCCGATGGCTCTGGAATGCCCCTTCCCCCAACGGTAAATAAAGGAGGTAGTAGTAATCCCTCGTCTCGTCCGCGACGCTCTGACGACCTTTCCGGTCTCTGTAGGTTCTCCTCCGCCCTTGAGAAGACCTCGCCGATAGAGAACCCTAATCTTGTTGCTGATCCTTTCCTTGCCTCCCCCCCCCCCCCACCTGAATCGATTTCTCTCTTGCCTCCTACGACGGAGATGATGGAATCGGCGCCCCAGTTCGCGTACCAGGCCCTGGCCTACTTCCCCGGCCCGTTCCATCTCCAGAACGCATACCAGGCCCTGGCCTACTTCCCCGGCCCGTTCCATCTCCAGAACGCATACCTGACGGTCCCTCAGGTGACGACGACATCGGTCCCCGCCGCCGCCTACTCCCTCCCCCAGCATCAGCAGGTTGTCTCTCCCGATCCTCTCTTTGTTTCCGTTTCTTGTTGGGTAGCCGCGAGTATAATGATATCTTCTTCTCGAAAGACCCGTTCCTTATTGGTTTTATTTGATAAAATCTTGATCTCTCGATGGAATCCGAGATGCATTTCGTTATTGCTGGATGGTTTGATGTTGTTTGCTAGGATGCGTGAATCTAAAGAAATTTCGTATAGTTTCGTTTATCATTCATGGTATATAAGCCTAAGAGATATCAAGGCTTTCCCTCTTTACATTAAATTTAAAGGATCTTTTGAATCTTTCCTTCTTTGTTTGTTCTCTTTCCTTTGTACGCAAGAAGAGTTTCTTGTTTTGAGATTAATAACGAAGGAGCATGATATTGATGCCTAGCGTTGTTACCAGCTGAAATTTCTGGGTACAAGAGTGGACGATTGTTCATATTATTAGTAATGAACGCGGTGGTAACAATTTCCAGGTGTCAGCATTTTGGCAGATATTTGGAATAGAAACTAATTTGAAGAGGTACCCAACATAAGAAAGGTTTACTTTTGTCTTTCGGCTTAGAGTAATCCCAACTACTTTGATTTGGATTAGGGTTTATTTTATCAAGAACATCTCATACAGACAATTCTTTAATTTCTTTCATAATGACTGTTCCTATGATCTTTTGTTTTTTTCTTTTGTCTTTTTTTTTTGCGTTGATAATGTGCAAAAGAATAAATCCTATGCTATACATGTTCTTTTCTCATAATTTCTTGTGCGTCAACTACAATTTTGGTTTGCTAGAAACCAAATACTGTATACACGAGAACTTATGATTGTTGGAGACACTGTATCATAACGGCAAGCATGTTTCTGGAAGAAATCACCCTTAATTAATTTGAGAAAATTGTAATAGGGTTTTTGTGCTGGAAGAGGTAATCCATCTGTGCTTAGGCGTGAGTATTTGTTGACTTATATTAGAGGCCAGAGTTGTAAGATTAACAGGAAAAGGCAGAAAGGTGGAAAACAGTCCCCTCTACTTCTTCTCAGTCAGTTTTAAATGTTTCTTCTTTTCTTTGTCTTTCTCAGTCAGTTATACTTGTTTCTTCTTTTCTTTGTCCTTCTCAGTCAGTTATAAGCGTTTCTCTTTTCTTTGCCTTCGGTCTGTTTGTTGTTCATAAACCTCACGGTTGGACCAACAAGTACTTGTTTAGACTGAAGAAGTATACATTCTCAGGTCTTTCTTTGTTCTGTCAAAATGAAAATAGCTAGATGTAGTGAAGGATGTAACACTAGACTTGCCATAAAGAGTAAAAAGTTTAGTTGCCAAAAATCGAACTAGAAGTTATCAAGTACAAACATATTGTTAAAGATCATTGTTGTCCGAAGAAACTGTTTGTAAAGTGTAAACTAGTAATTTTAAAAGTGCTAGGCACCAAAAGATGTCAAGGTCCCAAAACGTTGGAGGCACTAGGCATTGGCCCAAGCGAAGCGAGTCGCTCTCGAATATTATAATTAAAATGATATCCAGCTTAAATAGAAATATGGTAAACATGTTTATGAAGACTTATGTTAGAATTAAATTGCTCCAAAAGCATCTTGTTAATCAAGAATGTTTTGTTTCTCTAAGACATCAAGTAAAAGCTAAGGGAGTTTTATGTATAAATCAAAGTGCATGTTGCCCATGGTATTGTAGATACAACAAATATATTTAAATTGCTCCAAATGAGATGTTGCTAGTCCGTTCGCAATTTAATTAACAAGAAGGTGGGGGAAATAGAGGGTGCAAACAAAATTGCAGCTGCAAACAAGATTGGATGAAGCTGCGGCGACGAAAGAAGGCAGTAGATGACGTTGTCGACAATGGCGAATACGGCTGCAGCGTCAGATGGAGCGTGCGAAGGCGACGAACGAAGGCAATGGAAGAGGTTGTCGTCGACGACGAACAGAGCTACTACAACATCTGATAAAGCTATAGTGGTGGATGAGGTTTAGGGTTTAGACGAGCTGCGGCAGCGGATGAGCTACAACGACGGACGAGTTGTAGTGACAGTAGTTGAGCTGTAGTGGCGAATGAGATTGGATGAGGTTGTTGACGGTGGTTGGCAGAGCGAACAATGATGACAGATGTAGGGTTTCATTTCACCTTTGTTTTTTTCTTATTAGGTCGGGCGAGGGATGGGGTTGGACGGTGATTGGATAACCATGTTAGTTGGTTCAATTGAACCAACTTACAAGTCCAATCGAACCAAAGTTTTAACTCGACCAAATCTGGCTTGGGTGCTCACCCAAGGCGCCAGGTGCCTCGGCTCAAGCGAGCGCTCAAGTAGCGTGTCTTTGAAGCATTGTGTGCCTAGGGGTTCTGCGAGGCTTTTAGGCCTCGCCTTACCTCGCATCGTCCAAGCGCCTTTTGAAACTACTGGTGTAAAACTAAACTAATTCATCATTTTTTTTGTTTGGTGATGTAGCTCAGAGTAATGGGAGTCTAAACTCTCTTGTAGAAAGGTAGTTCTTGTACATAACACCACCAATGTCGGATGAAAAAGGTGGTGTTGTGTTAGGTCATTGATAACCAATATAAAATTATGTCAAATCTTATGAACATGAATCTTAACGGATCTTAATATAGAGCTAGGTTGTCACTTTGAAGTGACGCGAGACACCCTCACTACCTAGGTGTCTCGAATTGCAAACGGTGGGCTAGAAAATTGCCCGGAAGCGACCCATAGAGAGTTGGACCTTACAGCCTTGTTGTATATTTGTACATCTCATTGGTTTCCTCAGTTTCTCAGTAATTTATGAATTTCAATGCAATCATTAACGTTGTCTTGTTTTCTTTATCTTTTTACTGAAATTTCTCTTGTATCTCATAGGCACAGCAATTGTTCCAGAAGGATGCACAGATTATCACACGCGAAGCTCTAACAACAGTGAAAGCTGCTATTGCAAGCAGCACAATTGAGCAGAAATTAGAAACAAAAAAGAAAGCAATACCTCGAAAAGCAGCTGGGAAGTCCTGGGAGGACCCAATGCTGGCAGATTGGCCTGAGAGTATGATTCCTAACCGAACCAGTTATTTCAGTTGGATGAAATATTTGGAGGAATTGTGCAATTATGTGACTATATAAATCTATAGTATATAGTAGTTTCTATGGTAAACGCCTTTTCTTGCTTTATGCCATTCATCAATGGGGCTTCATGAAGCCTGGTCCTAATCTTTCGTATACACATTTGTATGAGTATAGTATTGTTTCCTGCTCCTGAGAAGCTGTTGGTCTCAATTTTATGAAAGGTGTGCAGATCTGATCAATAAGCCATTAGTAGTGATTGTAAACACGTCGAATGGCAGTTGACAGGAAGCCTTTGTGAAAGCTCTTCCAAGAATCTAGGTGGGCTTGACGTTGTTACTGTTAGCTATCATTTTCTTAGTGTTTTATGAATTTAGTTATATGATGTGATTACTTTTAACATTGTTTACTTCTATGTAGAGGTGGAATAACTTGGAGTGGCAACAGGAGTGCTAAAAACGGTTGCATACAAATTTGTCTACTTGCTAAAGGAATGATCTGGAACATGGTTGTGCTGATATTCCTACAGTAGAAATTTAATTATTCAAAATTGTTTGTGTATAAGCTAGCTGTTGAATAAGTAGGATATGGCACACAAGTTATGAATGCTAGCTCTTTGCTACTTCATAGAAACTCACATGAGTTTTGTTTTCTTATTGTCCGCTTATTGGCTGATCTTGTATGCTAAAGTTTTCTAGCATCAAGTCCTCATATGAAATAGAAAGAAAAAAAAAACTTTATTTGCATCATGTAGGGCGCACATGCTCTTCTTCGTGGTCTGCTTGCTGAGGTTAAAAAGTATTGGTTTTTTGTTTCAGCTATGTAGTATGCACACATATCTTGAGGTTAAGCAGTTATTCGTAGGTGAGGTAAGAGATAACCAGTTATTTGTAGTCGAGAGCATAACATTTTGAAGAATAATTGCTATTTCCAGAAATCATTGTTTGAAAATTCACTGATTTAGGCTGAACAGTAAGAAAATGCAAAACATTGAGGAAATTACGCACTCCTGTATGCGGTAATTTGGTTTTTTTTCTTCCATTGTTTTAGATGTTGTCAAATTTAAAACAAACTATTGGTTTCATGCTGAACTTATGTAGCAAAGTTGTATTTAATTGTTTGCATACTATATATTTAGTAGTTTCATGTGGTATAGTGATGCTTTTGATACTACGGTGGGGACCAAGTTTTTTTTTTATTAATTGATATTATTATTATTTTACCTTAAGAGCTTAAATTTGCCTATCATTTTTCTAGTTTTATTTATAGTTAAATTGTACTATTTCAAAATTGACCCAAAAATCTTTGTTTGTAGTTATGAGCATACATGCTTGTGTGTAAAGGTTATTCACATATTTCTTTGGTTTTCAGTCCATGCAATGTATACTGAATTATATGCAAAGACAAATTCATATTGTGCATGCATGGTAATATATTTCTTTTGTGTAGATGATTTTCGACTATTCTGTGGAGATCTTGGGAATGAAGTCAATGATGACATTCTTTCAAAGGCATTTTCCAAATATCCTTCTTTCAACATGGCAAGAGTGAGTTCCTAAACCTTGTATTTCAAATTTTTTATGGTTTTTGTGATGATCTTTTAGGTGACTTTGAACTCTGTGCAGTTCTAGTTGCATTATCAAGTACTGAAGTCTGTTAATCATTCAAAGAAAAGATTTATGTTGATTGATATACCCATTCAGTACTATGACATGCTTTAGCAATGACATGATTTGATTCTGTTCTATGTCCAGGTGAATTTTATAATGTCTCTGGAATTTATGATTTGATTCTGTTCTATGTCCAGATGAATTTTATAATGTCTCTGGAATTTATGATTTGATTCTGTTCTATGTCATTCAGTACTATGACATGCTTTTAATCAAATTTCGGTACTCATTTCCTTCAGGTGGTAAGAGACAAGTGGACTGGGAAGACCAAAGGCTATGGCTTTGTTAGCTTTGCAAATGCATCTGATCTTACAGCGGCCATGAAAGAAATGAATGGTTGTGCTACTTTTGCTACTGATTCTGTTTGTGTTCTTTATATTCATATCTAATTCTTTTGTTCCATCATAATCATAATCATTGCAGGCAAATATGTTGGAAATCGGCCTATCAAATTGCGAAAGAGCACTTGGAAGGATCGAATAGATTATGAGGCCCTTGGAAAGCGAAAGGTGTCTAGTCTATTATTATTATATACCCAAAGTTGTCTCCTTTGTTATCCCCTACATCATTACTTTTCTTTAACCTTTGCAGAATCACGTTGAGAAAAAACCTAAACTACCAAAAGGAGGAATCCTACTTAAGAAGTGATGTGCTTTTGTGGCTCCCGTGAAACTGGGTTGTTATCGGTGGAGGTATGTCGTTACTAGGGACGGTACTTTGCTGTCCTGTATTTATGTGGTGTGATCCTGTTTTTATGGCCGCATGCAGGGTGTTGGTGCTCCGCTCCCGTTCTCCTTTGAATGTTCAAAGAATTGCCAACTTTGCTAGGTATATATGGGTCAACCGGATTTGTGGTGGCCCCTGTAAATTCTTCCGGTTTTTGATCATGGCTTTGTATTCTTGGAATCGACTTTTTTCAAGATCAGGGCCGCTATAGTTTTTTTAAGCAAACTCGGTCTCGTGCTTGTTGCTTAAAACTCTTAACGGACACGCGGCTCATTAGCGGATTTGCATTCATTCAGAGAAATGTCGGTCTTGTGATTTAAGGATAAACTCAGGTGCAGTGTAGCTAAAAAATCAAGCATATAATTGAATCAGTCTTCATTTACTTCTATTAGAGCATCAACGATTGACAATTTATCTCCGAATTTTCATATCAACCATATAATTGTTTTTCAAATAAGCCAATATATAAAATGATGGCTTCTAGAAACTGATTTCACATATTTTGGTCGGTCCGACGTGACTGAAAAAAAAAAAAAAAAAAAACGTTCTAGCATAGAGTTAAAAAGGAAATACACGTCAATATTGAGAACTATGCGCTTTGACTTATACAAGCAGCCTCATTATTATCGAACCAAATCATGCTACAGATCTTAAAGACAAACAAAGAATGTAGATCTTAAAGACAACACAAAGAAATCTTGATCGAGTTGCCACTAAATCGAGCCAAAACGAAACCTACGCGCCAAAATGTTTGAAATCGTGATCGTCGGACTCATAAGCTATCACTTGCGCTCGTATAAAAAGCATAAAATTTATAATTATGTTATATCAAGAATGTGAAAATAATTTTTATGTTAGGAATGGAATCAAATGTATAGATCTAAAATATTTCAATGGAATCCAATTAGTTATATTATATATCTTATCTAATTATAAAGAGTCACTAAATCTAATATTTTTTCACTTGGTCCGTTAATTTGATATAATATAAAAGAGATATTCAAAATAAACAAAACAAAATTTGTTTAAAAATAATTTTACTTAATTAGATTTTTAAAAAAAATTGAAAAGTATTTTATACATGGTTATGTTTTAAAATAAGCAAATAAGTCTAATAAACATAATAATACTATATTAAGTTCAATTAGAGTCATAACAGTTATATTTCATTAATGTCATACTCCTTTCTATGTATCATAATATAGTTAGTCTCTCATAATATAGTCCATAATAATCCCTGTAATTTGTCTTATCAAGATAATCCTGTTATTACATTCAATCATAATATGCATAAACATAAATGTAAACAGGATAGCAGAAACAAATAACTTTAATTAAGCAAGAAGAATGTCAATAATAGCATCTACATAAACATGCATCACCATATCCTTTATGACTTGCTCACAAGCTCCATTCTAAGAACATGTTCTTTGAATATTCTATACTGTAAGGCTTTTGTCAATGGATCAACAATCATCATAGTGGTGCTCAAGTTCTCAATTGACACTTATTATTTCTAGACTTTTTCTCTAACCATCAAGTGCTTTATCTCAATGTACTTGAAATCACTAGAGTACTTGTCATTTTTAGAGAAGAAAACTACTATTGTGTTATCACAAAATATCTTCAGCGGTCTGACAATTGAGTCGACCACACCAAGTCCTAAGATGAAATTTCACAATTATAAAACTTGATTTGTGGCTTCAAAGCATGTCACAAATTCAGCTTCCATTATTGATTATGCAATAAGCGATTGCTTTGTACTTTTTCAAGAAATTGCCCCACCAGCTAACATAAATACAAATCATGAAGTGGACTTCCTACAATTGAGGCAATTTGCAAAATTAGCATATGAATATCCTATCACTTCAAGCTGATCTGATCTCCTATATGTGAGCATATAATCTTTCGTCCCTTATAGATATCTCATTACTTTCTTTATAGCTTTTCAATGTTTCATTCCTAGGTTACTTTGGTATCTTCCCAGCATTGCAACTGTAAAACTGATATATGGTCTTGTATAGGTTTGAGCATATAATATACTTCCAACTGCGCACCCATAAAGAATATTCTTCATTTGATTCTTTTCTAAGTCATTTCTTGGGCACTGGTTTAGACTAAATTTTTTACTTTTGGTAATAGATAAATCATTGGCTGAGCAAAGCTGCATATTAAATCTTTCCAAGATACAATCAATATATCCTTTCTGAGATAATCCTAATAATCCTTGAGATCTATTCGTGAATATCTCAATGCCAATAACATAGGTTGCCTTGTTCATATCAACCATCTTAAAGTTCTTGTTAAGAAATATCTTAGTTTTGTGCAATAAACCAAGATCACTACTGGTAAGTAAAATACCATCCACAAATAAGACCAATATAATAAACTTGCTCCCACTTACTTTCAGGTATATACACTGATCAACAGTGTTTTTCTTAAATTCGAAGGAAGTAATGGTATCATGAAACTTTATATACCATTGTCTAGAAGCTTATTTAAGGCCATAAATGGATTTCTTAAGTTTACAAGCCCAACTTTCTTTTATCTTTTCGATGAATCCTTCAGGTTGTTCATATCAACCATCTTAAAGTTCTTGTTAAGAAATATCTTAGTTTTGTGCAATAAACCAAGATCACTACTGGTAAGTAAAATACCATCCACAAATAAGACCAATATAATAAACTTGCTCCCACTTACTTTCAGGTATATACACTGATCAACAGTGTTTTTCTTAAATTCGAAGGAAGTAATGGTATCATGAAACTTTATATACCATTGTCTAGAAGCTTATTTAAGGCCATAAATGGATTTCTTAAGTTTACAAGCCCAACTTTCTTTTATCTTTTCGATGAATCCTTCAGGTTGTTCCATATAGATTTTCTCATCTAGATTCCCGTTCAGAAATATTGTTTTCACATCCATCTAATGTAACTCAAGATCATAATGAGCTACTAATGTCATGACGATTCTCAATGATTCCTTTCTAGAAACTAGAGAAAAAGTCTCATTATAGCCTTCCTTCTGAGAAAAACCTTTGGCCACAAGTCTAGCTTTATATCGTTTGATATTGCCTGTTGAGTTGCGTTTTGTCTTAAAGACCGATTTACAACCGACTCTTTTACAATCATTGGACAATTCAACGAGATCTCAGATATCATTCTAGATCATTGATTTTAACTTTTCTATCTAATTATCTCACAACCTCATTTATATATATTTCAAGAGTATCAATTGCTTGAAACTTTTCATGTATTAGATAAACATAGCCATATCTGGATAGTTCATCTATAAATGTGATGAAATACTTTTCTCCACTAAAACAAGGAATATTGAGTGGTCCGCAAATATCAGTATGAATAATTTCAAGGAGTTCTTTACTTCTTGTGGCATTTTTCTTTATGTGTTTAGTTTGCTTTCCCTTAATGCAATATATACAAATATCAAAATCAGTGAAGTCTAAATGTTCCAAAATATTATTCTTCACTAATCTTTCAATTCTTTCATTGGAGATATGCCCTAATCGTCTATGCCACAATATATAAGATATTTCATTATTGAAATTACGTTTCAATCCAACACTTGATTGCAGGGTCATTAATGTCTTTGCAAACTTAAGATCCAAATTAATTATGTACAAACTATCACACAAAATTCCAGAACCAACTTTTATTGAATCATAAAACATGCAGAGTTTGCCACTACCAAAAGAATGATAATATCCTAACTCATTAATTCTAGAAAGAGAAATCAAATTTCTAGATGATTTTGTCATTTTCTAGGAATTTTACATTATTAGATTCTACTATCCTCGTACTATGATTAGGGTAATAAAATCTGTATCCCTTGGATTTTTCTAGATAACCAATAAAATATCCTGAAATAGTTCTTGGATCCAATTTCTTTTCATATGGATTGAATACTCTTATCTTTGTCTGACATCCCCAAATATGTAAATGTCTTAAACTGGGCTTCCTACCAATCCATAACTCAAATGGAGTCGATGAAACTGACTTACTATGAATCATGTTCAAGATGTACATAGCTGTCCTAAGTGCTTCGCCCCACATCGACTCAAGTACAGAGGAACAACTCATCATGCTCCTAACCATATCCATCATAGTACGATTTCGCCTTTCAGCAACACCATTCTGTCGTGGCACACATGGTAATGCATATTGAGCACAAATACCCCGTTGTTCTAGGAATCTAGCAAAAGGGTCAATATTCTAACTAGATCCATCATATCTATCATAAAATTCACCATCTCTGTCAGATCTGATAATTTTAACTTTTCTATCTAATTATCTCACAACCTCATTTATATATATTTCAAGAGTATCAATTGCTTGAAACTTTTCATGTATTAGATAAACATAGCCATATCTGGATAGTTCATCTATAAATGTGATGAAATACTTTTCTCCACTAAAACAAGGAATATTGAGTGGTCCGCAAATATCAGTATGAATAATTTCAAGGAGTTCTTTACTTCTTGTGGCATTTTTCTTTATGTGTTTAGTTTGCTTTCCCTTAATGCAATATATACAAATATCAAAATCAGTGAAGTCTAAATGTTCCAAAATATTATTCTTCACTAATCTTTCAATTCTTTCATTGGAGATATGCCCTAATCGTCTATGCCACAATATATAAGATATTTCATTATTGAAATTACGTTTCAATCCAACACTTGATTGCAGGGTCATTAATGTCTTTGCAAACTTAAGATCCAAATTAATTATGTACAAACTATCACACAAAATTCCAGAACCAACTTTTATTGAATCATAAAACATGCAGAGTTTGCCACTACCAAAAGAATGATAATATCCTAACTCATTAATTCTAGAAAGAGAAATCAAATTTCTAGAAATTGTAGGGACATAACATGTGTCAACAAGATCCATCAAGTGACCCGTCTCTAAGCGCAGACGATAAGTTCTCATTGATATCACTTTCGCTTTAAGACGATTTCTCATAATGATAAATCTTTCATGTTCTTTTAGTTTCTGAATTGAAAGAAATTCATGCATGTTATTTGTAACATGAGTTGAAGCACCAGAATCAATCCACCAAGTGTTAGAAGGAACTTTTGTAATGTTTGATTCGAAACATACAAAGGTCGAGTTAATACCTTTTTTTTCGAACCAAGTCTTGCGTTTAATGCAATCCTTCTTCACGTGTCCTTTCTTGCCACAAAAAAAGTACTTTATAATAAAGACTTTCTTTTCATTAGTCCGTTTAATATTTCCAGACCCAGCAAGTTTCTTTGATTGATAATGCTTCAATTTTCTTTTTTTATTACCAACTCCTTGAGTAGTAGCCATAACATTATATGAACTTTCCTGCCTTAATCTCAATTCTTCCTGAACACACATGCTAGTCAACTCATTCAAGTCTCATTTATCCTTATTTGTATTGTAGTGAATCTTGAATGAGCCAAACTGAGAAGGAAGAGAATTGAGAATAAATTGCACGAGGAAAGACTCATCAACACTTATGCCTAATGTTTTAAGTTTTGCAGCTTTGTCAGCCATATTGAGGATGTGATCCTGAATTCCTCGAGTACCATCATACTGAGCCGTAGTTAGTTCTTTCATTAATGTGCTAGCCAATGACTTATCAACAGATTTAAATTTATCTTCAATAACTTTTAAATATTCCTTTACGCTAGTTGCAATCGGTAATGAAGTCTTTATGTTATTTGCAATTGTCATTCTTATGAACATTAAACTGGGCTTATCAGATCTTTTTCAAGCCTTCATTTCATTAACTTATTCTATAGTATTTTCATTAATTAAGTCTGTAGGCTTTTCAATAAGTAATGCTAAATCAAGATCTAACACACATAGTGTGAATTGCACATGCTCTAACTATTCTAAATAATTTGATCCAGATAGTACAGGGATACTAAAAGCATAAGAATGTACATGCGGAAGTATCACTATAAAAATATAGAACAATATTAATGCTTTAAGTTTGTCAAAATTGATGAACTATTGATATCATCTATATTACACCTTTGGGTGAAATATTGATATATCTAGTGTTCACTCAAGAATATTTATGGAGGACTGATACCATCATTGTGGAATAGTATTGTTACCTTTAGGTATACAACCCTAAACTACAAGGATATCCAAAACCAACATCATCCTACCCCATCACATAATTATTTGAATTAGATTCTCCTTTGAGATTATCTAAATCTCCTAATTATATATGTCATTATGAATATTATTTCCTTAATATCAGGACTAATTTCTTAATATTATTTTATAAGTCATTAGTCTAGGTCACTTGGTGGCTACAAGACTAATGTAGTAATATAAAATAAAAATGTCCTATAAATGATAAAACTTTTATGGTAATTCATATCACAAAAGTTTATCATCCCAGGCCACTTTGATAGCTACTAGTCAGATAAAACTTAGGAAGATGAATAAATAAAAATAATAATTATGAATATTAATGCTAGGCAATTCAATAATAAATAAAAATAATAATTATGAATATTAATGCTAAGCAGTTCAATAATAAATAACAATAATAATTATTGAATATTAATGCTAGGCAATTCAATAATAAATAACAATAATAATTATTGAATATTAATGCTAGGCAATTCAATAATAAATAAAAATAATAATTATGAATATTAATGCTAGGCAATTCAATAATAAATAACAATAATAATTATTGAATATTAATGCTAAGCAGTTCAATAATAAATAACCATAAAAATTATTGAATATTAATGCTAAGCAGTTCAATAATAAATAACAATAATAATTATTGAATATTAATGCTAGGCAATTCAATAATAAATAACAATAATAATTATTGAATATTAATGCTAAGCAGTTCAATAATAAATAACAATAATAATTATTGAATATTAATGCTAAGCAGTTCAATAATAAATAACAATAATAATTATTGAATATTAATGCTAGGCAGTTAATAATAAATAAAATAATAATTATTGAATATTAATGCTAGTCAGTTCAATAATAAATAAAAATAATAATTATTGAATATTAATGCTAGGCAATTCAATAATAAATAACAATAATAATTATTGAATATTAATCAATAAAAGAAAACTCATATGATAATCATGATAATATATAAATCATGCCTTGATATGAAAGGTAAACATTATTTCACAATTTCAAATATATACATGTGAATAAATAAATAAAATTCCAAGAATAATAATTAGATTTTTTTTATTTTCCACATGTATAATCAATAATTCATATGAGAAAACTATAAAATAAACCATAATTTATATTTTTTAAATCAAAATTAAATCTAATCAAATAATAAAAAATATATATAATCATGATTAAAATTAATTATAATTATAATAAATCATATTTATCAATTTTATAATTGAGAATATAAACTATAATTTCTTAATTTTGATAAAAATCGTAAATATTTGAAAGGATATAAATAGGAAATATACGAATGGCAGAACTGTAATTTGACATAAATTAGACCCAAGGATAAAACCATAAATATGTTGATAGAACATAAACTGAAATTACGAAATTTGTAAAGGGTAAAATTGTTATTTTGTAAAACTAGCCTCGAGGGCAAAACTATAATTATGTCAAAACCCTAATCTGCCTTCGCCACCACCACCTATGCGCGCGGCCACTGCCGCCACGACGCTGTCACCGCGGGGCTGCCACTGCTCGTGCATGACAGCTACCGGGGCTCTTTGTCTGCATGCGGCCGTCGCATGGACGGGTTCCACCCACATGCGATCGGTCGTCAGGGTTCTGTGATGCCCGCATACGGGACGGGGTTCTGTGATGCCCGCGTATGGGACAAGTTCTGTGATGTGCACGCTACTCGACGTAGCTGCAGATTCACAGTGAAGTTGACGGTGACCATTGCTGCTTAATAATTCTTGAAGAATAAAGGTAATTTTATACATTGTAAATAAATTAACAGATTTAATGTATTTGATAAGAGTCTGATACCAATTGAAAGCATAAAATCTGTAATTATGTTATATTAAGAATGCGAAAATAACTTTTATGCTAGGGTTGAAATCAAATGCATATATCTAATTATAACAACGCGTACATTTTGATGTCATCTATTCAGAGATTTCTGTTTGATCACTGTCGATGGTTTCTCTCAACGGAGACAGAGAGATGCGCCTGTACGTATTAGTCTCGAGGTGGACCTTGGCTAAAATATTTCAACGGAACTTAATTAATTATATTATATATCTTATCCAATTATAAAGGGCCACTAAATCGAACGAGATCGACCAACAAACTAGGCATCAAGATTCAAGATAAGCGAAACCCAGATCGAAAGAAGAATCGGATATGGTTGGAAGGTTCTCAAGGCTTCAAGATTCAGGATAAGCAAAACCCAGATCGAAAGAAGCATTAACAGGAATCGGCTTGAAGATTCAAGAAAAGCAAAACCCAGATCGAAAGAAGCATCAACAGAAATCGGGTACGGTTGGAAACCAACGAAACAGAGAGAGGGGGGGGGGCCCTTCGATAGCGATGAGGTTGAGGATCGAGGGAGAGGTGGGCTTGGGCGCGAGAAGCCTCAACAATCGGAACGGAGCCCCACCCCTGACTGTAACAACCGACCCGGTTTGGGCTTTGAAAGATTTCGCTTTATAAAGAAAGCGATATGGCCCGATTGGGCTTACTATCACGTGCGATGCACGCGCCATCTCTTGGCAGACCAATGAACTCAAAATAATGCTTCCAATGAACTCGAACTTTTAACTGTGTCGTACTCAAAAGAATGCTTCCATTGTTTGCACGACTTTTTCTTGTTCCTTTTTTTAATTTTATTTTTATGATTGAGGATATATCACTTTTTTCAACATTTTTTTTGAAAAAAATATTTATATCAAGTGACAAAAATATAGTCTATTTTAGTGGATCTTCCTCTGCTTGTCGGGTTCCTTTTCTATTATATATCATCCATCTCGAAGATGAGATCATGCTGCTTATCATATTTACGATTTCATCAATCGAAACAAGTTTTAGTGTAGGGTTCAGTTGATGGTTCCTTCTCATTGAATCTTCACATGCATTCTCACCAAACATTGTTCTTCCCCCGAGTAACGATGGCTGGCTTTTGCATCTGGAAGTTGCTTAAAAACAATCATAATATTTAGACATATCAAGCAAGTATTGTAAGCAAAATGTAGTGAAGATATTTAGAACCAAGGCATGTAATATCGTACCATACCAATATTTCGAGGTTGGCTCGGTACGGTATGGTACCGACGTACCGAGCAATACACCAGGATGTACTGAACAGTTTTATATATTTTCTTTCTTACTATAACACTATAGCACTGTACTGGTACCAGTATGCCGTCGGACTAATACATACCACCCGTATTAGGTGGTACCATTCGGTATTGCATACTATGCTTAGAACACATGAGAGTTTTCTCTATACCGCAACTTTTCTTACGTGAATCGTCGATTCACAGGCTCGACCAATAAAGCAAAGAAATTACAAATTTCAAGTTCAGAGGACAAAGAAGATTTGGAAATGTAATCTTCCAGACCATGCTTGCTGGAACCAATTCCAGGTAAATTAAATGGGGTGGGTATTCAAGAGATGTAGAAAGATCATTCTATCACATAAGTGGTAGCAGTTGAAATTTGAACAAAGCAAGGCCACCCAAACAGTGCTAACGACAAGTAGAACTAAAAACAACATATCAGAATATTATGCATTAAGGAGAAACAAAATAACAGCATGTAGTTGCTTGTGCTATTGTTTTTGTCATTATGACTCAACGGGCAATAAAACAAAATTAGAAGGAAGACTTATTCCTTGCACTACTGTTTTCTTCATAATGATGGAAATAAAACTGGTAGCAGAGCAGGCGTCATGAAGGGTATACATCCTTGCATCAAGATGCCTTCAAATCATCTAGACCCACGCTCGCCTGCAGTGAGAGCAAAGAAGTTTCTCGCTTGATGAACATTTACTCGAGCACCAGCAACTGAGGCTATCGATCAAAGGGTTCTTACCAGGAACTTGTGGTTCTCTGCTAGAAGTGGGGAAAAGGTTGTGCAAAATTTCTCCATGTCAGCATTGATGTCACCCGATCCACTAATAACCTCCATGAATTTCTTCCGATCAGGAGCAAGTTTCATAGCAACCTGCAACCAACTTAACTGGTCATAGAGACAGTAGGGACTTTTAAAATGATCAAAAAGCTTCCGTCTTTGTTATTTTTTGTTCGTGAAAACTTTGTTGTTGAAACAGCAGAGCATGCTTGCAGGTTCTGAAAAGGATAATCCAGTTCCAAACAGAAACGAGAAACAAAAGTTGATAACACACAGTAATGAAAACTAGTAATAAGGTATACAAGTTCAATGCCATTATGTTATAGAATCTCTCTCCCTCAGAGAACAGTTTAATCTAGCACGATGTGTCTACAGTCATAGAATCTCTCTCCCTCAGAGAAGTAAACGTCAAAGATGGATGGATCAAGTGACAACAAGCATAACAAACATATATATTAGACACATAAGATGCTTCAAACTTACAAGTGCTAAGAGAAACACCATGTATGTCCTATTCATACACATTCAATAGATTAGCTGCTTTAAACTTAATTGTTGTTAAAAGATACATGCCATGTACAACACATTACCGTAAAGCTGGAACTTGCAAGCCAACCATGCCATTTCTTTAAAGTCTTGTTATAGGAATCAGTACAAACTTGTGACATGATCCAGTCTTGATGCTCTAGCAAGTTCCGGAATAGCTCCACCAGATAGTCCATTGCTCTGGAAGACAAGTGCATGCATAAAAGTCCTGCTGTTATTTACCATAACAAGGAAATTATTATGAACTCAGAAAAGTTTGACAAAAAGGCAATATTGATGATGACTTGTTCAGCATGATTTGCAAAAGCCATGTCCTATGGACATATCCATATGTATTCTGATTATACTAAATGGAATGTGTTTATTTGTCGAACTATTTTAACTTTATTTCCTTTGACAGATAAACTTTCCAAATTGCACAGTTTTGAGTCAATATAATGTTTAGATATGCAAAAGAAGCAGAAACCATAATTCAGACATAAAAACACTCTATTGTATTGGATACGTTTATGTCAATGCTTAGCTTGCCAATTTTACCTACAAGGGATAAGAGTCTTTCATAAAAATTGAACAAGACACATATAACCCTCTCAAGGTTCTATGATATGAAAAATGAAGGGAAAAAAAAAAAGAGGCACTACAAGAGTTAAAATGTAAAGTTCAGTTCTCAAAGATGAACTGTGTTTAAATTCACTACTGAAGAACGACCAATATCAAATTGTGTTCGTATATGGTTTCTCTGAGGAGAAGTTCCTGGGACTACCTATCTCCACAAATCTCAACATTCAGGCATTTGCGGATGACACAGCTGGTAAACATGTTCATCCTCATCAATATTCCTTGTAGTATAGGGAGTAAGAGTTGTTTCTTAGTTCACAAACTAAGTGAATTATAAGTTTTCATATGACCTTTTACTGTCATGAACTGTTGCTGAGGCATTCTTCTCTATACAATGCATAAGAGTCAAGGCCAGCTTCAATTGGTCAAGATGATCATCACAGCAATGTCCGAATAAAATTTGAAGAGCACTTGCAATCCAGCACCATGATGAATGAGTAATATGCCTGGTACCCCACATATTATACACTCTTTTGCCAGTATCTTTATGCACAATTATGATCCATACATGTATGCATAACACACGGTGCGAGATTAAACCCTACCAGAAATGAACCAAGCAAGTCACCTTGTCAACCACAGAAGCCCATTGGTACAGCTGGAAGAACCTTTTGCTGTTTTAGCTTCGACTTCAACTTGCACCATACTGTACAAGTGTTCAAACTTTGATGGATCAGAATTATATTTCGTTTCCAGCCTCTGCAAAGTAAACCAGTGAATACATGCAAGAGATGCAAAAGAAAGAAGACAAACAAAGTATTTTACCAAATAATCTATTTTCCATTAAATTTCATGACAAAAGCTATGCTGGACCAACTACTCGATGCCAAATAAGCATATCATAGGGAAGAAGAGAAGACAATTGGGACTTGGAGAAGCAACATCATGATATCCTATTAAACGAAAACCTGAAAATCCTAACTTATTAGTAAAGGAAACAAAAGAATACACATTTCTTACCGTAATATTACCCCCTATATCAGACTTGACAATAGACATAGCTGCTCCAAACTTATCTGGCAATATCAAAGTAAAAATTAGAAACAATATCAAAGAGATATGCATTTTAAGATAAAACGTTCTGGAAAAAAAAAAGAATCAACATTAGGATGATTGACACCTCAAAATATTTGGTAAGCAGACAAACCCTTGTCAATATGTTCCAAGAGAATAAAGTTGGAGTTAATAAATTGCTTTCACACAGAGCTAAGAGAAGTAGCAGAATTTCTATTCTAAGAACAGGATTTATATGATATAAAAGTGTATTATGTTATGCAAAGGAATAACTAAGGATCACTACAGTAAAGCATGGTGGATTTGTCGATACTCAAAGCTTTTATTATGTTGTTTTCTTATCGGTCCATGATTTCTACTGTGAAGCATATGCCAGGTCGCTTAGAGGATCAATCGAGCAAAGTTTTCAGGTAAAGAAAAAGGGGCATCCTGAACAACCAAGCAAATATTAGTCAGTACCTAAAAGTCATACAACGTAGATAAAAGCCATTGTGCTCAAGTAGACAAATTACAACATAAATAAAGATCATTATATGGATGTTCTCCTAACAGCCCGTTCAATATCTGTGTTGAATTTCTTGCAAAAATCTCATCAGACTCAGGTCCGTGTCTTTCCAAATAACAACATAACCAGCTTTAACTAGACACATACCATAGGTGAAAATGACGGTAAGGCATAAATAGACGAGCAGAACGAGCCAATTACCTAGAACTGGCAGAATAAGCTTGCACACGTCAAGAAATGGCTTTGTTAATATTACTCCATTATCTGACTTGACATGCTTCATTTCTTCCAGCGAGGGAGTGAAAACGGTCCCCGCCATCTCTACACGCCGATCCTTCAACCTATTAAAATCACACGAGAAGCAAAACTTTAGAACAGCATGTTGCTCAATCGGTACAAGCAAAAAGCCCAAACTCAATACTAGACCTCGTCGGATCGTTAACTAGTGACAAAGGCAACCGATCCGATCCAAATATCAGAATCATCCTATCAAAGTCCAATCCAAGCAAATTCGTGGAACGGTTGCTAACAGCCGAGCACGGCCCATCAGAACTAGCATTCAAATGTTCAAGATCACACAAAATGACAAATCCTCCCAGAAAAAAAGCAACCAAAACAAGAGAATGTTAGAACAGAATCAAGCATCACACCGTTCTCGATCTGAGATCTTGTTAGGAATCAATGACTCGACGAGCTTAAACCTAATGCACGCATTAAAGGGGTAAGAAAGCAATCTCAGACAAGCTAATCTACATGATCCTACATAGATCCTTCTAAAGAATCCCATCCTTTTGTTTCAGATACATCAAAAGAACCACCAAAGATCCGACCATTATTCCAGATCCAATGACAAATTGAAAGAAAAAGACAAGTTCTCGGGGGTGATCTGTCAAGAACTAACCGACTCCCAGAAAATTTCTCCGACGGAACCGCCTCTTCTCGTTCTCCTCCTCCCAGACTCTCAGATCAAGCAGAGTAAGAGCATCGGAGACTATGCATTTATAGGGATCGCCGACACCAATGCGGGGAAAGGAATCGAGGAGTTGGGTTTTGAGGGAGTCATCATAGCGGCGTCGTGACACCACGTTCGCGTGGAGAATTTAAAACGAAGAGGTCCCACATTGTGCTCGATGATCTCTCCAATAACGAGAAAGGTAGATTGGTTGGGCGGTTCCACGAATCGTAAGAAACGTAATGCGTCGACATAGATGTCCGGTCCGAAAGGTTCGAATCAAACCGTCAAGTCTTCATTAGGTTTATATATGACTCGAGATGTTCAAGAAATTGCCTCGAACCGGCTCGACCAGATACGGAAGCAGATCGAGTTTTCGACACAAGGGTCTATTCAACTCGCTCAAATCAAATCCAGATGTCCTGCAATCAAATTCGAGACGAATTCAGGCGGAAAAATAGGTCTATGAATTGGCATTTAAATATTAAATTATAATTAATAATGTTCCAATTTATATACAAAAAAGTAATTAATATCCGTATTTGTATTTGAATTATAACCGGAGGCAGCGGCATTTCGGTACTGATCAATGTGCCCTAGATCGGACGGTCACCGAAGCTGCATCAAAACCCCTAATGGTTGGATATATGCTGACTGATACGTATATGAACCCCCGATCCCCTTTTTTGCCGTCCCGTTTCTTCGCTCCCATCGACTGCGGCGGACGTTCTCGGTCTCTTGTCTCTCTGTCGCCCGCAAGATGGTGAGGAATCTTACCGCCTTTTTCTCCTCGATTCGTTGGTCTCTTGCATTGCATCTCAGCCCCTCGTTCTAATCTAATGCTCTTGCTTTGCTCTTGAGCTGATCTGGCTGTGTGTTTTTCCGGTGATCCTGTAGCCGTTCAAGCGATATGTGGAGATCGGCAGGGTTGCCCTCGTGAACTACGGAAAGGAATACGGCAGGCTTGTCGTCATCGTTGACGTGATCGATCAGAACAGAGTACGCATTCCTTCTCTTGATTGTGAGAAAGCTTCGATTTTGGGCGTAATCAAACATCTAGGGCTGACTTTATGGCTCTCGAAAGGACTAATACTCTTCTCGTTCGTCAAAATCTGTTCTTTTCATCGATTTTGTTGCTTTATTACAGTGTCTTTCTGCGTGATGGAGAGAGGCATGCCGATACTAGTAAAGGGTGTTTGTTCCCACAATGAGATTTTTTCAAAGTATAGAAGAACGTATGGCTGTTGGGATCATTTTCTCAACTCTCTTCTTTCCTATATGAACATATTATTTTGGTGCAGTTAGCGATAGCTTCAACCAAGCTAGTGAAACACTTCAGGATAATGACAATAACAACAAGCTGCAATGTCCCAACTACTTGGGGTGTTAGATACATGGCTATTTTGCTGCCATTGAGCTCTATAGAAAGCAATATCTATAGTCAAGTAGAGCATTTTAATCTTTAAGCTTATACCAGCTATTTAGGGTTGAGGACATAGTTCTTTTTCTGCTGAAGAGCTCTGCACAAATAATATTATAAGTTAGATTAATAGCATTTAAATCCTTAAGTTAGTGAAACACTTTGTAATCGTAAAATGTGACTCCCTTCACTCCATAAATTAGGTACTTTCACCAAATGGAAACAAAGTGGTGATCTATAAGTGCACAAGACGAGGACCTATCAGTGTATGAATAACTAGAGGAGAGTATGGGGCTTTTCTTGCGAACCTCAACAATGTCCATAAGAATTACAAAGTGAAGTGCTAGTGTTCTTCTGCCCGATTGAGTGTCCTCCAGCTGTTTGTTTATTCATTATGTTTGCTTGTGCTGCACGCTATATCTCCACAGATTTTACAGCTTCTCTTGGAACATGTTTTTTGTTTAACATTGAGCGAGTTTCCATCTGATTTAACATGTGAGCTTACGCTAGCGGCTGGATCTTGTATTACTCTCCAAGATATTCCGATATTCTCAGTTGGCTTGCTCGTAAACTTTTATCGCAATGGCTGTCTAGATGCTCAACACTATATTTGCTGAAATATCAACAGAATTGTATTAGCTTCCAAAACATTTTATTGTGCATCTGTCTTTGCAGTCTAGGTTTGGGTTTTAAGCCAGTTGAATTTATGATTCATATTCTCTCAATTATGACCATTTTCCTTAGAATCATATAAGATTGTTTTTGTTTCGAAATATTTATCTAGTATTTGGTAGGCTAGTTAAGGCATATATACTGTGTCAATTGCATATCACCAATGTTTTGGTGCACGCAAACTTATATTATATTTGTTGGAGCATTGGATGCAAGACAGATTCAATATTATTTATGTGATATTTTGTCTTGAAATTCTAGATACTCGCATACTTATTTCACTGGTCGCAAGACATGCAATGCTAGTTACCTTTTTTTAACTGTGGTGAGGATCTCAAGTTTTTAACGCATGAGTTGATAATTGGTCTTTCACCTGCATCTGCCGCAACTTTTAGGCCTTGGTTGATGCTCCTGACATGGTACGCGGCCAAATGAACTTCAAGAGGCTTTCTCTCACTGATATAAAGATCGACATACCACGAGTTCCCAAAAAGAAGACCCTTATCGGTGCCATGGAGGCTGCTGGTAAAGATAATTGATTTTCCTCGTTCATTGGTGGATTAACATGTAATTCTGTGGTTATAATAACTCATGTACTGCTGCTGCTGCTGCTGCTGCAGATGTGAAGAACAAATGGGAGAACAGTTCGTGGGGCAGGAAGCTAATCGTGCAGAAGAGGAGAGCTTCACTAAATGACTTTGACAGGTTCAAGGTCATGCTGGCAAAGATTAAGGTCTATACCTCACCCATTGTTTCCTTTTAACTTGTATATCTTCTTTTTGGCATCATGCTGACAAGTCCATCCTCGTATATTTGTTCAGAGAGGAGGTGCTATCAGGCAGGAGCTGGCCAAGCTCAAAAAGGAGAACGCAGCTTGAGCTTCTCACGAGTGGTTGGTGAATTTTGTTCAATTCATCTTGGAACTCCATTTGTGTTCTTTAGGATTTTGGATTTTCTGCAGATCCTTGGACTTAGGTTGGGAGTACTGATGGCCTTGAAATATTAAATTGCAAGCTTTGGTTCTCATGTCATCTTTGTCCTCATCATGTGTTGCTGCTTTTTCTTCAATTATTGCGCCACAAGTGATCTGAATCCTTCAGGGATTGTTTAGGTGTGAAATTGTTGCTATGATTATTTCGAGTACCAAGCCACACTACTGCAAGACCAGTGGAGGGCTGTCAAACTGTGCTCTATCAACTGCTTATAATATGAGAAGCAGCACTCGCCACCGCCAGTGTCGTCTTTAGCGAGGGACAGGAAGGTTTAGATTTTGCCCGTTCATTTCCCAGCTAGCAGTGAAAGAAAGCTTGGTTCGGAACCGAAGGTTATTCATCTAATGCCGGAAGGATCAATCAATGATTCCTTAGTTTATTGTTTCAGGCAATCATGCATCAAACAAGGGTTCTTTCAAGTCCACAAAATTATGAGATTACTAGTGTCCTAAATGCCTTGACTCGAACTTGATTCTAAATTCGAAGTGCAAAGCTTGGATCAAACGTGATATATATACTTCAGCCTATATATACCCGCTAAGAACTAACTGGCCCTCCCCCAAAACAACAAAAACGGACTGCTGCAGTGGAAATCCCACCCCACAACTATTATAGGCAATCAAAAAGGGATTGGATGGAAGTTTATCTTCGGCACAACAGAGTATACACAACATACGCATCGACTGCTTCGGATAATGAGGTATTCCAAACCCCAAAGGTTGACAAGATGATGGTGATACTTGGCTCGAGAAAGAGAAAGAAACAAAAATGTTCATCGATGCTCTCCGGATTCACGGGAGATATTTATTGTTACAAGAACATCCAAGCTCTGCAAGCAGGCTTTCTTTTTTAGCTGAAACAGACGAAGACTCGTTGTCTTGATAATATGGCAACTGGAACAAGGAGTGGATGTAATAAATGTCATCCGGAAGCAAAATGCCCAGCGTGAAGGATTAGAACTCAAGTTGATAACGAGATCCTTATGAGAATCAAGAAGCCTCAGCATACAGATCACAAGCATGGAAACTATATGATAATGTGCGGCACACTGGTCTCTTAGGTCTGAATGAAATTTCGATGCAGCCTCTGGCAAAAATAATTGACCTAAGCAAAGTTAGGGCACAGATCAAATTTGTACCTTCCATGTGTTTATGTAAAATCTTGTTCTGATAGTATGACTGAGAATATGCTATTCTCCCCAACTTCATACAAAAAAGGCTTCGGTCTCGACTACGGCATGCCAGAATTTCTGTCCGTCAGAATTTTCCCCTGCATAAAAACTCCTCCAGAGTAATGATGTGCATGCAGACTGACTTCAAATCACTCCATAGTCTAATGCTCATCCTCAACAGATGTTAACAAAGCATCATCTAACCATAAGCTATGCAACTTTGTCTGCTACTATAAGCACAAAAAAAAAAAATCACCAATAGAGCAGATTGAATTTTTAGGAAATTGTAGTTCATTGCTTCAGATGCAATTTAGTTTCCACGACAAAGAGTTTTGTATCTATTAATCAGCAATGTTGCAAGAGCTATGCATTGGCCATGGCCATCCTTACCAAAATAAACAAATCACAGAGACTGATGCATGTTTGACTCGAGTCCTCCATGGCAGGAGTGGTGAGATCCTACTCTACTGGACCACAGGGTTAGCCAATCAAACATGATCTTATCAGCCGGAACTAAATAATCTTTCAGCCAACATGTTCATCCACAAATATGTAAAGAGAGAATAAATCAATATGTTTGGTCTTTTCATGATTATAAATAGAAAGTCAAATGAACATGTTACATGAATATACCGAATAAGACATACCATCAGTGGGACAAAAAAAAAACACATGCAAGGAGACAACTAAAAATATAATTGCTTCTGTAGTCCAAAAGACTGTTGGAATAGAAGAAATTGGAGGAAGGACACAGATAAAGGAAATCAACTATAAGTTGGTTCCATCTACGATGATGTGATCAACAATTCGGTTAGTTCCGGGCCAGGAAAATTGGATTTTTCATCATAAAGACAAACAAAAGTATTGCCTTCTAGGCAGTACTGGATTGACAATGCACTGCAGAATGCCACCTAGCTTTCACTTGCCTTTCAAGCAAAACTTTCAATATCATGAAAACATACATTTGGAGATAAATCTTTCTGATGAAATTGTAGAAGCATCTACTAGGGCACACACTCCTGCCAATTTTCACCAGAAGAGTGTCTGATGCAAGCTATACAGCTGCTCCTATGACATCTTATGGGAAGCATCGAGAATATTAGATCCTTAACAGGCACCTAAGTAAAAAAAAGGACAGAGCTCAAACCAAAGATGCAATGATATTAAGAAAAAATGGCTGAATTTATACTGAAGAAAATTAAATGCCAACATGCATTATATGAAAGAACAACATTAGTTGAAGATACATATATTTATATAAATTAGATTTTGACAAAAAAAATAGTTACCTAATCATTACTGAAGGGGTCTGTAATATTCTTTTGTGGACATTGTTTTATGTACAATCACATATGATTAAGCATTTATAACTTCTGTATCAGCATGTTCTTCCGAGCCAAACAAAATCCAAAACAATGTCAATGTATATAAAAAAATTTTCACTTTAAAAGATTAAGATGTGAAACTATCCATACAAAATTTTACTGCATCTATTCTAGATGACTGGAGATATCATCTACTTTAAAAGTATTTCTCAAACACATAAAAGTATTAATTATACATAGATAAATCGTATGATATATTAATAATACACATATTAGTGTTGGGCACTTGGCCCATTAGTTCAGCCCATAGTGGGCTTTAATAACCTATAGCCCAGAGCTATTAAAACCCTTTCTCTTTTAACCAAGAGGTGTGGCGGCTAGGGAAGACAAGGACAACGCAGAGGCTATTCTCAATCATCTATGTTGTGTTCTCATTTCAGGTTAGATCATATTTACAAGTGGATTTTTGCTGTAATCATTTGAAGAGATTTTGGATATTGTGCATAGTGACGTAATCCTTATATCCCAATTATTTTCTTGTGATTGTTGTTTAGGTTTTGGGTAAGAGACTTTAAGATTTGTATATTCATTATTCTTATAGTGGATTTTCTCTGGCTTGTCTCGTGAAAATCTTGGTATCATATTTGATTGTGATTTCTGTTTAATTTTGTTACGTATTACGGCATGCTTGTATTTGGTCATATACAAAATTCTCTTTTAATCCCATCAACTGGTATCAGAACAAAACTTTGGTAGCGAACCCGTTGGAAGGAGATCCAATAAGGTCGGTGTCGAGTTGACACATGGGAGGACTTGAAGTGGGAGCTGAGAACTCAGTTCCTACCGGAGAACACAGAGTTCGTCGCAAGAACATGAACACAAGGCTACAAAAAGCAAGAAACAGCAAGCTGATGTATGTGGACATTAAGCTTAACGGCCAAACAACCCGTGCAATGGTGGACACAGGCGCTACCCACAACTTTATTGATGATCGAGAAGCAAAGCGACTTGGGCTGATCTTGGAGAAGAACCCAAGTCGAATGAAGGCGGTGAACTTGGAGGCCAAGCGAATCTCCTGGTTGGCAAAGGGAATTCCTATCAAGATCGGAACATGGAGCGAGAGCACAAACATGATGGCGATGCCATTGGACGACTTCCAAGTGATTCTTGGAATGGAATTCATGCACGCGACGAAGTTGGTGCCAATGTCGTTCCTAAACTCCCTATGTATGATGGGAGATGTCGACCCCTGTGTGGTTCCCGTCTCTCAGAGAGGAACTATGGAACCCCAACAGATATCGACATTACAACTAAAGAAAAGGGTACGAAAAGACGAACTAACATTCGTGGCTGCTATGAAGCTAGAGCCACTCAACAAGAAGGCCATTCATGAACCTGCTGTGGTGGCGAATGTCCTGAAGGAGTTCACGGATATTATGCCACCCGAGTTGTCGAAGACTTTGCCACCACGCAGCAGCATGGATCATCACATCAAGTTGGAGCCAGGAGTAAAGCCTCCAGCGAGACCACCCTACCGTATGACCCCTCCAGAGTTGGCCAAGCTCAGAAAGTAGTTAGGTGAACTGCTAAGCGATGGTCTCATCCGCAGTTCTAAAGCACCATTCAGAGCTCCAGTTTTCTTCTAGAAGAAACAAGATGGGCCCCTTCGACTATGCGTCGATTACTGAGCTCTCAACAAAGTGACGATAAAGAATAAGTATCCCATCCTGCTCATCACGGACTTGTTCGACCAATTGGGCAAAGCCAAGTATTTCTCAAAACTCGACTTTCGGTCGGGGTATTGGCATGTGCGCATTACTGAAGGCGACGAAGCGAAAACTACCTGTATGACCAGGTATGGAGCATTTGAGTTCTTGGTGATGTCTTTCGGCTTAACCAACGCTCCGATCATGTTTTGCACTCTTATGAACCAACTATTCAAAGAGTATTTGGATAAATTTGTGGTCATCTACTTGGACGATGTCGTCATCTAACAAACGGAGATTTTATTCTTGAGGCATCAAATTAGTGATGGCTCCATTCGAATGGACCAATCGAAGGTGCAAGCGATTGTGGAATTGTGAACTCCAAAGAGTGTGCCAGAGTTGAGATCCTTCCTTGGTTTCGTCAACTATTATCGACGCTTCATAGTGGGGTATTTGAAGCGTGCAACTCCGTCTCCACTGACGGAGTTGTTGAAGGAGCAGCCTTGGAGGTGGTCTAATAAATGTGAAGTTGCATTCTAAGATCTGAAGGCTGCTGTGTTGGAAGAACCGATACTCAAATTGTCGGACTATGGGGAGCCCTTCGAAGTCCATATAGATGCTTCAAACTTCGCTATGGGGGGAGTACTCATGCATGAAGGTCATCCGGTGGCCTACGAGAGCCGCAAGCTCAACGAGATCGAGCGACGATATACGATGCACGAGAAGGAGATAACAACGGTGGTCCACTGTCTACGAGTTTACCGACACTACCTTCTGGGATTGCGATTTGTGCTAAAGACAGACAACATCGCTTTGGGCTATTTCCAAACTCAGAAGAAACTCTCCCCAAAGCAAGCATGATGGCAGGACTTCCTAGCTGAGTTTGATATGGGAATGGAATACAAGCCCGGAAAGGCAAACGTTGTAGCCGATGCACTGAGTCGAAAAGTGGAGCATGTGAATGCGGTACAATTGGAGGGCAAAGGCCAAGCAAGTCAGTTGCACTCCAACTTCCTTTCCAGGATCAGGGATGGACTGTATAGTGATCCCTAGGCAGTAACCCTAATTCAGCTCATTAAAGAAGGCAAGGCACGACGATTTTGGGTCTAGGAGTGACTCGTTTACACAAAATGAAATAGGGTTTATGTCCCTCGAGTGGACAATTTGAGGTATAAGCTCTTAAGAGAGTGTCACGATTCCCTTGGGCTGGACATCCGGGCATTCACAGAACCTTAGCTCTCGTGGAGAGGGCCTTCTACTGGCCGAAGATGGGGATTAATGTGGAGGAATATGTTCGAACGTGCCTCACTTGCCAACAAGACAAGGTGGAACAGCGGAAGCCGGTGGGACTTTTGGAGCCGTTGCCCGTACTAGAAAGGCCGTGGGAGAGCATTTCCTTGGATTTCATATCAAGCTTGCCAACAGTAGGGAGACTCGGATCGATACTCGTGGTGGTCGATCGGTTTTCAAAGTATGCAACTTTCATTGCTGCTCCCCTACATTGTTTAGCAGAGAAGGCGGCCAAGCTGATGATGAAGGATGTGGTGAAGTATTGGGGAGTCCCACACAATATCATCAGTAATCGAGACGCTCGGTTCCTGGGACGATTCTAGACCGAGCTATTCAAATTGTCGGGGTCGAAGTTATACTTCTCCACAAGCCTCCACCCCCAGACGAATGGCCAAAACCGAAAGGATAAACTCGCTCCTAGAGCAATATCTTCGGCACTACGTGAGTGTCAATCAACGAGATTGGGTGAAGTTGTTAGACATTGCCCAATTCTCCTACAACTTGCAGCGAAGCTCTGCATCCAACAAGCGCCCCTTCGAGATCATTACCGGACAACAACCGTCAACTCCTCACAACATGACAATCGGGTATACTGGGAATACTCCGTCAGCCTACCACTTTGCAAAGGAGTGACACCGAAATGCAGATATTGCGCGGGCTTACTTGGAGAAGGCGACAAAAATGATGAAGAAGTAAGCAGACTTGAGAAGGCGACCGCAAGAGTTCACAGTCGGTGATTTGGTGTTGGTAAAGCTCCAACCAGCATCACTCCAATTCTTTAGGAACAAAGTACACAAAGGATTGGTGCGCAAGTATGAAGGAACCTTCCCAATTATCAGCAAGGTGGGCAACGTCTCCTACAAGTTGCAGCTGCCAGTGTGGTTCAAAATTCACAATGTTCTTCACGCTAGCAACTTGAAAGCCTACCACTCGAATCCGCAAGATGCTTCCCGAAGTGTTCCAACTCGACTACCCCCCACCAAAGCCTCCTATGAGAAGCGAGTTGAAACCATTTTAGCGGATCGCAAGATAAAGCTACCCACTAGAGCGGAGCAGACCGAGTACTTGGTGAAGTAGCGAAAGCTTCCCCAAACTGAAGCCAGTTGGAATCCCGAAGACGCCCTATAACATGAAGAAGCAATCATCAACAACCAACAAGTGTCGACGAGAGCGTCGACAGTTTAGGTGGGGGAGAGTGTCACGAACGATCATCGCGCACCCGTAACTACTCCGTTCAACGAATCGTTCGTCACTTTTGTTTACATGTACAGCTGCTTGGTAGCATGTTTTGGCTTGGTTTTATGTTCTTTTGCTTGTAAAAATGTAAGTTCGAACAAATTGCAGCGCTACAGTGCGACTGCTCACCGAACCGAGCTAAACAGCCCAAAATGGCTCCATTTTTACGTGCCACGAGCTATTTTCTGCAGCCCACTACTGCACGCGAAAGGTCAACCATCTCAGCACCCTGGAACCACCTGGGTGGCACCATGGGATATGGGGCTTCGGTATAGTGTCGAGCGTTGAACAATCTTTCGCAACTTCGCACGTTACCTTGACGAGAACTTATCGCACCCGACACTCGGTGACCAACTGTTTGTGGACTTGCAGCTGTTCATTCAACCTTCTAAAGTCCTTGTTTTCCTCCTCTCCCTCTTTTCTCTTGTGCATGCTGAATTGCTTGTAAAGCTTCCCCTTTTCGCGAGACGTCAGGACTTGTCCGTTGTTCGTTCTTCGAACTAATCAACTTTCTCTTTTACAAGTCCTTCGGAACCTGCGAGAGGTTGCAAGTGGACTGATCTTTGCGGACACATATTGCAAGGGCGCGGCGCGACTTAGGCAAGACAAGCTAAGTTCGTGTTTTTGCCGTAAGCGTGCCTCACGACTTCGGCAATTCCAGCTAAGTCTGTGATAGACTGGGACACACGAGCAAGAAGGGACTGCAAGTTCTTTCCAAGAGAGAGGTGTTGCCAGATCTCAGAGGTACATGTCTGAACCTTTGTATTGATTATTTAATTGGTAAACAACACAGAGTTTCATTTGCTAGTCCTGCTTTATCTAGAAAAATGCATATCTTAGACCATATTTATACATATGTATGTGGTCCTTTAAGGACAAAAACTCCTGGTGGATCTGTTAATATTCCTGATATCAGTAGTGCACTTTATTTTATCATTTTTATAAATAAATTTTTTAAGAAATTTTGGGCTTATTATATGATGACCAAAGATCAAATTATTAATGTTTTCAAAGAGTTTCATGCTAGAGTTGAAAGGGAGACAGAAAGACAATTAAAATGCATAAGATTAGATAATGGTGGTGAGTACACAGGATTGCAGAGAGGATAAATGCACCATCATGCATAATGCAATTGCAAAGAGGATAAATGCACCATCATGGAAAAGATCAGATGTATGCTTTTACAAGTTAAGCTACCCAAAAAGTTTTGGGATAAGGCTTTGAGAACTGCAATTGACATGATCAACTTGTCACCCTATACAACCTTAGATTGTGATGTTGCAGAGCATGTATGGCCAGGAAAAGATGTTTCATAAAGGCATTTGAGAGTGTTTAGCTATCGTGTATTTGCACATATTCCAGAAATTGAGAGGTCCAAGCTAGATAGTAAGACAAAAGAATGTATTTTCTTGGCTACTCATATGATCAATTTGGTTACAAGCTTTGGGATCCAGAAAAATATAAGGTGTTTAGAAGCAGAGATATAGTCTTGTTTAAAGATCAAACTCTAAAGGATTTGAAGGAGGCACCATCCAAGACTTCTGCAGAAGGATTACCAGATTGTGACCCAGTTACTCCTTCAATATATCAGGGTGATGGGGGAGATGTGCAGGAAGATGGTGTAGAGCCCGATGTTGAACTACCTGTAGGACATGTTGAGCAAAAAGAAGTTGGGGAACAACTTCCCGTAGAACCTCAATTGAGAAGATCTTCTAGACAACGTTAACCTTCTAGAAGATACTCTCCAGATGAGTATGTGATGTTTATTGATGTAGGTGAACCAGAGAGTTACTATGAAGCAGTTGAAAGTGAGCAGAAAAAGAAGTGGTTAGTTGTTATGCAGGAAGAGATAAATGCTCTAGAAAAAAATCACATATGATTTAGTGTAACTACCAAAGGGAATGAAGGCCTTGAAGAACAAGTTTGTTTTCAGGTTGAAGACTCAAGAACATTGTTCTTAACCAAAGTACAAAGCTAGATTGGTCATGAAAGCCTTTGGGTCAAAAGAAAATTATTAACTTTGAAGAGATTTTTTTCTCCTATTGTTAAAATGTCTTCTATTTGTGTTGCTCTTGGTATTGTTGTTAGCCTAGACTTAGAGGTTAAGCGGTTAGACGTGAAGACAACTTTCCTTAATGGTGATTTGAAAAAAATTTATATGGAGCAATCAAAAAGTTTCAAAGTCAAAGGTAAAGAAATTTTTGTCTGCAGGTTGAGGAAGAGCTTGTATGGGTTAAAGCAAGTTCTAAGACAATGGTACATAAAGATTGATTTATTTATGACTGAAAATGGATACAAAAGAACGACTTCAGATCATTGTGTATACATCAAATAGTTTGGTGAGGATTTTATTATTCTCTTACTTTATGTTGATAATATGTTTATCCTTGCGAAAGATATGTCTAAAATTGACAGGTTGAAAAAGGAACTGAGTGAGTCCTTTACAATGAAGGACATGGGACTAGCAAAGCAGATACTGAGTATGTAGATTTCTCGTGATAGAAAAAGCAAGAAGATTTGGATGTCACAAGAGAAATGCATCGAAAAGGTATTGGAAAGGTTCAGTATGAGCAATGTAAAGCCAGTTGGTTCTCCCCTTTCCGGTTACTTCAAGTTGTGCTCAAAGCAGAGTTCGTCAAGTGATGAGGAGGAGAAAATGCAAAATGTTCCTTATACTTCAGCAGTTAGAAGTTTAATGTACGCGATGATATATACGAGGCCGGACATCGCATATGCAGTGAGTGTTGCTAGCAGATTTCTTACAAATCTAGGTAAAGAGCATTGGGCAGTAGTGAAGTGAATCTTTAGATATCTCAAAGGTAGCTCCAAAGTTTGTTTAAGCTTTAGAGGTGGACCACCTGTGTTGACAGGTTACACAGATGCAGATATGGCAAGAGATATTGATATGAGGAAGTCTACATCATGTTTTGTACTTACTTTTGCAGGGGAGCTATGTCATGGCAATCCAGATTGTAAAGATGTATTGCTCTCTCCACCACAGAAGCAAAATATATCGTTACTACAGAGGTTTGCAAATAAATATTATGAATGAAAGTATTCTTACAATAATTGAGGCTGAAACAAGAAAACTATGTGGTGCATTGCGATAGCCAGAGAGCGTCATCCACTTGTGTACGAACCCAATTTTTCATTCCAAGTTAAAGTATATAGATGTCAAATACCATTGGATTCGAAATATACTTAAAGAGAACCAGTTACAACTTCAGAAAATTCACACAGATGATAACGGAACAAACATGTTGATAAAGACCTTATCGAAAGAAAGACAAGAGATATGCCGATAGCTGGTCGACATAGCTTCACATTGAAGAGTCATGGGATAACCTCCCTTATGAGCTGAAGAGGGAGGTTGTTGGGCTCATGGCCCATTAGTTCAGCCCATAATGGGCTTTAATAACCCATAACCCATAGCTATTAAAACCCTTTCTCTTTTAACCTGAACTCTTAACTCTTTTAACCAAGAGGTGTGGCGGCTAGGGAAGAAAAAAGGGGCAGCAATGGCTGTGAAAAAGGGAGAAGCAACAATAACAATTGAGGGCAGAAAAACAAGAGAAGGAAAAAAGAGAAGAAGACAAGGACAACGTAGAGGCTGTTCTCAATCATCCAAGCAATATTCTCATCTCAGGTTAGTTCAGATTTACAGTGGATTTTTGCTAAGATCACTTGAGGATATTTTGGATATTGTGCACACCGACGTAATCCTTGTATCTCAGTTATTCTCTTATGATCGTTATTTGGGTTTTGGGCAAGAGACTCTGAGATTTGTATATTTATTATTCTTACAGTAAATTTTCTCTGACTTGCCCCATGGTTTTTACCCTTCATGTTGAAGGGGTTTTCCACGTAAATCTTAATATCATATTTGATTGTATTTATGTTAATTCTACTGCGTGTTACGACCTGCTTATATTGTCTAACAGTTCTCTTTTTATCCCACAATTAATGCTAAGTCACTATCTATAAATTCTCCATAGATTTATTTTGCATCTCTGTAATACAAAGTTTAACTATGCAACAATTGTTAAACCCATGAAAAAAAAAAAAAAAAAAAAAAAAAAAAAAAAAAAAAAAAAAAAAAAAAAAAAAAAAAAAAAAAAAAAAAAAAAAAAAAAAAAAAAAAAAAAAAAAAAAAAAAAAAAAAAAAAAAAAAAAAAAAAAAAAAAAAAAAAAAAAAAAAAAAAAAAAAAAAAAAAAAAAAAAAAAAAAAAAAAAAAAAAAAAAAAAAAAAAAAAAAAAAAAAAAAAAAAAAAAAAAAAAAAAAAAAAAAGAGCATGGCAGTAGTGAAGTGAATCTTTAGATATCTCAAAGGTAGCTCCAAAGTTTGTTTAAGCTTTAGAGGTGGACCACCTGTGTTGACAGGTTACACAGATGCAGATATGGCAAGAGATATTGATATGAGGAAGTCTACATCATGTTTTGTACTTACTTTTGCAGGGGAGCTATGTCATGGCAATCCAGATTGTAAAGATGTATTGCTCTCTCCACCACAGAAGCAAAATATATCGTTACTACAGAGGTTTGCAAATAAATATTATGAATGAAAGTATTCTTACAATAATTGAGGCTGAAACAAGAAAACTATGTGGTGCATTGCGATAGCCAGAGAGCGTCATCCACTTGTGTACGAACCCAATTTTTCATTCCAAGTTAAAGTATATAGATGTCAAATACCATTGGATTCGAAATATACTTAAAGAGAACCAGTTACAACTTCAGAAAATTCACACAGATGATAACGGAACAAACATGTTGATAAAGACCTTATCGAAAGAAAGACAAGAGATATGCCGATAGCTGGTCGACATAGCTTCACATTGAAGAGTCATGGGATAACCTCCCTTATGAGCTGAAGAGGGAGGTTGTTGGGCTCATGGCCCATTAGTTCAGCCCATAATGGGCTTTAATAACCCATAACCCATAGCTATTAAAACCCTTTCTCTTTTAACCTGAACTCTTAACTCTTTTAACCAAGAGGTGTGGCGGCTAGGGAAGAAAAAAGGGGCAGCAATGGCTGTGAAAAAGGGAGAAGCAACAATAACAATTGAGGGCAGAAAAACAAGAGAAGGAAAAAAGAGAAGAAGACAAGGACAACGTAGAGGCTGTTCTCAATCATCCAAGCAATATTCTCATCTCAGGTTAGTTCAGATTTACAGTGGATTTTTGCTAAGATCACTTGAGGATATTTTGGATATTGTGCACACCGACGTAATCCTTGTATCTCAGTTATTCTCTTATGATCGTTATTTGGGTTTTGGGCAAGAGACTCTGAGATTTGTATATTTATTATTCTTACAGTAAATTTTCTCTGACTTGCCCCATGGTTTTTACCCTTCATGTTGAAGGGGTTTTCCACGTAAATCTTAATATCATATTTGATTGTGATTTATGTTTAATTCTACTGCGTGTTACGACCTGCTTATATTTGTTCGTATACAAAGTTCTCTTTTTATCCCATCAATTAGATGATAGCTTAAGTCATCTAATCTAATAAAATCTACCATAGATTTATTTTGCATCTCTGACCTTTTGAAGTGATGCAAAGCCTTAACTATGCAACAATATGTTACACAAGTAGGTATATGAACAATTCCAAGTTCATAATCAGTTTTACATACTGCATCAAGTGCTATCTTAGTAATAAAATGGCTTTGATAGTTGACTTCATGCAAAGAAGAATTAATAGTATTTGTTTCTTTCTGCAAGAGACTAGAAATGGGGAAATCAATGCATTTATAGAATGAGAGGTGAATCATGCAAAATAAAAAGAGCTAAGAAAAGAATATCATTGCAACTAAAAAAGTGAAAGATTGAGAAATGAGAGAGCTGCTGACCTAGATTAATTTTTTTGTTTTTTTAATAGTGACCATGGATTATCTTTAAAAGGGAGCCTCAAGTGATTCATCCCAGATGTCTCCGCTTCCATTGGAAGCATCTTCACCATCTTCCTCCATAGACAGCCTAATATACTCTCTATGTGCAAAACGATCCCACTCTGTCAAAGTTGGATTTTCCCGTTCCTGAATAACCAATTACAGGCACAGGTTACCGTTTGGCTATGAAGTTCATAGTCCATGACTAAATATAGAGTGATCCACTTACCTGCCGAATTAGAAAAGGATCACGAGTTTCAAATGCCATGAATTTGTTGAGGTTGAAAAGGATATTAAAAATATTTCCTGAAAGCTTGCCACCTTTCAGGTCACGCAGTGTAAAGTAGCTCTCATTCTGTAAGGAAGAAATTGTCAATTTTCAGTTCTCAATCTTATGCTAGCCTAAATATCAGGAAAATAGGTCACCTCTGGTCCAATCATATCAATCATCTGGCACAAAATGTCCTCAAAGAGTACAGGCTCCTGCGCCATACATTCCATACGATGCAACTGCTCCTCATAGAAAAACTGCATTTCATTGGCGGTTATAATTCCATTACCATCCAAATCTATACACTTGAACCTGGAAAATCAGTTAATGATGAATATTAATTAAAACTGGAAAATAAAATAAAATGAAGGATCAAAACAACAAGATCATTTTAAATTAAAAATTTTCTATTTCATCATTGGCATGGAGCAACAATAGAGGTGGAGTAATGCAAGTTACTGTTTGGCACCAAACCACCATGAATTGTATAGGAGAGAGAGAGCAGAGAGAGAATAGAATCATCCAAAAACATGTAGAGAACTCAACTAAGAATGCAACATTCAATGGTTGGCAGGTACCACATAAACACACCTAAGACTGCATGCAGTCAGATATATATATGCAAGAATTTGCTGGGGCAAATTTTTAATAAGTGGACTATTGTGTTGGTATACAACTAAAATCAAGCAAAAACACCATACCAAAATAGTACAAGTCAAGAAATATAAATGTGCAGAAGTGCTGATACAAAGTATGCAGACTGAATGAATGTCTACAGCTAAGTACTAAATTAGGTGACATTAACATAATGAGGACAAATGGGATCATATAATATTATCTAATAAATGGACAGATATTTGCACAAATTTTGGATATTGTGCACCCGAGTAATCCTTGTATCTCAGTTATTCTCTTATGATCGTTATTTGGGTTTTGGGCAAGAGACTCTGAGATTTGTATATTTATTATTCTTACAGTAAATTTTCTCTGACTTGCCCCATGGTTTTTACCCTTCATGTTGAAGGGGTTTTCCACGTAAATCTTAATATCATATTTGATTGTGATTTATGTTTAATTCTACTGCGTGTTACGACCTGCTTATATTTGTTCGTATACAAAGTTCTCTTTTTATCCCATCAATTAGATGATAGCTTAAGTCATCTAATCTAATAAAATCTACCATAGATTTATTTTGCATCTCTGACCTTTTGAAGTGATGCAAAGCCTTAACTATGCAACAATATGTTACACAAGTAGGTATATGAACAATTCCAAGTTCATAATCAGTTTTACATACTGCATCAAGTGCTATCTTAGTAATAAAATGGCTTTGATAGTTGACTTCATGCAAAGAAGAATTAATAGTATTTGTTTCTTTCTGCAAGAGACTAGAAATGGGGAAATCAATGCATTTATAGAATGAGAGGTGAATCATGCAAAATAAAAAGAGCTAAGAAAAGAATATCATTGCAACTAAAAAAGTGAAAGATTGAGAAATGAGAGAGCTGCTGACCTAGATTAATTTTTTTGTTTTTTTAATAGTGACCATGGATTATCTTTAAAAGGGAGCCTCAAGTGATTCATCCCAGATGTCTCCGCTTCCATTGGAAGCATCTTCACCATCTTCCTCCATAGACAGCCTAATATACTCTCTATGTGCAAAACGATCCCACTCTGTCAAAGTTGGATTTTCCCGTTCCTGAATAACCAATTACAGGCACAGGTTACCGTTTGGCTATGAAGTTCATAGTCCATGACTAAATATAGAGTGATCCACTTACCTGCCGAATTAGAAAAGGATCACGAGTTTCAAATGCCATGAATTTGTTGAGGTTGAAAAGGATATTAAAAATATTTCCTGAAAGCTTGCCACCTTTCAGGTCACGCAGTGTAAAGTAGCTCTCATTCTGTAAGGAAGAAATTGTCAATTTTCAGTTCTCAATCTTATGCTAGCCTAAATATCAGGAAAATAGGTCACCTCTGGTCCAATCATATCAATCATCTGGCACAAAATGTCCTCAAAGAGTACAGGCTCCTGCGCCATACATTCCATACGATGCAACTGCTCCTCATAGAAAAACTGCATTTCATTGGCGGTTATAATTCCATTACCATCCAAATCTATACACTTGAACCTGGAAAATCAGTTAATGATGAATATTAATTAAAACTGGAAAATAAAATAAAATGAAGGATCAAAACAACAAGATCATTTTAAATTAAAAATTTTCTATTTCATCATTGGCATGGAGCAACAATAGAGGTGGAGTAATGCAAGTTACTGTTTGGCACCAAACCACCATGAATTGTATAGGAGAGAGAGAGCAGAGAGAGAATAGAATCATCCAAAAACATGTAGAGAACTCAACTAAGAATGCAACATTCAATGGTTGGCAGGTACCACATAAACACACCTAAGACTGCATGCAGTCAGATATATATATGCAAGAATTTGCTGGGGCAAATTTTTAATAAGTGGACTATTGTGTTGGTATACAACTAAAATCAAGCAAAAACACCATACCAAAATAGTACAAGTCAAGAAATATAAATGTGCAGAAGTGCTGATACAAAGTATGCAGACTGAATGAATGTCTACAGCTAAGTACTAAATTAGGTGACATTAACATAATGAGGACAAATGGGATCATATAATATTATCTAATAAATGGACAGATATTTGCACAAATTTTGGATATCATGAATAAGTATGCAGTAACTCTTCCTTTGAATATAGATAACTGTCATTTGGAATAAAACAAAACAAAAAAATGATATTCAGAAATGAAGAGAAATCATATTTGTTTTGGTCTGCTATTTTATTATGGGATGTTTCTTGCTGCCAGAATAAAAAGAATACTTCAAAAAGGATGTTTAAATGAAACAGCTATCAGTAATCATCTCCTAACCAGGTAATGATTTCTTCAAGGAGAAATCAGATAGCCAAAGTGGCAGCTTACAAATGTAAGACATAAAAAGAGAAGTAGATTTCCCATTTAGCATATGTTATATCAATATCATGTATATTAAAGAAGCTCATTAGGCAAATATCACTAGAAGGTCAGAAAATTTTTACCAACTATTACAATATAAACGATTGATATGTGCATAGAAGTTCTATCTTATGACTTATGGTGATTTATAATCCATAGCATTTTTTTATTTTGTAATCCTATATGATCCCAATAAGGATGGGATTGGAATGGCAAACGGCCAGTAGTATCTATACTGTTAAATTGTTAGAACATGATATCAACAATCATGATGATGAAAAGACCCACAAATATTACCTAAATCCAATGTCATGCAAAATATCTTCAAATAAAAGAAAGTCAACAGAGAATAATTATGTCCAATCAATTGACATCATCATAAAGATCATGTATTTAGAGGATTCAGCTATTACCAATACTCCAGGCTAGGCTCAGCTGACTTATCCTCCTCTGCTAGTATAAAATACACAAAATCTTCATAGCTCATTTTACCATCAGCCTTGCTCTTAAATTTCCTGGGTACCTAGATGACAATTAGGACACCCTAAGCAACATGAACGAAATCTAACAATACAATGATCACTTATACAACTCTTGATTATTGCATACTATCTTAGTATTCCAAAACCCCATAAAGGAAAAGCAAACCTGTGAAAAGATCCTCTCAACAATCCTGTAGGTCAGTGAATGATTTCCATATCTGATAAGGTTCTCTTTATCGATTAAGAAATCATGATCTGAATCGAGCTCCCAAAACTTGCAGTATATCACATAGAAGTGCTCGTATGAGAAGTACCTGCAGGAACAAGCAACATTAGGACAATGCTTTTCTCCATTGTGAAAATCGTAATTACTAACACAAAGTAGGAATCTGTAAAACAACTGTTATTACTAAATATAAATGATTCACAATTGGTGCCACTATTTACCAAGATAAGCAATAAAACAATCAGATTGGTGTATGGTATCCAAAATCATATCAACCATAATAGTCCTCATGAGCTAAAACTCAACTGAATGCATGAGAAAAATCATAGTCAACAAGCAATTATCATCAAATGCAGATATGTGAAACATAAGTCAGAAAAATAAATTAAAAGAGTGATTTGGGCTTAAGTTGACCTACACCAAAGCCTCCAGTTCAACAGAAACCTATAAGGCTTTTAGCATTCAGTTCATCAGTTGTAACCACAGAAATGACCTCTCTCGTGAATTGTCTATTCTTGTCAAAAATGCTGAAACTAATGAAATTCCTGATCACCAAATCCAGCAGTATTCATATCTGTAAAGGTTGAAAACTGATCTTTCTCTAAACGAATGATTGTTTCAGCTGAAAGTTTTAAGAAATTTTTAAGCCTTGGTATGCACCAATAGGGCAAGGAGGTTCTCCATAAGCACCACTATATTGGACAAACCCTAGTCAATGAGAGTAGTCTTTATACAGATGTTAGGCTACCAGATTCCATTAACGTCACATTTTTCATTTGGAAAGACACTTATAAAAACAAAGGAAGAACAGACATAGTCACTTGCAACAGACAACATAATATACTAGGCCCATATAGAAAGTGAAACAGTAAATATAGTTCAAGCATTTCTGACACAAACTTCCACAAATCATATCAATAAACCTATAAGACATATAAAAAGCACATCAACATTATGTCACCTCAAAACTTTATTGATGTCTTCCTCTTCGTCTGCATGCTGCATTGCAGCAATCAAATCTCCACGTTTCAGCTCTCTGAGGGTAATTTGACCATTTCCAGATCTATTCATGTAGTAGAAAATTCTGTATATGACAGTTTCAGCTGGGAAGAAAGTTCGAGATCAAATGTATTAGAGAGACAAAAATGCTAAAATGACATTCAGAAATTTTGAAAGTCGAGATATGATGTTCTTTTCTAATGTCTTGGAACATCTAGCATTAGATGAAAACAACTGTTTGTAAATTAACCTTGCATCACAAATCACAAGGAATCATCAACAAAAATATATGAGTGGAAAATAATTGAACCATGATATGAAAGAATGTGTGCTCGACAAACATGATAATTACAAGATGTAATGAGAATTATAAAGCAGAATGAGTCACCAAAGGTGGTATAGAGAAAGTAGAATGAGTCACCATCTCCCTTCCTAACACCTCCTCTCTCTTTTTCACTCACTTTTCATGTCTTGAAGTTTCAGAAACCTGACAACAGGGAATAATCAAGAATTCCATGTGTCTCGAATAAGCTAGTCATTTTTCTTGCTAGTGTCAACTATAGGGAACAATTGAAGCACCAAATGCCAAAGTCTTCTGAAGCCCAAGTGCAAGGCTTAGGTGCTACCTTAATGAAGTAGTTTAGTGGAAGAACAAGTTGATTACTTATAAAAGATAATTTTAGTGATGAGATAAATCTATAATCGAGATATATATTTTTATTCATTGACATCTAAATAATCAAGAAACCACAGTTTGATTCATAAACTAAAGCATCATGCCAATTGTTAAATGCAACAAATACAGGTGATTAAATGGAAAGGAAGAAGCAAAGAAAGAAAATAGCAGTAACAATTGGTGAGATAAAAATAAAGAAAAAATGACAACAACAAACTAGTTTATCAAAATCCAAATGCTTGAGTTCTTGTGTAGTTCTTCTTCTGTTTCAATCAAGAAAAACTTCACCAATGGTTGGCTTTTGTCCTTTCCCCAAAAAAAAGAACATTTACCCTTTTATAAATTAGTCATTTTTGTTTTCTTGCATCACATGGATTTCGCAAATGGCAATGAAGACAAACATAATAAAAGATACATATGATTCTTGAGGTCAACCTCTTAGGTGATGGACCTTCTATGAAACACTCAGGTGATGCAGGATAATCTTAATTACTACCTATTTGAATACTTTTTTTATGAGTTTAAGGTTTCTTTTGCAACTTTCATAAGTTACCACATAGCATCTGCTAGAATCCTATACCTGTTACCATGATTATCCAAGACGAAGAAAAAAATAAAGTAAAACAAAAGCAAGGGAAACAATCATAAGTTTGATCGAAGATCTTAAAGAAAAAAAAAGAGGAAGGTACATTTCATCTGCAAAAGGAAGTTTCTTATTGATTGAAGTTTACAGAAAGATGGAAATATATCAAAGAGATACACTATCAAAAGGAAAACTATTCTCTAAATTAAATCTGAAATTTTATCTTCTTCGCAGAAGGAAAGTTATAGTGAATGATATGCTTTATTTTATGAGATGTTATTACATTCTTCCTCATTTTATGAATTTTTTATTTTTTTCTCATACTTAACGTCTATAAAAGGGGCCAAAAAGATTATAATAGACGATGCAAGTTTTATTCTTTTCACATTATGTGAGGCCACATATCTTTTTCCAATGGTATGATTCCATCGTCCATGTGCAAGACATGAGACCCTTATTCTAAAAGTTCTCTCCTTGAAAATAGTTCTCTCTTTCTTTTCATGATTTTTTTTTCTTTTCTTTCCTCACTTGTTCCCTTCCTTTATTTCGAATAAAAAAGTCAGAGCTCATCCTACATTATCAAGAGACAAGCACTTAAGGCATGCATCGGTGAACGATACAAGCATTATTTATAGGAAGGGTCCTTTGATGATTGGAAGATAGTTCAATCATATAGATAGTCCTTTGATGATTGGAACATGTAGGAAGTATTACATCAATTTATGTACACAATTTAAACATCATAGAGCAGGCATATTTAAGCAGAAAGAACTATGAGCAGATGAATGATATTATTCTATTACAATTGACAAGAACATGTACTTTCAAAGTATGAATTGAGAGAAAATCTGTCATTATAAATGGTACTCACAAAGTCTTTTAAATATCTTTATTTATATAGTAAATGATATCAGATAACTACACAACAATGCAAATAATAATAAACAAGTCCACTTTTAGATCAGCTGTTCCAACTTCCATAGTAACATCATGACCATAATTGTCTGGTATAAAACAGCATGTTTTATATATACAGATAGAGAGAAATTATCATGTCTTACATGATGTATCAGCCAGCCAACTTATCCTAATGTTAAGGCAATGATATAATAAAACAGTGTTCTCTTGTCACAAGTAAAAACCCACCATATCTTTCCTGAAACTCAGGAGTCCCCTGTAGGAACTCCAAACCTGGATGGGTTGCCAGGAGTTCTCGCAGGATAGGTTTGAAGTCCTCCTATGGAAATCCAGAATAAATACAAGAACATTAATACAAAAATCAGGAAGAATGATGTATAAACATCAGTACTTGCAAAAACAACACACTTCCATAATTATTATACCATTGAACTTATGCTTATGTCATTATAATAACTGTATGAACAACTGCCTCTCTAAGTGCTACAAGAAAATAAAGGAAGCAAACCTGAGTAAGGTACTTGCGATCTGCTTGCTTCAAAATTGTAAATATCTGCGTAGCTATATCCTTTGTCATCATGTTGCTATTGATCCAATATTCAACAAATGCATCCCTAACATAGTATCCAACATGACCAGTCAATCAAAGTTGAGTGTGAAGAATGCCTCCAATAAGATAATAAAAAATCAAATAACTCATTTTTTCATAAATCTCCTGAAACTGAGATAATGTACATGGGTGAGAACAAAATTAAAAAGCTACAATTAGAAAGGGTAGTTGGGCCCAGTCATATAAACTAATTTACATAAGTGATGACCGCATCATTGACTGTGTCCTCGGTGTGCATTATACTAATTGACTTAAACACTGACTAGCCCCAAAACAGAAGAAAAAAAATGTATTGCATAATGTCATAAACAGCATTAAGCAACTTTAATACAAGCTTCAAAGGGCAACTTGATCTGAAACCAAGAACCAACAAAGCCCCATATCCCACATATCACACACTAAGCTAACTAGTGTATGTACCTATAACCACGCATGCATACATACCATGTCAATGACAATTACTGTCCCTTGCTCCCAAAATAATCACTGAAAACCTATAACAACCAAGAAATCTGCCTAGTGCCTGAGACTCATGAGGTCTCAGAAGGTCCGAGATAGTTGTCTCATCCTTGCAAGTGAAGGAGCTATATCTATGAGTGGTGACAGCACGTGTCAGATAGAATTCATGTCAAGCTGAGATGTATATAATGAGATAAAGCCCTCCAACCAATGATTTAAATAGGCGCTCGCCTAGGCGCTCAGGCAAGGCGAGGCCTAAGTGCCTCGCTTTATGTCCAGGTGCCTCGCTTCAAAGAGGCGCCGCCTAGGCACTCACCAGAGCCTAGGCGTTGGGCGGTCGCCCGTGTTAAACCAAGCGACCGAACCAGTGTTTTACATATGGTTCGGTCTCTGGTACTTTAGTTGGTTCAATCAAACCAACTAAAGCACTGATATCAACCTCCCAGCATCCCTCTCGTGACTTCCCCAACCCTAACCCTGCTCGCGATTCTGCCGTTGACATTTCCTCTCTGTTGTCGCTGCCTCTCTCCGCTGTCGTTGCCGCTGCCATTGTCGCTGCTTGCCATTACTGTCATTGCTCATTGCCGCTGCCACTATCGTTGCTTGTCGCTCCCGCTCCTACTGCCGCTACTCGCTGCTACCGCTGTTGCTTCTTTCAGTCATTAGCCTCAGTCTTACTCTTACACTGCGCCCTCGCTGCCGCTATCGCTACCATTGCCTCTACCACTGCTCACCACTACTATCGTTGCTCGTCACCATCGTTGCTCCCGCTCCTGCTGTCATTGCCGCTACTTGCTGCTACTATTACTTACTCCCTCTTCTCACATCAACTCGATAGTATACTGTTAACTGTATATTAGTAACAATATTTTTTTATTTATTAGATTAATAATATATTATTTTAATTTTAATACTGCTAATTTTTATTTATTTGAAATTATTGTTATTGTTTTGAATTTTGAGATTTTTTGTTAATGTGATATTGTGATTCTGTAAGATTTTTTAATTTAATATCATATTTTTATTTAAATAATTATTTATTAATCATATTATATATTTGTATATTTTAGCGTCTCGCTTCGCTCGGGCGAGCGCCTAGTTGTCACGGACAAAATTGTAAATGGGGTGTTCGACGTAATGCTTATGTATGTCCGTGTCTTTTGGTTTGTTCATGCTTTGCATAATATATAAAGGGACAATCGAAGGCTTAACAGCCCCATCTTAGTTGGGTTTGGTGGTCGTTTAATGCTTGTAAATAAAGGTTGTATCATATAGACACTTGTGAATGATGTTCAGTCTGTAGTGGACCAATTTGACCCTTTGTTATGCAACCGTTTCAGAGCTTGTAAAGTCTGTTTGTAATTTGCATTGACTATGAAGTGTTTTCTGAAATGTTTGCTTGTGGAACCGGAGTGAGGCATTTTCTCTAACTCGTTTTCTCTTTTGTAGATCCTAAGGGACCATGGGAGGTTTCAGGGAGGCTGACCTTTGCGGACGGATACGCAAGGGTGCCGCACGACTTAGGCAAAACCAGCTAAACCCGTGACAGATGGTATCAAAGCGAGACAAGCACTCATAAAAACACTTGAAATGCACACGTGGGAGACCTAGCGGGGCTGCATTGAGGGCAGCCAGCACGCGCGACTGTTTAGGGAAAAACGAACATGGAGATGTAGGGAAAAGAAACCGCTCAGAGGAGCGAGCATCTGAGATTGGCATTCGGAGGAATGGCCAACCCTTTGCGCAAAAGACACCACGAGGACAAGCAAGCTGGGAAGAATGCATAGCGTACAAAGGTTGGGATGGTCGAGTTTGAGCTACGACTCAACATTGGCAACCATACTTGATGGTGCTCAAGGCAAGCGAGGCGTTTGATAAAGGATGAGACCATGTAAGATGAAATGGGTTGTTTAGCGACCGAAAGAGTTGTGCAAAACTCACATAGGTGAGAGGAATTACTAACTCGAAGAATTCGGTACTCATGCAAAGGCTTGTATGCGAACGATGGAGTGTTTGTGGCCATCCCAAGGCGACCGAAACTCGGTGCCATGGAGCATTGAAACTTTCTCTTCAGCATGTGAAGGATACGTCCATAGGAGGTTGAAGTGTACAGCGAATTCAGCATGTTGCTAGGCCTTGAGGGGTGCAGTGTGGGACTGTATTGGCATAGAGTCGCAATCTAGCTAGTGCATTTGCGGGAGGCAGAACAATACACAATTTATTCAGCAAGGCGGAGTAGTCCAAGGGGATGGTGGTCTCTGAAACATTCAAATAGAAGGAAGCGAAGAGAGAAGTTGCTCCAACGAGATATATATCCAAGAGGGATAAGTCCTGGCTCTTCAGAGGGAGAACCAAGTGCAACGGACCACACATGTTAAGGAGTACCTCAAAAACAACTTCACAAAGCTCAACGGATCGAGCGAGCGACGAGGAGTTGTCGTATGATCTCGTTTAAGATAATGTATTGGGGAATGCATTGCGAGATCAAGTGGGGGAGCGATCCAATGCAACACAAATGAAAGCACATTTGGAGTTGATATGGAGATCAGACTCAATGGAGGGCTGACGCGTGGAATGGTGGGTGCGAGGGCCACCATCAAGGGAGCCGACATAGAAGATGAGATATGGAGCGAAGGCACAAATCTTTCCTTGGACAGAGGCCAAGCACATGAACTCTTGCAGAGGCAAGAGCGAGATCATATCATTCCATGGATCCCTCATTCTGATGGAGTGGGCTCATTCTGCAAGGTGCCAAAGACGAAGGGAGCTTCGAGGCATATACACCTTACCTCAAAGAAGCATCTGACGAAGGAACTGAGGCGACTCAACTTGCAGAGGCGATGTTGGGTTCAGAATACCTTGGCACGGAGTAAGAGGACGTAGAGGCGGGTGCTCTTGAAAAATTTGCCATAGTGCTGCTATTCAAGTTGCCACGAAGAAGTGGTGCGCAAGGAAGATTGTGCTGATAGGGGCAGAGGCCCAGAATCCAGACAATAGTGCACAAATTTCCGCGAAGTCGATGGACTTCGAGAGCTACTAGGCGACGGACTGTCCTAGAGCGGTGCTTCGTCTAGGTGTGACCGAAGAGCGGGTGGACGAAGATCGATTGTCAAAGGAGAGAACACAATCGAAGATGGAAGAGGCCCTGCGATGTGTTGGCAGAGGCCACACATGGAGGGATTATAATCCGACTTCATCCCACAAGGATCAGAATGCAATGGAGATGTCACCCGGAGGCAACATGGTGCGACAGATCATGGTAGAACAGTTCGTGGCAATATGATACACACGAATATAGTCCCGTGAGGGACTACATCATACGGAGGTATGATCGAGAGCTACTGGGAGCTCCACTTCGGTGAATAACACGATGAGTCTTTCGTGCATGCATCGAATTTTGCATCGGATGAAAGCCTTGATCATCAGCATATAGGGGTTATGTACCACCGAGGAAAAAGTTTGAATGCAAGTACCAGTGAGTCCCATGGGAAGGACTTGATCATGCAGAGGTATGATCAGAGCAGCTGGAGAGATGGATTACACCAAAGCTCATATTCACTTAAGGGAGCCCGGCAAGTCAGAGGACAAGGCCAAATAAGCGAACGTTGTTACCAAGGAAGCTAAGGAGAACATAATCGATGCAAACCCTACAACATGATGGCAGAGGCCATGCATGAGAGTTGCAATTTGTCTTTTCATCGACAAAGGGGAACTGCTTGGAGAATACAAAGATGTTAAAACATAGGGTCGAAAGGGGCGAGGAAGCAACGACAAGTCCAAAGGGACACGGAGAAGTGCCAAAGAGATATATCTACCGATTATGAAGAAAGGGATGCAGATGTGAGGCGAGACTTCCGCGAAGTCATTGATCCCTTATTCTCATGAAGGGAGAACGCAGAGGCAAACTCCAAGTATCGCGATAAGGCCGAAAGGCAGAGGCCAAGGAACTTCGTAAAACCGGTGTCGATGAGCTTCTCGTCAAGATAGTCAAAAGTGAAGGACTTCGGGTCATGCAAGAGTACACGACCAAAAAACGAAGCAGGCAGTACGTGATGCTGTATCTTTGCTACTCAGTGGAGTAGGCAGCAGGGTTGATGGAGAAGACAGTACAATCCCAGAAGCGACCAAAACTCTTAGAGACTTACTCTAAGTTTGGGTGAAAACTTCTTGCATTCCAGAAGTTCGATGGCATTAGGAAGGTGAATCACAGTAGCTAACTCAATGCAAGGAGTGCAAACACTTCAAGTACTTTAGAAGTGTGAGCAAAGAGCAGGCGAAGGCCAGTAACCAACTCGATGCATTGAGTACAACCCTCGAGGAGACAGGCGAAGTCAAGTAACATTTGCCTTCTCAACTCGTAAGAGAATGGGCGAAACCAAGTACCACAATTCTCTTATCTATCCAGTAGAGGAGCTCTGCACAGGTTCAAAGACCATTCGAAGATAATAGAAGACAATAGTTGTCAAATCCTCACCAATGGTGATCAGTGCTACTGAGAGTAGATTATCCGCTTCATTTCCCAACAGAATACCAATCGAAAGCGGAAGTGATACAAATCTACTTAGAAGTGACAACTAAATGAAAGAAGAGTCGATGGGCAAATTTTGTAAAGGAAGGACCCAAAACTTTAAAAATTTGCGAGACGATGCTCGTTAAAAGCTCCAACAAGCATCCACCCAGTTTAAGCAGCATGAGGCATTTGAGAGAATAGCGCATAGTAAGGATGATATTTTCCTTCATTTGAAAGATCCGCAAGAACCAACAGGGATCAACACGACTCTGCCAACCCCACACTAGAGTCAGAGCATTGGCGAGTTGAAACAGCATGGCAGATCAAAAGTTTGCCTACTTAACAGCAACCACGGAGAGCAGCTGGGAACCAAATGGCGCATTGTAGCTAGACCGGAAGATTGAAGACTCAGAAAAGGCGAGGAGTTGCAGTGTCGACAAAGGCTTCGACGAGGACGTCGAAGGAATAAGTGGGGGAGAATGTCACGAACAAAATTGTAAATGGGGTATTCGACGTAATGCTTATGTATATCCGTGTCTTTTGGTTTGTTCATGCTTTGCATAGCATATAGAGGGACAGTCGAAGGCTTAACAGCCCCATCTTAGCTGGGTTTGGTGGTCGTTTAAGGCTTGTAAATAAAGGTTGTCATGTAGACACTTAAGTGATGTTCGGTCTATAGTGGACCATTTTGACCCTTTGTTATGCAACCGTTTCAGAGCTTGTAAAGTCTGTTTGTAATTTGTATTGACTATAAAGTGTTTTCTGAAATGTTTACTTATGGATCCCGAGTGAGGCATTTTCTCTAACCTGTTTTCTCTTTTGTATGTCCTGAAAAACCATGGGAGGTTTCAGGGAGGTTGACCTTTGTGGACGGACACGCAGGGGTGCCGCATGACTTAGGCAAAACCAGCTAAGTCCGTGACTGAGCGCCTCGGTCATTTTTGGACCTTGGCGCCTAACGGCTTTTAAATCACTGCCTCCAACTGAAAGAAACTTGTTTGATATCTGTACAAAAATCTTAGACCAAAACCAAAACCTATATATCTCAAAAAAAAAAAAAGCATACAAGGTCAAGGATAACACACTATCCTACTTAGGTACGATTTGATCTATATACACAAATTTTGTTGAACCCGATCCCTTAAAATCAATCAACCTATTAATGACCATTAAATTCTTTTATATAGATTAACTAACTAAAAAGACTATCAACATGGTAAAATCAAAAACGGCAGAGTTATACATTTAACCCGATTGCTAATGGTTCAATTCAGGTCACCCAGGTTAATATACTAGATAAAATAACCATATTAATTAGAACAATCATATAAATCCATTTATATTCCAGACCCATAATGTCCAACGATCCTGCAAATTTTCAGGTCACATCATGTCAATTTTAAGGATCAAATCAAGAATTGCAACCATACTGTGTATATGAGCAATGATTTACGCCCTTAACAACCAAGCCACAGAAAAAGCATTCTATGGGGCCAAGCCTCATAGAAGAGTTCAATGATAGGTAGCAAATATAAATGTTCAAGAAAATGTCAAGATATATCATGGCTACAGAGATCTAAAATCTGTTTATCAGAAGGATGAAATCCACTAGTGCATAGGCCTAGATATCCCCTAATAACCCTACTTTTCTCTGTCTCTTATCGTCTATTCTTTTCCTATCTTCACTCAGTTCTCTCTTCAACATATAAATGTTTCTATTCTGTTGCAGAGAAAGCAAAATCCATAAATCGCTATTTATTGTCATGCATGTGATGTTCCACTACTGCCAGATGTACAAACAAAATATTTGCAGTCTGAAGATGGTTCATTAATCAAATAAATGACCTAAAAGGGCGTATATACTGCAAATGTACAAGATGGCAAGTTCTACCTGACTCAAAAGTTTCAAGAACATGTGTTTACAAAATTACCTTAGTTCACCATCCAAACCATCCATTAATTAAGCTTATATGCAGCCTGAACAACTATCCATACTAGATGGCAATATATCATCAATTCATTCAAATTTCTCACAAGAGAGGGCAAGTTCTAGCTGACTTCAAAATTTCAAGAACACATGTTTACAAAATCACCTTTATTCAATGGCCGTCAATTAGCCTTGTATGCAGCCTGAACTACTATCCATACTAGACAGCAACTTATCATCAATTCATTCAAATTTTTCACAGGCTTGGGTACTAAAAATATTCAAATAACATATTTGTCAGCAATGGAGATAATGATCCCACAATAGCTCCACTTAATGAGGATATGTGATTAGTCACACTGAGATCAACAGAACGAAGGAGTAATACTACTCTACTCATGCAACTTGTTGGTTGCTACAACTAATGTGCAACACCAAATATAATAAATCTTAGAGACAGTTGAGAAGAAAAAGGACTAGCCCAGGCTGCAAATCAATGCACCACTAGCAGTTTTATCTTGAATTTTAAAGAATAAAAAATTAAAATTATATAAATTACACAACTATATAAACAAAACATGTTTGAGCAATAAAATGGAAGAACTGAAGGAGAACCTAACAGCAAAGCATAAAACAGCAATGGTCTGCAGCCTTCATTTTATGAGGTTTTACACACCTTGTCACTATTCCAGTACATTCAGCATCGATCTTTCTGAAAAGGGAACTGGAAAGAAATGATGGCAGCTTGCAAATTTCTTTTGTAACGGTTTTGAATTCTGAGAAGGAAAGAGTAATGATCATTAAATGATCGAGACCAATTATGAGCATTAGCTAAGTTAAATGCATTGCCTTGGATATGTACTCCGTCCATGTTGCCAAAGAAAAGATGATCAATTCTAGATAAGCACTGTTCCTTCAGTGCTTTTGGAGGTGGACGTCCATTTTGGAAGTAGAACTGTGATGGTACCAATCAGTTAAATAAGAAACTCCTTAGCCACCTAGAAAATATGTTTTAGCCTGCATATCACATAAATATAGTCAGCAGTTAGATACCTGCGGTATAACTTCTTTGACAGGTTCACTGACTAATTTTAGTGGAGAACCAAAGGGTGAAGGCCCAGCTCCCAAACTACGTTTCATAAAGCGGGGAGATCCAGTAGTGCTTCTAGGTGAGAGAGGAGGTGCACTGCCAGCAGGAAACATGGAAGGCAGTGAATTAGTAGCAGCAGCACCCGAAGTACTAGAGCTGCCAACAGCATTCAATGGTGAACCAGATTTTGCATCTTCGATCAACGACTTCACCTGAAACCAAAAGCTAACAGATGAGACACTTATCTGGCACATTGGTAGGGCATCCAATAATTGAATAAACATAATTTAGGGCAATCTCTGAATTTTAAGGTTTTAAGGTGGGTTGTAATGCACAAATAACAAACTCTAGGTGCTAAAAAGAAAGACATTAATAAACAAAGTGAAAAATTTACATTGTTGTATATAAAAAGAAGATAAATTGCTCTAGAGGCCCTTGGTGCATGTGAAGTATGCTAGAAGCAGCTCTTGTTTCCTTTTTGAAATATAAATGTATGATGCAAAATTATAAATGTGAAATTTACAATAAATCAAATGCTTCTTTATTAAAAGTAAACCTTCTTGCCATGTTTAAAGTGAAGGAGTACCAATACATAATACAAAGTAAAACAACCAACAGAAAAGCCATTTTTACCACAAATTCGTACCAAAGTAAAATGTCAAAAAAAGGTTTTAAGAATCCTTGAACAACATCTTGACTCAAATGGCAGCCATCATGAAGAATAAAACTAAAATATGATGGGTTCAATTATCAACTATTATTCAAATCTAAGTCTCTGGGGCAAACACAATACACCTAGCATGTCATGCACAAAAAAAGAAGGTATTTAGAAAAACCTTCAGTTAACAAAAAAAAAAGTGTACAGAATTGACCCCATCTAACTTGATGAGTAGAAAAGATTCTCCTTTTTTACAAAATATTTTTTTCACTTCACTACAGAGATACAAGGCAATGTTGTTCGGATATGCCAATCCATGATTGCGATCACACAATTTCGGCCAAAAATCAACATCTCTATCCAGGCCATATGATTGGACAAATCTAAAACGAATGGACAAACCTTTGAATCATGTGGCTCGAATCACACATCATCCTTTCCAAGAGTATCTTCAGATCCAAGATTTTTTCACAAAGTTTTGGGACACCACAGATGAAGGAGAAGAGGGAGAGGAGTAGAACACTGGTGTGTATTGCCCCTATCCCACTGCTCACTACTACTGCGGTTGCTAGTGCATGTCATTGCATATGTGCTCAGAAGCTCAAGAGCTGAGAGAGAGAGAGAGAGAGACGGAGGGCAGGAGTAAACTTCTGGATGCACAGACCCACATGAAAACATAAAAAGAAAAGAGAAGAGGAAAAAAAACAGAGAAGAAAAAAGAAGATAAGAAGAGAAAGATAGGAAAAAAAGAAAAAGAAGAGGAGAAATGTAGAGAATAAAAGAAAGGAAATATTTCTAAAAAACAAAAATATAAGTTCATGGATCATATATATAAAATCCATGATTGGATCCTAAACATATTCATGATGTCCAAGATACCAAATAATATAAAAATATTTTAATTTGAGGACAGAAGGCAGCATACGCAATGCCAACAGCCATCATGGAGGAGGGACTAACATGGAGAATTATGCTACATCCAAGGACTGATATGCACTGAAACCTCTACAATGACCAATTTGAAAGTTCAGTCATAGTGACAGACCATCTGAGGCATTAACCCATTACAAGATTCTTTCAAACAGTCAATTGGTCAAACTAAATCCACACATTCAGGTCATTGTGTGTTTAAGTGCATTAAACTATCATAGTGCTATGAAAATCATATGCATTTCTCATCAAGAACTCTGGGTCGTTTTAGCAATTGAGCATCTACAGGAAGTTGCAGCTTAAAGATTCCTTCGAGAAATTTAACAAAGAATATACATTTATTCCAAAGGAAAATTAATATACGTGTTCATCTCACACTGCAGAGAAATAAAAGAATTATTTTCAAAATCATACTCCAAATCGTACATGACACCAATTATGAAACAAGGAGAAAATTCAATCCATGCTCAGTACTGACACATCCATCCTGAATAGATGGCTCATGATGGTTACAGCAAAGGTGTCATCTAGAACAACAACAGATATGATGCTACTCAACAATGCATGCTCCACCATTTCACTGACAGCCAAAAAGCAGATAAATTAAGGAACACGTACCAATTTTCCCGTTTCTGGAAACGAAAGCCACTGGAAGTACAACTCTTCCGCTATTTTAGGTTTCGCCTTTAGAGCTAAATGAGACACCTCCGGAAGCTGCAGCAGCTCCGGGTCAAGCGACGCCATATCCCTCACCGTATCCGTACCCATTCCAACCAAACCCTCTCTCTTACATAAAACGAGGAGAACAACCGGCAAAAAGAACCCAAGAAACCTTAGATCTCCAAGTCCTTCTCACAAAAAGATTCCAAAACCAAATCTTTGAATTCAAGAATCAAGATGAACAAACCCTAGCACTTCCAATTGATCCTCTCCCTCCCTTTGCTTCCCCATTCGAATCCAAGCATCCAAGCCTCGGAACCCCCCAACAAGCCCTCGAATCGATCCAACAAACCCAAGATTGGAAGCTGGAAAGCCTGGACAAGCCTCAGATCGACTCGGCCAAGCGGGATCCTCCTCTTACCCGGCTTCGGGGCATCATCAACCGAGATCGGGCCCGCAATCGGTCGCTCAGGAGGATGTGGCTGATCCAAATCGGAGAAAAATACGAGGGTTTCTTTTTTATGGGTAACAAGGATCGCAGTGCTCGCCGCCCTCGATGACCTCGAAACGCTGAGAGAGAGAGAGAGAGAGAGAGAGTGGTGTGATGATCGCGTATTAAGCCATGATAATAATATGATAACACAGTTTTGTTGATTGATATTATTGATCTGAGCCGTCCGATTCATGTGGAATCTGATGGCAAGAGGAATCTTTCATGGGCTGGATGTACCAACTGATCCATGGCCCACGCTATGAGCCCGAGTGATGTGGTGGATGACACGACAAGTGTCGGGCTGAGCCGTCCGATTCAGTGGCGACTGAATCACCCCGAACCGTTCGCGGGTGACGTGGTCGCCGACACGACAGGTGGTGTCCCATTTCCACATGCCACATGCCACCCCGTCCTTCAAAGGTTTCGCAACCGGCTCAGCCCGACCGACACGGCGACGTACGGAGACAGAGGGGGGCTTCCTCGACGCTTATCACCGTCGTCCATCAAGTTTTCGCACGGATCTTAACAGGCGCCCATCATCGACGAGCATCATCTTAACATGGTCACATGCCCTCTTATCCGCCCACCTCGCACTCCGATACGCGGCCCCTTGGGACACGCCAATGATGGGACAGGACAGCATATTGTCACGTCGATATATATTTTAATTTTTTATTTGTTTAAAAGTAGATAGTTAAAGAAGATGTATTGTCCAACGTGACTGCTAATTCAGATCCGACAAAAGCCCTCCTTTGACGGAGTAGTGTTGGAGTAAAGAGAGCCTGAACTGAGACGTTTCAAGAATGTACCGAAGGCATATCCTGCGATACTTTTATGATGCATAAATTAGTTTCTTGTTTAAAAGATTTGATTAAGTGTCGAATCTATGTAATGCAATTATATTGAAATAGTTTCGCTCATCAAAAGTGTATCAAAGGAACCTTTTTATAGTGTGATATGAGATTATCGCATTCAAGATTGTGGTTAAACCAATAGAAACAATCACACATTTTATTCAACCATAAATTACGATTATAGCATCAAACTGAAAAGGGCTGAGTCAGCCTCCAAGTCGGTGCAATGTTAGCAACCACATCGTTGAGGTGTTAATCACGTGAAAATGACAAATCAGCTTAGCAATGATGATGGCCAAGAGGTCAACAGTCATCCATGTGGTCATAATCGTTAATGTGTGTGAGATTACTACACCCAAATGTAAGATTAGAATCACACAAGCATAATGAAATAATAAAAGTTTTTAATAATGAGAAATGGATGCATTAATTTGCTAATGATGATCGCATAACAAAGCATCCAAGAACAAGAAGCTGTTTGTAAAAACCTTTACTCATGCAACATGAAGCACTCTAGTAAAAATATTAAGGACTCAAATCTCTCCTTGCACTTTTCCCACCACCTCCTTTTTCCTCGTTTTCTATCAAATACCGGAAAAGGAATTCGTCAATCATTTCCTCCAATTTATCTCCACCTTTTGCAAGCCTGTAGTGTTTGATATGTCGATCCAGACCAACCGAGACGCAGCTAAAAACTATGGTCAGATGCTTCTTTTTTACTTTTAAATATATACCGCATAACAAGTCGAAAAACAACAACGATGAGTATCATCGGATTCTTACCATGGTTTTGCCAAATAAGATTATGCCAATACCATGTCAATTAAATAAATCCTAGGTGTATCCTCTTGTTTCCACACCTTTCATCTTCCTTCTCCTAGGTTTGAGCTCCAAACCATGTCAAGTTCTGTGAGAAAGTTCTATGACTAAACTCATTTCCAAAAGAATTTTTAATCTAATTAAAACTAGAGTTCTGTAGTTCATCTTTTACCATGAAGAGGACCTGAGCAAATTGTAGCCCTTCCTTCTCTGTGATGTTCACCTTCTGAATCCCATAGTTGAAGAGATTCACCTTCCAACTCATTTCCAAAAGAAATTGTCCCGTGGGTGACAATTTCTGTCAAAGTCGAGGAATGGACCTTAAAATCTGTACAAGTGGAAAATACAACATCATTTGAGAGAAATGTCGAGCAAATATATTATAATACAATGGATTATCAAAACAGAATTAACATCGCTAAAGTAAATTTACAGTCTATAGGGACTCTTGAGATATGTTTCCTTTCTTTACATGTGACAGTCACTGTTGTGATGATCATTCAAGTTTGGCATAATTTTACCATTGGAACAACCATCCCTAGAGAAGGACAAATCGATTTGGCTTTCTTATTTTGATGAGCCCAACCCATTGCAAGAGTGTTTCCATGTACTAGTTGATATGAGGCCAACTTATATTTAAATTGTAGAACTTTGAACCAAAATGTAATTGACAGAGTATAAACATACCATGGATCTGATCATGACCACTTCTTAAAACCAACGGGCTGAAGAAATTTGGCGAAGAAGCACTTAGGCATGAACGAAAACATAAGCCAAAATGAAGAAAATATCCTTGCTCAAGCAGCAGAACCTGGGATGCACCCAAGGTCATCCTCATACGAATTCCAAACGATGCATTTCACATCTTGGTCCTGGATAAAGTCGATTACATAAAATATTTACATAACACCTTAACAATGACTCCAGGAAAGATAATTTTACTTCAGGAAAGAATGGCTTTTATTTGAATTAAAGTGGCACCCAGAAACACATCAATGTGCAATTGCAAGAGCAAACTAGTGATCTATAAATCATAAAACCATCCGTGTCACCAAGAAATTCAGGTAAAAAAGAACAAAGATCACATGAAATAATGATTATGAGATAGCAAAAGAAAAGAAAACAGTATAAAGGAAAGTTATGCATCTAGTCCATAATCATAAAGATAAGGAAAGTTTAAATCAATGTTCTAAATGCTGTTCATGCAGCCTCAATTCATGATGCTCAGTGTTTTACATCATCCAATAAGGTGTACAGTAGCAAAAAGATGCATGTGATTGCATATCTGTAATATGGAGTTGTACAAAACAATTATGTGTCTGCATATCCTGCTACCTTCGTCCACGCTACAAATATATTAGTTAACTGCATACTGGAAGATTATTATTACTTTCAACTTTTATTCTTTATCACAGAAATACGGAATTCAAACCTACTATAACTTAAAGTAGTTACAAACAGGACTGTAGCTTTCATTTCTATGAAACAAATGAATCTTCTACGAAACACATTAAATCCCAAGGATAAGGCAAACAGATGGCTCATTATGTTATATAAACAAAATGAAGCCGTCCACTCTGCCATTCGATTTGCTGTTATTAGAGGTTTGGAACAAGTTTCAGGACTCTGCTGGTCTCAGCAAAGTCCTGGCTTGTCTTTGGCTGAGACTAATTAGGGCCAAAGCATTGTCTGTAGACTAAGACCTCAAGATAGGGAATTCTATTTGTTCTATTCAAAGAAGAGAATTAGATTTAGAGTTGACTCACCTAAAGGTTGCATGATGCGCTGTAATAACATTTATTTGAGTCAAAAATCACTGTCTTCACTTGATCCTTCAAATATTAGACCAGAAGACATTAGGCAGCTCAAGTTACACAGGCAATCAGACATGTTGTGCTAAATAAGTAACAGTGAATATAATCCATCTCCAACTCGTACCTCGGTTGGCATTGCATAAAGCATCAGAGAAGGGCCACTTCCAAGCCAAATTCTATGGCTAACAATCCCATCCCTACTCTGATCTACCAGTAATCCCCGCATGAACATTCCCCATCCTTGAAATGGTGGAAGCGGTTCAAATCCCTCACAACTATCTCCCTTCCAACAATCTTTGAAATAAATTTTGTTGCCGTATGGCAGTCAACACATACTCGAAGATTCTTTGTCACTCGGATGGTTGTTCCAGGAGGAGTGCTTATGATGCCAAATGCTATTGCAAGCCTTTCACTGTGACCGCATAACATATTTCTCTTCTGCTCTTCTTCAATATCATGAAGCACGTCCTCCGTGTTGGGTACATAACCTTCTCGCTCCATCTGCTCCAACAGAACTTTGAGAGCATTGATTATCTTATTGTAACATGGGTGAGACGTATCATGTGCTACAAATGCATGTAACTCATTCTTTATTTCGATCCAGCTACAAGCTGGTTGTTTCTTCATGCCTTTGTCCTTCATGGTCATTCGTAATTTGGCTGCCTCATTCCATCTTCCCGCAGCTGAATAGATATTTGACATGAGAACATGAGACCCCATGTTCTTGGGTTCAATATCAAAGATTTTTGCAGAAACTTTCTCAGCTAATATAGCATTCTTGTGAACCCGACAAGCACCCAATAAGGCGGACCAGACACCAGCAGTAGGTTTTATGTGCATGGTTGAAATAAAATCATAGGCTTCCTCTAATTTCCCAGCTCGACCAAGAAGATCAGCAACTGCTGCATAATGCTCCAACCTGGGAATAATTCCATAATCATTAGACATTCTATGGAAATAATCCCAGGCTTCATCAACCAGACCAGCATGGCTACAGGCAGTCAAGACTGCCACAAAGGCCACATGATTAGGTTTCCCATTCTCGGTCTCCATTCGCTGAAACAGTGATAGAGCTTCTTGTGCTGGCCCATGCAAAGCATAACCCATGATCATGGCAGTCCATGAAACGCTATCTGGTGATGGCACCCCATCAAAGACTCGCCGAGCAATATGGACATTTCCACATTTCGCATACATATCAACAAGTGAACTGGCTACAAAAACATTCCCTGCAAACCCACCTCTGACGACATACCCATGGAGCTGCATCCCAAGACGCAGTGTTGTCAGATGAGCGCAAGCAGGCATGATGCCAGAAAAAGTCACAGGCATAGGCTTTATCCGACAAAGTAACATCTCCCTAAACAACTTGAGCCCCTCATCAAACATGCCGTTTTGCACCAAACCCGCAATGATAGAATTCCATGAAATTGGATCAGGGTTTGGTAAAAGATCAAATACTCGGCGTGAGTAATCCACATTAGTGCAATTGGCATACATATCGATCAAGCTGCTCCCAATGAACACATCTGTATCGAATGCATGCCTTATCGCAAACCCATGAATCTCCATTCCCTTGTAACCATCAACATATTCAGCAAAGATCGGGAGAACGCTCGACAAAGTAAATGAGTCAGGCTTCAGACCAGCTACGCCCATCTCCTTGATCATCTCTAAAGCTTCTACATGCATACCATTCTCTGCAGCCCCTGCAATCAAAGTATTCCACGAGACGACATCTCGTTGAGGCATCTCGTCGAACACCTTTCTTACGCTCCCAAAGGACCCATTCGAATCTGGCTGGCATGAGAAAATCCCGACTTTCTCGAATCGCCACCGACGGCGTCTCCGCTGGACACCTCAGCAGGTGGAATTCCGGCGGCCGTCGTCCTTGGCATGACACAACTTACAGTACAGTTCATGAGGGCGTTGGCGGTGATGAAGAGATCGGGCACCCCAACCGAGCGGATCAAGAAACCATGAACGGCTGTCCCAAGGTGGGAATCCCGAGGGCGGCGCAGGACTTGAGGACGGAGGGGAGGGCGGCGTCGGCCCAGAGGGAGGGTCGGCCAGAGGGGAGCTAAAAGACGCATGCGGACGAAGGCAGAGACGGTTGTGGTCGAAGAGGCCGCGGGCAGCGGAGCAGCGGATGACGGCCGCGTAGCAGGTCGGGGACGGGGAGGGTGCGGCGGTGAAGGCAAGGCGGGCGTCGCGAACGAGGCCGAGGGCGGAGGTAGTAGGGAGAAGAGGAGGGGGAAGGACGAGGGTGGGACTTGAGGAGGAGAGCATGGAGTTGCTGGGCCTGTGATCTGGTCTGGATGGAGGAGGAGTGTCGGAGGAAGGCGTCGAGGAGAGGCGTGAGAGGAGAAGGGGGATGGCAGCGGAAAGCATCGGAGGTCGAAGTCGGAAGTTTCAAGTTCAATGTGTTTGTATTCGGTAGATGAAGCCAGCCGAGACCGGCAGCCAGTGCTCTCTGAGAGTATACAGCTACCGTTAAGTGATAATAATAGGGGTAATTTATGCATGTAGTTAGATCTCCTCAATATCTCTATTTTTATATTTAAAAAATTTATTAAATTTTTTATAATTATGAAAGTGAAACATATAGTGGACGGTAGTAAAAAAGTTTACCCCTACAATATCAATTTTACAAAGCACAAAAACGATAAGTAAAAATAATAATTTCAATATTCTAATTACGTTTTCGATGGTAACGAACAATGATGCTAATGGAGACGACAAATGACTATTGTGAAAGAAAATGGAGAGCAGTTACAAGAGTTGAAATAAAATGAGAGGAGGAAGAGAACGATACAGATATGATGCTCTGCATCTGCATCCGTGACTCGGGCAAATCGCAACGTGAAGACAGTGATTAGCCTCACAAGCACTCTGGAGCACACCTTCGGTCACCGAAGCACCACCCAACTACCCTTTTTGTAATCACATCTTACTCCCGAAGCTTGATGGTGAACCACAACATGATCGTGAGGGTCACCAATAGTGGCAAGATCGTAATCATTTCTTGATGCGAATCGTCACTTTCACGTATCGTCATCGGCTCCATAACCCTATCCCCTAGCTCCAACCTAGCAAGATGGCCTCCACCCTCTCCTCAAATACCTTGTGTCTCACTTCGTGGTCGTTCCCGAGGATCTGTAAGCTTTTTTGCATAAAGCATCATCGTTGATAGGTAAAAACTAGAGGACAAGGAGGCCATAAAGTTTGAAGGGGAGGCAATGGGATCAAGATCACAGAAAGTGCAAAGGGGGTGGATGTGGTAAGCCATAAGGAAGTTATCGACGTGGAAGAACACATCATAGGCCCGAATCATAAGCTCAATAAAGAAAGATTATGTTCGGCTCGTAGTAGACCATCCCCCTTTCGTTACTTTGCATCTACATCGACACTACTTGGCAACTGTATCACCGAAAGGATCGCTCAACAGTTGCATTGATACCAACTCAAATGCAGAATTACATCGTTATTCATCATCGAAAATATAACTGGAACATTGACATTGAAATTACTGTTTCTATACGTAAAACTAACAACGTTATGATAAATGAAACGAAATATTTCACTTTTTAATTATAAAAATTATAATATATATTTTTTAAGTCTAAAAATCAAGATTCTGAAAAAACATATAATTAACTTTTAATAATATATATAATATCGTACAATCTAACCAGGAGATAATAAAAATTGATACAGAGGGATCATTTTAATAAACTAGAATACATCATCGCCTATGAGCTCTTTAATTTGAGTGGGTAGAGAGAGTCAAATTTGGCGGCTGATTGTTCGATATGTTTGTGGAAAGAATAAAAAAGTCTCTTTTTGTTATCGTTGGAAGGGAAACGGGTCTTACATTATTTAAGGAATACACGTGAATTTGCCCGTAAGGAGTCGAAATTATTTTTACACGATCAGTCAACAACCGATTTTGCTTGTTTTGGAAAACGAAGTAATCACAGCCAAGTGGGGAGTTAGGGCTGGCGAAATGCTGGAGAAGAACAACCCGACAATGGAAAGCTCAACAAAACTGCAATCAGTCACAAATAAACCATACAAGATTCGAATAATGGGCAATATCCATGTAGCAGCAATCCACTCTGGTCAAATTCAAAAGATGCATGCAAGTAAGGAATTATCTTGAAAGAAAGATGTTAAGCATAGAACAAATCGATTTAGAGGAGCATCAATGAAGTTCCATCCATCCTTGAATCAGAAATAATAGCATTTGTTCCACATGAACAAAAGAAACGCACAAAACCAGGAATGGAGATTTTACCATCTCCGAATCAGAATCAACTCGTTCCACATCAACGTCAAAAATTACCGACAGATAAATAGATGGAAGCAGGCCAGAGTAACAAAAAGTTACCGGAGACGTTGCTCACTGGATTACACTGTTGGCCACGTTCTCACAACTTGGCCGAGCCAAGTTACCTTTATTTCGGAGGATTCAGAATTCCACGGAACTGAATGAAGCACATGATAGCGTGCGATTGAATCAGAAATTGGTTCTAAAAAATTATGCAACTGTGACAGCAGTCGCCGGATACCTAATGGGCAGCAGCTTTCACTGCTTTCTCTGCTGCATCATCTAAGTCTTCTGCAGTGATCAAAGTCATTCCACTCTCCTATAAATTATTGTGTAGGTTATGGATCAATGATAATTTCCTTTTCTTCACATGATACTAAGGAAAGACATGAACAAACACAAGGTAAAAGCATAATATATTCCATATTGTGCATACCTTGAGAATTCTCTTTCCTTGATCTACATTGGTGCCTTCCAAACGAACCACGACAGGTACTTTTAGTGCAACCTGATTAGTACAGGTTTCAGGTCAATCATTACTGAAAAATATAATACAGTCACAACTAACAACAAAATTTCACACTGAACACAGTAGTAAAGTAGATCAAGCACCAAAAAAGTAACAATTAGCAAAAGTCTAGGTCATGAACAGTGATAGACAACTTCAGGAAACGTTCAGAATACACTGAAGCACTATTTAATCATCAAGTCCGCAAGACCAAACACATATAACTAACCCTTGAGTGTCATCCCAACTCCCAGTTTGGACTAAAGAATCTTCACCAGAATGGTTCCTATCAAGAATCACCTCTGTTGTCATTGAATTCTTTTTCCAATTTGTCACTTTTCTCCACCTTAAACTAATAGTTCTTTGCTTCATTTTTCTACATCATTCAAATTTCAATATTGTTTCAACTGCCTCTCCTCACTCAAAATACTCAAAATTATGTATTTTTGTAACAGCCGAATCACTTCATCAGTCACTTCTCATATGTCATCATACCTAAGCGCCTTCATTATAGAGAAAGATAATCCTCTAAGTTTCTTCTGGGATCAGTCAGCAGCTCAAAGAGGAGTACGAGGATGCCACAGAAATAATGCAATTTCAGAAAAAGAATGATGTCCAAACTCCAAAGTATAATATAATACTTTAACAAGTGCAGCTAACAGAAAAAAGGAGCCTATGACCGACCACTTATGAATTTCCAACTTTTGAAAGCCACACTCATTTGCATTAACATTTGCAGATATATACATATTCTTCACAGTTCCCATGTTGCATGACCAAGTAATTCTGAAGGACCATAATTCTAAGAGAAACATATCTCTAAGACCATAATTCTGAAGGACCCTACATCAGGTTGCATTAATTCTCATGGACATCTCATAATCATGATAACCAGGCTATTCTGAATAGAATAACGCACCTGTTTGGCTGCATTGACAATTCCACTTGCTATCACATCGCATTTCATAATCCCTCCAAATATGTTGACCAAAATTGCCTTCACTTTGTCATCAGACGTTAATATCTTGAATGCTTCTACCACCTGTGCAACAATATTTCAAATTTTCATGACAACACAAATAATAAAGTACTTCTTTTCAACGAATAAGAGAGGATAGACCAATATCCTACAAAAAAGATGCCCCTACAACTAGTGTCCTGATTTCTACATTCCTAGCAAACCAACTGCAAGACATCTAAAAAGTTCCTTTTGTAATTATCCACTCAATTAAGAATATGGAATTGAATTTGATCAAGCAAACACAGAAATGTATAACCAGTGCATAATATAATATAATATAATCTGCACCTGACTTTCTGATGCATTTCCACCAACATCAAGAAAATTCGCAGGTGTACCACCGTGTAATTTGATTATATCCATCGTAGCCATTGCAAGTCCTGCACCATTTACCATGCATCCAATTTCTCCATCAAGACCAATATAGTTCAGATCTGCTTTGGCAGCATCAACCTGCAGAAGGAAAAAAAACATACAAGTACAAAAAATGAAATTGCAAGCCTATCTTTGATTGATCAGCTAAGGGAGTGTCAACATTTAAATACGCATAATACAGAAGTGTACTTCACATATACAAGATCCATATCTAAAAAACAAGTAAACATTTCAAAAGCACATAAAATCACAGTTATAAGAAAATGAATTTAGACCTCTCTAGGGTCTTCTTGTGATGGATCGCGCAGAGCAAATATTTCCTTCTGACGAAAAGCAGCATTGTCATCAAAGTTCAACTTTGCATCAGCAGCCACTAGTTGGTTATCAGACGTCTCAGCAATTGGATTTATCTAGTCAACAAAGGCCCTAAAAGTTATTAGTACAGAGAGAGCAATAACAGAAAGAAAATCAACATCACTGACAAAAATGTGTTAGCTTAAAGAAATTCTTTATGTACCAAACCTCTAATAGTGTACAATCGCATTCACAGAAGAGTTGGTAAAGTTTCTTCACTTGTTCTATTGAAGCACTTCTGTCAGCTCCCTTAGGAGCTAAACCGTCAACAACTTTAGCAGCATCTTCATCAGTAATTCCCTTGAAAACATCAATTGGAACCTTCCCATCGAAAGCATAAAGTTAATTCTAAAATACTGTTACCTAACCATTTGAGAAAACAATAACACTCCCTTGTTTGCTGAACTAAACCTTATTAATATTTTAGAAAACTTTTTCAGGTAAACCAAGAAAAGAAACGAAGATGACTGACCTTAATAATCATGTCAGGGAACTTTTCTGCAAGATCTTCAATGCTAGTTCCTCCCTTTCTGCAAGCTATGATTAACTGAAAAGCATAATAACAACTCATGTAAAGAAATCTTGAACTAAAGGTTTGTTTCTTTATTGTAAAGCAAAGTCAGGATAGAGAACACATGATCAAATGAACATGACAAAATTGTCCAGAGATGTTATATGCAACAGTTGATTTTATATCTATGTTCAATCAGTAGACCACAAGATAAAAGGTATACAGTATCCCACATAGAATCCACACATTTAGGATAAAGAAAAAAAAAACAAAGAGGAGGAAGGAGAATAATGGTGATTGAGAAACTAAATGATTGTCATTGATTTCTTTATCTAGGAATTTGGACAGGAGAATCAGTTCTCTTTTAATGACTAGAATACTATCTAAACCAAAAACAAGAAAAAGGATAACAGAAAATTTTGATCAATGATGGCTTGTATTTAAAGCAAGTTTATATCTCCATTCCAAGAGGAACAAAAACACGACACATGCACATGACAAGCAAAATAGTAATCACATGTATAGCATAGTAGCAAAGAGGAGTAAAGCAGCAATCTAAACCAAAAAAATTGAAGAAAAAAAAAACAGTATAGAATCTTTCTAGAAACTTCGAAGTTGGAGCCTATGCTTAGAAGATGATATACCATCAGGCAAATTAACCTAATTTTGTTCTAAAACATACTGGTCCAGCAGTCTTGCGGTCAAGGGTGATGGCGAAGTACATCTCATTAACAAGGGATAACTTTTGACACAGGTAAACCTGCAAAAGGAAGCAAAGAAATAAATTTCACTGCAAAAGCTTTTATGACAACACTGTAGCAGAACAAAGTGTTTGATTACTTGCAAAAAATATTAACCTGCTCACAAGCTCTCCATTCGTATAGCAAAGAAGTATACGATCAAAGGGTTAAAGAGTAGTTATGGATGAAATCTATCAAAAGGAGCACAAAATTGGAAAAGAAAACTTTAAATAGGAATTATGGAAATTTTCAGTTTAAAACCAAGACATAGTAGTTAAACGCATCATCAACAATTTTCTGACAAATGCTTTCATGATTAGACGGCCATACTACAAATTAGGACATATTGCTCATGAACATAATAGAAAATGGACTAGGTCTGACCCTTAATAAGTTTCAATTGTTAGAAACCTGAATCTACTTGACAACTGCAGCAAAGATTAATGAGCAAAATCTATTAGAAAATCAGTTAAAAAATTATACCATGATCATTTAAGATGAATTTGAATCAATGCTTTTTGCTAAGTTTTAAAAGCATAAAGGGATGAACAAAATCCAACCTTGCTCACAATCTTTCCTTGTGGACCAGTTTGTTTGGTAACAAGAATCTGGCCAAGCATTTTCCCTGCAGATAATATTTGGTTGCAGTTGACATATCAAGACTTTCAGCCTTCAGTGTTACAATAAACAAAGCGAAAAAGGCAACTAATTCATCTAGACAACATAATATTCATGAAATGGAAGTTCAAAATTAAGGAAGCTTGTAAAGAATCATGTAATCACCATTCACCAACATCAAAGAGGCAACATTCAGAATTCAATTTTGTACAAGATAAGGTGCTTCGCACATGAACTTGACTAATACGCTTGATGCATGAGGAATCCAAGTAAACCCAACAAAACCAGATACAATGGATTAATATAAACGTTGATAACCATCTGCACAAATTTCTGAATTTTTGAAAAGGCACCATCAAGAGAAGAAACTCAAATTCATGCTCAAAAGGATTCAACTAAAGACTCAAACAAGTAAGAAGTAACTATTTATGGAGCTCAGAAACAAAGAGATGTCTGAAATGATATCCAAGTCAGATATGTATTTGATACATAATAGAAAAATCAAGCATCACCTAGTTTTTGATGACCACCAAAAGGTCATTTTGTACCTAGCGATCTACCCAGATTTTCATGGCAAGCTTCCTTCTTTGTATGACTCAAACATTGCCCAGAATTCAACTCGAAGAGTTAAAAGTGGGTAAAATAAACAACAAAAAGGAAAACATACCTTGTATCACAAGGTAATACAGATCATTTAATAGATACAGCAAAGAATAAAGTTGCATATTATCAATTTACAAGAATGAACAATGGGGGCTTACAGCCCCTACAATATCATATTTGATTTCTGTGATAAACTTAGGTGGATAAAAAGAGACAATCCCAAAATTTTGTACATTCTTTAGTAAAGCAAATATAAAGACAAATACACAGCATCTAATATTTTTGAAGATTATATTCTATAATCCAAGCACATATAGGAGAAGCAAAAGAAGAATTGATGTCTTGTAAGTCAACGACAACCAGATTAGCAAGTATGGAGTGCTAAACACGCATTTGAGTCCATAACAGGAAGTTAAAAGATCCTAGAATCATGCATGATGTGATCTTAGATTTTAGAAAGGATTACATGTGTATATATATATATATATATATATATATATATATATCTTTCCTCATGTACATAAAATAGAATTCATTATTTTTCAGTTTCCTAATTACCTTGTCCTCAGGATCATGTTCGAAGCATTAATGCCAATAATCTGGACATCCTACCAAAATAAAACAAGATAGCATATTACTGAGCATAAGTTATAATGGATAGTGTTTCCGGCTTTGCCAATATGATGAGCACTCTCCATATCTCTACCATGACTAAGCAATCAGCAAACCATTTCAATAAAGCAGTGACTTAACGCATCCACCAAAATGACGTTAGTCACATTCTAATGTATTTTCAAGGCTTCAAATTCTTTAACATGTGGTTCCATCCTAAAAAGAGCCAATTAATTGTGAATAGATGAATAAAGCATGTTGGAAGAAAAAAAAAAGAGCACAAAAGTACATCCCTTACCAGCTATATCTGCAACCTCCTCAGTTTTCACAATATGCACTCCACCCTGAAGTCCACTTTTGAAGGTCCCCAAGCCTCTCCCACCAGCAAGAATTTGGCTTTTGACTACAATCTGTGGCAACGCCATAAAGGCTTAAGTTTCTTGGTTACTTTGTTTGGGTTAATCTATATGTGATAATAGAATGAAAAAATATAAAATCATTTTAAGATATGAAACTGATGTATGAGTAAAACGACTTTATATATATACAGAAACAAGAATCTCATGTAAAACGAGACATTTTGCATCATATATAATGATATTACATGCATATAGACAAACTTTCAGTTTCTCAAGATTTTCTTTCCTTTATGATTTGGTTTCTAAGATGTTTTCACGATTTAATAAATTTGGCATTACAATGATAACATAAGATGATAAATGATGGTCACACCAACTTCTATCAATTGCAACTTCCACATATGTATATCAGCACTTATTAGCTTCCAAGCCATGGCATCAGACTCAAGGCAAGAGAAGAAAAGGGAAGTTCTCCAAGAGAAGCATATAGCAATTCTAGATTGTAAAACCGTACCATTGATGTTTATCTCTTAATGGCCCATGCCACTCGTTCGTGTACACTCAATAAATTATCATGCAAGAAGCATGAAAATGATCACAACAACAGATTATATAATTTGGATCTTAGATTTTTAGTAGAACTTTATGGAAACAAAATGAATAGCAATATCATGAGACAGAACAAATCCCCAAGAAAAGGGGATCTTCAGAAAATGCCTAGCAATCATTTTTTCTTTATCTATTGTCTGGGACAAGAAGCTCACCTCCTTCTCATTAGGAAATACAGATCTAACAGTCTCTTTTACTTCTTCAACAGATGAAACAGCGACTCCCTTTGGCACGTTTATGCCATACTTGCTCATCAATTCAGCACCCTGCTCGAGAAGAAATAACCTTTGCGATTATATCTGATGCAAACAGACATCCTCGAAGTCAAATAATAAATATTTATAGAACAAAGAAAGATCGTAGTGCTCAATGACAACGAGAGATGAAACGACTGATCCGTATAGGCAAATCTTGAGCATCTAATAACAATCAGAACTCGCAAAGGATTAACAAAAAAATATTCGTCCTTCGAATATCACACGCATCACACAGAACGATGAGGCCTTTCATCGCAATTTTACTGGAATCAAAGAAAAATAAATAAAGATTAAAACCAATGGTCACAAACAGATCGGATAAATACCTGGTACTCATGGACGTTGAGGCGCCGCAGCTGCTGCTTCTGCCACCTCCCGGCGAGGGAGAGAGACCCAGCGACGAGCTTCCCGAGCGATCCCCTCATCGTTCCTCCCTATTCGATCGCCACACAACACCCAGACCCCCGAGTCAGATCTTGGCAGAAGAGAGGAGGCAGACGCGGATGCGGGCGCGTATACTAAGCTAACCCTAAAGATTTCTCTTTTCTCCGTCGCTACACTTATTCTTGCCTTTTTCTTCTCACTAGGAATCGTCGTTAATAGGGAAATTAAGTGGGAGAGTCCCGTGAAGGTAACTTTTCAACGACATCCCTGTTAGTTATTGTATTTAGTTTCGTAGTACCATTTCGTGAGGCCTCGATGGGGATTCCTTTTATACTTAGGACCTTATAAAAATATAAATCAAAGATATAAAGTAAAGAAGGGAGCAAAGTTGAAATCTGTGCAACCGACCGACTTTTACGTAAATTGTGCAAGCAGGTGTTTGCTATAAATTTTAATATATCATCTCAAAAAACCCCTCTTAAATAATGACTATTTTTATTTTTTATTTTGAATATATATATATATATAATTATATTAAAATTTTCTTAATATTATTTACAGTCGACTGAGATTTACATATTTTCAAGAAAAACGTAAAATAGAGAACTCCTTCATAACTTCACTCTACACTTGTAATTTTTTAATGTTAAAATGCATGAGAAAATTGGATGGTTAAGACAAGTAGAGTTAGTGGAAGATGTATTTATTTGGTGCATCAGATGCATCATGATGACTTTTTCACTCTGCCTGTATATTGTGCATTATGTTGGTTGTAGCATTTATTTACTTATTCTTCATAAAAGATAAATGATTGTAGGATCACTTATGAAAAGGAGATTTGCTTATTCTTTATAAAAGATATCTTGTTACATCTACCAAATGTTCGAACATTCGGCTTATCGCTTATGTTTTAGTTTAATGTACTTATTCCTGTCAAAACAATAGAAAAATTATACACATGCCTTTTTAATTACTTATAAATTTATACTCCTTAAATATCAAAAATATCCTAAAACTCTTCAAAATATATTTTTTTATTAAAGAATATTCATGTAATTTTTTTATTAATATAATAAAAAGATAAGATATGAACCTAGGATATTATAATAAAGTTTTTACCGATTAAACTAACTGATACCTTCACATTGATAAAAAATATATATTCTAATCTCATTTAACTTTGATAGTTAAATCAAATCGAGATAATCCAGAATGCAGGTAGGCTGTGTAAGCCTAATCCAATATCAAATTTTAAAGAATATCCTTTCTATATTATAGAATATAAAGATGTTGGGCTTAGTTCAGCCCATAGTGAGCTTTAATAACCCTAGCCTACTTTAGTATTAACGCTCCTCTCTTTTAATCTAAACCTAATCCTTTTAGCTAAGAGGTATGATGGCTAACAAAGAAAAATATGACAAGTGATGATTGAGAATAAGGTTAAAAAATTACAGCAATGTGGTTCAAAAAAAAAGGAAAAGATAGAAAAATAAGAAAAAAAGAAAGAAAAAAAGATAAGGATAACGCAGAGACTGTTCTCAATCATCCAAACAGTGTTATCATATTAGAACCCTTGCAGATTCTAAGCTTGGGGTTGATCTCTTTAGGGGATCGACCTCCTTGGAACTCTATAGGGGTTCCTTCCTCCAAGTTGTTGCACAAAGGCTGCAGAAAAGATTCATCTATTGCTTATGAAAACATGAGAAATACATGGTTACTTATAGGGTTTCTAAACCCTAACTCCTAATAGGATTCCTACTCAAGACTCTTACTTCTAACCAACTCATAATATGACTCCTACTTCTAATCAATTCCTAGTTCTTCTCTAAAAAATAACCACCATACCCTAGCCAGCCTCTTTACCTCTTTATTAGGGGTCGACTTAAGTAGGTTTTACATGAATGTCTCTCTCAATTAGGACTCTCCTAGCTAGAGTCCTAACAGATCCGCCCTCTTCAAATCAGTCTTGCCCTCAAGGTTGAGATTCCATGAACTCATGGAATCGGGTCTTCAGCTCATCATATGGTTCCCATGTGGCATCTTCAAGCGGTAAATTATTCCAATGCACTAGTACTTCAGTAGAGGGACGTCGGCGACGCATCACGATCCTACGATCGAAGATGACTTGTGGTTGGGCTTGAATAACTCCATCCTCAGTGGTGTTAGGCAGTTGGATTTGGGGTGACTCGTGTTCTCCCAACTAGGGCTTCAAGCATGACATGTGGAAGACAAGGTGAATTTTGGCATCCTCGGGCAATTTAAGTCTGTACGCCATGGCTCTAATATGCTCTGTAATCTGATAGGGCTCATAAAAACGTGGGCATAGCTTCATGGATGCTCGAGTTTTGATGGAGAGTTGCTTATATGGCTGTAGGCGAAGATAAACCCAATCTCCTATTGAAAATTCTCTTTCGCTTCGTCGTGTGTCAGCTTGCTGCTTCATTCTGGCTTGAGCGGTAGAGAGATTATCCTTTAATAGATGTAGGAGTTTGTCCCTGTCAATCAATTCTGGACACATTTTGTAGATGAATGATATATAGTATTATACCACCATTTGGCCCGGGGAAGCCATTTTGCCCACTCTTTTGGTTGATCGCTGGCGAAACACCGAAGGTATGTCTCTAAACACTTGTTTACCATCTCTGTTTGGCTGTCAGTTTATGGATGATATGCTGTACTCATCTTAAGTTTGGTGCCTTGTAACTAAAATAACTCGGTCCAAAATTTACTGGTGAAGATCTTGTCACAATCACTTATAATGGACCTTGGCATCCCATGCAGTTTAACAATATTTTCTATGAAAATCTGGGCAATACTAGCAACAGTATAGGGATTTCTCACAGCACAAAAATAAGCATATTTCGTAAGTCGATCAACCACCACGAGAATTGTACTTTTACCTTTGGAAGGTGGCAGCCCTTCGATGAAGTTCATGGAGATGTCAGTCTACACCGAGTCCGATATGGGTAGTGGTTATAACATTCCTGGATTTGCCACTGTTTCACCCTTGTACTGTTGACATACATCACATTGTGCCACATATTCAGCAATAATTTTTTTCATCCCTCTCCAATAAAAATTTTGCTTCACTCTTTTGTAGGTTCTCAGAAATCCGAAGTGCCCTGCTAAAGGTGTGGAGTGCATTTCATGCAGGATAATTGTGATGTAAGGGGAGTCAGGTATAAGCACAATGCGACCTTTGTAGCGTAGATCCCTCGAATCCCAAGTGTAGTGGGCTATTGCATTTGGATCCTCCTCCAATTTTTTTATGGTGTTGCTGATCTCTAGATCCTTCTTCCATTCTTCCTTAATGTCCTCAAGGAGACTGGTGGTAGGAAGGGAGATGGCTGAAACCTTAGCTTGCTCAAGTAGCCATGAGAGTGCATCTGCAACAACGTTTTCTTTCCCCTTTTTGTAAATAATTTCATAATCAAATCCAAGAAGTTTGGTTACCCATTTTTGCTGCTCAAGGGATGATATCTTTTGCTCCAAAAAGTACTTGAGACTTCTATGGTTGATTTTAATTTGAAATCACCGGCCAATCAGGTAGGGTCTCCACCTCGTTGCTATGTGCACAATGGCTAGCATCTCCTTATCATATACTGACATATTTTGATAGGAGGGAGACAATGCCTTGCTAATGTATGCGAGTGGTCGACCATCTTGCATGAGAACGCCTCCAATTCCAACTCCAGATGCGTCGGCCTCAATAATGAAGGGTCGGTTAAAATCTGGTAGTGCTAGCACCGGTGTCACTATCATGGCTGCCTTAAGTTTGTCGAAGGTAGCGGAGGCTTTGTCCGACCATTAAAAGGCATCTGTTTTTAGTAGAGAAGGGGTGCGTTGATCTTCCCATAATCCTTAACAAATTTTCGGTAGTAGCCTATTAGTCCAAGGAACCCGCACAGTAATTTCATGTTTGTAGGTTTCGGTCAGCCTTGCATTGTCTCAATTTTTGTTGGGTCTACCGCCACCCCTTCTTTTGATATTATGTGCCCAAGGTACTCTACTTTTTGTTGGAGAAAGCTGCACTTTGATTGCTTAACAAAAAAGAGTATTCTCCCGAAGGCTCGTTAAAACAATCCGTAAATGTTAAAAGTGACTCTCAAGAGAAGGGCTATAAATGAGAATATCATCAAAAAATACCAACACAAATTTACGAAGAAAGCTCCAAAAAATATGATTTATGAGACTTTGAAAGGTTGAAAGAGCATTAGTGGGTCCAAAAGGCATTACCAAGAATTCGTAATGGCCATCATGTGTGCGGAATGTAGTTTTTGGAATGTCGTCTTCACATACCCGAATTTGGTGGTAATCGAATCGAAGGTCCAACTTCGTGAAGACTCGAGTTCCTTTTAATTCATCAAGAAGTTCATCCACCACTAGTATTGGGTACTTGTCCTTGACGGTGATGCTATTTAAAGCTCGGTAGTCGATGCACATCCGCTAAGTTTCGTCCTTCTTACGTATAAATAGCACCAATGAGGAATAGGGGCTACAACTTGGCCGAATCACCCCTGTTTCAAGCATCTCCTTTACGATCTTTTTAATTTCATCCTTCTGGAGGTGAGGATATTGGTATGGCTGAGTGTTCACTGGTGGCTTGCCCGGAAGGATTAGAATCTAATGGTCATGTTGCCGAGAAGGAGGAAGACCGCACGATTCAATAAAAATGTCAGCAAATTCAGCAAGCAATTGGGCAAGATTTTGATCTTCAATTTCTATTTTCTTCCCCTCTGGTTGCTGCTGGAGATGCATCAAAACTTTCTCCATTCGTTGGGTTGAAACGGTGGTTACGTTGCTTCCGCACTTCCCGCGTAGGATGATCTGTTTGCCTTTGCAGTAGAATTTCATAATTAATTTGGAAAAGTTCCAAGAGACATCACCTAGCGTAGTTAGCCATTCTATGCCAAGCATGGCCTCATTTTCATCAATTGGTAGGAGGAAGAAGTCGATGATAATTTCTTAGTTTTGCAGTAATAGTTTCACGTGCAGGCATCTTTGGTCGCACTTTAGGATTCTGCCATCGGCAACCTTTACATCGAACTTGCTGCAACCTTCGATGTGTAGTGTCATCCGAGCAGTAACCTTACTGTTTAGGAAGTTATTAGTGCTGCTCGTGTCGATGAGAACAGTGATCGGTTGTTGTTTGAGAAGGCCTCCAACTTTCATTGTTTGCGGGTTGGAGTAGCCGGTTAGTGCGTGTACCATAACGTCGGTTGGTTGTGGCTCTTCTTCCATATCTTCTTTATGTTCAAGGCTCTCTTCTGGATATTCAATGAACTCTTCTTCTATTGGTTCAATCATAAGAAGTCTCCCTTTTCTACAGCGATGCTTGTGGCTCCACGGCTCGTTGCAATGCCAACATAACCCCTTCGCAGATCGCTCCCGAAGCTCTTCTCTTGTCAACTTTTTTGGTGCAGGTACTCGGTTAACAATAGGGGGGGCTGAGGGCTTTAGTATTACAGGTTGAGGAGCGATCCTAGTCCTCCGGGCTTCATGGTTTAATCGCTCCTCTTGAAGTCGTGTAAAAAATATGGCTGCCATAAGTGTGTATGGTTATCGTGCTTTAACTTCTCCCCGGGTCTCCGGCTTCAAGCCCTTAATGAAGGTCTCCAATAGCTATTTTTCGGACCAATCATGAGTTTGATTAGATAATCTTTCAAACCTAGTTCGGTACTCCTAAATGGTAGAGGTTTGTCAGATCTTTGCTAGTTGTCTATCAATGCTCTCGTAATCGGTTGGTCCGAAGCGGATCAGCAGTCCTTCTTTGAATTGTCGCCATGAGAAGACTCCATGAGTGTGTTCAAACCAGTCAAACCATGTATAGCATCCCCTTCAAGATGTATAGCCATAATTTCTACCATAGATGCATCCGCGATTTTGTGGTACCGAAAATATCGCTCCGCGCGCGAGATCCAACCAATCAGGTCTCCTTCTTCCCATCTAGGGAAGTCCACCCTCATGCATGGATAGTTGAGGTCAGTCATAGTACCTCCCCTCTCTTGGAAGTCATCTCTTCGAGCTTGGTATGATTGGTTAGAGCTCTCTCCTTGATGTGATTTTTTTGGGCTTAGTGGTCGGCCCAAACTGAGTTCGATAAAGAGAGTTCGAATCTTATCATCCATTCGCGCCTCGAAGGCTTCAAATTTAGCATTGATTGCCTCCTCAGCTACCATAGTATATGCCTCCAAATCTATGATATTAAGATATCTCTTTTGTTGTTGGGTTAAAGGCATATATAGATTGAGAGAAGTGATGGTCATAAGGGTTGGTGGATTGGTGGATGTAGGCTGCAGTTTAGGCTTGTTTTGTAACTATTTTGGGTATAGTTTGAGGGTGTGGTTTAGTGGAGTTTTAGGGCTGTGGATGAAAGTTTTAGATCTATGGTAGATGGTAGCAAAGATTTGATAAAAATTAGTGGAAGTTTGCTGCAGAATTGTGTTGTCTTGTAAGAGCAGAATTGTCGTCGAAGAAACAGCGGTTTCTCGATGAAATTTCTACCAAAAACTTGAGAGATTTGAGGGGGGAATTGACAGCAAAACCTCAATTTATATGACAGCAAAGATGTCCAATTTAATTAAGAGAATTTTAGCAGTATAACAGCAAGGAAATTGGTGCAAGTTGCGATAGCAGAATTCTCGTCGAAAAATTTCAACAATTTGCGACGAAAATTTGCAGCAACACAAAATCATTTTTTTGAGATGAATTTCTTAATAGATCAATCTTAGATGGAAGCCAAGATGATTTATGAAGTGTATAAGAAATTTTGTTCAAAAAAGATTGCAAATAGATCAGTTAAGGCAATAATATGCGTCTGAAATTTTTTACAACATAGATTTTCAAGTGTAGCAGATTGGACGTAAAAGATCAGTGGTTTATATTGAAAATTTTTCGACAAAACAAAGGGAAATATACTGTTAGGAAGTGTCAAATCTATCATAAAAATTTCATAAATATTTGGATAGAAAAAATGTAGTAGCAAGATCAAACAGACTATGCTATGCGGTTGAAATTCTACAATATATCTTTCGTCGTAGAGATGAAAACTTTACGACGAAAAGTTTATGCAGCAATAAAGGAACAAATTTTTTTGAGATTTTTGAATAAAGATAACTAAATTGCAGCAATAGTAAGGTAGGAAACCAGAACCTGTTGCAATTCACGGGGAGATCAAAGGATGATCTGTGGTGGTGAAGACGACGACGGAATTTAACGACGATCTTTTAAGCAATTGTGGGAATTGCTTTGGGTGGCTGTGGAGGGATGATGGATGGCTGTGGAAGGGCAGCGAGATGGCAAGAACGCTGCTCTGATACCAGGTGTTAGAACCTTTGCAGATTCTAAGCTTGGGGTTGATCTCTTTAGAAGATCGGCCTTCTTGGAACTCTATAGGGGTTCCTTCCTCCAAGTTGCTGCATAAAGGCTGTAGAAAAGATTCATCTATTGCTTATGAAAAGAGGAGGAATACATGGCTATTTATAGGGTTTCTAAACCCTAACTCCTAATAGGACTCCTACTCAAGACTCCTACTTCTAACAAACTCCTAGTTCTTCTCTAAGAAATAACCACCATACCCTAGTAGGCCTCTTTACCTCTTTATTAAGGGTCGACTTAGGTAGGTTTTACATGAATGTCCCTCTCAATTAGGACTCTCCTAGCTAGAGTCCTAACATATCACCTCAGATTAAATCATATTTATAGTAAACTCTTACTGTGATTACTTGAGAAGATTTTGGATATTATGCATAGTGACATAATATTTGTATCATAGTTATTCTCTTGTGATTGTTGCTTGGATTTTGGACAAGAGACTTTGAGATTTGTATATTCATTATTTTTATAATAAATTTTCTCTAGTTTATCCAATGATTTTTATCCTTGGAGAGATTTTTCACGTAAATCTTTGTGTCATATTTAATTATGATTTTTGTTTAATTTTATTGTGTGTTATGACCTACTTATATTTATTCATATATAAAGTTTTCTTTTTATCCCATGAAAAGACTCTTCTAATTATTTATCATGTGCTCTCTATTATTGCTTATAAATAAATAAAACTTTTTGGAAAGTAATGAGATGATATGTGATGTGATATTATTGAAAGATAATAAATCTTCTCTTATCTCTCTTTTGACCCTAATCTATCGCTTATAGTGGTAAGATATAAAGAGAGGAGAAAGTGAATTTAGTTCATCGACATCATTGCTTCTTTTGGATGATAGTGCACTTGTATATCAGATAAATATTTTCTGAATAGCATTAAAGATACACAATCATAATATTTAATTTATCATTATTTGATTTTAATTTCTGATATTAAATTTTTTATATAATAGTAGTACAATTACGATTTTTATACTTGCAATTGATATCAGAGCCATGTTTAAAATCAAATATAAATTATTTCAAATCTATTTTGTTCATCATATTTGATCAATAGATGATCATCGATAGCTTGCTATTAGCTAGATTATAATACAAATAGATTACAATATATTTTCATTATATATCCTAAGAAAAATTATAATTTTACCCTTCAAAAATTAATTAAATTTGACTTTATTCTTAATTATAAATTAACTAATTTGATATATTTTAATTAAATATTTTGATTAAACTTTATTATTATTATATTTTGACTACTTGACTAAATTTAGATTCAATCGATTAAGTTTTAATCGAATTCAAAAAGAGTTAAATTTTGATCAACTTTAATTTTGATTGATCTAATTGACTTGATGCTTAATCTAACCTTAGGCATGCCTAATTAAATAAAGTTGACTAGTCTATATAAGGATTCATATAAAACTAATAAAATTATAAATTATAAATTTTTATATGTGATAATTAAAATTTAATTATTATTCTATATATTTATTTAGTTATTTATACTTATATGTTTGAAGTTATGAGAATAATATTTATTTTTTACATAAGTATATAATTATGATTTATCATATTTTTTAGTTATCATATCATTTTATACTAATTAATATTTAATAATAAAAATTATTATTATTATTATTATTATTATTATTATTATTTCAACATAAATTAGATTAAAGAAATTTGATGAATATTATGTGTCACTTATATCCATAAGTTTTATTTAATGAGTAGTTATAAAAGTGACTCAGGATGATAGATTACGAGATATAAATAATAATAAATATTTTATCATTTATAAGATATTTTATTATTGTATTGGTCTTATATCCATCTGATATAGACTAATAACTTATAAAATTATATTAAAAATTAATTTTAAATGATATTAAAATATATTATTCATAATGATATATATAATTGGTGGATTTAGATAATCCAAAAGAAGAATTTATCTCGAGTAGTTATGTAATGAGATTGACTGATACTATTTTGGATATTTTTGTAGTTTAAAGTTATATACCTAAAGGTAATAAATAAGACTATTCTATAAGGATAACATCAGTCATTCATAAATAATTTTGAGTAAGTATTAAATATATTAATATTTCACCCAATGATGAAATAGATATGATATCAAGAGTTCGATATTTACTTTAAAAACTTAAAATATTAATATTATTTTATTTTATTATAATGATACTTCCTTCACTATATTTTCATAAATGTCCCTATATTTTTTAGATTAAATTATTATAAATAACTTAAGCATATATAATTTACACTAAGTGTATTCGACTTTGATCAGACTTAGTTTTATGATAATTACTAATAATATTTAGATTTTACTATAGACTATAACTAGTGTATTAGAATATTTAAAAATCAATTTAAATTTACTTGTAAGCTATTTGTTAACAAATTAATGAAAGAACTAAATAAGGTTTAGTATGATAGTATTTGATGTCAAGAATATTATAAATGTAATTGATTTCTTTCTCATATAATTTATTTTTAATTTTATTTTTTAGTTTATCTCATTTAAGATGCACTATAATAAAATTAAGGATATAGAAAACTTAAATAAGTTAATTAGTATATTTGTTTATAAAGAATTAACACTAAAATAAAAAAAAAACTCATAATATTTTTGATACTATTCAGTAACAAATCGAAACATAATTTATCAAATAAATCAACCATGTTTATAAATATTATATAAATTTATAAAAAAATCTTTACAGTAAAATGGTGTCATATATTTTAGTTTGATACTCTTTTATTATTTTTTATTCAAGAGATTATTATTTCTTAAATCACTAATAGAATTTATGAGTGTGAATAACAAAATAATATTAATAAACTCGCACATGTTGTCAATAATTTTGAGAAGATCTTTGAAGGTAAAGATCTATTATTTATTATTATTATATGATATATTTATAAAAATCATGACATATGAATCAAAAAGTTCTTTTATTATTTTCATAAGTTATAAAAATCGACGATTCTAAAAAATTGTACGATGTAATAAAAGAAGAATTAAAGTCAATAGACCAAAATGACGTTTGAGAACTCATCAAATTATCTAATAATCATAAAAGAGTCTATCATATAAACATGATTTAATGGATAATATCGAACTATACAAAATTAGTTGTATAACTAAAAATTAAACTCATTAAGAATCATCATAATATTAATAACTCATTATGATTTTATATTATATCAAATTAATATGAAAAATAATTTTTCTAAATAGAGATATAGATTTATATGAATTAACCTAAACGATTCATAGAAAAAAAATAAAAATTAATATTTAAATTTTAAAAAAAATTATTTATGACCTTAAATTCATTTATTCAAATCTTTGATCTATCATTAGTTTATTTTAGTTTATGACATTAAAATTTTTTATATAATAATAATTTTTATCTCGAAATGTGTCGATTACCAACAACAAAATATTCCGACTACTTGCGGTGGCAGCTACACGAACGGACCTTTTCTAATCACCAAGCTCCACAAATCAAGAACATTCGGATGCACTATGAAATCATGCATCCCCCGAAACCTCTAGATGGAGCATTTTTCTCCTCTTTTGAAGTAATTTTAGGGATACATGTACCAAATAACCGACCTTCGAAAACTTTGATATGAAAAATTCATATAAATAGTGCAGTAAAGTTTAACACATCACAAACATCAAACAAATGGTGTAGCCTACTTACTCCTTCACAATATGGGCACTCTGCATCTTCTTCAATCCACTCCAAAAACTCAAGGTCGAGCAGTCAGTGCAGGGCGGGAAAACACATCAGATCAGTATCACCGTAATCCTGCGAACAAACCTGCGCTTCGGCATTTGGTTCCACAGTTCCATCACCTTCTGCGAAAAGCAAAAAGAAATGAAAAGTCAGTGTTGCCAGAAGAAAAATAATAATAATAATAATAATGTGTAAAAGGACCGGAATGGGTACGGGCAGATTAAGAACCACCTCGAGGGAGATCCGACCCATTTTATATTTGCCCGTCTTGTCCACTTGCCTTATGATGGGAGGCAGATACAGGTCGAACGACTGGGGCCCGCTCCCACCACCGACGCATCAGCCCACCTCACAGACAGACCACCAAATTCCTACTTCACCTTCAATCCACGCCCCCTTCTGTTTAAGGGGGCCAAGCCATCGAGCAGAGCAGTGCAAGTCTGCCGGTCCGTCCCATCGGTATGACATACACGTGTTAGGCCAAAAAAGACGGGATCGCCCATCATGAGACTGATTCAACAGACATGATGTCAAAAGAGATAAAGATAATATGCACCTGCTGATGATTTGAGTTTCAGGTGTAAGTGACAGAACGGAGACGACGGGCGATAAGCGTGAAGGATTGGATGCAATAGATCACGAGTCAACAAGTAAATAAACGGGGTGAAGGATTGAGAGTTGGAGTGCACGCAACTTAAAAAAGTAGATCAATACTTGCTGTGGAAACAAATTTCCATATGGGAAAGACACTCACGGAGTAGATGTGCAGAGCAACGGGTCCCTGTAAAACCATCACTCTCGATTTCTGTTCCTGCAAATGGATGAAGATCAAATGAACATCTTGTTACACCTAAGTCAGCAATCAACAAAAGGCAACCGATATTAGAGATTGAAATAAGAGTGACACAGACATCTTAGGAGGAATACCTGTGGCCTTTCATTTGCAGAAGACGTGAGGCACAAGGTTTCGTACCGCGCATCTTTGGAGGGACTTATGACTTGTTGTTATCGTTGTCGTTATATATATATATATATATATACACACACACACACACACACACCATCAACCACCAGCCAACCCATGCGACATCTGATGTTTAACATTAACAATACCCAAGCAGGAATAAGAAATAATGGAGTGGACCCCGAGGATCGACAACAGATTGTTTCTTACCTGGTCAAACTCCACAAGAGCTGAAACTTCATCCTCTCTCAGGGAGGAGAGCTGAAGGAGAGGTGGTGGGTTTTTGGAGGATGGGGATCAACAAGAAGACCTTGGCAATCACCCTCTTCTTCCAACTGCTTTCCTCGGTCGCATGCTTCAGTCGGAGCGATTTCACTTCCACTTTCCTCTTCGGCACCGCAACCTCTTCTTATCAGGTAATCTGATGATGTTTCAGATTTGCAGCACTTGAAAATTCACTTCTTCCTAGAAGAGAAAGGAAAGAGACAAGGCTGTCAAGCTGCAAAAGATCTTTAATTATGCTTCATCTTTGTCTTAAGATGGTATAGAGGACACGACGCCCTGTAAGATAAAATGGTAGCATGAATTGGTTTAGAGGGCGTACGTACCTATCAATGGTTCAGTGGATGGGCACAGAGCCACAAAGAATTCTAAGATCACGATGGTTCTGGAAACATGATATGGTACTACTACATGCCTGACTCACAAAAGGACATGTCACAATTCAAAATGTTTAGATCCTTTCATCTCTCTCTCTCTTTTCGATTTCATGTGATGCCTGAATCAGAAAACTTTCATTTGGGTAGTTTTCGTGATGATAAACAAGGTGTGCATTTGCATATGCATACTCAGCTGCAAGAAAAAGTTATTTAATTATTTGAAACAATCATTGCACTAAAAGAAATCTTCACAAAACATAAATTGAGATTTCAAATAAGTCGACATATCAAGATTCCATCCCAATCATTGCAAACAAAAAATTTTACACCGTGTAATAGCAGAGATCAGAGGAAAGAAGACTATGATAAAGCAGTTCTGTCAAAAGAACGGTATATGGAAGTACCTAAATCTATAACTGAGGGTTGTTCAGAAAAATGGTTTACCAAGCAAGCAAAACTGCCCAAAAGCAACTCATCCGATCCAATTCAATTCGCCTGATTTTCTCCATAGAACTATGACTCAAATAACTGCATGATGCAAATAATATGAACCTGCAACATTAATAAAGGAAACAATTAATAGTTTCTTCAAGTTAAGCAGGCGAGAGTGGTTAAAAAATGAAAACAAAATTCAAGAACTATCATCTTAACGTACATTATAAAAAAAAAAAAGACTAGGGAAAACTAGTTGAGGTGTGATTTTGAATGAAACCCACTTAAAACAAATTTCTGATCCTGTAAAACAGAGACATATGTGGGTTTAGATAGAGGCAGGCCGATGGAACATTGAAATAGTCATATGTTGTGGCGCTTCAAATTCAACAAGCAACATAATCGAACCTTAAAAGCCATTTTTATCATAGCATAATCTTTAACTTTTGGGACCAAAATGAAAGCATTTGCAAAAGGGGAACATAAGCCAATAATAGACCTACAATAGTTCCTTTCACGAGGTGAAGTCTGAAAAGCACAAATTTGTACAAAGTGCAATGGTTCCCTTCCCTCTTCCAAATATCAGGGATGGTCATGGTGTAATATTGGAGATCAATAGAAATACATCTTCATATTTCCTTAAATGTTCTTTGTCCATATTCTTTCAGATTGAAGGTGCATATTTAGAAGGTAACAAGAGTTTGAGCAATTGGGATGTTTTCACTCACTTACCAGGTGATGCCACTATTATTTCACAATCTTTGTTTTTCATCAGCATAGTAAATACTAAACATGCGTTCTATAACATGAGAGTCTCTTCAGTAGCCTGGTTTTGTAGAATTTCTTTGGCAAGACATAACACCATAAACATTTTAGGATCTTTTTTTCGTAAAAGAACAGATACGCAGCCTATCTAATATGGTAGTGTGATACATCAACAGTGGATGTAGTTATTTTGTAAAATCAAGACTTCACAGACGGACATTACTAATAAGTTAAATTCTTTTACATTTCATGTCAAGGGTTGACATGACGGTTAATAACAAAAATCATCAAATGCATTGTTGTCCCCTGGAATGAGAAACAGGATTCTAACTCATTTCTGAATTTTGACTTGCACTTTTATATTGTAAAATATTTACCTATTCTTTCTGGCTCCGAGTTAACTTGTACTGTAATCTTGTATATTCATACACACTTCCCCTTAACTCATATCCACATCCCATATAACCGTATGGGCTGTTTTACATGATTTCCATGAGAAAAAACAGAAAAAAAAAGAAGGTTTATATTGTGAAGTCAGATTCTATTTGTTTCCATGTGCACTCAAGGCTGTTTGCACAAACTGCTAATAAAAGCCTCAACATTTTTTTCTTTTATCAGGAAAAATTAAAGATGGGAGAACTGGTGACATTGCTGATGATCATTATCATCGATACATGGTAAATCATCACATCAAAGATCATGACAACAGAGAAATATAATTATTATTCAAAAAAGAATGATATATTGCCTTCCCACTGGTACACTGATATTATTGAGCAGGAAGATATTAGCTTAATGCATTCCCTTGGTGTTAACTCCTACAGATTCTCCATGTCATGGTCAAGAATTCTTCCAAGTGAGTTCTGTTCATCTACTGTTATGTTGCAAATTAGATCTGTTACTCATGAAACTTTTTCTTACAAATAGGAGGTCGATTTGGGGATGTAAACCCAGTTGGAATAGAATTCTACAATAGGATTATTGATTCCCTTTTGATCAAAGGTAAATGGCTACTCTCTAATTCATGTATTTCATCCTAATATTTGCATGTAACCTTTTAATAGTAAACTTGGAATTACAAGCATAATAACTAACTTCTATGCAAATCATAAACAAAGACGGTCAACTATCATTATGTTTTATTTCTTTGCTGGCTAGGAATACAGCCATGCAAATCAGAAACAAAGACTGTCACTATCATTATGTTTTATTTCTTTGCTGGCTAGGAATACAACCATTCGTAACGCTGAACCATTTTGATGTACCTCAAGAACTCGAAGACCGGTATGGTTCATGGTTGAGTCCACAAATAAGGTATGTTCTATTTTACAACCTTGACTTCTTACAAGCTCAATGTTTCATAGGCACTAATTGCCCTTTAATGGCCAATGCACATTTTCAGGGAAGATTTTGGACATCTTGCAGAAGTATGTTTCAAGGAATTTGGTGATAGAGTAAAATTCTGGACCACATTCAATGAACCAAACCTTTTTGTAAAATTTAGTTATGCGTTTGGAAAGTATCCCCCAGGCCGTTGTTCAGAACCATATGCGAACTGTACTACTGGAGATTCTGAAGTCGAACCATATATAGCTGCCCACAATATTATCTTATCACATGCAACTGCAGTTGATATCTATAGAAAAAACTATCAGGTGGTTCTGAATATATTGCCGCCAATTGTATCTTATTGTCCTAGATGTCCTTTTTAATTTTTACAAAATCAAGGTTAGAATTCTCTTTTATCTGTGTTCTATCTATATTGAAAGGAAATAAATTCATAATAAAGTAAATGCAAAAGCCTCAAAAGACCTATCTATTCTCGTGCTACCTATAAAAATGAGTAACTTAATGCATCTTTTTCAAGGTCAAACAAGGTGGATCCATTGGGATAGTGATCACCTCAAAGTGGTATGAGCCATTGACAAATTCAACAGTTGATTATTTGGCAACTCAACGAGCTTTATCTTTCGAAGGGCCATGGTATTTTTCTTGTACCTGAACTTATAGGCACTGTCAATATCATATTATTACTCTCATGAATATAGTACAAAAAATTCAATACAATCTAAATTGAGGGACTTTATGCTCTGAAACTTTTGTTTCCTCCTGATCAATTCTTTGCATAGTTCAGTTCCCTTGCTATTTCAGTATGTTGAGTTGTGAAAGAAAATGCATTTGCATGTGGCAAATTGTATCTATACATAGACTTATATCACTATTCAATGTGAGTATTTGTAACAAAGTTTATGTTACTTATTATGTATGATATTTTTTCAAATTTTGCATGTAACAACATGGGGTGCTGAATACTCTTTATCATGCATTAGATGTAGTCTAATACTAATTCTTGTATCTGTAGGATTCTAGACCCCATACTTCTTGGCGATTATCCATCAGAAATGCATGAAGTCCTAGGTTCAAGATTGCCCATATTCACCTACGAAGAAAAAAAATTATTGCTGAACAAATTGGACTTTATTGGAATCAACCATTACTCCACCAATTATGTGATGGACTGCATGCTCTCTTCATGTGATTTGGATGGCTACATGAGAGATGCATTAATAACCACCACCGGATACAAAGATGGAGTGCTGATTGGAGAGCCGGTATGAGCATGCAACGAACCAGATAAGATTTTTCAAACAACAGAGTAGAATATTTACACTAAGCTTTTAGTCCCCTTACATGCTTTAAATTACTTCAATCCTCTGTAACATGACTTCTATAATGTAGAGCAGTCTGGCTAAATATCAGCAGAAGACTAGAACATGAACCCATGCCCACTAACATCAACCACAGAATAGTTTTAGGTAGCATTTGGTTCGGTGTTTAGGAGGGTTAAACTGCGGTTTAGAGGTCAAACCGAGTAAATGAATTTAGGAGAGGTTTGTTTTAACTATATGAAGTAGTTTAACCAATATAATCAAGGTTAAAGGAGCAACCATACAAAAAGAATGATACATACAGGTTAGTTAGACTTTGTTTTGTTAGGATATTGACACAGTTATTTTAATGTAAAACCAAATGCAACCTTAGATCTCATACTCGCAATGTTTATGGACAAGAAGTGGATGTTATAAGCAGAAATGTTTGGTATTCAGTGATGGTTGTTTCTAAGACTGTTTGTGGCTGTAATATAGTTCTTTAAACAATAAGAATGCATAAAGAAAAAATCTTACTGAACTTATTTTGCTTTGCAGACTGCCTTGCCAACATATTATGCGGTTCCATATGGTATAGAAAAAATGGTCCTGTACATCATGGAAAGATATAACAATGTACCTATGTACATTACGGAAAATGGTAAGTGGTAAAGTCGAACAAGAAAATGGTAAGGTGTAACTTGGATTGGCTGTGCACTTTGTTGGTCAACTTGCATCAGGTTAAAAATTGGCTTGGACCATTGCACCTATTCTGCAACCCAATTCTATGATCTCCTTTTTTTAGGACTCCAGTAAAGCACTTCATGATAAAGAAGTGAGGACATTTAGTAGTCATTACCAATTATCGATGTGTCACATGCTGTCCAATGAAGCACAACATGGTTCATATCATCATTTCCATTCTTATTGATACAGGGTTTTATTTCTAGCAAACAAACAAGAAAAATCTTATTATCTTCCACCTTAATGCATCTTTTCATCATGTGTGGCACTTCTGCTCTTGCAAGGTTATGCACAAGGAAGCAGCAGTGCCTCTACAAAGGAATTGATCACTGACACAGAGAGGATAAAATTTATGCACTCCTACCTCACCTGTCTGTCTGCTGCCATAAGGTAATCATTGGGTATAAAAAACAACAAGGCAATTCCACCTATAGATATGAACTATGTGCTAAATATCTAACCAAAGATACTCAAGATCATGCATTTACAAAATATTTTGATTATCTTTCTAAAGTCAAACTTGACATCTAACGTATACATGGATCCATCATGTCACCTTGCAGACAAAAAGAAAATAATTTGCTGATTCTGTGTATCCTAATGCAGCCAAGGAGCTGATGTGAGAGGTTACTTCTCTTGGTCTCTTCTAGATAATTTTGAGTGGGCATTTGGTTATACCGTCAGATTTGGACTCTTTCATGTTGACTACAAGACACAAAGAAGAACCCCAAAGCTATCTGCCAAATGGTACAAGAAATTTCTCAGTGGTAAAAAGCTACAACTGAGGATGAGCACTCAAAATCATGAGATTTAATTCCCCTTTCGAGGTGAAGTTGCTAGATCATATTGTTTGAGAAACCTTGTGCACATGTTGTAGAATATTGAGAAAAATTATTGAAAACATTCAGAAACGTCAAGAATGTAAGATATATTTTAAATATATCTTAATAGTCAGCTTCACTTTTTGTTATCATTATGTACAAACATTACTATTGTGTGGTAATGTATTAAGATATTGTACTGAACATATTGTTCATTTTATCTGCAGCAGCAAGACCTTCTAAATATGGTTCTTGAATTTGCTAAGAAACAACAATCATTCATGGTGTGCCTATATTGAGTGACATCTTAAGTACTACACACAATAGTATGCAGATACACAGTTATGTATGCGCATCTAAAACTGCATATGAATCTAAAAAGGAAAGGTACATATGTTGGCCTTTGGGGTTAGGAATTAGAACAATAAGATGTGGAATGGTTTAGACCAAGCACTGAAACGCACATGCATAACAAAGTTCTCATATATATATAAAGTTGTGAAGTTTACATGACCACCAGGGTTTTGATTGATTAGCCCATGACTATCACTGTTAAACCCAAATATGTTCTGTTCTATAACTTCAACAGTTCATTAGCATGTGAAAGTGCTAAAATAAGATAAAGGAGGAGCATGTCAAGGACCAGCAGGAATGTTGGGCAATTTTCTGCTATTGTTAAAGTTATGAAAATTATTCACAATGTATATATATTTATATACATATATATCTCCAGCTGCACCAAGTCGAAAAATGTGATGGTCTCTATCAGAAACTCCATAAAGTTAAATTCCTTGTGTCAAGCCTTGTCACAACCAATGATCAATACCAGTCTTAGGTACCACATTGCATAAAGGTCCATGCAACTGCAGTATGAGGATTAGGGCACCTGCACTTGCAGGGAATGTAAACTGATATGTAATAAGTATCCACATAGATAATCCCTAGGAGCGTGAAAACACTGTCCTATACCATTTGTGTGTTCTTATTACTTTTATCTACGTTGTGATGTCAGTTTATTACTATAAACATGGTCCATGATGTAATAACTACTATCACATTACTCAAATTATTGTGCCTTATCACTTAAATAGCTTCTAAATGATTATAGATATCATAAATTTATTTTTGAATAATAAAAAATAATTTAAAATTATTACTAAACAGGTGGTTCCGATTTCCCAAACCTAGAAACGGAACCAAATCACCCGGGGCCAATTTCAGTTCGGTTTGGAACCGAAGAACCTTCGGCCCTGTTCGATTCCGACTTCGGTCTGGTTTGAATCAAACTATGGTCAGGCCTACATGCAATACTTTTGACGGCCTGCACTCCACGGCCACTGCTTAGGTTACTCGGTGCAATCTGAAATGAACATGCAATGCCTTGACGCCTTCAAGCCACAGCCACTTTTTACCATTTCATACAGATCAAGAAAGCTACAGTTTCAATGACTTTGTGGTTTCATGTTACATCATGAGCTCGTCATCCTTAGAATTCAATATTTGTAATTTACGATGAAGAGAGAAAGGTTGAACATTACTAGGAAAACGTTATTTGTAATTTACGATGCATGACTCCCTTTTGCATCGACTTAGTCCACAAATATATGCCTTTAAACAGGGTTTGAGCTCGCACATCCGCAATCCTACAAAAGTTAAAATCTTTCACTGAGATCCTAATTGCTATATCATTTGGAGATAGACCATAAACCCTACATACTTCTACCTATAAACTGCTTGTTGGGCACTATTATCCCAAAGAACTTTCAGTATAACTTCCAACTGAAGACCGAATAGACTTTGGTTTCCACCAAATTTAATCATTCGTTTGAGCGATAACTCGGACTCGGCGACACACGGATTGCACTTGCACGAATGTTCCAAGAACTAAGCTTAAAGCAAAAGAAACCAACTGAAACATTCGAAACCAGGGGAACAAATCTTCAACCTTATTGAATCTAATGTTCTTCAAGTAAGCAAAATCTCAATCAGATGACCTAAAATTATTACTTACATCGCCATCCGTCTTCCGAGGACAAATCTTGATGAATCGATGACCGTCCATGTAACGCTCCTCCACGATCTAATCAGAGGAAAAAACACTTTAGTTGACCGAATACCATCATATCGTACGGTCATAACGCACATGACGTTCTCGTTTTCACATAGAGGAAAGTCAGGTGAGAGAGAAGAAAAGCGAACCTTGATTTCGAGGGGAACGACGATTAAAATCGAAGAAAACGGAGATTCATTGCTAAAGACGCCGCCGTCCACTGTGGAAGTCATCAAGAACGGGGGTATGTTCAGGGTTTCCACGGCCTCATTGGTCGCGCGCGTGCTCTCACACGGAAAGGACAAAACGTGTCGGTGGGTTTTGAAGGGTGATTCTTTTACTAATTTGCCCTTAGCAATTTTGAAATAAGAGTCATTGCCCCTTTTAACTTTTGATGCGTGAAGATATTTGCATATTAATTCCTCAATGGCAAAAGAATTGTTTATTAAAACGCTTTTCTTGGAGACAAAACGACTTAAAACGCATGTTTAATTAATCTAATTTATCTGTCATTTCCTATCTGTTATAACTCTCAATCACTGTTGGAAAGGTCAAAAATTATTCCAGTATATATATATATATATATATATATATATATATATATCCTCTGCGAAAAGAGTTCATAAGAATTATATGTCATGGCCTGCAAATTTATAACTAGAATATTGTTAACAGTCTTTCACACAGCCAATGCTTTACACCTTTAGACACAGCGCCACAAATAAGTTTGTCTACTACTAATGTCAAGAACCCTATGGTAGTGAGGTAATCATAGCTTACAAATCTGTGAAGTTTAGATCTGAAAGGAGGTAATCAAAGCCCATCATGTACAGATCCTGGATTCTGGGGGCGTTTGCCAACCAAATCAATATGTGAGGAACATTACTCGTTCAACACAAAGTTGACGGAATAAAATGTGAAATAACTAATTAAAACTATTAGTAGGCCTGGAGTCAGTTATACATCACAAGTATCAAGCAAACAGCACCTAATATAATATCTACACTTGCAACCTTGAAGTAGCAACATTACATGGTGGTGTTCGAATACAAAGTAACTATCTCCTCGAGAATCACTTTGCCAGCAGATAGCATAAGCAAAAACATAGGTCCCCGCAGAACCATGGAACTGCATCTCGACAAGAGCAGTGAATGGTAATTCTCTCGGAACAAGCATAAACCGAAGCTCGGTGCTCATTCGGCACACTTCACACCTGAAAGGTATACTTGAGATTGTATAACACTGCCTCCAATCATAAAACCTGGCATGACCATGAGCCCAACTTTAGGTTTGGAATCTCGCTCTGCCAGAATTATGTTCTTCACAACACTTTCCATATAGACCTCTGAGAATTCCATTCCTTTACTCACCTGAAAAACCTTGACCTTGGGATCAAATGAATATGCTAACCGGTGCAACAGCCATATTGATTTAGCCAGTTTTAGAAAAGCCTGGTAGAAAGGTGTCCTCGGGTGCCCACCACTCATGACATAGTTCCTCTGATCCAGGTTGTCAAAGAATGAAGCTTCCATCTTAGGATGCACAACCAATAGGTATTTTTTCCGTGAAAATTTACCAAATACTGAGTCCGGGTTTTGGCTCAATATATCCAGAGGATCCATGGCTCTTATAGCGAGAAATTGGCGGAAGAAACCCTCATGAGAAATGGGGAGTTCAGATGGTTCCATTGAGAAGTTCTCTTCCTGGAACCCACTGAACATTTTCTGACAAATGTGTGATTCAAATGCATACTTCTTATGAGCCCTTTTTGCATAGATCACTGAATGTTCAACCGCATTAGCTGCTGCATCAAGATCCCACCCTGCAGCTTTCATCATGTTAATCAGTGGCTTTGAGAAATCATGGATGGATTTATATGCTGTATCTACGGCAGAAGAGAAAAGGTTTGGAGTCAACTCAATGGAAAAGAAATTGTGTTCTTCTTCAAAGCCTTCCGGTTCCTTGGAGAGCAGACCCCTCTGCTTAAGTTTCTTTTCTAATTTCAGCTTTCTCTGGCCTGACTCCTGAATTTGTTGCTGCAGTTGGACAATCTCCAAGTCTCTTGTTTGAATCTGAGACTGAAATTTTTTTACCATTACTTCAAAGGTTTTAAGTAAGTTTTGTTGCTCTTGAATTTCTGCAAGTAGGGATGAATCTTTAGGTGATGCTGACGTCAGTTTGGGATTTTTATCCCTGTAGGAATGTTTGAGTTCCGAAAGCTTCATGAGTTCCTCAATAACAAGTTTATCAGCAGCCTGGATCTTGTCTGGATCATAAGGGGTATGAGCATTCTGGAGCTGCATATATGCTGCTTTGAGAGAGGAAATGTTGTTGAAGATCTTTGATATAAGTGCATCCATAGATTTCTTGTTTTGATTTACACTGTCATCCATTGGTTGAGGATAAACCTTCTGGTTGTTGCTATCATGACTTTCTGTTTCCTTGTGCCCTGTTCGTAGCATTGCTTCTTTTGTTGAAGTAGCTGCTCTTTTGTTTCTAATCTGACAGATGACAAGCCAACTCCAATAAGTATAATTTCATTTATCATGTAATAGTCCACCAATATATGATTATGCAGCAACTGTAATTTATTATGGAACTCATATGGCAAAGTGATACAACAACATTGAAACAAACAAATACTCTTTGTACAGTTCAAGATTCCCAATGACAACCTCCCCCCCCACCAAACACACAAAAACCAAAGTGCAGTTTTCCAATAAGTTAATAGGACAAAGAAACTTGATGTCATTGAAACTGCATCTTAGAATTGCACCTCTGTGTACATGCTCTACCTGGTCGTATATCATTAATTAATTTATATTACTACTTTCCTTTATAATACCTCTACGCAAGGAATGCCGTATTGCATATGGATCTATATCAGTCCCTGGCCAGACCAATATGTACCAGTTGACACTGGTGTACCAACAATGGTACAATACGTGTCGGTGTTTCGATTCGAAGATGATGCAGGAGAAGAGGTAGGCAGTGGAGCAAGAGAGAGGAGGATGAAAGAAGACAACGCAGTGAAGGGAGAGGAGGAAGAAGAGGTTGCATTGGAGGAGGAAGAAGAGCAAACAGTGTAATAAGAGAAGGAAGCGTACCGAGGAGGTAGGCGACAACGAATGGTAGTAGCGGCGAATGGCAGCAACGACTACGACGGAGACGACATCAGGTGGCAGAGGCAGTGGCTCAAGTGTAATCCCATGCTCCCCATGAGAAGAGGACTCACAGACATGTATCACCTAAATCGATAAGTTTTTTTAAAATTTCTAATTAATTGGAACGGACCGTCCAAAACGAGGTTGGTCCACGTGATGATCCAGCCTGAATCGATATGTATCGCCTGTTTCGTATCGGTCCTCGTGAAACAAAGAATGTTACCTTCATGCCACATTCTAATGAGGAAAAGAAAAGAAAAAGGATGGCCAATGCATGAAATTCCCACTAAAGTGTTTTGGATTGAATCTATATATGCAACTTTATCCATTATTCCTGGACTAGTAATGTTCCCATGATGCAGACCTTGGTCACCCAGGTTACAAGGAGCAACATTATCATGATGTCCAGACCTGCCATTAAACTGATAAAGTGCAGAAAAATGAGAAATAAGGATGGTTGGCAAAGGAAATAGCATTAGTAAAAACAATTTTCCAGCAAATCAAATCATGGGATGTGCGTGCCTTCAGAGCAAGCTGATGTTTATTTCTATGTATCCTTATTTAACATACATGGCCAAGTCGAATTATAAACCAAGAAAAAAGTTCCTATGCAATTTACTTGGGAAATAATTCCTTGAAGTAATATAGACAGGTAATAATTCAAGAAAGCATGTAGACATACTTGTGAACTTTGCAATCATAAATTGCTAATCTAAAAAAGAGAATGAAACAAAGACATCTCATATTCTAGTAGACACTGTGTACGACCAAAGCATCACTAACTTGGTGTTCATTAAACACATACAGTATATGCATCATATGTCCAAATCTGGAGAATCCAATCCAAGAATGAGATTATCACTCGACCTGTGATCTTGAGATTCACTTAGCAGAATTGTGTGTCAACCCTTGAAGACTAATCCAAACAAATAATCTTCACATGCTTCTTACAAGGGTATTGCAGTAGATAGTTTTTGCAAAAACACATTTAATTGTAAATTATCGAAATGATATTTCAGCCCAATGTAAAATCAGTAAATTCCTAAGTGAAGTAAAAACACGTACCACACATAAATTCCTGAGAAAACAACAAAACATCACAATAGTGAATCAATTGTATAGCACAATCAGAAAGATCAAACTTCATACTTAGAAAAATGCTATGACAATTCTACAAGCTGGAAACAAGACAGTAAAGTTAGCCCAAGAGTACATGGCCTCTTACCTTTTATGTCAAGCAAAATTATTCATGATCCATCACTCAATAAAAATGGAAGCAATCACATCATAAAATTCTCATTCTGTTCCATGATACACCTTACATATCAATCACCATCTATCTGAGAAATAACTTGCCTACATGTTCCGGTTCTCCATGGAGTCTTACCACTCCCACCTTACAATCATAATTAGCCACCTGATAGCCATGTCAAACGGGGCCTGGACATAATGTCAGAACAAGCTGCTTGTATGAGTTCATTGACTCCATAAAAAACGTATAGATCTGTATAACAGCTAGGTATCCTAAATGTACACTTCTGTATAACGGCCAGGGGTTCTACATATCCATTTTTATGCAATGCTCTTCTAATACCAACAGTCCGCCCAGAAAAACATGGAAGAGCTCAAGCACGGAAAAGTTTTAGAAAGAAATCTTTGTTTTTTTAAAAAACCAATATATGCAATGTACGTAAAAACAGAAATGATGCCACCAGACTGACAAATACCTCCTCAGAGCACATCCCAAAAATACCAAACATCTGGATACAAGATATGTATTCAGAAATATAATTTGCAGGCAAACGAAACTCACAGCTACCATCTACTCCAAAGGTATAAACTTCAACTCGAGATCGGACACGAAATCAGATCGCAGCGTTCCACTGCTCAAACTTAACTCAGAAAAAGCCCCATTTTTGCACAATCATCCACACAAGATATCAATTCAAAGGCAGACATGCGAAAAATATCAGATCGAAGCATACCGAGTTCGACGAACGAGCCAACCAAGAATTCTCCCTTGTACTCGTCTAAGAGACCAAGCCGAAAACCCTAAAACGATCATTCTAATCATCGAACATTCAAGACAAACACGATCCGAGCAAGCAAGAAGAATAAGAAGAAATCCGTACCCTTTCGCCGCGAATGCGTGAGATCGGCAGCGAGGAGTCGCTCGGATCGGAGGCGATCGGTCGACGAGGTACCAAGAAGCTGCTTACCAGGGCTCACTTTCCTCTTTGCCCTTTTGGTACCCCAAAATCGGTGCAATGTTACGGGAATAAATTGTATATGTACCCCCATAAATATTAAAATTTCACATCTACCCAATCTGATCATCTTGCAAATAAGTCCCATAGCGCATAGTAGACACAAACAGTGATCAATCTAGGCATCTCATTATGTAATATGTGTATAAAAAAGGAGTAAAATGAATAACTGTGAAGGGCCCCTCGCGAGGAATCTGACATGTCGACTCACCATTGGCCAATAATAGCTGAAATTGGCCGATTTTTCCCGTTTACCCCATTCCAATCTACCCATGTCCTTGTCCCTGTCGGTGTCTTTGTCCCTCAGCGTTGCTAATGACTTCATATATATCCACAGGACCATCTCCTCTCCATATCCTATCCATCCTATCATCTTCTCCCGTATACGGATCATCTCCATCACGCCATTATCCCATCTCTGTTTCTTTAGAGAATCTTCTCCTCTCTTCTCGTTTCTTCAACTCATCCAACTACTTCTCCCTACATACATCGCCAGTCTTGAGAGCGATGGCTGCCATTGTCTTCCATCCCACCTTCTTCTGCTCACGTTCCGCCCAGAAACCCCTCTCGTCGACCGCTACGGCGAGAACAGCTCGGTCTCTTCCTTGCCAGTTCCTCGGCAACGCGATCAGGCTCGATGATTCTTCCTTCCGCTCCGGCAAGAAGAGCTCTTCCGCCGCCCGGATGTCTTGGGACGGTCCCCTCTCCTCCGTCCGACTCATCATCCAAGGGAAGAACCTCGACGTATGTGTTATTGCTCATCGGTTTTGTTGGGGGCGTGATTGGGTGCTTTCTTGATGCTTTTCTTGACATGAATTAGTTGACGGACGCGGTGAAGAAGCATGTGGAGGACAAGGTCGGCAAGGCGGTGCAGAAGCACAGCTACCTTGTCCGTGAGGTCGACGTCCGGCTGTCCCTTCGCGGCGGAGAAGTCGGCAGAGGCCCTCGGCTTTGCCGATGCGAGGTGTTCGTCTAAATTCCTCAGATTGATGGCAGAGATTGTTCGAATTGGATGCTGCTGTTCCAAAGGTGGTGACTTTCTCGTGTTTTAGGTCACTTTGTTTAGCAAGAAGCACAGGGTGATTCGCGCAGAGGAGGAAGCGGAGACGATGTACGGGAGCATCGATTTGGTGTCGTCGGTTCTGCAGAGGAAGCTGCGGAAGATTAAGGAGAAAGACACCGACCACGGGCGGCACATGAAGGGGTTCAACCGTCTCAAGGTTCGGGATACAGAGCTGAAGGGAGTCGAGGATGCAGAGGAGGAAGAAGATTTAGAGGAATTTGCGCCCGCGGAAGAGGATGTGGAACGTCTGGGTCGGGTAATGTTCTTCGTTCACATCATGCTTTGCCTGTTTCATGCTTCGTTTAATTTCTTGGCGTTGTCTTTTAACTGGTCATAGTGCACTCTTTGGAGAAAAGGAAAAGGAGTGTGAACAATGTCGATTTATCCTCTGTTTCTGTATGAATCTGTATCCAAATCCATGTGACCTGGATCATATGCATCATTTAGGACTTTGATTCGCAATTTAGGTTACATTTCTTTTGTATCAAATTGTTCATCGTATACATCTACTTCTATGAGGGGGAAGACAACATTGCCTTTTAAAATTGGATCTAATTTACAGTGTTGACTAGGGATGAACAATGATATAATGTGATAGCTATCTTTGTTAACTCTCTTACCATTATATTAGAACATGACTCGGTTATAAATATCTGAACTTAGTATGAGCTTTTGCTGGATCACACTGGAAGAATTAGCACTTTGGCCTCAAGCTTGTTTTGGAATGTTCATGAGATGTTTAGTTTCTTGCAGAATATGTGTAATTATTTTATGTTGTCCTTGCTTATTGGAGTGGAAGATGGCTCTATGATACAATTTCATGATGGCACAATCCTTGAGTTTCTTAGTGATATCCTTTGTGTTAAATAAAGTTCTTGACTATCTTAATAATCGCATGCCTCCAAGAAAGTGGTAGTGATATTTTCATTTAAATTAGTCTGCTAGAGAAATATGCTCTTTTTTGTTCGAGCTGTTGTATCGTTAAGTTTTTAGTGTGCTAGATCCACTTAGTAACTGTGATTCTGCTATAGTTCGATTTCACCACGACAAGTATTGCAGTTTTCTTTAGACGAAGAGCGCTTGCAAATATTGGTTCCAAACACTTGTCGGCTTTTAGAAGTGTCATATGGTCACTCTTGCGCTGTTACTCCTTGCAAAAATTGTTAGCAGTGCATTTATTACTTTTAAGTAGTGCAATCTTTGATGTGTTATGTAGCTACCTTGCGGCTCTTTTGCCGGCACATTTTTGTGCCAAACTACCAGAGCAGTCTTCCTCCAACATTTAATGCATTGTGTTTAGTAAACGCATACTTCCTTTTTCTTTTTTCAATGCGTATGTTCTTCAACTATCTTTCGGAGATCCTTAGCTATCCATATATCATGAGACAGTAATTTCACAAAATGAGTTATCTGGATGAGACTAACTGTCATGGAAAGATCCAGTGCTGTGGATTTTTTTTTCTTTTTCTTTTTTGCTGGTTTAGAACTGTGAGACCCACAACAGTTGCTTCCTGATGGATCATTGATGTTTTATTATTACTGTTTACCATTTGTTGCAGTAGACGAAAGTATTCCTAGGATGGAACAGTATGATCTGGTTTTACTAACGAATCATTCTCTATTTCAGATTGTGCGTACAAAGTATTTTGACATGCCACCACTAACAGTTGACGAGGCAAAAGAGCAGCTGGAGAATGTCGATCACAGCTTTTATGCTTTCAGGAACGATGAAACCGGTAATCATCCTTGTAGATCTTTAAATCAGCTCCCTCTTCTGTAGATTGCTTTTCTCTTGTGGTCCTGCGGCATAAGAAGATGAATTGTTTCCTGCGCAGGTGAAATAAACATATTGTACAAGAGGAAAGAAGGTGGATACGGCCTGATCATTCCTAAAGATGGCCAAGCGCGTGATCTGGAAACATCCTCCGAACACACCAGAGAGTCCATCACCGAGCGGGTCAGCGGCTGATGCAGTGCGAGCTTGCTGCATGTATGTTGTTGACTTGATCTCAAAAAGTCTCCGCAAGGATGTTTGTTGACGACGGAGTTAACAGGTTTTGTAACCCATTCACCACTCGATTGGCTAGCTAGAGTACACATGGTTTATATTCTTCTTCTTCCAGTCGTATTTGATCTTTATAGCTTATAAACTGGCTATAATATCATGGTATGGAATGGACCGTCGGTGTAAGGGGCCAGATTTAAATTTCAATCTGTTAGAGGTCAACACAAAGTCAAAATCAAAGTGGAAGTTTTGTAACGGGCGGGCCGGATCAAAACTTAGGCCGGCCTCTATTCGTGGGTTTCTTCCTGCAAAGCAAACAACAGAATTGAATACGCTGACACAAAGCTTTCGATCGAAGCTCCACCACGACTTTGAGGACACTTACGAACTCCCTTCGTCTCCGAGATGTCTGAGGCACATCACTCCCCCTCTCCCCCACGAAAGATGCACGATGATGACGGCCACGGCAAACCCCACAAGCCCATGCTCCACCGCTACGGGCCGTCCCACCACCACCCCGGCCGCCTGGCCCTCTTCGTCCTTCTCCTCCTCCTCCTGCTCGCCGGCGTCACCGCGCTCGTCGTCTACCTCGTCTACCGCCCCTCTCGCCCCCGCTTCTCCGTGACTAGCGCCGCCATCTACAGCCTCTCCAACGCCACCACCGTCGCGCCCGTCGCCGCCATCTCCTCCGCCATGCAGTTCACCCTCCTCATCCGCAACCCCAACGACCGTTCCTCCATCAGCTACGAGCGCCTCGCCACCTACGCCACCTACCGCGGCCAGCCCATCACGCTGCCGGCCCCGCTCCCGCCGCTGTTCCAGGAGCGGGACAGCGAGGTCTCAGTGTCTCCCCTGCTGGGCGGCTCGCCCGTGCCGGTGTCGGGCGACGTGGCAGCGGGGCTGGCCACCGACCAGGCCTACGGGGTGGTGGCGCTGAGGCTGGTGGTGCTCGGTCGGCTGCGGTTCAAGTCGGGGCCGTTCCACAGCGGCTGGCACAGCATGTACGTGCGGTGCGACGTGCTCGCCGGCTTGAAGACCGGAGTCCCTGGTCAGGTCCCGCTGCTCGGCACGCCGGTATGCGACGTCGACATCTGATCTCAATTTGCATGCATCTTAATAAACAGAAATATAGTCATGCGAGTGAATAACAGAATGATACGGAGAAGATATAGCACAAATACTATATATAATAACCAGGTAAACATCCATCTATTTCTTCTCTGTGCATCGATCTTGTTGTAGAGGGAAATGTCGCTAATGAATGGTTTCTTCAGTCTTCAGTCTTCAGTCTATTTACTGTCTCTCTTTCAGCTGCATTGCTGACCACTGCAGCAGAGTGATGGATGAAAATTTGAGCTCTTTAGGATGGCTTTCCATCCTCGACGGAATTTATGGGCAGGAATTGATTCGGCTGCTGCTGCTGTTGCGGCAGCCGTCAAAACGGTGCCTCTCTTCTGTTATTTGTTCGCGTCGTCGGTTGTGCCCGTCCTCGTGCAGTGAGGAGGAGAAGAAGCGGATGAGGACAGGCTGCGTGGGAGCATGAGCTGGCGTGACGTTGGCATGCACGCATCGCATGCACGTCCGCTACGTGTCACGGTGACGGCCTTCTCAGTGTCCATCCCTCTCCACCGCACAAAACCGATACCGTTATGTAAGAATGTAACGGTTATAGCGGACTACCTTCTGTTATGAATTTATACTTATAAAAGCCCTATATTATTATTAAAAAATAAAAGAAAAAACACCCCATTAGCTTTTTTGTCGACACTATAATGTAATATTGACGTAAATTACTAGCACACTAAGTTTCCTTGGTTTCGAGTACGTCCAAAATGCCAACTATAGATCCTTCAAAGCTTACGTCGCGAATCTGTCGCGACGATTATTGCTTGTGCTTCGACTCATGCAAACATCAATTCAAATTCACGTACCGGTATTGAACCGCTACCATAAAGATCTTTTCACCGAGGTTCAAACATAGGATGGTACAATGATGTAACCTCCAACGCTCTGTAAGTTTCCTCATTTTGCTCTCTCCGTGTCTCCTCTGTCTCGTCCTCGGGTCGGTCCCTGCACCGATCCTCCTGTTCCGGGAATCCTTCGCCACCTTGCATTTATATCGTCCTTTTTCATCTCCCTTGATAGGACATCACATTTGATTCTCCTCGCGCATCCTTCTGAATCGATATGATAGATGATCATAATTGATCTCAACAAGTTTCATCAAGATCGTACATACCACCTTAATCTTCCGTGCATGTTCGTGCGTATGGTGCGCAGCACGGTTGATGGGCCCCGACGAGGTAATTATTGGGGAACTAAATGGCGTCAGCAGGGGTAAAGCATGATGCAAGAAACATTTGTCTTCATCGGTTTGACAACACCCACGCATCGGATCCGCTTCCACTGCGATTGGCAACGCAGTGAAAACGTTTTCCGAAACGGAAACAGCAGCGTGAAATGTTTACAGAAACAGAAAACATCGGTTTGTGAGTTTTTGATTCTGAAAGCGGAATCGACTCTCGCCATCGACCAGTTACTACGACCACTGTGCATACACTTTTCTGCAATCGACTCTCGCACCTATTTGTAATGGTGACAGAGCGGAAGATTCTGTGATCAGATGTTCTCACCGAGTCATACCCGAGAGAAAGAAAGTCTCAAGAATAATGATATCGATGGTATGATCGTATACAACTGTCATATTCGGGAATTTTAGGAAGAAAATTTTCAAAATTAGTGATTTTCATATATATATATATATATATATATATATATATATATATATATATTCTCCCGAAATTAGTCAGTATTTTCAAGAATAATGCGAAGGGTAGAACCGTAAAAAAGGGCCAGGAACAGAAGAAGGGACATTTACCATGTTACCAGGGCTGGAATTCCCACGCGCCTAATGCTGCCTGCGGTGCCCCAATTGTCGCCCTAACTAACCGTCCAATTCCGGACCTGCCACCCTCTTCTCCCCGTACGCTCCCTCAATTAATATGGGAGTGGAGATGCCGTCAAACCCAACCCATCCTATGCTGCCATCCTAACCCTCCCCGTCCCCATCCTCCTTTGAAATTTCAAATAGGAGCGCTCTCTCTCTCTCTCTCTCTCTCTCTCTCTCTCTCTCTTCTCTCTCTCTCTCTCTCTCCTTTTCTCTCTCTCTTTCTCTCTGTCCCTGCGCGCATGCACGTTTCGCCCTCTCCTTGGCTCGCCGGATCATCCCCGGCTAAAGAACAAAGCCCAGGCATCAATAACCCACATTAATGGCTGCAACGCAGCACATGTTCGTCCTTCCAAATGTCCGCCACCCGCCTCTGTTTCACCGCCATCACATGCGTCCCACCCTCCATAAAACTACTACTCTTCCTGCATGGGGTCTCGTGGTCATACCCTCCCCCAGGGACCCGATTCCCGACACTATTTAGCCACCCACACCCCTGTTTTCTCTTTTGAAAAGATCCGTTCTCGAACGGTGCTTCGTCGGCCGATCCGTTCTTGTCGGTCCCGCACTTAATTATTCTGCGCTTCTGGTCCACCTTCGTTGTTCGTTTGTGCCCCCAAACTTTGAGTTCCGCTTTGATTGATTCCTTCAAGTATGAGAGAGGAGGAGTTCGTGCCAACGACTTCATAGATTGCAGTGCTTGTTCCAGCGCGGTTCGAGAGGTATCATAGATCGGAGTGAAAGGGAGGGGGATGGGGATGGGGAGAGAGTGGTATTGGAGCACGAGACATTCACAGGGTAGAGGCGACCGCGAGGAGATCAATCCTGGTTGCATGAGCTGCATGTTTCACTACTCCAACTCCACTGGCAACAGCAGCAGCAGTTGCAGACCTCCGCCAGCGTCGTCCTCATCGTCCCTGCCATCGCCTCCGAGTGCCAATCGTACTTCACAGCGCAAAGGTAAGAGCCGAAGCCTTCGTCTCTACTGTTGTTCGAGATCGCGAGGTTGCTCATCATGCGTTGTACGTAGGATTTGAGGCGCCCAGGAATAGTCTGGAAGAAGCATCGTCGGCGACTTCGGCCGTAAAAGGAGAGTTTTACGATGTTCCTGTGAGTGTGTTGTTTGCACCGACTAGACGATGATGCGGTCGGTCTTCGATGGCTTATTGTTTGCTACTGGATCAGGTTGGCGTAGAAGTACACCCATTGCCGGCTCCTCTATCGAAGAGCAACAACAAGATGACGGTGTTCTTGGAGGACGAGAAGAGGAGGTCGCAGGCTGAGACGCCGAGGACACCGAGCGTCATCGCACGCCTCATGGGCTTGGAGATCCCGGCGGAGCAGTGCTTGTCTCCGATGACCCCCGACACGCCGCCGTTTATGGAGCAGCAAGCGCAGTCTCGAATGACGAACAAGAGGAGGCACGTTATCGGTGATGGGTGCGGGAGGGAGTCTCCATCTCCTCGGCAGCCGCTCCGGAGTCTGAACTGTAACGTGTCAGCACCGCCACCAGCCAGAACGGTCGACGTCGTCGGCTCCCGCTCTTTGCCGGAGACACCGAGGGTTTCGTCAACCTGGTCTCGCGACGTGGAGGCCAGACTTTCTCTACAGCTCAACGAGGAGAACACCCATAAGGCCGTGCATGGGTTCGGTTACTCGTCTGCGGACTACCCGCTACCTTCTTCCGCATCCGCTGCAAGGTCCAGGAAGAAAGACCGTGGAAGGCATCATGATGAGAACAAGAGCCCGAGGAGCCTCTACCATGCCCGCGAGATCGTCAAGCAAGTGAGGGAAAGTTTCAATAACAGAAAAGGAGGCGGTGGTGAACATGACAGTGGCGGAGATGAGATCAAGTCCAAGTCTAAGAGAAGCAGACCGCCTGAGAAGAAACTGGCCATGGCGGATCCCCCATCTTCCACTTGTTCCCCTCAGATCAGGCCCTTCTTGGAGGTCGCAAACAACAAAACTGAAGACGTCATCCGGAAGCCATTGGCGCAGCCTCCGATGGCGCTTCGGTCGCGGTCACCCGACCAACTGTCGTCGTCGAGAACCGTAGGAGGTACTCGCGATCATGGCGAAGCAAAGGTCGTCAAGGTGGTCCTCAACAAGTGCAGGAAGGCTGATTACGAGCGATTCACAGGGAGGATCAAGAAGCAAACTCGTTCGCTTCCGACATTAGCATCACTCTTTCACTCAGCTGACTCGCTACCACAGAGGAACCTGCCTGATAAGAACAATTCCAGCTCCTCACCTTCTACGACTACGTCGAGACTGAACGAATCGTCTCAAGCAGTCCCACGGCCGCCTTTGCCGGTGAGCTTTCGTGCGCCTCGCAGGTCTCCGAGATAATGAGCAATAATTACTTGTTTTTCCTTAATGTCTTTTGCTTGATATTGATTCGACACAGATTGGAAGTACTTCACATCCATCAAACAGTGAACGGAACCGCCTGCGAAAAGCACCCAAGGATAAAGATTCAGAACTCAGATACGTGAAGTCTATACTCGAGCGTGCAGGAATCGGTGGAACTCACATGTTGAGATGGTATTCGCCCTCGCTCCCGATCGACCCCATCGTCTTCCATCGGCTGGAGCTCGAGTTCCCCTTCTTGCTCGTGGGAGAAGGGAAACGGTGCAAAGGCTCGGAAGTCGAGAACGAAGGCAGAGCCCTCGTCGGCCCTTTGCGGCACCGATGGAACAGGAAACTCCTATTCCATCTCGTGGAGGAGATCTTGGGAGATCTCCTCCTAGGACGTTCCGATCTCTTCTCCTCCCCCTGCACCGGCAACGGCAGCGGCAGCAGCAGTTGCCGTCTCGTTAGACGCGAGAACTGCGGCATGATCGAAGGAGAGGCGTTGCTGCAGCAACTGGTGGCGCAGATAGAGAGCTTCCCCACTGCCGACTGCCGCGTGGTTGGCGACATCGACGCCCTCGTCGCGGGGGACCTCCGGCGGGCCAACGTCCGGCGGCTGCTGCTCCACCCCTTTGTGACGGAAGAGGCGGGCGACGTGGCGCTGGAGGTGGAGCAGGAGATCCTGGACGACCTCCTCGGCGAGACCGCGGCGTCGCTCGCGCTCTCCGCGGAAGTCTGAGGTGGCGATGGCGGTGGGGACACCGGTGGAATGCGGTCACGGTACTGTTCCCACGGAAACGCCGGGCGCCTCATGCCATCACCAACCACAGTTGTTTGTCATGTTTGAAGCATCGGTGCCCACTCTGTAGTGTGTACTGTACTGTGTAAACTCGACCCCACTTTGTTGTATATGAAGCAGACATCAATTTAACCCTCTCTCTCTCTCTCTCTCTCTCTCTCTCTCTCTCTCTCTCTCTTTCCTCTTGGGCTTTTACCAAGAAGAAGATGTGTGGAGAAGCTTGCCCTTGTCAAGATCGTATACAGATATGTGATCACAATCAGCATGCGACAAGTAGCAGCATCGCACACACGTAGTGTGAGATCTAAAGGCACTGTTTCCATTGATCGTCATGGTCAATGATATTGACACAGTTCGAAATAGAGCATGTGACAATGAATTGAGTTAACCTTTGGAAACTAAAAGGTGTTATGGACATTAAGCCTTCCTCTATGTACGAAATTAAAGGATTATTTGCTAGTTTTTTCTGCTATTTAACCAATGTTAAACATCGATGAGCTTAAGATAATTGTTTTGTAATGATAGGAAAATAATCATGTTGTAGTGATATCTTACTAATATTCTTTATAACCACAAGTGATTAGGGAAAATCGAGATACAATTTCTTATTATTTTCCTTTTCTATTATTACTACCTAATCTACTTCGGGGCTTAACTTATATCTTAGATATTGCATTAGACATCATTAATACAAGTTAGGTTCGAATAGAGTTTTTACCACTAAAATCATCTGTTAACATATAGAAAAATAAGTAATAGTTATGACTTATCTTCACGTCTTTCTCGCCACCTTCTATCATCTAATTACAATATTTATATTATATAAAATAGTAAATATCATAAATAATTAAAATTATTAATAATATATGATATTGGAATATGACACTTGACATACTATCGACACTTCTGTAAAGTCAATACCATGATCATTCTAAATCATACGTCACATGAATCATGATCCGTTAACTTGATAGTTGTATAATCATAATCATAATCTTATGATTTTTGGATATGACGAATTCATCATTGTGTAATTGCTTCCGCTATATAACTAGATCTTTAAGTCTACAATCGTCAATCATATTATAATAAAGTAATATACCAATCTCTAGAGTTAATTCACTTTTAATATCTTCCTCTCAAAATATTTGCTAATTTAAGCAAGAGATAGACTTTGTTACGCACACCTAAGACATAATTTGTATGTACTCGATGTAATTATTCAGTATTATCAAACTAATATTCAGTGTTGAATTCATTCGAAAACATATTGGGGAAAGGATTACGGTTGGATCCAAATCATTCACGACGATATGAATTAATATTATATAGTATAATTATGTATCATCATACGAAAGCATAAATAAAAAACTAATTTTCTCCATTAAAAATAGTATGTTTGGGTCATAATTCTCAACAGGAAAATCCAGAAACTTCTTCCAAAGCCCATTTTGTTTATTTTCAATGACGAAAACAAGACATTGATTTCGGAGAGGTTTGGACGGTCGAGGCGCTCCGGCTCTCAGCGATCGATGTGGAATATATCGTGTCCCCAACGGATATCCCTGACACTTTCTCTTCTCACATGAAATTGCTGCGGGTCCCTTTTTTACGTTATTTCACACCGACGAGTGAGTTTTGTGTGACGTGTGCCGGTACTCGAAACTGAAGTCTGGACTCGTTCTGGGCGGAACACGTATACCCTTCAACGGCGTAGTGATAAGCCCCGTGACCAAACGTGTGGCCTCTCTTGAACACGTGGCGGTTTCTCGCGTCTCGCGCGCCACTCGACAACGCATCCGATCGCTTCTCTCCTCTCCCGTCCTCCCCTTTTATCTACCGCCGACTCGAAATCGAGCCCACGCAGAAGGAAAGAGGGAGATCACTGGCTCATCAATGGCGGCTCCATCTTTTAGACTGGAGGGCTCTTTCGCTCTCTCGGTGCTCCCCTCGACCTCCATTTCCCCTTTGATTGCCGCGCCGCGAGTGGTGACGGCGGCTCCGAGGCCAATACCCCTCTTCCGAAGGAGCCTTCCCTCACCCATCTCCCGTAGGAGTTGTCGGTTCGCGGTGAAGGCTTCCTCGGCCCCGCCCACGGCAGAAGAACTCAAGGTCTCCAGCTCATTCCTCCTTGCCGCCCGAGAAGGTCCCTCCTTTTTTTCGTGTCTATTTTTGTTTTGATCGGTAATGGCTAGGTCTCTGCAGATATCAACGATCCCCACGAAGCCGGTCGAAGGGCAGAAGACCGGGACCAGCGGGCTCAGGAAGAAGGTTCTTTCGTGCTTCGTCCCCTCTCTTTTTGACGCATTCTTTTTTCGTGGTTGTAATGGATGATGGCTTCGAGCTGAGTTTGAATTGGTGGTGGATTTAGGTTAAGGTTTTCCAAGAAGAGAATTATCTGGCAAACTGGATACAGGTATGAGCAATCCATCGCGTTGAAGTTGAAGTGATGAGTGAATGGAAGGGAGCTCTTATGCTGTCTGGGTGGCGCAGGCGCTGTTTAATTCTTTGCCTCCTGTGGATTACAAGGGTGGCGTGCTGGTATTGGGAGGCGATGGTCGGTATTTCAATCGTGAGGCTGCACAGGTAGACATCTGGGAATACGTGAGAGGAGCTTGATTGATACCTAATTGTTTCCGTATCTCACTCTTCATAAATTTGTTTCTTGCTTGTGATGGATTGCTTCTCGTGGTCATTTGAGGGATGCAGATAATCATCAAGATTGCTGCAGGGAATGGCGTGGGAAAGATTCTTGTTGGCAGGTGAGTGATTTACTGCTTCCGGGATCGTAATTGCTGATCCAAATGAGACTGCCATAAAAGCTTACCTAAATTCATGCTACTAGACCAACTTTAGCCCCATCTAACTCTGATAGCATTCGTCATGATCTCTCATCCAATAGTCAACCTCGTTGAGCCTAAATCTTATTGTAATGATCGAGCATGATGACGTAACCCACTTTCGATGAGGGCTAAATCTGGCTGTTAAATTCCCTCAAGGCCTTGATGTCCTCATCCAGACCCAACACAATATAGAATTAGACCCCTGAGCCTGATGGGATAACTGACGACAGGACTCAATCGGGTGGTGTAAAATCACACACTTTAGGTTTTGATGTCCTTGTCAAGACCCAACATAGCCTAGAATTAGACCTTGGAGCTTGATGAGATAACTGATTTGTTAAATTACCCAAACTACTAACACAAAATGCTTAATCTCAAGGTAGCAATAGTATACCTTTCAGATCATTCCAATTTAAGTGGTAGCTCACTTATGATGTGCGACTAAATTAGGGGCCTTGACATTCTCGTCAAGACCCAACATTGTTCAGAATTTAACCCTCGAGCCTGATGGGATAAATGATTCATTAACTTCATTAAGTCTGAACTACTAACCTAAAATGTTTAAGCCCAAGGTAACAGAAATACATCTCAGCCGACTTTCGATGTGAGATTAAATCGGGAGTGTTACATTTCAAATAACCTTTAACATGACCTGAGCGATCTTTTCTTTAGTCTAAGCTGGCTGAGAAATTTAAGCTATGAACCTGAACTATAGGGCTGTCTGAAGCTTTCAAACCATCATGGAAGCTGTAAAATTCATATCTTTTGACTGTGGAGAACTTTCTTCTATTTTGTAATCCTAAATCTGCCAACAATGTTAATCTTTAAAGCTAAACCTGGTGACAATGGGACCAATAGTTAAAAAACAAAAACCTCTATCATAACAATTTTTGTCTTTCTTGTTCTGATCTTGCACTTTTGTCCCATTGGTAATAAATATTTCAGGATCTTTGCAATTATTGAGTTCTATAATAAATCAGATTCTTATTGAAAAAATATTTCACAGTATTTATATCATAGAATTGAATTCTAAATGTTGAGTATTGCCCTGGCAGGGATGGCCTCATGTCAACTCCAGCTGTTTCTGCAGTCATTAGGAAGAGAGGGGTATGCTTCATTTTATATATTATTCGGAAGTGGACTGTCTTGTTGTGTTTCTGTTGGATCAAATTTTCTTGGCAGGCCAATGGTGGTTTTATAATGAGTGCAAGTCATAATCCCGGTGGACCAGAATATGACTGGGGCATTAAGGTGAGTATGTTACTACTTGGTTATCAAATTTCCTCCTCCTTTCATGAGAACAGAGTTCTTGACAGTTGTTTTTGTCTCTGGATTAGTTTCACTGAAGGACTTCTCTGAGAATAACCTGCAGAGCTATATAACAGGTTTCTTTTTGTGTGGTGATAATCTTGGTTTGGAACTATGAAATTGAAGTTTGTTTATGGGGGGGATATCTTTGTTCCAGCATCAGTTACGAGCTGGAGTTGATAAATCTAAATGACTAGTTATTGACATTTTTTTTCTTTTCATATCTTAATAATCTGACATAGAATAGTTTATTCCCCTTCTTTCATTTAGTAATTTATCAGTCATTCTCTCACGTTGACATTGCAGTTTAACTACAGCAGCGGACAACCTGCACCAGAATCGATAACTGACCAAATTTATGGAAACACACTTTCAGTATGTCTCTTTATCCTCTGAGGTCCATTTCATCTTTTGTTCCTCTGGTAAAGAGGATGTTATCATCCTGTCAGTACTAAATTTCATTCATATCTATCCTGTAATCTGAACTATGTGACCTGTCTTGTATCTCAAAGCCTTCAACTTCTTCTCATTCGAAGCTTAGTAGTTTGAGCTAAAATGAAATGATATAAATCTGACTGAAGCCGGTTGAATTTTAAAATCAAGTATTCGGGGAGGAAAAGATCATTGTACCTCTGAGTTTAAGCTTTATGCCTCTTGTGATCATATGGAATAGAAGTTTGATTTTCTGTGTATGATTTTGATTGGCTATATTGAATGATTTTCCAGTTTGAAATATGTTATTATCTTCTGAGGCACTTCATCTTGTTCATTAAAATTGGTATCTCGATACTGCATCTGCTATCTTGATATTGCACCTGGATCAGGATTCCTGTCCGCTGCCACTTCAGGCTTCCTAATTTGGCCTAATTTGGTTTGTCTATATCCACAATTTTCAGTTCTAAGTTTGTGCAAATTTGTAACTGCAGATTTCTGAGATAAAAATTGCAGATATTCAAGACGTTGATCTCTCCTCCCTTGGAGTTGTAAGTTATGGAAATTTCACAGTGGAAGTGATAGACCCTGTTTCTGATTACTTGGAATTAATGGAGGTACAAGATAAACCAGAACTGAATTATGGATGATGCTTGCCTGTTTCATCTTTTGAAGTCTTGCAATTCTAATTCCTACTTCTGCAGAATGTGTTCGATTTTGAGCTTATCAAGGCTCTTGTTTCCCGGCCTGATTTCAGGTACGCAATTTATAAATTGGAATTTAAACCTAAGTAACATAAAAGCATTACTTCAAGCTTATCAGAAGATAATGGACGACACTGTTGAACTTTAAAATAGAATGATTACTTTCTGCAGCAACATCATGCTTGTTGAATCAATCTACCATTCATGATTGTTGATAAAAACCCTAAATGTGTCAGAGGCAGTAATAGCATTTATGCATCCTTGATTCGTAATGGGGTGGTCAGATGCAGAATGAAGAGGACCAGTTTCAGTCTGATTTTTTATCAAAACAGTGAAGCTGCTTTTACATCAGTTTGTGGAAGTATGATGTTGTCATTGTTGGTGGTGGTGGTGGAATAAACATATTGCAGGTAGAATCAGTCAGAGAAAAGAGTAAACGGCTTATTTTTCTTTTGAAATCTGAATTACATTGGCACTTATATATGTTTCTCCTTGATATTGGTCCCTTTTCTGAATAGAAGCAACCAGTCATTTCTCTTACCAAAGCAGTACTCATTCATATCCATCGGATAAGGAAAGTTAATGCCCAGTGTTCTTAACTGATATGCATCTGGCTGTCCCAAACTTTTAAAATTCAGTTCCTGTTGGACCTTAGACGCCTATTTCCAGGCAGATAAGCTGCCCAACTTAAAAGAATCAATAAACAGAAAAGGGAAAAAAAGAAAGAACATCAGCTGTTAAACATGCTAAGAGGCTAGATCTGTTGGCACCATGCAATGTCATGCTTGACTGAACTGATCAAGGTAGCTGAGTGACCTACAGTTTTAGGATGCTTTAATACCAAATGATCCAATTCAGTGGGTATTCTGAAAGTCCGGTTCAATAAAAAAAATTAATTTTTTATTTTGGAGCTGATTTGCAGCCTTTGGCACATTTTGTTAGCGCAATTTTTTAAAATATTTTTTAGTTTAATATTTGAGGAATTTTCTTTGTAGTATATTATTGAAAGTTACATTTTGACCACTTATAGTTTCTTGCAGCAAGATTCATGGTCTTTCTTCTGACTGTTTATCTTCAAGAACAAGCAGTATCTGTTTCTTAAATGTGGCCAGTGGCTTGAAACTGTTGAAACTAATCTTTCAGGTTCACATTTGATGCGATGCATGCTGTGACTGGGGCATACGCGAAACCTATATTTGTGGACCGCCTTGGAGCTAGCCTGGTTTGAGATTCAATCGTTGCATAAGCTATATAATTAGACATTGCTTTAATTGTGACCTGAATGTTATTACTATGTTCACTGAAGGACTGCATCTCAAATGGAGTGCCTTTAGAAGATTTTGGGCATGGGCATCCTGATCCAAATCTTACGTAAGGAATTTATAATCCTTGCAGTACGTTTCTTGTGGTAGTTTCATATCCTCAACTATCTTGGAACAGGTATGCCAAAGATCTTGTTAAGATTATGTATGCTGAGGATGCACCGGATTTTGGAGCAGCAAGTGATGGTATGTGTATGATTTATGCGATGAGAATCAAGTAGATATTCTGATTTGCTGGTTTTCATACTTGCTATTTGAAAATGTGGATTATATTCACTCTAAAGAAAGAAAGATGACTTAAATATTTATCCAAATATAAGAAAGAGTTGGTAGCTGTAAGGGTTTCTAGGATTTGTTTCAGTTGGACAGTTCATTCTATTATCAAAGTGTATTACTGAAGATTATGATGCTTGTAATTGATTATATTTAACCTGTCATTCTTCTATTTTCAAGTGTTTATTTTCTTCATTGGAATTTAGAAGTGTGTACTCTGATGGAGTCCAATCTTATAGCAAAAGATGCTTATTGCCTTCAGGTGACGGTGATCGAAATATGATACTCGGAAGAGGTTTTTTCATCACACCATCAGATTCTGTTGCTATTATTGCAGCTAATGCAGAGGCAGCCATCCCTTACTTTAAAGATGGTGCCAAGGTATAAAAATAAAAAAAAGAATCAAGTATTCTTATGGCCTTGATGGAAATAGTGAACTTTATAGCTGCTAATGATTTCTACAGGGACTTGCTAGGTCTATGCCTACAAGTGGAGCACTTGATCGTGTTGCATCAAAACTGAATCTTCCTTTATTCGAGGTTTTGTACTTGTGAAATTCCTTTAGATCATCAGTTTTCTGGATGATTATACATGCATATAATATGAATGATGTACATAGTCTCTTCACTTCTTGAAGATCCATTATACAATATTATTGGATGTCCACATTTGAATTGCAGTAGTATATATGCTATATTGTCACATGTTCTGTAGGCCCAGGTCAATAGATTGTCCACTTAAGCTTCAAGACACGTGTACATGTACATAGACATTTGCATATACATATGTATATGCATATGCATATGCATTTGACCTTTTTTAATTGCTTGTCTTAGTCTGGTCTTTTAATATACAGGTTCCAACTGGTTGGAAATTCTTCGGAAATCTGATGGATGCAGGGAAGTTATCTATATGTGGGGAAGAAAGTTTTGGAACAGGTTCAGATCACATCCGGGAGAAGGATGGGATATGGTAAGCTTGTTTGTAAAATTATGTAGGCGTGAAGTGTTTGGTTATTTTTGAATACATAGCAAATGTCATGTTGCTTTATGACGAGTTTGATAGCTTGCATTGCCAGCTTGCCTTTTGCTGGCTTTGATGGTCTCTACTTGGATCCTTTGGTCCGTTATGCATCACACTTGCTGAGTTTGACCCCTGCTTATGTTTTTTTGTGCAAATTGGTCTTGTTCTTGTCCATGGTGCTGGAAAGCAAAATCAAAATGTCTAGAGCCTCAGCTCGTACAGTGGTGAATTTTGTTCTATTAGTTAATTCAACTATTTTTCAGGGCTGTACTGGCTTGGCTTTCCATCATTGCCTATGAGAATAAGGACAAAAAGGTTGGGGAGAAGTTGGTCTCAGTTGCTGACATTGCAAAGGAGCACTGGACAACCTACGGCAGGAATTTCTTCTCTAGATATGATTATGAGGTCAGAAGGAAAATAAAAATGAAAGGAAAACTTTTTCCATGAAATATTGTGGTCTCAATATACTATTTATTGCTGTTGTCAGGAATGTGAATCTGAAGGAGCCAATAAAATGATGGAGTATCTTAGAGATGTCATCTCTAAAACTAAGTCTGGTGAAAAATATGGTAGTTATTTTATACTCCATGGTTTGTGTTCATTTATTTTTTCTTCTTTCTTATGTACTTGTTAATGTTCTGTGGTCATAGGAAATTATACCCTTCAATTTGCTGATGATTTCACCTACACAGATCCTGTAAGTTTCATTTAGCCACCACTTAAGCATCCTTTTCAGCAGAAGGGAAATGACACTTGTAATTCTTTGGGCACTGAATGATTTGAAATGGTGCCAAACCAGGTGGATGGCAGCGTAGCATCGAAGCAGGGCCTTCGATTTGTTTTCACTGATGGATCGAGGATTATATATCGTTTGTCGGTAATGAAAATACTGATTATTATCCTTAGAAATATTGTTTCTTGGAGGAATGGATTAAGTTCCTGGTATTCTGAGTGCAACACATCATTTTTGACAGGGCACTGGATCGGCAGGTGCAACCATCCGAATATATATCGAACAGTTCGAGCCTGATGTGTCCAAGCATGGGACAGATGCACAGACAGCATTGAAGCCTTTGATAGGTTAGTGATTTGTTGTTACTTTAAGGAAAATGCTGGAGTTACCCACCTGCCATCTACTGGGCCATTTTACCACGAGGTGACTCTTAGCTCTTGCTTCCTGCCAGCTAATGACATGGTAAATGGCAGGATGGGGGATGGGGGGTGGGGTGCGGACTCAAATCTACAAGTTATCTTAAATTGTTGTTTCTTATTAAAGAATATTGCTAGTGGTTTGGTCCTGTCTTAGGTTTGGCATTGTCCATTTCGAAGCTCAGCGAGTTCACCGGCAGGGAGAAGCCTACGGTCATCACATAAATTAGTTCTGGTGCTCTCTCATCAGAATCCCTTTTTTTGTTATATTTAATCCCCTTATTTTGTTTAATGCAATCATAAACATATTTTACATGTACTACATGCTCAGTGTTATGCCCGTCATCCAATGCCTTTTGATATAACCCACTTGATGCCATAAGTTTCCCATGTATATGATAGACTTTTGTTTGCTGCCTTATCGGTTTATCATGAACCTGAAGAACTTTTCCAAGCAGGTGCTTTAGATTTGTGCTGCCATTTGCTTGTTTCAAATGTTTCAACTTAAACTGGATTTTTCTCATAGAGCTTTGGGAGAATCTGTTGATCAGTGCTGGTACATAATTTTATGATAACACTGGCAATTGTTGAAACTTGGTGAAATCTCTGAGACTTGTGTAACAGCTCTTTGCGGCATCAAAAGCTGACTGCAAAAATAATGATTGGTTTTATGGTTGACTCTTTTTTCGGGGAAACAAATCAGAAGCTTCTTAATGTAGTTATTGATAGGAGCGAGGGACATTGACAAACTCTGGTTGTTTCTTTGGTCTTTTCTTGGTCCTTCCATCTTTTGGCATGATGTTTGGTTTTGAATTGACTACTCTCTTCCAATCATTTACAGCAAGAAACAACCAGACATGTTTCTTCTGTAGGATCGACGACGACCGATCCCAACAAAGATCATTGATGAAGAGGAGAAGAGAATTTTTCTACCAAATATATCCAAGCACTTGGCCCACAAGTGTCATTAAAAGCATGAGAGATATGAAGGCTTTTGATCTTATTAGATGGGCTACAATTAGACCCAAAAGAAACACAGCTTTATAGCTAAATAATAAACAAATTTTGACTGTCTCCTTCTGTGTCTGCTGATTGGAAATTGGGTGGCCACCTACAAATATTTGATTCTGCTAGAGTTTTAGATCCGACTCGAGCCTTCTCTTTTTATTGCACTTGATATTTTCACCAATGTTATTATTATCTTCGTTCCATGTCATGTCTCCATGTTTTAGCTCCTGTGAGGATCTTATGCTTGCATTTTGTTTATTGTTTCCGTCACTCTTCTAGAGCAAGTCAACGAGGGAGCAGCGATGCAGGATCTAAAGAGTCGCTTTCTCGATCCGCTTGTCCACTGGTTTGATGGTGGTGACCCAATAATTATTCTTACAGCTCTTACAGACGTCTTTTTCATGAAAAGTATAGATTGCATGCACAGTATAGGATTTGATGGCATACTATCAACTAGACTGCATTAACACCTTTTAATGGTATCTGAAGCCACAACCGGATGGATTTGATGGCATATTATCCCATGCGATGGAGGTGTTGTGTCACTCGGGATCGTAGGTCAAGTCAATTCCGGTGCGATAGTGTTGCAATCTCTGGGTTATGCTTTTATGCTCACTGCTTCTCCATTAAATCTTTCCTTGGATCAGCAAATCTTATCTTTACGATGAGATCAATTCTAAGCAAATTTCAAGGATGAATATTCTTTTGGCCCGCCCACCTTCGAGAGAGCCATCGGGTCGTTCTGGTGCGATGCATTTCAAGCCCAACTTAATGGTATTAGATATTTTTCTTTGTTTATTGCATATCAAATTCGAGTCATTTATATTAGGGACAAAGCAAGAGAGAGAGAGAGAGAGAGAGATTTTAATTGGTAGGGTAGAACTCCCAGCACAACCGTTCAGTCTCTGCTGACTTGGCATCTCAAGCATCCATCATCATTATGTGGCCGACGCAATGAGGCTCCGTGCGTCTCAAGCGCGTGCCATCGATGGACGTCAAGATGCGAGAGCGGAAGCGATGGAAATTTGGAACCCCCTTCTAAAAGGTGACGTGGGTACGTGGGAAGTATGCAGGAGGGTTGGATTTGTTCCCCATGCATTATTAAACCGGAAACCAAACCCAAGCGATGATGGAGGGGGCAAATTCCGAGGCTCGCTGGATCCATTCATTCTGGAGGAATAGTAATCTCCATACTGTAGCTTCCACTTTCTGCTCAATGATGGAAGGATGGATGCTGCTGTGAGCTCATCATTGCTACCATGATTTAGACTCACTTTTTGCTTGCCTCTCACCAGGGTTTTGCTCCCATGTTGCACCGTTGCAACTCCTGTTCAACTGCACACACCAGTACCGTGCAACCCTCCAGCATCAACGAGAAGACCAAAGCCTTCCGTGTAGCAACTGCTGTGCCACTTTGTCGAGCTTGTTCGTGATAGAGAGAGAGAGAGAGAGAGAGAGAGAGAGAGAGAGAGGATGATGGAAGCATCGGTTGTGTGACATGAGATATTGCAGGACTCCTAATCTCTCCATCTTTGACGTGCTATATTAGGGAAACAGTGGGATGACCCTGTTTGACCCACTTCGTCATCCATGGGAGCTCCGTCGGCCTCCCAAAGTGGCCACTGGCAAAGTCCAAGTCCCATGTTGGTCTCCAACAGCCATTCCACTCCCTCTCCCAATCGCCCCCCCCCCCCCCCCCCTCCCCCGCCCCCCTCCTCCAAAGTACAATCATCTCCTACACCCCCAGACAGTGAGCTCAACCCTTCTAGGTCGCACCTCCACTTCCTTCCAAGTACAATAATCTCTCTCTCTCTCTCTCTCTCTCTCTCTCTCTCTCTCTCTCTCTCACGCACGCATACACACACACACACACACACACATGAGAGGGTAGAGGGCACAGAGACCTTTATCGCGGGACCATGAGCAGAATGGCAACAGTAATAAAGGCATGCATTTGGAGAGCTCGGACACCACCATATGCATCACCACCACCACCACCACCACCTCCTCTTTCTCCCCCTCTCTTCTCACACTATGATGAGCCACTACTGCTGCTGCTAATCTTGTTTCTTGTTCTCGCCTATGATTCCATGGCCACCTTGTCGTTTGCTTTGGACAAGAAGAGGGGAAAAGGTTGGTGTCCTTTGTTTTGGAGCCCCTCATGCTTCTGTCGGCCGGGAGATCCTCCAGGGATTGCGTGTGTTACGCTATTGCTCGCCACTGCCTCGACTCTGACATGCCATTTGCTGCCATCGAGAGGCACCCAAGGCCATGGCCGATGTGGGGATAAACGAGTACGGTGTAAAGGATGCCGAGCCAGCCATCTCATTGGCTGGATTGCATTTATTTGTACACAGAATCATGGAAGGTGATGTCATATATATGGTTGATTGGTGGGTTTTTGAATCATCTGTTAACTGATGAGCTGAAAGCATGGTTTTGTAAGAAGGATGTCATGGATATCCCATCTGAGGAGAAGCTTTGTGAGGAACTGCCGACTCGGCTTTACATGACACAGGCGTGGCCTGTAGCCATTGTCTTTTTGGGACAACTTATCTTTCAGCTATTAACAGCACCTCAAATGTAGTGTGCGTGGATCTCTTCATCGGTGATCTAAATGGTACTTGTACAAGTGATTCTCTTGGGGGTTACCCATCTTTGGGCACTGATTGAAAAATGCACGCATCAGATATGCACGAGAAAGCAGCAAAAAATTGTTGCTGCCATGCAAATGATCTATTGAGTGCATCATCAATTCTAAAACAAATTAGATCAAAGAAAGCAATATAAGGCTTTCATCAGCAGTAGAACAATGCTTGCAGTATAGATATTCGTTTGGTATTTCAGAGAGAGAGAGAGAGAGAGAGAAAACTAACAAATATGCCTGTGGCAGAAGATTAGTTATTTCTGAAAACAAAATGGACAAACTTATGGCGATATGCAGTGAGAAACAACAATCATCCATCCCACAAACACAAATGGATCCAAAGGAGCAAACATTAATCTAGTGAGCTTGCTGTTTTTTATTGGGTGTGTAGTGTGCACGAGGAAGTCCTCAAGAGCTTAAGCATCAGCCATAACAGTTTTAGAGATTATGAAAGTGCCATGGCAAACCCATTTCCTTTTCGACTAGATTATTTGTGGTTAATGTTCTTGTTGTTTGCTCGTCTGTCTTTGTCCTGTTTTGTTTTGGTTTGTTTTGCGCTGTGGAAAAGTCCTAAAGAGTATAATAATGAGACACTGGGAAACAACCTTCTCATCCATGGTGATTCTTAAATCGTATGTATTTGTGGTCCATTTAGGGTAACGACAAGTATTCTATGATATCCTAGAGAACAGCGCTTCAACTCAACTCTCGGTGGTGATTATGCGAATTGATGTGCTCTCATTCTAGTCGCTTAACTTCTTTGCGACACCTCCCCCCCCCCCTCCCCGCCCCCGCATGACACGACATGAGAATGACTAGTTCTTCTCCGGCTTCATCATCGTGCCATTGCGGTGATCGCTGGATGAACGAGCCGTGTCAACTGCTGATTGAATGTAGTGATTGCTGGATGACGGAGACGGAAGTGGACTGGAATAAATCGGGGAAGAAGAAGATAATCCAAGTATAGACTGTGACAGTGACACCGGACAAGGATAACATTACCGGTTAGTATGTACACGTCGGCTGTCCTGTTGCTGACGAGTAAAAGCCTAAGATCTCGTTGTCCAATGTACCGATAGAATCTACGTGGCAGGAAAATAAGATTTCTGGGGAAGAGATGTGAGCATCCATTTGTCGCTTGCATGGGCATATAGAGAGCGAGAGAGAGAGAGAGAGAGAGAGAGAGAGAGAGAGAGAGAGAGAGAGAGAGAGAGAGAGAAGCTTCCAAAAAAGATATAGCGTATATCCCTTCAACACACACACTCCCCTCCTCCCAAAGTATTCAAACTTGGCGTGATGCCATCTATCTTTCTATCTATATATGTGGGAAGAGGAGGAGGGAGGCGGAGAGCGATGGAGTCGCGGTAGCCCACCAAGTAAGTAGAGGGAGGGAGAAGAGGACAAGGAGCAGTAGTACTCCACTAGCTAGCGAGCGAGCTAGCTAGCTCGCCAGGCTCCGCTCTCCACCGGATGGAGAGGAGGACAGCAACAGGACTGTCTTGTCCGGTGCTCTTTCCCTCGTGCACTGCGGGAAAAAAGAGGGCGAAAGCAGCCAAATGCTACTGCCATGTGACGAAGGGCTCCTTGGATGCGAGTGCCACGCCCAGAGGCAGCCTTGTCCTTTGCCTTGGCGGCTGCCATGCCCCTTAACCAGCGTTAGAGGACAATGGAGAGAGAGAGAGAGAGAGAGAGAGGAGTGGCTCTCATGGGACCTCCCACTCTCCGCCTCACATCCCTTTTATCGTCATCTCCCTAACCCATGTCACCTCATCCGACGACAAATATTAGGACAAATCTCCATACTGGACACCTCTCTCTCTCTGATCTGATGTTGGTGTGGCACAAGTGTTTGTAGCAATAAATCCAAAGCAAGAGTTTGAAAGAAGAATCCTCCTTTGCCACCAAGATCCAATCACGACATGTCCTGGTGGCAGATGCTACATGCCAAAGGAAGGGGGAAAATTAGAATACCAGTACACTGCTGCCCGGTAGAGGACAAGCCACTCTAGCGCAGAGGATAGGACTGGTTTACGGATCCCTCCAGTTATATCAACCTCAATTTGAGACAACGTATGCTATGCTGTCCCAGTGTTTGTCACCTTGGCTCCTTCCTCTCCCCTCTCTATCGTCATGCAACTCCCACTCTCTTTTCTCTCTTGCTTCCCCAACTTAGAGTTTGGTTTCATCGGAGAGAGAGAGAGAGAGAGAGAGAGAGAGAGAGAGAGAGAGAGAAAGAAAGAGGGGATATGGGCTATTCCTTACTATATGACCGAAATGAAAGGTTTTTAACAGCGAGGGATGCAACCGGCAGATACATGTATATAACGCTTTCTCCTCCTGTCTCGCCTTGTCTTCTTATTGGTTGAAGCCTTATTTGTCGACACACAACACGGACCCCTCCCCTTAGCTCTACCAGCAAGAACCAAAAATGAATCCGAGGCCTGCCCGCATATCTCTCTCTTCACTGCGGCGCCGCGGCCCGCAGAATCCAACTCGTGAACGCGTCGAGCGTCTTCATGTCAGCTCGGTAATGCTTCTGGGTGAACTCCAGCAGCGCCGGCCACGTGAAGTCTGGGTACGCCCTGGGATGGTCGGCGTCCACCAGCTCCGCCGGCGGTCGCACCACCTTGTCGGTGGCCGGGCACAGGAAGAAGGCCAGTGACTTCCGCGCCACCTTGCTGTTCACCACCGCCCTGTGCAGACAACTCTTGTACCTCCCGTTCGACAGGGCCTGCATGCAGTACCGCAGCTCGTTAGTGCTTCGGCGCACTCGCCTACGTGCGTTGGTGTAGTGGGAGGGGAGGCTCGCTTGGCGTTACCATGAAGGTGTCGCCGATGTTGACGACGAAAGCATCGGGCTTGGGGCAGATGGTCCGCCACTTGCCGTCGGCGAAGACCTGCAGGCCTTGGACATCGTCCTGGTGGAGGATGGTCAGCGAGGTGGGGTCGCAATGGGGGCCGGTGCCGAGCGTGAGCTCCGGCCTATGGCACGGCGGGTAGTAGTTCAGCCGCATTATCGAGTCGTTGCTCTCGAAGAACCCACGGAAGTGCGCTCGCCCAACCCCCAGGCTCAGCCCGAGCACCTCCATTATCTGCAGCGACAGGTTGCTCATCGCCTCGCAGTACCGCTGGTACACCTCCCTGTCATCCAACCACGAAGCATCGAATTAGCGAGATGCGATTCACCGCCGTGAATTCCGGTCGACCTGCTCGATCGTAGTCCATTCATTGCCGATCTTTTACCCGGAATAACGGAAGTCTTCCCCGAGGGTGCGGACGATGTAGTCCTCCACGATGTCGCCGGCGAGCGGCGAGGGCGAGAAGCGGAACGAGAGGGTCTCCTTCCATGGCAGCTTGTTCGCGAACCTCCCGGTGAAGCTGCTGGCGTAGCCGCAGCTCTCGCCCGTCCGCCTCTGCGCCCTCTGCTTCTCGGCGAGCGGCATCACGAAGAAGGCCTCCACGCAGCGGTGGGCCTCCGCCAGGAAACCCGCGTCGATGCCGTGGTTGACGACCTGGAAGAACCCGTGCCGTTGGCACGCGTCCGCAATGGACCCGGTGATCGCGGCAACCGCGGCGGGGTCTCCGGACATGAGCCCGCCGAGGTCGATCAGGGGGACGACGAGTTCTTCGTGGGCGTCCGGAGTCGGCGCCTCGTCTTCGGGCCAGACGAACTGCTCGGGGATGCTGGCCTGCCGGCTATGGAAGGCGGCGTCGAAGATCAACGGCGTCCCGGGTGGTCCCGGCTTCGCCATGGTAGCTATGGTCGCATTCACCTCTGTTTTGGGTGGAGAAAGAGCGCGCAGGACCATGCTGAGACGCTTGTTGCGACGAGCTCTATGAGTGCATATATAAACAAGTCTACCACTTGTTGTGTTCAGAACGAAAGCGAGGTAAGAGGTGGAGGAGGAGGAGGAGGAGGAGGAGGAGGAGATGCCAATCCAATCGTGGAAGACGGTGTCTCCTGTTAAGGATTCGATGGCATCATATCCTCTGCCTTTTAACTGCTGCCCTTCCCTCCTCCTTATATAGTGGAGAAGGAGGGGTTTGCTGCATCAGATCACAGCAATCATCAACCTTACAATCCTACAATACCTATCACCATACACAAGATTAAAATCATGAAGAGATTCTACCTCGCTGTGATGACCCTGACAGCGAATCCCGGCCACAAAATACCAAAAAGAGCATGTCTTTATTTCTCCATATACAAATGGCGATGGAGAATGATGTGCGTAACTACGCATGTGTACAAGCAAACACAACAAAGTACAAGTCCAGTATACCATATCTTGTGGGTGCAATGTTGTGGATGTCTTCCTCTCTTATTCACATCTCTCTCTCTCTCTGTCTTCCCGTATATAGCAATTATATTCCTGTGGTGTAATCGGATCCAACGAGGCACGCATCATCTTTAACCAATGAAATTTTGGATTTTGGGGATAAAAGTTTGGCATTTTCCTCCATCTCATTTTCATGGAAGGAGAGGAGAAGATGCAGATTTGTTATCGATTTCAGGTCGATATCAAATAAAGGAAATCAAATCTGACCTGTCAAATAATTGGACTTGAACATTCAAAATTAGGAAAATTTTGTCGAAGAGTTTGGAGTTGGATTTAGCATCGAAAACCCCTTTATTTTATTTATTTATTTATTAATTATTTTTCTTTATTAAAAAAAAAAGGAGTGGAATTGCAAGAAAATTATGGGTGACAATGACAAGATCTGATATCAAACATCAGGATCCGAAAGATGTGATGGAGCGCAGCAGCAGTTCCAGTTCTAAGGTGGACCCGGTCGCCTTTTTCTTTGGCAGAGTTGGAATTGATGCGGTTGACGTTGATTGGCCGCCCCTCTCCGATGGGGGCCTCCGTGTGCACTTGCAACCACCCTCTCCCTTCTTCTTATCCTCTCTCCCTCTCCCTCTCCCTCTCCCGACGCTGGCAAGGTAAATGGATAAACAGTGTCGCCCACCGCCCTCCACTTAGTCCCCATCATTTGGTCAGTCTCAATCTGGTCTGCTCCGAGGTTACCAACTCCAAGCATCCCATCACCCACCCCTGCGTCTCCTAAAACAGCTTGAAGAAACACCGCGTCAGGAGGATAAGTCAGGAGGATTCACACCATCACCCACCCTCGCTCATCGCATGCAGATGTTGAGCGCTACGAGACCACAGACGACGTCATTCTGACTCCCCCACCCAACCCAACGGGGTGTCACAAGGGAGAGGGTTTTCGCAAAGCGATGGAGGAGTTCTTTAACAGAGAGAGCCCGGGATGGACCAAATCAGTAGCCAGGAGAGGAGGTCTGTGCTGCACGACAGGACCTGCATAGACAAACAGAAATCATCATGCCGGGCGATTGCACTCGGGAAACAGTGATCGGTGACCAGACATGAGCTGAGCACCATCAGCTACTGCGCTAATGGATGCCACAATCTGTGATCATAAACTATGTTTGATGGAAGCGCTGCCAAAACCCTGGGGAAGTGAATCCGGTGCCGGCAAGAACTGAACTGCCAAAACCCTTGAGGCTGGCCATGCCTATTGAACTTCTCACTCTAACAATAGTCCAACAGGTGCTCCACTGCTACATGATGGTGGCAAATTTCCACTTGCATCATACCTGTCTATCTTCTGTGCGTAGGTGTGTCTTCATGCTGGCACATAGAGGAGGGCAGCCACATTCGAGCATAGAGTTGTTTAGTGGTTCCATGCTCTTATATAATTCACGACGCTTGTCCCCTTACACCATAGGGAATGGTGTTGTTGTCCCTTCAACAGCCATAAAGGCTCGAGCGTCTCATGTTCTTATTAGCATAATGCCTCTCTAATAATTGAATGGAATGTGAGGCAGGGCATAAAAAACACGCGGCTGGGGACGTACGCTTCTTGTGTCCTGTGACAACAGTACTGCTCTCCGATGGGCAACTACTGAGCCCACGGACATGGCTCGATTGGGCCACCCTAACGCCGCGAAGGCCCAATAACGGATCATGTTATGTTGAATGCTTTTATATTCGTGTACGTACACGTGTCGTCTTCCTTGTAAAGTCACATGTGTAGGGGATCCCTCGCTGACTTTGCGTCACACCGGAAGATATGCGTCGATCTATCAGTATCGACAAACGATTCGATTCTGGTCACCGATTGTGAGATTAAGAACGACGAAGTCGAAGGATTTGAGGCCCTTTTTTTTTTGGCTGGTGAACGGTAATCTTACCGATTGGTGCTCGTATCCTATTGTTCGGCCATCCAGTAAGCAAACCGCCGTCACGTGCTCTTTTGACGTGGGCCAGCAGTCCGATAAGTTACGACATGTCAGATTAAAAGGAATTCGCGCACCGCAGGTGTGTGCGGCGACGACGGAAATGGAAGGATGTGACACCTTTTTTTGACCATCTTGTCGTCCAACTCGTGGACGGTAAGCTCACCAATCTCAACGAACCCCTTTCTTGTATCGTAAACAAAGTGAGATGGGCAGTAATCGTATCCTCTAGGCCCAAAGCTCATCCACGATGACAGCGTTGACGGGATGACCGTGCGGCCCAGTCGGAGGATGCTGCGAACGCTAACAGGCGACGACACGCGACCGTCGGGTTCCTCGTTCTCGGTCATCTCATTGCCCTTGGGCGGTGTAGGAAGCTGTGGTGGCGCTTCTCCCGGCCGCCGGCATCCACGCAACAACAACGAGGAAAATGAATCAAATTCACTGTTGTTGGTTAGTGAAAGATGAGAGAGAATATACGAAAACTTATATTAAATATAATGAATGTGTTGTATCTATCGAAATTATATTAAACCTTATGTTCTCGGATTATGAGAATCATACGATTGAGTTGTTATAAGAATATTTTGACCACAATAAAATTACTTTAAACCTTCTCTCCAATTCTTCCATGTGTTTTAGCTCTATCACTTCTCTTTATCCATTCAACACGAGGGAGGGTCGAGGACCAGCGGAAAGCGACGGTTGAGATGAAGGTGTGCTTTTATACTGCTGCATGGAATACATGGCATTTCTTCTCAAGATTCTCTTCATGAAATACATCAGACTTCTAAAGGTTCTCTCTCTCTCTCTCTCTCTCTCTCTCTCTCTCTCTCTCTCTCTCTAACTATCAATCTATCTATATATATATATGAAATAAAAAAGATTATAATTTGATGAGGGCGATAATGACGATGAGACCCAGGTTGACGTCAGCTGCCTCGGATGACGCCTCGCGCCTCAGCTGACCTGACAGCGCTTGGCTAAAACAGTCCGGAACACCGACCGAGACACATTAACATCCTACGCAAGCTTGGTCCATCACGCCACGCCCACACCGGTGTCAGACGTTACCAGGAGTACGATCCTGCTCCCTGCAAGTAGGCATATCAGACAGTGGTGATAATAGAGAGATTTTCTCTGATAAAAGAGAGATATCCTCAACTGCATAGCAGATGAGATTTCCTCAACTGCATGAGGAAATCTCTCTACTCAGTTAAAGAAATATCCTCTTTCACTATGTATAAATAGACTTCACAGGATACTACTTGAAGTGAGCCTTTTTGCTTTATACTTATAATTTCATTCTTCATTCTCTTATTCTATCATGGTATCAGAGCGGCGTTCTCCTCTTTGAGTCTTCCAACCGAGATGGTACGAGCGCTGCGGTGGCGCAACATACCGCACCGCTGGATCTAAGTTGACCGCACGGCCAGAGAGCGATACGTGTGGCGGAAGTCCTCAATCATGCTGCTGTTGCATCGTCGTCGCCCTCACTGATGCTTCTTCTTCTTCTTTTCCTCTTGTTGTTAATGTAGCCATGGAAGCTACTGCTGCATCATCATCAAACCACCGCAGTCATCCACCTCTCACTTCCCACCTTTCATCGCTGCCAGCGCCCCGTCACTGACCCTCTGCTCTAGATCTGCTCTGCTTCCGCGCGCTGGTCCATCGACCAGCTCCTAACCTTCTCCCTCCAACGCCTCCGCCACCAGATCTGCTCTGATGCTCCATATGTCATCATCATCTACCTCTGATGCTCCCATTACTGTTCCCGCAGGGAACCATAGTACCTTCCCACATTCAAGCCTTATCTCCATAAATGCAGCAACCTTCATCCCCTTCAAATTATCCAACGGTGGTAACTACGCATCATGACGTGCTCAATTCTCTAATCTACTATTTGGCTATGATCTTCTAGGCTATGTCGATGGCTCTCTTCGTTGTCCACCGGCGATGCTCAACATCCCAGGCTCATCCGATCCAGTACCAAATCCGGATCACAAACTATGGTTACGCCAGGATCGCCTCATCCTTCAAGCAATTCAAGCCTCGGTCGCTGGATCCCTTGCCCCACTCATTTCTTCATGTGACACTGCTGCCGAAGCTTGGTGCAAGTTGCAAATCACCTTGGCCAATCGTTCCCGCACTCGCATGCTCAGTCTCCTATCCAGCCTCATGAAGATAAAACAAGAGGGAAGTAATATTGCTGATTATCTACATAACATAAAGGTTATCATCGATAACTTGGCCTTGGTAGGTCATTCCATCAGTGATGAAGAAGTTACTGTTCATATCCTCAATGGCCTCGGAGACGAGTACAAGGAATTGGCAGCAGCAATACGGGCGCGTGATTCACCAATCACATTCGAAGAACTTTATGACAAGCTGATTGACTTTGAGATATATCTCAAGCGTGAGGACAAACCACCAGGACCGTCCATCACAGCTCAAGTCATTCAAAAAAGGAGGGGCAATTCGTATAACAAGATTGTCAACAAAGGTTTGACCAAGACATCTTCTGAACCTATGAGCTCTAAACCAACCATTCCTCCTCCTCATCCTCAACATTCCAATCACAACAACCAAGGTGGCTCCTTCAATCATCCGCAGTCCTGGCGCCCTCACTACACAAACCAACAAAGAATTGTCTGCCAACTATGTGATAAAGTCGGTCACTCTGCAAAGGTCTGTCGATCTCGACCCAGACTTCCTGCTCAATCACATTGGCCTCAAGCAAATCTCACGACTACTCCAACGACTAGTGATCATAATTGGATTGTGGACTCTGGCGCATCCCACCACATTACCTCAGATCTCCAGAACTTGTCCATCCACAACAACTATAGTGGCACTGAGGACATCATTATCGGTGACGGTAAAGGAATTCCTATTACTCATACGGGTTCTACACTGCTTAATTCACCTACCACAACCTTTACACTCGATGATGTTTTATGTGCACCTTACATTAAACGAAATCTCATTTCCGTTTCTCAATTTTGTAAATAAAATAATATCTCTATTGAATTCTTTCCTAACTCTTTTCTTGTTAAGGATTTGAGCACGGGGGCATCATTGGTCCAAGGCCAGAGTAAGGACAATGTTTATGAATGATCGTCGCTTCCACAAATAAAACAGCCCACTGCTTACTCCTCCGTTGCAGCTTCAATCGATGTGTGGCATCGTCATCTCGGTCATCCCTCTCTCCCTATCCAAAACAAATTACTTTCTCGTTATTCTCTTTCTACTCTTACAAATAATAGGGTTGTCACTTATTGTGATGCTTGTCTTCATAATAAAAGTCATAGACTTCCTTTCAGTGTTTCCTCTATATCATGTTCTAAACCATTTGAAATTATTTATACTGATGTTTGGGGCCCTGCTCCTGTCACTTCTTTTGACAAGTTTAGCTTTTATGTTATTTTTGTCGACTATTTTACTAAATACACATGGCTATATCCTCTTCGTCATAAATCAGAAGTTTCAAAAGTCTTCACCAACTTTAAAAAGCTGGTTGAAAACTTTTTTCAGTCTACAATTAAAACAGTCTACTCTGATGGTGGAGGTGAATTTCAAGCCCTCACATCCTACCTCTCAACCTGTGGCATCCAACACCTTAAGTCACCCCCACACACTCCTCAACTAGTTGGCTCTGCTGAACGTAAACATCAACATATTGTAGAAACTGGTCTCACACTTCTACATCAAGCCTCCATGCCACCAACTTTTTGGTCTGCCGCCTTTCAAACTGCTGTCTACCTTATTAATCGTTTGCTCACTCCAGTTCTTCAATACCAGTCTCCATTTGAAAAACTATTTTTCAAATCCCCAAACATTCAAAAACTCAGAATATTTGGTTGTTTATGTTATCCGTGGCTACGTCCCTATGCCCCACACAAGTTAGCGCCGAGATCTAAAGCTTGTATCTTCATAGGATATTCTCTTGAGCATAATGCCTTTCGGTGCTACGAACCACAATCTCAAAAAGTCTTTATTTCACGACATGTTGTTTTTGTTGAATCTGTCTTTCCATTTCAAAACCATGAATCTCCTATCATTCATACCACTCCGACATATATTCATTCCTGGAGTATACATTCGATCCCCTCAAACGAACCCCCTCCCACACCATCCAGTCCTATTGTTGAAGATACACACTCTTTTGTTCTCCCGGTTCAACAACTCTCCACTCCCCCCATTCCTTCTCCTCTTCCTTCTTCACAAGTCTCCCCTACCACTGAAGTCGTATCCTCAGAAACACAACAACTTTCTTTACCTAGTGCCATCGATGTATCTCAACCTCTCTTGCATCCTATCGATGCCTCTCCACCACTCTTACCAATAACACAACCTACAGTTCCTAGCCATCCAATGATAACACGCTCAAAAAGTGGTATCTTTAAACCACGTCAAGTTCTCGACCTCCATACTATCACCAATTCTTCTCTTGAGACCAGTGAACCCACCACAATTACTCAAGCACAAAAATCTTCACATTGGCGTCAAGCTATGTGTGAAGAATATGATGCTCTTCTACATAACTCCACATGGACTTTTGTACCTTCTCATCCTGCACAAAACATCATCGGGTGTAAATGGGTATTTCGAATTAAGCGGAACCCCGACGGGTCCGTTGCTCGATATAAAGCACGATTAGTAGCCAAAGGGTTTCATCAACGACCTGGAGTTGACTTCACAGAGACTTTTAGTCCTGTAGTTAAACCCACAACAATTCGGCTTATTCTAAGTTTGGCCATCTCCAGAGGTTGGAACTTACGACAACTGGACGTTAACAATGCCTTTTTACAGGGGACTCTAACTGAAGATGTCTTTATGCAACAACCCCCTGGCTTTGTTCATCACCAGTATCTGAGACATGTTTGCAAATGACAAAAAGCCATTTATGGTCTCCGTCAAGCTCCCAGAGCTTGGTATACTGAACTTGGATCGTTTCTGATATCAATTGGCTTCATCAACTCCAAGTCTGACACCTCTTTATTCCTTCGACAACATCATGGCAATACAATATATCTTCTAGTTTATGTAGATGATATTATTGTTACAGGCAATGATCCCTTGGAGGTTCAGACATTTTTACATCAATTGGCTGATCGATTCTCTCTCAAAGACTTAGGACCATTGAGCTACTTTCTGGGAATGGAAGCAACATTTACATCCTCCGGTCTTTTCCTCTCTCAAAGAAAGTATATTCAAGACTTATTATCAAAGACAAATATGCAGGATGCGAAAGTAGTTGCTACTCCTCTCTCTACTGGTGAATCACTCAAATTATGTGATGGCAGCCCTACCACGGACTCAACTCAATACCGGCAAGTACTTGGCTCCTTACAATACTTGGCTCTCACCCGTCCAGATATCTCATTTGCAGTCAATAAATTGTCTCAATACATGCACCAACCTTCTGCTATACATTGGTCTGCGGTTAAACGCATTTTGCGATATCTTAAAGGGACCCTTAATCATGGTCTCTTTCTCCGCAAAACCACTCAACTTCATCTCCATGCATTTGCTGATGCTGATTGGGCAGGAAATTTTGATGATAGAACCTCCACGTCAGGATATGTCATCTTTCTTGGGTCTAATCCAATCAGTTAGAGTTCTAAAAAGCAAAAGACAGTGGCCCGGTCTACAACTGAAGCTGAATATCGTGCTATTGCTACCACTGCTGCTGAACTCAACTGGATCACGAATCTCCTCAAGGAACTCAAAGTTAGCTTTACTCATACTCCCACAATATATTGTGACAATGTTGGAGCTACCTACTTATGTGTCAATTCAGTGTTCTACTCGCGCATGAAACACATCGCCATCGACTTTCACTTCGTGCGAGATCAAGTTGTCAAACATCAACTTCGTGTCTCTCATGTCCATACGGCTGATCAACTTGCAGACTCACTCACGAAGCCTCTAGCCCGCAAACTATTTTTGTTTCATCGATCCAAGATCGGTATCCTTGACAGGAGCTCGATCTTGCAGGGGCATGATAACAGAGAGATTTTCTCTGATAAAAGAGAGATATCCTCAACTGCATAGTAGATGAGATTTCCTCAACTGCATGAGGAAATCTCTCTGCTCAGTTAAAGAAATATCCTCTTTCACTATGTATAAATAGACTTCACATGATACTACTTGAAGTGAGCCTTTTTGCTTTATACTTATAATTTCATTCTTCATTCTCTTATTCTATCAAGCGGTGACCTTCCCTATAAGAACCCTCGCACCAGAGGAGAAAGGGGAGAAGAGAAAAAACACCCCAGAGAGACCCCCTTTTAGATTGTGAACTAACTTGATCATCGGAGGGGTCGGGTCGAGCTCCCCGACCCGACCTGTGTGCAGGGACGAAGACGAAGTGCCCATCCACCGAACGCCTAGGCACGGAACCCCCTTCCCGGAGGAAACAGTGACCCAGCCACGATCGGACCACCGAAGCCGGTCACCTCAGCCATCCTGAAGTCCGCCCAGCGAGATCCCCGCTCATTCGGACCTGAACCAAGCTATATTGGCCCCGAGGCCACGGCATAAAGTTGTTGACATTAACATTTTTGGCGCTAGAATGAGGGCCGAATGTCAAGGGATCAACAGATTGACTTGGATGAACCCGCGGCTGAGGGGCCGCACCCGATCGAGGCTTCGGGGGAGCACCCACCGCATGGAGAACCGCGAGATGAACACCCCGCCACGACCTCCGAGAGCTATTGGTGGTTATTCAACAACCCGGGTTTATCGCCCCCCGAGGGTCCCCTGGTCGACCCGTCGCCCGTGTTGTCTGAGGCTTTTCATGACCTCGCTCATCAAGTCCGAGCTTTGACGGGTATGGTGCAAACCATTATCCCACTCGTTGCTCATCTGGAGCACACGCTTGTGATCCGACCACTGCGGCAACAGGTGCCACCCGTCCAGGCTCACACGCTACCTACGGAGGTCCCGACTTCGCCTCGGGTCCGACCGACCCCGCTCGGGGATCGAATGACGACACACCCGAGGGGCCGCCCGGAACCCGAGGCATTATCTTCGGACTCAACGGACTCCCTGCGAGCCCAATTACGCTTCGTTAGTCAACTACTCGACGAAGTACAACGGGAGGTTCATAGGTCAAAGGGAGAGCTAAGGGAGGAAGCGCGCCGAGGGTCTCCGTTCGCGCCTGAGATACAGGATCAGACAATCCCCCCGAACTTCCGACTCCCCTCTTTGGACGCATATGACGACTCCACCGACCCGACGGACCACGTAGCCGCTTTCCGTGCCCATATGGCACTGTATGGAACCTCTGACGCTTTGATGTGCAGGGTGTTTCCCACAATTCTGAGAGGGCAGCTCGCACGTGGTACAGTGACCTTAAGACCGGAATAATCACCTCCTTTGATCAGCTCGTCAGAGACTTTGAGTGTAACTTCTTGGCTTACACCCGGCTAAAGCTGTCCATCGTGCTACTCCTCGGGCTCAACCAGAGGGAGGACGAGCCCCTCTCCCACTTTGTGAATCGTTTTACTACACAAATTCGGGGGTTGCCGGACGCTCATCCCTCTCTATTGATACAAGCGTTTATGATAGGCTTGTGACCCTCCAGATTCTTCTGGTCACTAGTGGAATGACCCCCCACCGCGGTCCTAGAGATGCTCCAACGGGCGAGCTAGTTCATTGCGGCGGAGGTCTGGATGGTCGGGAAGCGGGAGGAGCACAAAAGGACCAGAGTAGAGCCGTCCCGCGGGCAACAATCTGCCACACCAAGGCGCAGATTGGACCGACTCGACCCGCCGGTGTTGACGTCTCAACTCCTCTCTTCGGGTGCGTCCCAAACAGAGATATTTCTCCAGATAAGAGACAAAGGGTTGCTCAGAACCCCCAACCCGATGAGAAATCCGCGGGAACTCGCGGATCAGTCGAAGTATTACTGTTTCCATCGGCAAAACAGGCACGACACTGAGGAGTGTCGGGAGTTAAAGTGACAGATTGAGGAGCTCATCCGCAAAGGGCACCTCGGCCGATACCCCCAGCAAGGCGAGGAGCTTTCCCCCCGTCCAGAGGGTCCCGTCGAGCGTCTGATCAACATGATCACTCGCGGCCTAGCGGCTGGGGGGGATAGCATGTCCGGAAGGAAGGCGTACGCCCGCTCCGTTCGAGCTGACGCCCCCGGACCCGGCCTCGAGCCCGAGGTCACATTCCCCCACGATGGTGCCGAGCGATCCGAGCACGACGATGCACTTGTGATAACAGCCAGGATCGCCAACGCTCAGGTGAGGAGGATCATGGTCGACACTAGGAGCTCGACCAACGTGCTCTATTTTGATGCTTTCTAGAAGCTCGGGCTAGCTAAAGAAGCCTTGGCACCGACGCGCTCGGCGCTTACCGGCTTCACCGGCAACTCGATTTCGCCATTGGGAGCAGTCACTTTGCCTATAACCTTGGGAACTTCATCAAGATCGAAGACGGTGATGTCCACCTTCTTAGTGGTCGACCTCCCCATTGCATACTACGTCATCCTCGGTCGACCAACCCTCAACAAAATTAGGGTCGTCGTCTCCACTTATCACCAAATCGCGAAGTTCCCAACCCGCGTTGGGGTCGGGAAAGTCTAGGGAAGCCCCCGTGAGTCTAAGCAATGTTACTTGGCGGTAGTCTCGCTGCACAAAAGGGAGAGAACCAAGCAACCCCTGGGGGACCCTAGGGAAATGAAGAAGCCGACCCCACATCCTGAGCCGACGGCGCCTACTTGCGATATACCGTTAACGAAGGATCGGCCGGACCGATCGATCAGGATCGGGTCAGAACTCCCTGAGCAAGAACGGGAGCAGCTTGTCGACTTCCTACAGGAGAATGCCGATGTCTTCGCTTGGTCGCCCTCCGACGTGACGGGTGTCCACCCGAAGACTGCCTAACATTATCTGAAAATAGCGCCCAATGTTCGACCAGTAAAACAGAAGCCCCGACGGCAAGCTCCCGACAGACAACTGGCTATCCGCAAGGAGGTGAAGCGACTTTTGGCGGTAGGATTCATAGAAGAAGTCAAATACTTGCAATGGCTGTCCAATGTAGTCCTCATTAAGAAATCTAATGGGAGCTGGAGGATGTGTGTTGACTACACCAATCTCAATCGTGCATACCCGAAAGACTGCTACCCCCTCTTGAGGATCGACCAGTTGGTCGATGCGACCATCGGGTATACTCGCATTTCGTTTATGGACGCCTTCTCCGGCTATAATTAGATCAGAATGGCGCCCGAGGACCAAGAGCATACGACCTTCCTCACAGACTAGGGGGTATATTTTTACAAGGTTATGCCGTTTGGGTTGAAGAACGCAGGGGCTACGTATCAGAAAGCCGTGAACAAGATGTTCGCCCAACAGATCGGGCAGAACATTGAGATCTACGTCGACGACATGATCGTGAAGAGTCGTACAACAGCAGACCACCTAACCAACTTGGCCGAGATGTTTGCCACGTTGCGAATATACGACCTGCGCTTTAACCCAGCGAAATGCACTTTTGGCATCAGCTTGGGGAGATTCCTCGGATTCATCGTGCACAAGAGGGGAATCGACGCTAACCCAAAAAAGGTCCAGGCGACCATCAGTATGCAAACCCCTCGGACAATAAAGGACGTACAACGGCTGAACGGAAGGCTCGCCGCCCTATCCCGATTTCTATCTCAATCTGGTGATCGTTGCCTCCCCTTCTTCTGGGTCTTGAAAAACCCAAGGAACTTTCAATGGATGGAGGCGTGCGAGGAAGCCTTCATACACGTAAAGTAACACCTCGCCAGCCTTCCCCGCCTAGCCTCAGTTTCTCCTAGGGTGAAGCTCAGTGTCTACCTAGCCGCCTCCCGACACGCTGTTAGCTCCGTCCTAACCAAAGGAGCCTCTGGCGAGTAGCTTCCAGTCTACTACATCAGCCATGTCCTAAACGCGCCCGAGGAGCGATACCCGTCAATCGAAAGACTAGCTCTGGTGCTCGTGCTGACAGCTCGAAGGCTGCGCCCCTATTTCCAAGCCCACCCGATTGAGGTAATCACTGACCAACCCCTCCGGTAGGTTTTAGCTAAGTTCGATGTTGCAGGTCGCCTCCTCAAATGGTCGGTGAAGCTTGGTGAGTTTGACATACAATACGTGCCAAGGACCGCCATCAAAGCCCAGTCAGTGGCTGACTTCATCTCAAAACTCGCCCAGATCGAGGACGACGGTTCTGACCAAAAGAGGGAGGCATGGACCTTGCACGTGGACGGATCGGTCGGCTCGAAGGGCGCAGGTGCAGGGCTGGTGTTATCAGCCCCCGATGGACGATCGTTCGAGTGCTCCCTGCACTTCGGTTTTCAAGCTACCAACAACGAGGCCGAGTATGAGGCACTCCTGGCAGGACTCAGGCTGGCCCTCGAGATGCAGGTGAACGCTATACACGTCCTCATCGATTCATAGTTGGTGGCCGAACAACTTGGCGACGGATACAAGGCCAAGGAACCAACCATGGTGAAGTACCTGGCGGAGGTAAAAAACCTAACCGCCAGCTTCTCTCGCTTTACTATATCTAGGGTGCCCAGGAGCCAAAACCAGCGAGCCGATGAGCTGGCCAAATTGGCCTCGAAGTCGGACCCCGAGGCCCAGCTCGAGATCGAAGAGCTCCCTTTCCGCGCTATCTTGATCTCGGCTGTATCTTCGACCGACGCGCCAACTACGTGGGTACAGGAGATGCTGCGCTTCAAGCGGGACGGGATCCTCCCAACCGATGAGGCCACGGCTCGGCGCATACGCTGCATGCAAGCTTGGTACACCGAGGTGAATGGACGGCTCTATAAGAGGTCTTTCTCACATCCTCTCCTATGGTGCCTCGAACCCGAGGAAGCACGGGCAGTTCTGGCCGAGGTCCATGAAGGGATTTGCGGAGAACACATCACCGGGCGAACCCTGGCGCACAAGATCCTTCGCCAAGGGTACTATTGACCCACCATGTCCTGGGACACGATAACTTACGTACGATGGTGCGGCCCGTGCTGGAGGCACGCCGGAACCCCCCGGTAGCCTGCGGTTCCGCTTGCCCCCATTTACTGTGCGTGGCCATTCGCATAGTGGGGATTAGACCTCCTCGGGCCTTTTCCGCTAGCCTCGGGGCAGAGGAGATACATTGTCGTTGGGGTGGATTACTTCACCAAGTAGGTTGAAACTGAGCCACTAGCAACAATCACAGAAAGTCAGGTGGAAAGGTTCATATGGAAAAATATAATGGCTCGGTTTGGCCTATCGAGGACTATCATCACCGACAACGGCTCCCAGTTCACCAGCGCTCAATTCCAACAATTCTGTACGAACTACAGGATTTAGTTGAGGTTCAGCTCGGTAGCACACCCCTAGACGAACGGCCTAGTAGAGGTGACCAACCGTTTCATTCTGGACGGGCTCAGAAGAAGGGTGTCCATGGCCCGATCGGCTTGGGTGGACGAGCTCCCAAGCATTTTGTGGTCCCTGTGGACCACTCCCAAAATCTCGACCGGGGAATCCCCCTACAGCCTCGCATTTGGAACCGAGGTAGTCCTTCCGCCCAAGGTGGTTTTCCCCACAGTTTAGATGGAAAACTATGAAGAGAGGACGTCGACTCAGTGCCTACGAGCTAATCTCGACCTGCTCGAGGAGCGACGTGCCGACGCGCACTTGAAGGCTCTCTCCTATAAAAGAGTTGTCGCTAGAAGCTACAATCGGAAGGTATAGCCACGACCAATTAAACTAGGTGACCTGATCTTGCGCAAAGCCGAAGTCAGCGACCCGACTCGAGCACGCAGCAAGCTTGCCCCCAATTGGGAAGGACCTTATAGGGTTGTCGGCGGCGTCGGGGCCGGTACACATTGGCTTGAGACCATGCAAGGTCACCCCTTGCTGAGGACGTGGAACGTACAAAATCTCAAAAAGTTCTTCGTATAATAGGAAGCAAGAGGGACAAAGCAAAAATATGAACAAAAGTTTTTCTATTCAAATAAAAATTCGGTTACAGGACCAGACAAATTACAAGCCGAGCACTTATTTTTTGGGGGCTTCGACACTATCATCAAAAGGAACCTTGTCTAGCATGTCGACGCTTAAGTCTTTAGGTCAGGAGGCAAAGGGGTCTTCCTCGATTTCCAGACCAAGGTGGCAAGCTTTGAAGCGAGCCAGAGCAATCAGGTACCCAAATTCATAGGTAACCTGCCCCGAACGGATCAGGTCGAGCTGAAAGCCCGAAGATTCTTTGTAATCCTCGACCAGCTTCTTGTCCTTCTTCGGCCGTTGGTCCATCTCAGCAGCCAGGGCCTCGGAAGCCCTTTTTGCCTCGGTAAGCGCCTCCTCCAACTTTTGAGTGAGGGCAGTCGCCTCTTTCCTTGCCATGCGAGCCTAGGTCCGAGTCGTCCTCAGGAACGCCTAGAGCTCTTTATTTTGCTCCTCGACTGACTTAACCTCGGATTTTAAGTGGGTCGCCTCCACCTCCAAATCCGAGGCATGCTGCTCGGTGGCCTTTACCTCAGACTTAAGCCGCGTCGCCTTCGCCTCCAGATCCGAGGCGCGCTGCTCGGCTGCTACGACCGCCTCCGGAGTGGCTCCCGTGCGTACCTCGTCAATCTGCCTATGCAGCTCAGCGTTGCGGTCAATCAAAATGTCGAGGGCACGACCCGCGTCGCGCACGCGGTCCATCAACGCCGTGGCGTAATGTTGGCCTTGCAAAGAAGAGGAGTCAGGACAAGTACCGTTCGGGTATAAGAGGGACCCGATGACGAGGCACTTACCCACAATAGTGACTTTGCAGCCTTGCCAAGAAAAACATCCGAGGGCATGACGTACAGTTCCCGAGCCATGTCGGGATGGATCCCACTGCTAGTCATAGGTGCCCAGTAAGCCAATCACATGAGTGATGGAACGTGTGACTTGACACAGAATCTTTTTTTGCTTATTATATTTTGGCATTTATCACTTTATATATTGTGATGTCCTTGGATGTGTACAATGGAAATCGGATCGTGATAAGATCATGATAATGAGACCGATTCACCTTTAAACACAGATCCTAAATAATCCTGGTCATAAGTTACTCGAGAGGGACATCATGATAATCGGACAGACTGTTGTGCTGTATACCCGTCCATATGATGGATGCAGTTGGTCTCATAGCTGCTCGTGTGGGGACACTAGGGATGCAGTACAGGTGCTCATTGGAGAATGAGTTCACTGATTGATCCGCTTACGAAATACTGGATGGTTGATGATGCCTTATTGTCAAACAACGATTCCGTAGTCCTAGTGGTGTATCTGGTCCTTAGACTTGAGACACCAAGGATGTCCTTAGACTTGCGATGAGTAGAGGTTCGAATATGAGATATCCGCCGGAGCCCCTATCTTATTAGATATCCAATAAGTTCCTGAATTATTGGATCCCATGGACGAGTCCAATAAAAGCCCATGAGAGATTATTGGATATTGATCCACTAATCTAAAAGGCTTGGATAATTGGATGCAGATCCAATACCCATTAGGGGAGGATCCATTAGGATTTGACAGGGAGCCTCTATAAATAGGAGAGATTCAGAGCCTCATAGGCTAGAGCCTTTACTTGCCTCTCCTATTCTCCTCCCCCTCTCCACCTCATAGTAGGCCTGGAGTTTTTGAGGAGTATCGTCGCAACCCTGTTGTGTGGATCACCGCTAGAGAAGAGGACGCTTGACCTCCTTCATCCTCTCCTAGAGATCTGCAAGAAAACAGGGATATACGATCTCCCTAGGTAACAAAGTTTATTTTATACGCAGTTTGTTTCGCGGAATTATGCGCACCAATCTTCGCACGACGATGAACATCCTTTTGGGAAATTGGGGATTTTGTTTTTCTTGATCTTCCGCTGCGCATGTGATGTCGCCCCGAAGATTTTCCAACAGTGGTATCAAAGCCAGGTTGTTCGTGCTAATGATTGGTTTTTGAACTGCGTGTGTTGTGTTTAGGAAGAATTTTGATGTCAAAATCATTGACGCAAAAGCGAGAAAGGGCAGCAACTGTTGTTGCCCTCGATCTGCGTGCGTGCAACCGTAGGGAGCACAGCGCCGACGCATGCGCAGGTGCTGCGCCTGCAGCAATCGGGCGACGGCCTACATGCAGCAGGCTTGCGACCGGCGGGGCTGGCAGCCTGCGGGTGCCCCACCCGCGGGCGTAGCCTGTGGCGGTGCCGGCAAGCAGGGCCGCAGGCACGGCAGCCACTTGCGCGCGGGCACTGCGCCCGCGCGCAAAGGATGACGCTTGCGGGTGTTGGACCCGCAAGCGCAGGCGGCGTCAGCTGATGCTAGGCCCGCGCGCAAGCCGCCAGCAGCAGTGGCAGGAAGCCCCAGCGGGCGGCGCTGGCATGCTGGTGCGACTCCGCCCATGGGCAAAGGCGCCGGGTGGCAGAGGCACCTGCGGGGGCTGTGGCCCCTGCGGGTGCTGCGGTGGATAACGCTGCCCACTAGGGCGCCCGCTAGCGGTGGTGCCACCCGCAGGCACACCGCCAACAGGCGAGGGCAGCGTCCTGCCCTTCGCCGCACAGGCCACTGCCAGCAGGGTGGCGGCGACGGCAGCAGCAGAAAGGGAGAGAAGGGGTTAGGGTTTTTTGGACAAAAAATAGTTTTATCCTTATGAATTTTCGAAATTCCAATTTCTGTCCTTTGACCAAACTACGAAAATACCACTTCAAAATTCAGAAAATTCCCTACATGTCCCTGATTTCAAAAAATATTAATTAATTAAAAGGTTTAGTTGATTATTATTTTCATTATTATCTAGTAGTCCTACATGATAATAATTTATACATGTGATGTATGATGTGTGGACGGATGATTATGGACCGTGTGATGTGTGTACTTGTGATTATTATTATTGGGGCCTGCGAGCCTCTATTATATTTCTCGTTTATTGTCGAGCCTGCGTACCTATGATTAAGTTGTAATCACATGAGGAGGCGCAGCGGGAGCGTGGATGCGATAGCAGGACCCACGAGACGAACGATCGCGATGCATGGAGATGCATCGAGATGTCGACGGAACCGACGAGGACGAGATGGACGATCACAGGGCATGAAGATGCATCGTTGCACACATAGATCTTGACGTGAGTGATTAGGCCTACTGGCTCGGGCCTGATCACATTAGGTTGTGATCCATGATCATCTGGTATGATTGATTATACACATACTAGATATGTATATATATTTGCATGCGATGTAGATATATATTAAATATGTATATGTGTGACATGCCATATTAGGAGACCAAATCATAGAAACAACTCTCTCGATAATATTAAGTCGGTAAACGTGAGGCAATTAGATTGACCCACGTGGCCTTCCATCGTTATGGGTAGGAACCGATTCCCGGTGTAGGTTGAGTTGGTCGAGTCCCTCGAGGCTCACCTATATCACGATTCGCTATCTTACTTACGACATAGAGATGTCACCGGTGACCTGAGGGCATGGTATGCTTGGTCGAGTCCCTCGAGGGTATATCATCAAATCAGACTCATCTTGTAACGAAGGTGTTGACTTAACCGAACATCATGGTTGGTCGAGTCCCTCGAGACCATGGTGATTCGGAGGCCGAACAGGACAAGAATCACAAGGAGTGTGATCGGCAAGAGTTATCTACCTTTTGGGCTTAGTGTGATTGGTCGAGTCCCTCGAGGTTACACTAAGACGCTGATTGGATCCTGATCCCCACTAGAAGTTTGCCGAAGACTTCCGTTTCACGTGTTGAGGGTATCGCGTGACTCGCTAGTAAAATAGTGGGAGCATATTAAGATAGAATTCTATATCTTGATAGTTTATTTCTTGCAAAATCTGAATGTTATTTATTCCTGCTGCATCTTTATTTTTAGAAAATGTCGCTTTCAAATCCCTTACGTGGCATACTTAATGTCAACCGCCTCACTGGTCTAAATTATACGGATTGGCTCCGCAACTTGAGAATTGTTCTCACGGCGGAGAAAATCATATACGTCCTTGATACAGTGATGCCTACGCCCGAGGAAGGGGCAAGCGAGGATGAGATCGCTCGCTACGTGAAGTACATTGATGTCTCCACTCTTGCTCAGTGCTATATGTTGGGCTCTATGACTCCTGAGTTACAGAGACAACATGAAAAAATGGATGCTAGATCCATTCTCCTACATGTCCGTAAATTGTTTGAGGAACAGGAAAGGACTTAGCGATATGAGATATCCAAGAGCCTCTTTCGCACTAGGATGACTGAGGGGACACCGGTTCAGAATCATGTCCTAAAGATGATTGAGTGGATGGAGAAACTCACAAGTCTAGGAATGGTCATAGAGGATAACTTGTGTGTGGATATCGTGCTTCAGTCACTACCAGATTCCTTTTCACAGTTCATAATGAATTAAAATATGAACAAGCTTGAGGTGACTCTCCCAGAGCTCCTCAATATGTTGAGGGAGACAGAGAGTACTATTAGGAAAGAGAAGCCAGTTCTCTACACTGGTGAGACCAGAAAGAAAAGGAAACCAGAAAAGTCCCTTAAGAAGGGAAAGGGCAAGGGCAGACTAGGAAAAGCAAAGGTTGCTAAGAAAGACCCAACAAAGGACAAAGGCCAGTGCTTCCACTATGGCAAAGATGGGCACTGGAAGAGGAACTGCAAAGAGTACCTTGCAGAAAACGTGGAACAGAAGCTTAGTGAAGCTTCAGGTACATTCATGATTAGTCTCCATTTGTCAGACTCTTATGATAACACATGGGTATTGGATATCGGTAGTGCTTATCATATATGTAATTCGTTGCAGGTTCTGGCAAGGCCTAGGAGACTAGAGAGATGCGAGATGGACCTCAATATGGGCAATGGAGCAAAAGTTGCTATAATAGCCATTGGCAAGGTCGCCCTACATTTACCTGGTGGAGCTTTTATTACATTAGATGCATGTTATTTTGTTCCTTCTATTATCAAAAATATTATCTCCATTTCATGTTTGACAGTTAGTGGATATAAATTAGTTTTTGAGAACAATGGTTGTTCAATATTATTAGATGATGAGATCATCACGAAAGGAACATTGCATAATGGTTTATTTATGTTAGACACTACTCCACATATCATAAGTGTAAGTGTGTCCAAGAGGAAACAAGATGAGATGAATAGTGCATACATGTGGCATTGTAGGCTAGGTCACATCCATGAGGGAAGGATTCAAAAGTTGCTAAAGGATGGATATCTAGATCCATTCGACTATGAGTCATATACAACTTGCGAGCCTTATCTTCGTGGAAAACTGACCAACTCTCCATTTAGTGGAACTAGAGAAAGAGCCACTGAGATGTTGGAACTCATACATAGTGATGTATGTGGACCCATGTCAACTCATGCCATTGGTGGTTACTCCTACTTTATTATCTTTACTGATGATTTCTTAAGGTATGGATATGTATACTTAATGAAGTACAAATTCGAGGCCTTTGAGGAATTCAAAGAGTATAAGAATGAGGTGGAGAACCAGACTGGAAAGAGTATCAAAACTCTTCGATCAGATCGAGGAGGTGAGTACTTAAGTACAGAGTTTACTCAGTTCCTTAAGGACAATGGGAAATTATCCCAATGGATACCTCCTTATACACCTCAGCTCAATGGTATGTATGAAAGGAGAAATCGTACGCTGTTAGACATGGTACGATCCATGATGAGTTTCGCTGACCTACCCATCTCATTCTGGGGATATGCCCTAGAGATCGCAGCTTACCTTCTGAACAGAGTTCCAACTAAGTCGGTAGTGTCTACACCATATGAGATATGGAAAGGGAAGAAGCTCAATCTTAAAGTTGTTAAGATTTGGGGCTGCCCTGCCCACGTTAAAAGACACAACCCCGATAAGTTAGAATCGCGGACAGAGCGGTGCAAGTTCGTGAGATACCCCAAGGAAACTTATGGGTATTATTTTTATCATCTCGAGGACCAAAATGTCTTTGTAGCCAAGAGAGCAGTGTTCCTTGAGAAGGAACACATTCTTGGCGGAGATAGTGGGAGTATGATAGAGTTGAGCGAGGTTGGAGAACCAAGCTCAAGCACCACTCTACAGCCCGAGTCTGTTCAGATACCTAACACACAAGTTCCAACTTTACGCTATTATGAGTATAGACTCCGGGAAGTGGCAAGAAGCCATGAATTCTGAGATGGATTCTATGTACTCCAACAAGGTTTGGTCCCTTGTTGATGCGCCCAAAGGTATTGTACCCATCGGTTGCAAGTGGATCTTTAAGAAAAAGATCGGAGTAGAAGGAAAGGTAGAGACCTATAAAGCAAGGCTAGTGGCTAAGGGGTATCGTCAAAATCCATCCGAATTTTATTGGCTATTGCAGCACACTATGATTATGAGATTTGGCAGATGGATGTAAAAACTGCATTCCTCAATGGGAACCTCGATGAGGAGGTGTATATGATACAACCTGAGGGATTTGTGTTCAAGAACTGCCCAGATAAGGTGTGCAGGTTGCTTAGATCCATTTATGGACTAAAGCAAGCTTCCCGAAGTTGAAACATAAGATTTGATGAGGCAATCAGATCTTATGACTTCGTTAAGAACGAAGATGAGCCTTGTGTGTACAGGAAGGTAAGTGGGAGCGCTATCACCTTTTTGGTGTTATATGTGGATGACATCCTGATCATTGGGAATGACGTAGGAATGCTATCCACAGTGAAGGCTTGGTTATCTAGACACTTCTCCATGAAGGACTTAGGGGAAGCATCCTATATCTTGGGGATTCGGATATATAGAGATAGATCCAAGAGGATGCTTGGCTTGTCTCAATCCAAGTACATACCGATGAGATATGAGATGTCGCTTTCTAAGAGTATGTTCCCAAAGACTCCAGAAGAAAGGGCGAACATGGATATGACACCTTATACCTCGGCGATATGGTCTATCATGTATGCCATGCTATGTACTAGGCCTGATATAGTGCATGCTCTGAGTGTCACGAGCAGGTATCAGGCGGATCCAGGCTTGGAGCACTGGAAAGCAGTAAAGTGTATCCTTAAGTACTTGAGAAGGACTAAGGATCTTTTACTAGTATATGGAGGTAGTAACCTCAAGGTTGAAGGCTACACAGACTCAAGTTTTCAGTCTGATGTCGATGATAGCAAGTCAAATTCGGGGTATGTGTACACCTTGAATAGAGGAGCAGTATGCTAGAAGAGTTCCAAGCAAGATACTATTGCTGACTCAACCACAGAGGCGGAATACATTGCTACAGTAGATGCAGCAAAAGAGGGAGTCTGGATGAAGAAGTTCATCATAGATTTGGGAGTCGTGCCGGATAGCGAGGAGCTGATTTCCTTATATTGCGACAACAATAGGGTGATTGCTCAAGCGAAGGAACCTAGGTCTCATTAGAAATCTAAGCATATTCTGAGGAGGTTCCACCTTATCAGAGAGATCATAACAAGAGGAGATGTAGTAGTGGAAAGAGTTCCATCCGAAGATAACATTGCAGATCCACTGACAAAGCCGTTGTCTCAGATTGTCTTTGAGCGTCACAGGGGTCTGATGGGGATCAAACACATAGGTGATTGGCTTTAGGTCAAGTGGGAGATTGCTAGTCATAGGTGCCCAGCAAGCCAATCACGTGAGTGATGGCACGTGTGACTTGACACAGAATCTTTTTTTACTTATTATATTTTGGCATTTATCACTTTATATATTGTGATGTCCTTGGATCTGTGCAATGAGAATCGGATCGTGATGAGATCACGATAATGAGACCGATTCACCTTTAAACACAGATCCTAAATAATCTCGGTCATAGGTTACTCGAGAGGGACATCGTGATAACCGGACAGACTGGTGTGCTGTATACCCGTCCATATGATGGATGTAGTTGGTCTCATAGCTGCTCGTGTGGGGACACTAGGGAGACAGTACAGGTGCTCATTGGAGAATGAGTTCACTGATTGATCCACTTACGAAATACTGGATGGTTGATGATGCCTTACTGTCAAACAGTTATTCCGTAGTCCTAATGGTATATCTGGTCCTTAGACTTGAGACATCAAGGATGTCCTGTATGAGTGCTCCACTCTTTGATACCAGACTTATAGGTTTGGCTGTCCCAGATCTAGTACAACTGGTCATTGGGAGTGGCAATCGACCTTACGAGGGCTATTGAGTGTCGATAGAGGATCATTCACTCTCGGTGTCATGAGAGGAATATCCCATATGTCCTTGCTCAAACAAATCCCTGGCCAGGGTCATTCGGGTTGAGAGAGAAAGAGTTCTCCCGGAGAATCCGATTAGAGTGAGACTCGAGTAGAAATCGTATGGGTCTGACAGCACCATGCCCGATATACGGTCTCTGGGATATTAGATGGATGAGAGACTATAGGTACACGGTAACTGTAGGACAGACATGTCCAATGGATTGGATTCCCCTGTATCGTTTGGGGACTACGACGTAGTGGCCTAATACGTCCGTAGTTGATAAGTCGAGTGAATTATTATAGAGATAATAATTCACTGAGCCAAAAGGAGTTCTGACAGCTATGACTCACGGCCAGCTCGATATTGGGCCTAGAGGGTCACACACATATGGTAGGCGTTGCGATGAGTAGAGGTTCAGATATGAGATATCTGCCGGAGCTCTTATCTTATTGGATATCCAATAAGTTCCTAAATTATTGGATCCCATGGACGAGATCCAATAAAAGCCCATAAGAGATTATTGGATATTGATCCACTAATCTAAAAGGCTTGGATAATTGGATGCAGATCCACTGACAAAGCCGTTGTCTCAGATTGTCTTTGAGCGTCACAGGGGTCTGATGGGGATCAAACACATAGGTGATTGGCTTTAGGTCAAGTGGGAGATTGCTAGTCATAGGTGCCCAGCAAGCCAATCACGTGAGTGATGGCACGTGTGACTTGACACAGAATCTTTTTTTACTTATTATATTTTGGCATTTATCACTTTATATATTGTGATGTCCTTGGATCTGTGCAATGAGAATCGGATCGTGATGAGATCACGATAATGAGACCGATTCACCTTTAAACACAGATCCTAAATAATCTCGGTCATAGGTTACTCGAGAGGGACATCGTGATAACCGGACAGACTGGTGTGCTGTATACCCGTCCATATGATGGATGTAGTTGGTCTCATAGCTGCTCGTGTGGGGACACTAGGGAGACAGTACAGGTGCTCATTGGAGAATGAGTTCACTGATTGATCCACTTACGAAATACTGGATGGTTGATGATGCCTTACTGTCAAACAGTTATTCCGTAGTCCTAATGGTATATCTGGTCCTTAGACTTGAGACATCAAGGATGTCCTGTATGAGTGCTCCACTCTTTGATACCAGACTTATAGGTTTGGCTGTCCCAGATCTAGTACAACTGGTCATTGGGAGTGGCAATCGACCTTACGAGGGCTATTGAGTGTCGATAGAGGATCATTCACTCTCGGTGTCATGAGAGGAATATCCCATATGTCCTTGCTCAAACAAATCCCTGGCCAGGGTCATTCGGGTTGAGAGAGAAAGAGTTCTCCCGGAGAATCCGATTAGAGTGAGACTCGAGTAGAAATCGTATGGGTCTGACAGCACCATGCCCGATATACGGTCTCTGGGATATTAGATGGATGAGAGACTATAGGTACACGGTAACTGTAGGACAGACATGTCCAATGGATTGGATTCCCCTGTATCGTTTGGGGACTACGACGTAGTGGCCTAATACGTCCGTAGTTGATAAGTCGAGTGAATTATTATAGAGATAATAATTCACTGAGCCAAAAGGAGTTCTGACAGCTATGACTCACGGCCAGCTCGATATTGGGCCTAGAGGGTCACACACATATGGTAGGCGTTGCGATGAGTAGAGGTTCAGATATGAGATATCTGCCGGAGCTCTTATCTTATTGGATATCCAATAAGTTCCTAAATTATTGGATCCCATGGACGAGATCCAATAAAAGCCCATAAGAGATTATTGGATATTGATCCACTAATCTAAAAGGCTTGGATAATTGGATGCAGATCCAATACCCATTAGGGGAGGATCCATTAGGGTTTGACAGGGAGCCTCTATAAATAGGAGAGATTCAGAGCCTCATGGGCTAGAGCCTTTACTTGTCTTTCCTATTCTCCTCCCCCTCTCAACCTCATAGTAGGCCTGGAGTTTTTGAGGAGCATCGTCGCAGCCCTGCTGTGTGGATCACCGCTATAGAAGAGGATGCTTAACCTCCTTCATCCTCTCCTAGAGATCTACAAGGAAACAGAGATATATGATCTCCCTAGGTAACATAGTTTATCTTATACGCAGTTTGTTTCACGGATTTATGCGCACCAATCTTCGCACAACGATGAACATCCTTTTGGGAAATTGGGGATTTTGTTTTTCTTGATCTTCGGCTGCACATGTGATGTCGCCCCCAAGATTTCCCAACACCCACCTCGGGCGAACGAAGTCGCAGCCTCCCCGTCGGCCCATACCTGGTTCTCGCGGGTCAGGTCCGTCCACCGGGCCACCAGCGGGTCGGAGGGTTGGCCCTCCGGGAGTTCACCCATCACTCGAGCTTGATAAGACTTGCCCGGTGCTCCTGTAGGGAGGCGACATAGTTCGCGGATAGAAGGCTCCCGAGGCGCCTTCCCTGCCCCCTCCCTACTCGGGCCGGCCTCGCCCCGACCAAGGCCCCGTCGCTGGTTGCAACCGACATGTGCGGCGACTCCTCCCTCCGGCTGAGCCGCCGGCGTGTCTGATTTCTTCTGAACGCAGGTCTTCACCTTCTTCCGGGGCAGACCAGCCTCAAGTTCAACTGTCGCTTCTTTTGAGCCAACCCTCGACTCGGCCGATTGACGTGGCGACGCGGCCGACGAAGCCCGCCCCCGACACACAACAGCAAGATTCACCATCTCTGCGTGGAAACACCGACATTGGTCAGAACACCAAAAACACAATCTTTTAGAAAACCCTAACACTACACACTACAGGCATACCTCGAGGCGCCGGGCAAAGACCCGCCTCGACATGCCACTCCTCGGTCATTTGCCCGATGACCCGGGAGGCTGGGAGAATCTCCTTAAGTCGTCGAAGGTCCTTGCGTTCTTCGTCTTTCAGGGCCGGGGCGATGTTGTCAATCACGCGCGCCACCCACCGGAGCCCGAAGCTTCAGCCCTCCGAGCAGCAAACATAGAAGAAGCGCCCCTTCCATCCCTTGTTACTGGAAGGAGCCCTGCTAACCCGGAAGCCCGGCCGGGCGGACAGATAGTAACCCCCCGACCACTTAGAAAGACGAAAACAGGAGAGGAAAAGGGATCGGGTCGGGGTAATATTAGCATAGTGGCACTCCCCTAGGAATGCCACCAGATAACGCCATGAATTCGGCGCCATCTATGACGGAGAAATACGCCACCACGAGACATAGGAACTGATGACAGGGTGCAGAGGAAGGCGTAACCCGACCTCAAGGGCATCTAGGGTTAGAGCAAAACCCTTCGGGATAGGGTCGTACGCCCGTTGCCCTAGCTCAGGGGCAATAAGGACAAATTCCTTCGGGATACCGTAATGCCCCCGGAGGTAACTGAGCGACGACTCACTCACGGTGGAGTCGAGGTCATATGGCCACATTAAGGCTTCGAGGGCCCGAGCCGCTTTCTCGTCTGACGACGAGTTGGGGCTCGGCGACAATGTTTTCTCTCCGACATTGTCGGAAGAGGAAGGTGAAGAACGCAAGGGCCAAGAGGAAAGGGAAGCCATCCTTACCGACCTTTCGAGGGGGAAGTAGGACGGCCGATTTGGATGAAGCAATATGATCCGAGGAAGCGATTGAACGAATGCAAGTAAGGAAACGTGCAGGAAGCCAACTGCACGTCATTATAGGCAAAATCCCGCCAAAAGCGACCCTTCCTCTCCTGAAGCACGTCGCATCAAGCAGACCAAGCGACACTCCGCCATAAATACGACCTGACGTGGCAGCCGTCTAGCGCGCGGTGCGGGTGCTGGAGCGCTGGTCTCCCCGTTCTCGAAAACCGGCGACCCCCAAAAGTGACTGTCCCTTGGACTTCCGCACAGGCAAGAAAGGGCTTGCCCGCCTGCATCCGCATATCACTACTTCGTCTGTCCAGGACAAGTAGCACGTCTGCGCGGCCTGCCCGCTTGAGCCGTATCCCTCGGTACGATCTGCCCCGAGGCCACCTCTGCGTGGCCTGCCCGCCTGAACCGTGTCTCTCGGCACGATCTGCCTGAGGCCACCTTTGCGCGGCCTGCCTGCCTAGCCGTGTCTTCTCGCACGATCTGCCCGAGGCCACCCCTGCATGACCCGCCCGCCTGAGCCGTGTCCCTCGGCACGATCTGCCCAAGGCCACCCCTACGCGGCCCGCCCGCCTGAGCCGTATCCTCAGTGTGATCTGCCCGAAGCCACCCCTACGCGACCCGCACACCTGAGCGTGTCCCTCGGCGTGATCTGCCCGAGGCCACCCCTGCACGACCCGGCCGCTTGAGTCGTGTCCCTCGGCACAATCTACCCGAGGCCACCTCTGCGCGGCCCGCCCACATGAGCTGTGTCCCTCGATACAATCTGCCCGAGGCCACCTCTGCACGGCCTGCCCACCTGAGCCGTGTCCCTCGGCACGATCTGCCCGAGGCCACCTCCACCCGGCCTGCCCGTTTGAGCCGTGTCCCTCGGCACGATCTGCCCGAGGCCACCTCCACCCGGCCTGCCCGTTTGAGTCGTGTCCCTCGGCACGATCTGCCCGAGGCCACCTCTACGTGGCCTGCCCGCCTGAGCCATGTCCCTTGGCATGATATGCCCGAGGTCACCTCTGCGTGGCCTGCCCGCCTGAGCCATGTCCCTCGGCACGATCTACCCGATGCCACCTCTGTGCGACCTGCCCGCTTGAGCCGTATCCCTCGGCGCGATCTGCCCGAGGCCACCTCTGCGCGGCCCACCCGCCTGAGCTGTGTCTCTCGGCACGATCTGCCCGAGGCCACCTCTGCGCGGCCTGCCCGCCTGAGCTGTATCCCTCGGCACGATCTGCCCGAGGCCACCTCTGCGCGGCCTGCCCGCCTGAGCCGTGTCCCTCGGCGGCATGTCGCCCGAGACCACCTCTGCGCGGTCTACCCGCCTAAGTCGTGCTCCTCGGCTGCATGTCGCCCGAGACCACCTCTGCGCGGTCTACCCGCCTGAGTCGTGCTCCTCGGCTACATGTCGCCCGAGACCACCTCTGCGCGGCCCACCACCTGAGTCATGCTCCTCAGCTGCGTGCTATCTGAGACCACAGTTGCGCGCATAGTCCCCCTCGATTGCCAAACTCCACGATCCCCACACCCCCGGCAACGGACCGGCAACCGCCCGGCAGGGATAATTTCGTAAAACTGAAGCAATGCCTCGGACCCCCTTACAACACCGACACATAGCTTCCTTCCGGGAGGGTGGAATATGATGAGAGCGATAATGGCGATGAGACCCAAGTTGACGTCAGTTGCCCCGGATGACGCCTCACGCCTCAACTGACCTGACAGCACCTGGCTAAAACAGTCTGGAACGCCGACCTTGGCACATTAACATTCTGTGCAAGCTCGGTCCATCACGCCATGCCCACACCGGTGTCAGACGTTACCAGGAGTACGATCCTGCTCCCTGCAAGCAGGCACATCAAACAGTGGTGACCTTCCCTATAAGAACCCTCGCACTAGAGGAGAAAGGGGAGAAGAGGAAAAACACCCCAGAGAGACCCCCTTTTAGATTGTGAACTAACTTGATCGTCGGAGGGGTCGGGTCGAGCTCCCCGACCCGACTTGTGTGCAGGGACGAAGACGAAGTGCCCATCCACTGAACGCCTAGGCACGGAACCCCCTTCCCGGAGGAAACAGTGACCCAGCCACGATCGAACCATCGAAGCCGGTCACCTCAGCCATTCCGAAGTTCGCCCAGCGAGATCCCCGCTCATTCGGACCTGAACCAAGCTGTCGTCACGTGCTCTTTTGACGTGAGCAAGCAGTCTGATAAGTTACGACATGTGAGATTAAAAGGAATTCGCGCACCGCAGGTGTGTGCGGCGACGACGGAAATGGAAGGATGTGACACCTTTTTTTTTACCGTCTTGTCGTCCAACTCGTGGACGGTAAGCTCACCAATGTCAACGAACCCCTTTCTTGTATCGTAAACAAAGCGAGATGGGCAGCAATCGTATCCCGTAGGCCCAAAGCTCATCCACGAGGACAGCGTTGACGGGATGACCGTGCGGCCCAGTCGGAGGATGCTGCGAACGCCAACAGGTGACGACACGCGACCGTCGGGTTCCTCGTTCTCGGTCATCTCATTGCCCTTGGGCGATGTAGGAAGCTGTGGTGGCGCTTCTCCCGGCCGCCGGCATCCACGCAACAACAACGAGGAAAATGAATCAAATTCACTGTTGTTGGTTAGTGAAAGATGAGAGAGAATATACGAAAACTTATATTAAATATAATGAATGTGTTGTATCTATCGAAATTATATTAAACCTTATGTTCTCGGATTATGAGAATCATACGATTGAGTTGTTATAAGAATATTTTGACCGCAATAAAATTACTTTAAACCTTCTCTCCAATTCTTCCATGTGTTTTAGCTCTATCACTTCTCTTTAGCCATTCAACACGAGGGAGGGTCGAGGACCAGCGGAAAGCGACGGTTGAGATGAAGGTGTGCTTTTATACTGCTGCATGGAATACATGACATTTCTTCTCAAGATTCTCTTCATGAAATACATCAGACTTCTAAAGGTTCTCTCTCTCTCTCTCTCTCTCTCTCTCTCTCTCTCTCTCTCTCTCTCTCTCTCTCTCTCTCTCTCTCTATCTATCTATCTATCTATCTATATATGAAATAAAAAGATTATAATTCATCGAAACCGAAGAGGAAATCTTATTTATTAATTAATTTATTTATTTCTCCTCCTGTCGCATCTTTCTCTTCACTGTGGCGCCACAGCGGCAATCCAACTCGTGAAGGCGTCGAGTGTGTTCATGTCAGGTCGATGATGCTTCTGGGTGAACTGGAACAGCTCGGGCCATATGAAGTCTGGGTACGCCCTGGGATGGTCGGCGTCCACCAACTCCGGCGGCGGTCGCACCACCTTGTCGGTGGCCGGGCACATGAAGAAGGCCAGCGACTTCCGCGCCACCTTGCTGTTCACCACCGCCCTGTGCAGACAACTCTTGTACCTCCGGTTCGACAACGCCTGCATGCAGTACCGCAGCTCGTTAGTGCCCTTGCGTTGGTGTAGTGGGAGGGAGGCTCGCTAGGCCTTACCATGAAGGTGTCGCCGATGTTGACGACGAAAGCATTGGGCTTGGGGCTGATGGTCCGCCATTTGCCGTCGACGAAGACCTGCATGCCTTGGACGTCGTCCTGGAGGAGGATGGTCAGCGAGGTGGGGTCGTAATGGGGGCCGGTGCCGAGCGTGAGTTCCGGCTTCTGGCACCTCGGGTAGTAGTTCAGCCGCATTATCGAGTCGTTGTCCTCGAAGAAGTCGCGGAAGTGCGCCCGACCCATCCCCAGGCTTACCCCGATCACCTCCATTATCTGCAGCGACAGGTTGCTCATCGCATCGCAGTAACGCTGGTACACCTCCCTGTCATCCAACCATGAAGCATCGAGTTAGCGAGACGCGGTTTCATCACCATGAATCCTGTTTGACCTGCTCGATCGTAGTCCATTCATTGCGATCGCTTACCCGAAGTGACGGAAGTCTTCCCCGAGGGTGCGGACGATGTAGTCCTGCACGATGTCGCCGGCGAGCGGCGAAGGCGAGAAGCGGAACGTGAAGGTCTCCTTCCATGGCAGCCTGTTCGTGAACCTCCCGGTGAAGCTGCTGGCGTAGCCGAAGCTCTCGCCCGTCCGCCTCTGCGCCCTTTGCTTCTCGGCGAGCGGCATCACGAAGAAGGCCTCGGCGCAGCGGAGGGCCTCCGCCAGGAGCCCGGCGTCGATGCCGTGGTTGATGACCTGGAAGAACCCGTGCTGCTGGCACGCGTCCGCAATGGACCTGGTGATCGTGGCAGCAGCGGTTGGGTCGCCGAACATGACCCCGCCGAGGTCGATCATGGGGACGACGAGTTCTTCGTCGGCGTCGGGAGTCGGCGTCTCATCTTCGGGCCAGACGAACTGCTTGGGGATGTCGGCCTGCTGGCTATGGAAGGCAGCGTCGAAGACCAACGGCGTCCCGGGTGGCCCTGGCGTCGCCGTGGTTGCATCCACCTCTGTTTTAGGTGGAGAAGGAGTGTTCAGGACCATGCTGAGGAGCTTCCTTGGACGACCTCTGCGCGTGCATATAAAAAGTATATATATACACGTCCAGCTGCAGCCTTTTCCTCATCCTCTAAGGGGAAGGAGGGGGGAGGGTTTGGGTTCGGGGTGCTGCATCGGATCAACAGCGATCATCCATCTCTATCAGCGTATCTTGCCTCGCTACGGTGAATCGGGCAGCGAATCCCGGGCACAGGATACCAAAAATAAATAGGATGTCCCAACTGCATCTTCAAATTGGTACGGAGAAGGCATAGAGTACGTGCAAACATAGGAGGCGCCGCATAAAGATGTATTATATTATATTTAAAGACGATGTATCAAAGGATGAAGTCACATCTACAAAAGTTGGGTCATAGATGAAAGAAGCCCATGCTCCGAGGCTCTCATATCACCATTGCTTATTGCAGCTCTGGATTTAGTTGTAACAAAAGATGACACGGTCATAATACAAGAAGCAATTACTACACAAATCAATTGTAATTACTACAAAAGAGTCGTTATATTTACTGAAGAAGATATATACTTCAAGTTACCGGTTATACACATAATATTTCACTATGAGCACTGGCAATTACAACTTACAGTAGTTTTTCTAAAAAGATATCATTAACAGGCATGACTGAGAGGTTTCATCTCCATATATTTGTGTGAGTGTGTGTGTGTGTGCGTGTGTGTGAGAGAGAGAGAGAGAGAGAGAGAGAGAGAGAGAGAGAGAGATGATCCAATATCACTTCAAAAATGGTAGGAAATCATCCAGCAATGCCTGATTAAAAAGGGGTATCCTGTTTTAATGTCACAATGAATATTGATCAACAGTGACTTGGGAAATGGACCCAATACATCAACAAGCCCAAAGTATCTCTATATGCTCCTCCAAGAAAAAAGAGTTATAAATTTAGAGCCATCAGGAGAAGAAATTTGCTGGAAACAGCAATGGAACTTCACATATTGTCCAGTTCCTCTGTGGATTTCTTGTATTCTGGCTTCAGTTCATGGGTTCCTTGATTTGGTCCTCTCTTATTATAGACGCAAAGATCATTTAGTATCTCTTTCAGGAATTGCTGCAAAAGGAAAAGTTACAAAATTCAAAAACAGAACGAACTAATAAGTCAACCATATCTCAGTACTTGGCACAGTTCCATGGGATGAAGCAACGGAACCATAACACTATAATCTGCTTCCACGTGCCAACCAAGTCAGAACAAGAACATAAAGTAATACAACGTTCAAAAAATGCTGGCAGCCTGAGAAAATGTTCCTCCTACTCTTAACAGCCTAAAAATATGCTTCTCTCACAGTTTTGCCCAAGTAGAAGTATTTTAGACCATAACAACATAACATCACACTAGATTTCTACATTTAATTAAAAAATGTATATGTTCTCATTCCTAGGCCAATTAATAGTTGTAAAAAATTTCATAATTAAAAGTTTCTGAATCCCATAATTAAGAAAATGAATTAATATCAATCAACTAGTATAAAATTAAGGAAATATGTTAGTATCATAATTAAAGGATTCTCGAACAATATCAAATATTATATTAAAATATTATATAATATTATAGGAAATGAATTAGAATGAAATATTATATAGAATCAATAGCAAGCAAGGTTCATCGTACCGAGGCATATCACCCTATATGGACAGTACATATCGTTCCAACAGGAAATCGATATGGGCGGTACAATCTGCCACCACCTCTAAAGGAGCCAAAACGCCTTTGTTTAGTAAGGAACAAATTGAGAAACTATTTAAGTTTCTGAACCAATCCCAAAACTATCTTGCTCTTTGGCCAAGTAAGGTAATTGTTTCACAGCTTTGTCTGCTTCTTTTGGTCTTAAGGCTCCTTGGATCATAGATTCAGGTGCAACAGACCATATGACTAGTCTTTCACACTTGTTTTCCTCTTACACACCTTGTCCTGGAAACTCTAAAATAAAAGTTGCCGATAGATCACTTTCTTCTATAGTAGGAAAAGACACGATTGCAATTTCAGGTTCCTTTGTATTAAATTATGTGCTTCATGTTCCCAACTTCTCTTGAACTTGTTGTCTATTAGCAAACTCACAAAGGATATGTGTTGTTTTGCTAAGTTCTTTCCTTCTCACTGTGATTTTCGGGACCTGTATTCAGGGAAGACGAGAGTGATAAAGCGAGTGAAGGACTTTATTATCTTGAAGATGACGCTACTTGTAATGGACAAGCTCAGTTGACAGTAAATAGTAGCACTCATACTAGTAGTGAAATAAAGTTGTGGCACTATAGACTAGGCCACCTGAGCTTTCCTTGTTTACAAAAGTTTTTACCTTTATTGTTCAAAGACAATAATAGTTCTCTATTTCAATGTGAAATTTGTCAATTTGCTAAACACCATCACACTGTTTTTCCTTCTTGTCCTTAGAAAGAATTTAAACCATTTAATCTTATACATAGTGACATTTGAGCTCCTTCTAAAGTGACAAATTTATCTGGGACCAACTGGTTTATAATATGTATTGATGACCATAGAAGAGTATGACAGGTTTACATCTTAAAAGAAAATTTTGACGTAGATAAAATTTTCAAGAACTTCAATACCATGATCCAAAATCAATTCCAAGAAAAAATATAAGTTTTGAGAACTGACAATGATAGAGAATACCTTAATATCATTCTTGGTTCCTACTTGCTAGAGCATTGAATAATCCACCGGTCTTCATGTGTTGATAGCCCCCAACAAAATAATATGGCAGAATGAAAAAATAGACACCTACTTAAAGTAGCACGCTCTCTTTTATTTACCACTTATATTCCCAAATATCTTTTTGGAAGATGTCAATCTTACTGCTTCATTTTTTATTTAATCAAATGCCTACCAGAATATTTAATTTTCAAACACCTCTTGATTATTTATCCTCCATTTATCCACATGTGAAACTGTTTAACTCTCTTCCACCAAAAATATTCAGGTGCATTGCTTTTGTCCATATTCATAACTATCATCGAAGTAAACTTGAACCACGTGCATTAAAGTGTGTGTTCATTAGCTACTCCCCGACTCAAAAGGGTTATAAATGTTATGATCCTATATCAAAAAAATATTTGTCATCATGGATGTCACATTCTTTGAAAACCAAACATATTCCCAAAAAAATTCATCTTTAGAGAGAGAATTCTACCCAAGAAGATTGTTTTTGGGAACTATCTCTACCAATCCCTATTTTCTTGTCATATTCATATCCTACTTTCACTCTACCAAACCTACCTAGTCAACAACTAACTAGTCCTGTTGATAATCCCGAATCCAAATTTCCAACACCCATAACCCAAATCTCCAATGCCACAATATGCTATTAGCAGGGGGAGACATCATTGTGATTGCACCTGAGCTTCGTATCAAGACAGCGAAATCTAAAAAAGGTCGATGTTCACTCTCCTGAATACTGCAAAGAGTCTGAGCCGATAGCAGATCCAGACATAAATAGAGGTAAATCTATTCCTTCATTAGATCTTAATGTTCTCGTTGTCATTAGAAAAAGAATTAGATCTTGTACGATACATCCTATATCCAAATATGTGTAATATCATAGATACTCCTATGAGACTATATTATGACAATAAGACCACCATCAACATTGCTTATAATCCAGTGCACCATGATAGAACAAAGCATGCTGAAGTAGATCAACATTTCATAAAGCAGAAAATTGAAAAAGGAATTGCCTACTTAACTAATATTCCTATAGAGGAACAACTAGCATATATTCTTACCAAAGGGCCTCAAAGATCTTCTTATGAGGATCTAACTAGCAAGTTGGGAATAATTGACATCTTCGAGCCAGATTGAGGAGGAGTGTAAAAAATCCGATGATTATAGGATCCTAAATCCCATAATTAAGGGATTTATAATCCCATGATTAAGGAAATGAATTAGTATCAAATTAAGAAAATGAATTAGTATCATAATTAAGGGATTCTCAATCAGTATCAAATCAGCCAATATTATAAGAAATGAATTAAAATTAAATATTGTATAGAATCAATTTCCTTGTACAAATTGTAATCAACCTATATGTCTTCCTTTGTATATAGAAAAGAACAATGAATGAGAAAAATTATATTCTCGTGTTCAAGACTATCATTGTCACTTGTGAAATTGTTAGCGGCCAGTCCTCCGACCTGAACAAAGCTAGTGCCAAAAAGGATAGAAAATGTGTTGTATTCTTACATTACTTTGACAACGTAAATATAAAAAGGAACTTCTCATAAAGGATACTTGGAAAATTCCATATACAATAAACTTAGATTATAGTAACAAGAAAGAGGTGTTCATTATGACTGCAAAGAGGGATCTAAGGTTAGTCTATCCTATAGAGTGTAGAGCATTACATGAAAAACATAATAGTAGTCTGTAGCATACTTTTTATCTCTCAGGCTTGGTGGTAATAGAAAATTAAATCAAGTCCAGCTATGATTTTTCTGAAATCAACCAATGAAGTTACAGCCCTGATACTAAAGAGTATAGCATTTGAGTTGAAACACAAACCTCAGGTTGATCGGTCTCTTGGACCAGTTGCTTCAGTGCCCAATTTTGTTGCCTTTCAAAGAGCTTAAAGATGATATTCTCCAATTCACGACGGTCCCTACGTGTTCGTTTTGCATCGGATCCTTTTGTTGGTGTTAGTTTCTTCTTGTCCTGGTGCATAACAATATCAATTAAAATGGAATATCTAGTGTTGTAAATAGTGACCAGCACTTTCTTGTTACTAACAAGCACTGCAATATATTAGTTACAATGGAATTGAGCACAGATTTTCTTGCAACAACAGTCTTTGCAAAGATAGAAAATAGAGGCACCGACACAAGTAAGCTTTACCAATATTGAGATGCTGGAGAAAGTAGCAATAAATTGTGCACACTTATCTGTACACACCAATGCAAAATAACTGCCACCAAAAGTAACCAATGAAGTGTTTTTAAATGAGCATGAAATACAAAAACATAAGAAACATGTACATCTGACACATAAAAAGGTGAATAAAACATAATATACATATATGTATCTTGACTGTTCAAAAACAAAGAGAAACATTTACCTTTGAACCCGATGGAACCAGAGCAACCATACCGGGCATAGGCCTCATAAGCACTCCATGATCGTTGTCAATTACCTTAAACCAATAAAAAAAAGATTTAGCTCCAACACAAAAGATAGAACACAAATTAATGGGAAAAAAAAAACACAACCTGCACTTGTCTAGTTTTGATCATAGCTTTGTTAGTCCTTTCACGACATAATTTACCATAGTCACTAAAATTCTCACTGTGAAGCTCCATGTCAAATTTATGTTCCACCTTCCCCTCCAGTGAAAATTTTCCTACATTAGCATTTTTTTATCAAGATATTATACAACTGCAATATTTATCTAATGCAAAAGAATCTATTCAGTGAGTATAATGACTTATAAAGCATATGATCAACTGTACCAATATTCTAGATCAAGGATCCTTTTTAACAACATGCCCTTGCACCTGTCGACACATGCCAACTAACTATATGTGGCATCGACTGCAAGAGTTGGCGTTATTTGAGTAATGCCAACCATGACGTGCGGTACAACAATCATTTCCTATATTTCTAATCATAATCAAAACCAAAAAAAGCTGCAGGTAAACTGCATGATGCTAATATTTATTTTGTAAAACAAATTGATTCATTACCTAAAAATGAATTTCAGGAACATAAGAAATAACAGTATGATGCCGCAGAGGTTAGCTACCAACATATTCCAAATGCTCCCAATTATTTTGAAAAATAAAATGCATGTACAATACTGGAATGGATCTTTTTTTCCAGACAAATACACTAGCAATAGCCCAGTCAGCCTTGCCACCACAATAGAAGGAAAATGTGCAGGGGCTTTTCGCTGCTAGGCGGTTTGCATAGTTCTTGATCAAACTTGGCTACCTTAGGGGACTAACAAACAAGCTGTCTAGGCTTCTTGGTGGAACAGTAGGTAACAATTTTTTAAAAAAGACCACTCAGATTTGTATCATTAGTACATAAATAATATTATAACAAAACCAAAAAAAGCTGCAGGTAAACTGCATGATGCTAATATTTATTTTGTAAAACAAATTGATTCATTACCTAAAAATGAATTTCAGGAACATAAGAAATAACAGTATGATGCCGCAGAGGTTAGCTACCAACATATTCCAAATGCTCCCAATTATTTTGAAAAATAAAATGCATGTACAAGTTCTTGATCAAACTTGGCTACCTTAGGGGACTAACAAACAAGCTGTCTAGGCTTCTTGGGTGGAACAGTAGGTAACAATTTTTTAAAAAAGACCACTCAGATTTGTATCATTAGTACATAAATAATATTATAACAAAACCAACAGTTGAATATTATAACAGAAACTTACAGCAGTGACAAATGTATTCAAAAAATACTTGAAAAAATATTGCAATAGCAAAGATTACAGACTTAAATGAAGCATACTAATATGTATAAGTATGTACATATAGCTATATTCAAAAAACAACGTATAAACAGATTAAATACATATATTTGTATTATACATGATTATACTTATCATATAATTTACATGGTTTAAATATGTTATACTGGTTCAATCATGCATAGCCTAGTTCCTAAGGTCTATCTAAAGCTTAGGTGACTGTACATGATGGGTTTAACTGGTGATGTAAAATCCATCAAAGTGCACACTATTGGCTTTAGAACCCCCCGAACAAAGGCAAGTTAGCATATCCTTACCTTGGTTAGATTCAGAAACAACACACATTGGGACAAAGTCTTTGAACATATTCAGGGTGTAACTCTTGGGTGTATTGCCAGAATCAGTTTGAGACATTTCCATCTTAAACTGCAAATTCAAAAGCATAGTATTACTCCAAAGGCAGATCTCATTGCTATGGACTTTAGTAGGCCAAAATCATAAGTCTAATGAGCTTTAAAAGTACTGCCAGTTCAACTGCCAATCTGATTCGGCAATGGTGAAAAAGAACCATAAAAAAGAACAAATAATTAGAGAATGCAGAAAACAAATATTAGCACTAAATATAAGCAGCTCAGCCTGCATAACAAATATTAATGCTAAGCTGGATAAGACACATCAAGTTGAATGGCTACTATACCATTGATTGTTTCAGAGCAATTCATAACTAGCAAAGGCCTATGGAAGTCCAAACAGGAAATGAGAGTATCGTGACATGGGGACTTGTTGATAATTTTTTAGTACACTGACGTACATAAACCAGTCCAATGGGATATCCCACATTAACTTGATGGGCCTGAACCATTAGCCCAAAAGACATAGGTTCAAATTAATGGTAATAGAATTACTCTAGCCCTGTAAACCAACTCATTTGTCCTCCCACATCTAACTTGGAACTCAATTGGAGTGTCAAGATCACCTATACTGAGATATAGTCAAAAGGATATATATCTGAGAACTGCCAACAGAATAGCCGAGTGTCTGGCCTTGTGACCCAGGTCATGCCAAAACACAAGCCGAGCCATCATTTCTTAGTTAAGACATGCAGCCAGATGTAGGTGCAATCAACCAAGCTCGAGTGTTTCCTTCCCAAAAGCCGCAACTGCACAGCTTCAGAGTTATAGAAACATAGAACTCAAGGAAGGATGAATGATATATAGAGAAAAAAGGAAAAAAGAACCTAAGAAAATACAAAGTGGCTTTCTGTAAAAAATACCTCTCAGACTTCTAGCATTACATTGAGGGTCGTGTATATAGTAATCATGTAGAAAGAACAAAGTCTAATTTGTCCTTAAACTATAAGAGTTAGTGTGATAACTATCTATTCCCAAATGCGTCAAGGTCATTACCCTGCAGGAACAAAACAAACAAAAACCACAATCAAAATAAACACAATTCTGCACCAACCAAGGCATGCCTTGAAGAAGAAAGGTAAAAGCCAATAGTCGATAAGTTCAACAAGATATACCAAGTATCGTAACAGAACAAGCAATTGATACCAGGAACATCGTTAGAACCCTTTATATATATACCTAAATAGCCTTATTCCCGGGCCAGGAAAGATTTCTCATACAAAAGTTTTAAGATTCGTTTAGGGTTCCATACAACAGCGACACCTTAAAATAGGCGCCCATCACATGCGTCTCCCTTCTTCACATTGTTACTCCTAAATCCTACCAGGGGACATGCCATTCACAAGCCGATCTGCAATCGATAGCAAGTGCGAGGGTTCAAACTTCTCGGCGACATAGAAGACAAAAACTAAAAACGATTCTGAAAGATCGGCTCCAGAGATTAGGACATGAGGGCAAGAGATCATCACATAACATTCCAGAAAGAAGCATCAAAATTCAAGAAACCTAATAAAAGAACGAGAAGGCGGTGAAGGGGAAGGGAGATTACCTGTAGGGAGGAGGGATCGTCGGGGCGAAGGGGGTCCAGGGATAGGACGACCTTACCGACGGCGGGGTTGGGGTTGGAGGGGTCGGCGGAGGCGGCGGCGGACTTCCACGACCGCGACACCAGCGGCGGGCACTTCATCAGCCACACCGACCGCTCCGCCCGCCCCGTCTCCAGCACGCTCCGCCCGTCCTCCATTCTCTCGCGGCCTTTTTTACTTCTTCCCTCCTCGTATCCCCCAATAAATAAATATTTATGTGAGTGTATTCCTCCTTAAATAGCAAATTTATTCCTAATTAAACCCAAAATTTTAAATCAAATAAAATTAGGGCTTACAACTCATATATCAGAGTTGCAAGAAGAGAAAGGTCCATTTTGTCTTGACCCAACATGGGTCGGGTCTAGGCTTGGGCGCGATTCCGGCACAAACGAAATAGGCTAAATGGATTCCGATCCAATCTAATTAGGCAAGTCAGACCCAGTTCGGGTCCGGTTAAGCGAGCGTCGGTCGGACTAGGTATGCACCGCATCTCCACCCACCACGTGACGTGCGCAACTTGACGTGGTCCACTGGGTGGCTGAAATCAGACAGGTTTGACTCGATTCAGATAAATGAAGTCTGTTCAAGCCGATTTCAACCTGGTTCAAGCTTGTTCAGGTCAATCCGGTGTAAGATGGGGCCCACATTTTGCTAGTTCGTTAGAGTTCCTCCGGTTCAGTGGAAATTTAGTCCGCTTACTGTTGGACACGTGGCAACTAGAGTCGGTTCGATAGGATTCAGCAGAAATTAAGCCTAATTTATGTTGGTCCAGTAGCAATTGGAGCCGGTTTAGTGTCTAGTTCAACAGCAACTGAGCCCAGTATATGTTGATTTAGTAAAAAGTAGGATCGGTTCAATAAGGATTTCAATCGACCCAAACTGGTTTAGGCCAGATGACCCTGTTTGCGGGCCTAGTCGGGCCCATTGTAGAAGCTAGTTGTTTTTCTAAGCAGCTTGTGGGGTATTTTTACCATGGAATTTGAATCATTATTCGTAAAATCGATTCATTTCGAGTTTAGTCAATCATTTAAAATGAAATTTGACGTTATAACATAATGATATATGTATAGTGATAATATTAATAATATCATTTTATGCATGTGATAATATGTTTGTTAATAGATGTATATTTTGTTAGATGCCTTATTAATGGTATTCTATGCGTACACAACTAAGAATATGATGAATTAAAAGAAACTAAATGAATAATTGCTTAGATTGATACGACCTTAAGACCTCTGCATATATAGTCATGTTCTCCGCAACAAGAGCAATGAACCCATAATAGATTGAATCATAATAATATCGATAAGGAATTCCCTTCGTAAGTCAGTGGATTGTTGACGATCAGAGAGTTTTCATCTATTATCAAAAAACATATATCTTGCATTGGCATATAAGAGATAACACTACATTCATCGTTAAAATGATAATATAAGTTATCTTCGTTTATGAGAAATTAAACCTTTTATTATGTGGAGTTATATCCGTTCATCCAATGAAAGCATACCACTGAGCACCCAAAGTACACCATGGATAATGGATAATTAATATTTGTATCAGTTAAACGATATCGTCTGGAAAAATATATATTATACTTTTTTGCAGTGGTAAAAATTAAGCTAAACTATGTAATAAAAAAACTTGATTCAATAAAGATAAGCACAATAGAACAAAAAGGAATGTGCATAACTCAATAAAGAGTCCTAGGATAAATAAAAACAAGAATAATATATATTTGAATTTTTTATTGGCCCACCCAAAATTAGATATAAAAAAAAGTCCAGTTCTGATTTGGACTGATCAAATCAGAGTTATTTATTCGTTTGCCAAAAAGACGTCGAGTGTATCCTTTCAGTAAGCTCGATGATGCTTTTGTGTGAACTTGAGTAGCTCGGGTCATGTACGGTTGGGGGTATGCCTTAGGGTAGATTGACGATCGCACCACCTTATTGATGGATGGGCAGAGGAAGAAGGCCATCGACTTTTGTACTACTTTGATGTTCACAGCCACCTTGTGCAGACAACTTTTGTATCTACCGTTTTAACAATGCCTATGTGCAATGCAGCAGCTCGTTAGTGCTTTGGAGCACTCGCCTGCATTAGTGTAGTGGGAGGGAGGCTCGCTTGGGCTTTACTATGAAGGTATTGTCGATGTTAGACGACGGAGACATTGGGCTTAGGGGTGGTGGTATGCCAATTGTCGTTAGCGAAGATCTACAAGTCTTGGACTTCGTCCTAAGGGAGAGAATGACATGGGTGAGATATATCACTCGAGAAGAATACATACTATTTGGATGGACGAGAGATATCACTTAATCCATGATTAGAAGTGTGACATGAGTTTTCGATTAGAAGTGTGACATGAGTTTTCCATATCTATTGTTAGGAGAACATAGAACTTATCCTATAAAGTATGTCTCTTATCTTATATTGGGAGAATGTTGTTAGATTTTGTGGCCATTTATAATTGGATAAGATATATATAATATAACTAATTAGATTTTGATGATATATATTAGCTAATAGAAAATAAATTCATTTAAAGTATGATTCTTTATGAGGTAACCTTGATAAGAGGAACTCTCATAATTACTTATCTTAGATTCTCTACTCTCGCCTATAAATATACAAGACCTCTAGAGACGAGACAAGAAGAGAGGTTATGCATATCATAAATGATTCAATTAAGAGATTATAGTCTCATCAATCTAGGTGGTCCTGATAGGAAGAAAGGAGAAGGATCTAGTTCTCTTGCAGATTGACAACGATCTTAGATTTAAAGATGATACCTTTGCAGATCAAAACAAATATCTCTTTTTCAAATGGCATCAAAAGATATACATCGTAAAACTAAATATAATTGTATTTGATTTCAATCTGGCATAAAAGATTATTTTTACATTTAATATAGCATATTATAGATTTTATGCTAACAATTGGTATCAAAGCCTAGGTTATTGAGATCAAATATATTAGATCTATTATTTTTTGTTTACAATGCATGAATGATCCCTATTATCCAATGATCGCGAAGCAGAAATGGTCATTATTGACCTTGTTACGTACAACCAGCGAATCTGCAGGCGACAGATGCTGCGTTGGGCAACATGCCTATCGCAACGCTGTAGGTGGCAACCGCACACGGGTAAAACATGCACCTATACGCTGCACGAAGGCAAACAACCCCGACGACGACCATGCACGAGTAGGCCACGCCCAGGCGGTAGCTGCACGTGGGCAGGAGTCGTGCACCAGCGGCGATCGTGCGCGAGCAGCAGCAACGCCGCATACGCAAGCTGTAGTGGCACAAGCAGTAGGGTTTTTGACATATTTATAGTTTTACTCTCGAGGCTAGGGTTTTGTCAAATTATAGTTATGCCATTTACAAATTTCATAATTCCAATATATGTCATATTTGTATATTTACAATTTCACCCTTATGAAATTGAGAAGTCTAATTTATAATCTCAAATATAAAATTAATAAATATGATTTATTATAATTATGATTGAATTTAATCATGATTATATTTTGATTATTTTATTATATTTAATTTTAATTTAAAAAATATAAACTATGATATGCTTTTATAGTTTTCTGATATGAATTATTGATTATATTTTTATATGTGATAAATAAATCTAATTATTATTCTTGGATATTCATTTGGTTATTTACATGTATATATTTGAAATTATGAAATAATATTTATCTTTCACATGAAGGCATGATTTATATGTTATCATGATTATCATTTGAGTTTTTCTTTTTCTTTTGCTGATTAATATTCAATAATTATTATGATTGTCATTCTATTGAACTACTTAACATAAATTAAATTAAAGAAATTTGATAAATATCATTTGTAACTTATTTTCTTAAGTTTTATTTGACTTGTAACTATCAAAGTGGCATGGGATGATAGGCTTTTGTGATATAAATTATAATAAAATTTTTATCCTTTATAAGATATTTTAAATTATATTTTATATGTGATAAATAAAATCTAATTATTATTCTTGGATATTCATTTGGTTATTTACATGTATATATTTGAAATTATGAAATAATATTTATCTTTCACATGAAGGCATGATTTATATGTTATCATGATTATCATTTGAGTTTTTCTTTTTCTTTTGCTGATTAATATTCAATAATTATTATGATTGTCATTCTATTGAACTACTTAACATAAATTAAATTAAAGAAATTTGATAAATATCATTTGTAACTTATTTTCTTAAGTTTTATTTGACTTGTAACTATCAAAGTGGCATGGGATGATAGGCTTTTGTGATATAAATTATAATAAAATTTTTATCCTTTATAAGATATTTTAAATTATATTTTATATTATTGTATTGGCCTTGTAGCCACCGAAATGACCTAGACCAATAACTTATAAATTAGTATTAAGGAATTAGTCCTAAATGATATTAATAAAATAATATTCATAATGACAAACATAAGTAGAAGATTTGGATAATCCCAAAGGAGAATCTATTTCAAATAATTATGTGATGAGGTAAGATGATATTATTTTGGATATCCTTGCAATTTAGGATTGTATACTCAAATGTAACAATACTATTTCACAAGGATGGTATTAGTCCTCTATAAATGATCTTGAATGAACACTAGATATGTTAATATTTCACCCAAATGTGTAATATAGATGATATCAATAGTTCATCAAATTTTTAAAAAAACTCAAAGCATTAATATTATTTTATATTTTTATAGTGGTCCCTCCGTCTATACATTTTTATGCTTCTAGTGTCATATACTCTTTGGATCAAATTATTCAAATTATGTGTATTTGATCTTGACTTAGCATTACTTGTTAAAAAGCCTGCAAACTTAATTGATGAAATTACTATGAAATAAGTTAATGAAGTGAAGACTTGGGAAAGATCTGATAGGCTTAGTTTAATGATCATAAGAATGACAATTGCAAATAACATAAGGACTTCATTACCAATTGCAACTAACACAAAAGAATATTTAAAGGTTATGGAAGACAGATTTAAATCTACTGATAAGTCATTGGCTAGCACACTAATGAAAGAACTAACTATGACTCAATATGATGGCACTCGAGAAATTCAGGATCACATCCTCAATATGACTAATAAAGTTGTAAAACTTAAAGTATTATGCATGAATGTTGATGCGTCTTTCCTCGTGCAGTTCATTCTCAATTCCCTTCCTTCTCAGTTTGGCCCATTCAAGATTCACTATATACAAATAAGGATAAGTGAGACTTGAATGAGTTAACTACTATATGTGTTCAGGAAGAATTGAGATTAAAGCAGGAAAGTTTATATAATATCATGACTGCTACTTAAGGAGCTGGTAATAAGAAAATAAAATTGGAGCATCATCCATCAAAGAAATTTGTCGGGTCTAAAAATATTAAACAGACCAATGAAAAGAAAGCTTTAACAATAAAATGTTTCTTTTGTGGCAAGAAGGGACATGTGAAGAAGTACTACATTAAACGTAAGACTTGGTTCAAAAAGAAATGTATTAACTCGACCTTTGTATGTTTCAAATTAAATATTATAGAAGTTCCTTCTACTTGGTGGATTGATTCTAGTGCTTCAATTCATGTTACCAATAATATAGAGAGATTTCTTTTAATCCAAAAACCAAAAGAACATGAGAGATTCATCATTATGGGAAATAGTCTTAAAGCAAAAGTCATATTAGTGGGGACTTATCGTCTATACTTAGAGACGGGTCATTTGATGGATCTTGTTGACACATGTTATATTCCTACTATTTCTAGAAATTTAGTTTCTCTATCTAGAATTGATGAGTTAGGATATTGTCTTTCTTTTGGTAATGATAAACCTAGTATATTTTATGATTCAATAAAAATTGGTTCTGAAATTCTGTGTGATGGTTTGTACATAATTAATTTGAATCTTGAGTTTGCAAAGACATTATTAACCTTGCAATCAAGTGTTGGATTACAACGTAGTTTCAATAATGAAAGATCTTTTATATTGTGGCATAGACTTTTTGGGCATATTGCAACATCCCTCATTTTTGAAAATTTTGTAAGGACTTATTTGTAATGTAGGGACCTAAGAGTAAATATTAGAAATTTGATATAATTTATAAAAAATTAGATTTATGTTAAAAAAAATGATGGACATATGTCACTAGCTAACCTAAGGTTGGTGCCACCTATGTTTGCTCTAAGGATGACACATAGGATTCTTTCATGTATGCTTGCCACCTTGCAAGCTTTGTATTAGTAAACCTAATGCAATTAGAGAAGAAACTAAAGAAAAGTTTAACTAAAAGAGGAAAACTTAAGAAGAAGAAAAAGCTTTGTTTGAGGTTTTGCATCAATTTCCCCACATTTAAGAATCAAACTTTTCTAAGGCAAGTATTCTAACCCCATCCCATAGTAATCCTAATCTCTGTTTTCATTTTAATTCTACACCTAACTTTTAGCAGAAAACTCTGATTTCCATTTGAAAGTAGACTCAAAAATATTTATTTTGATACCTAGATTGAATAATTTAGAGTTTAAATGCCTATTAAGACTTCTATATATCTTGTAATTTTTGTCCTTTTCTTGCTAAATTGCTTATAACTTTCTGTTGGGAACTCAGATTCATACAAAGTATGATTTATTGAAAACTAGATCAAAACTCTTTCTGTGCCTACCTGATTTGAAATTTTTGGAATACAAATACAAATTGTAAACATCTATTTTCATTGACCCTATGGATTCAGTAAAATAGAGCTAATATTTTCAGACCTTTTGCTACGAAATTATTTGTAACTCTTTGTTGTAAAATATAATTCATGCAAAACTTGATTTACCTAAAACTAGATTGACACATCGTTCGAAGGACACCTATTTTGTATGTATAGTATAATTGGTTATCCAAATAATTCATATAAATTGTCTTTCAATTTCTGTTAGAATCGAGCTTTGATCGATTTTGCTTATTCTTGTTTCATCTCTTTGGAAATTGATTTCAGCTAAAATCTTTACTTCAGTTGAGCTTTACATTTTTGCTTTGAATTCTTGTATACTCTTGTCCTACAAGTATTTGCATACCTGAATCTATTATGTAAACTTCATATTTGTATTATAATGTTTCGTATAGACACATGCATTTCGTTGTTCTGCATGTGTTTCTGATATATCCCAATTTTATTGTTCACAATACCTTTTGTACTCTGATGTTTATGGGATAATGTGAACCTTTGCTAGAAATAGTAAAGGGATTCTTTAGACCTTTGCTACAAATGGTTAAGGATATGTGCTTAGAGCCTGTGATGCTTTAAACTTATGTTTGGTGGTTATTCAAAAATGGATGTACCATATTATGTTTGGGATTCCACTTCTCCTTCTATCTGTTTGATATAATATCCAGAGCTTTGGTTATATTCTTCTATGTGTGCTTTATATAATAATGAAAAGTATGCAATGTCAAATGTAATGTTTAGCTTTTGTTTCATATTTGTTCTTTGATATTTTTTGAAATGTTTTATTTATTATTAATATGTTCTAAAATGTTTCATATGTTATTCATATCCGAAATGCTCCTTACGTCTTTGATATGCTTTAAAATATTCCATATATCATGGATATGCTTCTTATGCCAATGATATGCTCCAATTAGCTATTACTCCATTGTTAGGAACAAACATGCTTCGAATGAAATGACATTGTAACTCTGCATTCATCGAGTGACTATCTTTGAACTCTTGTATCTCTGCCTTATATTTTGAGATCTTATTTGTTTGAAATTGTCCTTTTTAACATATATATGTTAGTCACTTGCTGAGCCTTATATGCTCACTCCATCGTTATATTTTTTTTTCAAGATAACTTGTTGCTCGCTAAAATGTTTAAATTGGGCTGAGGTAGTAGAAATCTAGAAGATTTTGAGGCAAATATTTCGTACTTGATAGGTTGATGTTGTATAAGTTCCTTTTGTGTGTATTGAAATATCAACGACAACTCTATATTGATGTATTTTGTAAATATTTGAAAAGTACCTATAATATCAAGATTTTGGGAATGTTAAATTTAAATTATGTAATGATATAAACATGTGGTACATGTTAGTTTTATGATTGTATAGATTCCCATGCTTATGAATTTATAATGTGGTTATGGGTTAGTTGAGTTGGCTTTGGATTTTGTGAATCATTAAGTGATATGATGGTATGATTATAAACTGCATAGGTCTTATGAATTAAAGAATTGTTGATGTGACTTGAATGTTTTCTCGGTATCCTCAAATATGTGTTTAGATCATAAAATGGATTGTTTGTTGAATTATAATATTATCAATTTTGAGTTAGGTTCACACTTCCTGAATGAGTATTAAATTCAAGGGGCGTGAAACATATCTCTATGGTAAGAATTGAAAGATTAGTGGAGGATAATATTTTAAAATATTTAAACTTCAGTGATTTTGATGTTTGTATAGATTGCATTAATGAAAAACAAACTAAACATATAAAAAAAATGTCACAAGAAGTAAAGCACTTATTAAGTTTATTCATATCAATATCTACGGACCACTCCATATTCTTTGTTTTAGTGGAGAAAAGTATTTCATCACATTTATAGATGACTTATCCAGATATGGTTATCTTTATCTAATATATGGAAACTCTCAAGCTATTGATACTCTTGAAGTGTACATAAATAAGGTCGAGAGACAATTATATAGAAAAGTTAAAATTGTTAGATCTGATAGGGGTAGTGAATTTTATGGCAGATATAATAAATCTGGTTAGAATATTGGTCCTTTTGCTAAATTCATAGAATAACAAGGTATTTGTGCTCAATATGCATTACCAGGTGTGCCACAGTAGAACGATTTGTTGAAAGGCAAAATCGTACTCTTATGAATATGGTTTGGAGCATGGTGAGTTTATTATCTATATCTGAGTTAATGTAGGGTGAAACTCTTATGACAGCTATATATCTTGAACGGAGTTTCTAGTAAGTCAGTTTTATCAACTCCATTTGAGTTATGGACTGGTACAAAGCTCAGTTTGAGACATTTACATATTTGGAGACGTTCTACAGAGATAAGAGTATTCAATCCACATGAAAAGAAATTATAACCAAGAACTATTTTTGGATATTTTATTGGTTATCATAAAAAATCAAAGGGATATATATTTTATTGCCCTAATCATAGCATGAGGATGGTAGAATCTAGTAATGTAAGATTCTTAGAAAATAGAGAAAAAATGGGAGTGAAAAATTTCGAAGGATCAATTTTGATATTGAGGAGATTCAAGTTAATTCTCATACATCTCTTATTCGAGAGATTGTTATTCCTCGAATCAATGAGAGTATTGACAAGATTAAACAACAAAATAACATCGAAGAACTTTTACATGATGTTGATGTCGCTGCTGATGATCTTGTAGAACAATCACAATTGGCAACTTTAAGAAGATCTCAAAGAAAAAGGAAATATACCATTTATAATGATTATGTGATATATCTATAAGAATTGGATTATGATATAGAAATAAAAAGAGATTCTTTATCGTTTTCATAAGCCATAGAAAGTAACAGTTCTAAAAAGTGATATGATGCAGAAGAGTTAAAATCAATGGTCTAGAATGATATTTGGAAACCCATGGAATTACCCAATAATTATAAAAAAGTCAGTTGTAAATAAATTTTTAAGACAAAATGTGATTTAACGGGCAACATCAAATGATATAAAGTCGGACTTGTGGTCAAAGGTTTTTCTTAGAAAGAATGTATCGACTATAACGAGACTTTTTTCTCCAATTTCTAGAAAGGACGTGTTGAAAATTGTCACAGCATTAGTAGCTCATTATGATCTTGAGGTACATCAAATTGATGTGAAAAACAACATTTCTGAATGGGGATCTCGATGAGGAAATCTATATGGAATAATATTAAGGATTCATAGAAAAGGGAAAAGAAAGTTGGGCTTATAAATTTAAGAAATCCATTTATGACCTTAAAAAAGCTTCTAGACAATGGTATATAAAGTTTTATAATATCATTACTTCTTTCAGATTTAAGGAAAACACTGTTGATCAGTACATATATTTGAAGGTAAGTGAGAGAAAATTTATTATATTGGTCTTATATATGGATGATATTTTACTTGTCATTAGTGATCTTAATTTATTACACGAAACCAATATATTTCTCAATAAGAACTTTAAGATAGTTGATATGAATGAGGTAGTCTATGTTATTACCATTGAGATATTCATGAATAGATCTCAAGGATTATTAGGATTGTCTTAGAAAGGATATATTAATCATATCTTAGAGAGATTTAATATGTAGCTTTGCTCAATATAGTGAAAATTTTAATCATAACTAGTGCCCAAAAAATGACTTAGAAAAAAATAAAATGAAGACTATTCCTTATGGGTATGCAGTTGAAAGTCTATTATATGCTTAAATTTGTACAAGATTAGATATCGGTTTTATAGTTGCAATGCTGGGAAGATACCAAAGCAACTCAGGAATGGATCATTGGAAAACTGTAAATAAAGTAATGAAATATCTGCAGTGGACGAAAGATTATATACTTACAAACAAGAGATCAGATCAACTTAAAGTGACAAGATATTTAGATGCTAATTTTATAAATTACATCGACAATAGAAAGTCCACTTTAGGATTTATATTCATGTTAGTTTGTAGGATAATTTCTTAGAAAAGTATAATGCAATCGCTTATTATATTATATTATCAACAATGGAAGCTGAATTTGTGGCATGCTTTGAGGCCATAAATCAAGTTTTATGGCTACAAAATTTTATCTCAGGACTTGGTATGGTCGACTCAATTGCCAGGCCGTTGAAAATATTTTGTGATAACACCACAACAGTTTTCTTCATGCTAAGTACTCTTATGGTTCCAAGCACATCGAGATAAAGTACTTGGTGGTTAGAGAAAGAGTCCATAAACAACAAGTGTCAATTGAGAACCTGAGCATCACTATGATGATTGTTGATCTATTGACAGAAGTTTTCCAGTGTAAAATATTTAAAGAATATATTTTTAGAATGTGATTTATGAGCAAGTCATAAAAGATACGGTGATTCATATTTAGGTAGATGCTATTATTGACATTTTTCTTGCTTATCATATAATAGTTGAATGTAATAACAGGATTATCTTGACAAGACAAATTACAGGGATTATTATGGATTATATTAGGAAGGCTAACAATGTTGTGGTACATAGAAGGGAGTATGACATTGATGATATACAATCGCTATGACTCGTATTGATAATTAGATTTAATATAATATTATTATGTTTATTGGACTTATTGGCTTGTTTTAAAATTTATGACCATGTATAAAATGTTTTTCAAAATTTTTTTGGAATCTAATTAGCTAAAATTATTTTTAAAATAAATTTTATTTTTATTTATTTTGATTTTGTATTTTTTTATAACTAATCAATTAATGGGCCAAGTGGAAGAATTTTAAATTTTGTGACCCTTTATAATTGGATAAGATATATATAATATAACTAATTGGATTCTGATGACATATATTGGTCAATAGAAAATAAGTCAACTTAAAGTATAATTCTTTAGGAGATAACCTTGATGAGATGAATTTTCATAATTTCTTATTCTAAACCCTTTACTCTCGTCTATAAATAAATAGGACTTCTAGGGATTGGACAAAGATTATGCATCTCATAGAGGATTCAGTTGAGGGATTACAGTCTCATCAATCTATATGGTTCTGTGAAAAGATAGGAAGAGAGGAGAAGGATCTAATTTTCTTGCAGATTGACAACGATCTTGGATTTAAAGATAGTGTCTTTATAGATCAAAACAAAGATCTCTTTTTTAGATGACGTCAAAAGATATGTATTGTAAAACTAGATCTAATTATATTTGATTTCAATTCTAACATAAAAGATTGCTTTCGCATTTAATATCGCATGTTACAGATTTTATGCTAACAAATACACCATTGAATGTTCGATGTACGCTCTTATCATTTGATAGTCTTGTATGTTATTTAGATGCGTTATAAATGTGTTATATGAGACCGTTGCATTATTTTATTTACTAAATAAAAAATATCATTATTTACTTGATATATGCTATTATTTCATGTTAAAGTATTAATATTTGAATATATTTCATGTATATTGAATATTATTTTTATAATTTTTTTTGGATGTTCTTACTCAATATATATAATTACTTATATATTTTTTATATTTATTTTCACTTACAATAGACTTTTTCGTCATTTATGACGTTATGAAGTTATAGCTCTTTTTTTTAGTTGAATATATTTTCGGAACGTGAATTATAAAGACAAAAATATTAAAATAATTTCTTTATAAGTTATGTATTTATTATATATAATATGTGACAATTTATGTAATGCAACGTACATAAGACATGTTTTTCATACTTAACATGAGAAGAATGTATAACTTAATACAATCTCTCAAATGGAAGGTTTGATAGTGGATAAAGATATCAAAAAAATAATATAAAATCAAAAAACACAACCTCTATTACTCATAAAATTAAAGTGTCGATTAAGCAATGGAATAAGAAACATGAAAGACTCAAACAAAAGATATTTAAATACAAATTGTCTTGGCATTGTGCTATGGGGAGAAAGAATTTATTGTTAGTTTTGATGTCCTTTTTGTTGTTTAAACTTCCTCTTCAGATTTGGACAATAAACAATAGGGCTCTTATATTTCTCACAACAGATAAAACTTCAAAGTAAAGCTTTAGCTATTAGAATTTAGGGAGGAAGGGGTTACGACGAGAAGAACTTGGTAGCAAGTCTATTTTTTTTCTCCTTTTGGCTCTTTTCTCTTGCTTTTGACAATAACCTGAATGGTAGGGCTGATTGGGGCACTTAAACTAGACATATTTTTTATGAGTAGCTCAGCATCAAACATATGCTTGACATGTAGCCCGAGAAGAACACAATGGACGCATTTTCGATGCTTGATTTATGAAATTATTAGGTACATTTTTTATACTTGTTGGTTCAAGAATGATGCATCAAACATGTTTTTTTAATGCTTGGCTCAAGAATGATGTAATGAGCTCATTTTTTATATTTAGTATGAGAATATCACGTTAGATATTTTTTATGCATGGTCTGAGAAGGATACATCATATGCATTTTCGATGTTTAGCTCAAGAAAAACTCGTTGGCCACTTTTATAATATTTTATTTGGGAAGAACGCATTAGGCGTAATTTTAGTTCAATATCAAGTGTATTTTTTATGAACTTTGTTTAACATACTTTAATCTTATACATTCGCACCCATACATTGTGAGATATATATATATATATATATATATATCTGGGTAGGAGTACGAAGGCAATGAAAGCATAGGTGGATCAGCAGGCAACAACGGATGGGAAGGAGGCATAAGAGAATTAATTTAGGAAACACATATGTAGACCGAATTGATTAAATAAAATAAATTATTATATCAATTAAAAAAAATAAAATTATGAATTTTACATTCGTCGAAATGTTATTTAACCTAAAGAGTGAGAACATCTATGTTCAAATGAGAAAATGTTGTCCAATAAAAAAAAAATAGTGAACGTCTAAATTGTATTAAAAAAAACAAAGTCTAAATAATTAGTTTGATATGGGTATCTTGAATAATATAATTTTGTCAAGTAAATTTTCATCGTATATATCTTTTTATTCCTAAAATCAACATCATAACGGATAATTTGAGCTACATAGCAAAGATGCTATTAGAATCGAATTATTATTTGCATATTTGAAGTTACACGTAAAAAACATATTTTTTCTGCATTTGTGCCTTGGTGAATTGAATTAGAAAATAGAAATAAAATACTATTTTTTCTAAAGATAAAGATTTTTTTTAAAGTTTATTGACCACCTTGTGTACATTGCACACAACAAGAAATTAAATAACATATTAACCATATCATAAATAAAAACAAGAAACGTATATCTCTGTGTTTTTATCGAACCCGTTCTAAAACAAATAAAAAAAGTTTCAATTCTGATTTAGATCGGTCAAACATATATAAATTATAAATTAGGCCCCATTTTAAATATTTAAATATTCAAATAGATATAAACCTATATCTATTAAAATAAACATACATAAATTTATATCTATAAAAGCAAATATATATAAATTTTAAATATTTTTTTTGAAGCTTATTGATAGGGCACATTTCGGTATCGCCCACGTAGACCTAAGCAAGTACCGATGTGGCGTGCAACACATGTGATGAGCAACTATCCCGGAAAGCTCGAGGTATAGCCCCCTCCGTACGAAATAATATCATCATGGTACAGTCGTTTCGGAGAGCTTAGGGTGGCACCGCACGATGCTAATCCGTGCAGGTCGATCGACACTTGCACAGAAGCTTAAGTCAATCGTTTGAGGAGCCAACTGCAGTTAATTGACCTCGTACAGTCAACTCATCCTTGTATATATAAAAGCTAACCCTTCTTAATTAGGAAGGGAGAAAGAGATTTTTCCAGAGAGCTTAACCCTTTTAAACTACACGAGTGCTAACTTAACCTTTGAAGGGGCTAAGTTAAGAGACCCCTCCTGTCCCGACTCAGGCCTGTGTGCAAAAGTCTAGCGATGATGAAGTAGACTGTATATTGTTAGGACCGTATCGACACTAAGAGGAGGGTGAATTAATGCTTTCATAAAATTACATCGATTCATAAAACTTCATTCGATGAAACTGTATTGGAAATATGTTTGACTTAAAAGCGTTCATAAGTATAGTGAGCAAGTAAGAGTAGTGGATAATTAAATCAACAAGTAATGGGAATAAAAAATAGAACAGAAATGCAAATCGAATTTATAGTTGTTCGATCGTCGCAACCTACCTCTACTCATGATTTCTCTTTTATCGAGGCTACTAGCATTTACTATCGATCTCCTTTCAACGGGCGAAGATCAACTACCCTCTTATAGGTTCAGGAGAGAACTTTTACAACTTCTGTTTTACACTAGATCTCACTCGTTCCTTAGAAAGACCTCTAACTATAGGAGAAAGAGATTCTAAATTTTAAAAGAGATTATAACACTTTTTTCACTCAAGTATTCTTTTCCCTTTATACTCAATTTCTTTCTTTCCCATGCAAAAATTTGTGAGGTATTTATAGACCCTAAATAACTTCAAAAATTAGAGCCAAAATTTAAATTCTTGGGTTTTCATGAGTAATGGCAGTACCACTACCAATACTAGTCTATACTACCACTTGGAGCCTTGACAACTAGCGGTACTATCGGTTACCAAATTGATATTGGGTGGTACCACCACCCAGTCTAGTTGTATCATTGCCTGACATAGTTTGAGAGACTGTATCTGGATGGTACTATCGCCTGACACTAGTGGTATCACCGCTTAACAGTAGTGGTATCATTGCCTGACACTATTTGAGAGATTGTATATGGGTGGTACCACCACTTGACCTATTAATGAGTCATTGAATGAGCCTCCCAATGGGCTCCTAATTGAGTTAGCATGGTTACACCCGAAACTAACTCAATGAGACCTAGACTACTTCATATATGATTAAAAGCATGAATCCTATGTTTTTCGGCATGTCATTGGTTCATCTCGTGCTTCGTTTGATCCTTCAACGCATCGTCCTCTCCTTCGGCGTAGTGCCCAATCGACATGTTGACCTTCTGCAATATCCGATTTCCTTTGACGCAATGTCCGATCCTTTGGCTCGATGCCCAAACTCGTTACACAAAGTCCTTTCGGCACGTCGACTTGACGTCCAATCTTTTGACATGTTCCACTTTGACCCAACGTCTGATTTTTCTTGCTTCAATCGATTTATCTTTCTATAATCGAAGTTAGTCCTGCATCACTCAAACACACATTAGATTATAAACTGATTTTATCATCAAAATATGAGATTCAACATGTCCCGGTAGACGGAGCATGCATAGAGCCAACTCCGAGTCCGACCTAATAAAGGCCTCGGGATGATCCTGAATATCGACAACTGGATCGAGCCATGCTGACACCTCGCGTCGATTAGAGAAGTTCGTTAACACTTATAAGTTACATTGGGTACATCGCACATGAAATATATTATCCATATGATGAATAAAAATACGAAACCTGTATATATGTGCTTTTATCGAATCGTGCTAAAACAAATAAATGAAGATATATAAATATTAAAGAATCGAAATCCGCGGTTGTTATTAGGGCCAATTTTATCGCGGTCCAAAAAATTCGAACCGACTCGAACCGGATTTATCAATCTGTCTTTTTTTTTCCCGCCGCTGGAGTGATGGATTTGGCGCCACGAAATGAATCGATGCCAGAGGAAGCTCCTAGAAGCCGCGTCGGTTGGGGAAGTCTCCAGAGTCCGGTAGACCCCTCGGTGCCTTTGGGAAGCTCCTCGAACCCTGCATTCTATATAAGAATCCCTTGTTCCTCTCGCCCCGCGCGTTACACTTGCACTGCGATCTCTGTTTCCGAATCCTCGATCTCTTTCTCTTGCGCTTTTCTCTGTGCTTTCTGCGAAGCGGAAACGACCGGCGATGGCGGAGGTGCAGATGGGCGAGACGGAGACCTTCGCTTTCCAGGCGGAGATCAACCAGCTCCTCAGCCTCATCATCAACACCTTCTACTCTAACAAGGAGATCTTCCTCCGGGAGCTCATCAGCAACGCCTCAGATGTGAGTCCTCTGGGATTTGTTGATCTTGGTGTTTTGGTGAGTTTGTATTGGCCTTTTGTCGACTGCGATTGACTTGGGTTTGTGTGTTTGCTTTGGGTAGGCGCTGGATAAAATCCGATTCGAGAGTCTGACCGACAAGAGCAAGCTCGATGCGCAACCGGAGCTGTTCATTCGCCTCGTCCCGGACAAGGCCAATAAGACCCTCTCCATTATCGACAGCGGCATCGGCATGACCAAAGCTGGTAAAGATCTATTTCTCCAATCGTTTGATTTGATTGGTGCCTGATCTTGTTGTTTCAATTGCAAAACGAAACCCACGCACTCCGTCCTCGGTATTCTTGTTTCTGGTCTCGTTTTGATTGCATTTTATTGATCATGGCTATTTAACCAGAATTAGCTGTGATTTGGTTTATTTTGCTGTCTTGAATGTAGAGTACTAGCAGGTGTCCCATCAGGGGAGTAGTTATGTATGTTAAGACTATCTAATAATCTATAACTTATTTCATGGAAAACTAATTCTCTTCAAAGCTACTCTTTCGGTGCGTATTTTCTTGCTAATACCTCTCGTGGAACGCTCAATTCTGATATCGTTATGTTTCTTATCTGCTGTAGATCTGGTGAACAATCTCGGGACCATTGCTAGGTCTGGCACAAAAGAATTCATGGAAGCATTGCAAGCCGGAGCCGATGTGAGCATGATCGGTCAATTCGGTGTCGGATTTTATTCAGCCTATTTGGTTGCTGAGAAGGTCATTGTGACGACCAAGCACAACGATGACGAACAGTACACCTGGGAATCCCAAGCCGGTGGCTCCTTCACCGTCACTAGGGACACTACTGGTGAACAACTTGGCAGAGGAACCAAGATTACCCTCTTCCTCAAGGAAGACCAGGTACAATTCCTGCCATTATCTTGGTAATGTACTTATGTTATCATATTATGTTGGTTGTTTGGTTGCTGATAGATGGAACAAATGGTTACAGCTGGAATACCTTGAAGAGAGGAGAATAAAGGATTTGGTCAAGAAGCACTCTGAGTTTATCAGCTATCCTATCTACTTGTGGACTGAGAAGACAACTGAAAAGGAGATCAGTGACGACGAGGACGAGGACAACAAGAAGGAAGAAGAGGGTGATATTGAAGAAGTTGACGAGGAGACCGAGAAGAAATCCAAGAAGAAGAAAGTTAAGGAGGTGTCTCACGAATGGCAACTCATCAACAAGCAGAAACCCATCTGGCTTCGGAAGCCCGAGGAGATCACCAAGGAGGAATACGCCTCGTTCTACAAGAGTCTGACCAATGACTGGGAGGATCACTTGGCTGTTAAGCACTTCTCGGTCGAGGGGCAGCTCGAATTCAAGGCCATTCTCTTCGTGCCAAGGAGGGCCCCGTTCGACCTCTTCGACACGAGGAAGAAGATGAACAATATTAAGCTCTACGTTAGGAGGGTCTTCATCATGGACAACTGCGAGGAACTCATCCCCGAGTACCTCGGCTTTGTGAAGGGCGTCGTGGACTCTGATGACCTTCCTCTCAACATTTCCCGTGAGATGCTGCAGCAGAACAAGATCCTGAAGGTGATCAGGAAGAACCTCGTGAAGAAGTGCATCGAGATGTTCTTTGAGGTCGCTGAGAACAAGGAGGATTACAACAAGTTTTACGAGGCTTTCTCAAAGAATTTGAAGCTCGGCATCCACGAGGATAGCCAGAACAGGGCTAAGTTGGCCGACCTCCTCCGCTACCACTCCACCAAGAGCGGTGAGGAGACGACGAGTTTGAAGGACTACGTGACCCGGATGAAAGAGGGTCAGAAGGACATCTACTACATCACGGGTGAGAGCAAGAAAGCTGTTGAGAACTCCCCCTTCCTGGAGAGACTGAAGAAGAAGGGCTATGAGGTGCTCTTCATGGTGGATGCTATAGACGAGTATGCTGTGGGACAACTGAAGGAGTACGATGGCAAGAAGCTGGTTTCTGCTACCAAGGAGGGGCTGAAACTGGAGGAGACCGAAGACGAGAAGAAGAGAAAGGAGGAGAAGAAGGCTGCTTTTGAGAGCCTCTGCAAGACCATGAAAGAGATCCTGGGTGACAAGGTGGAGAAGGTTGTGGTGTCCGACAGAATCGTGGATTCTCCCTGCTGTTTGGTAACGGGCGAGTACGGGTGGACGGCAAACATGGAGAGGATCATGAAAGCCCAGGCGCTGAGGGACAGTAGCATGAGCTCTTACATGTCCAGCAAGAAGACGATGGAGATCAACCCTGAGAACGGGATCATGGAGGAGCTGAGGAAGAGAGCCGAGGCAGACAAGAACGATAAGTCCGTGAAGGATCTGGTCTTGCTCTTGTTCGAGACTGCTCTGTTGACCTCCGGGTTCAGCTTGGAGGACCCGAACACGTTTGCCGGAAGGATTCACAGGATGCTGAAGCTCGGTCTCAACATCGACGAGGACGAAGCCGGCGGCGACGACACCGACATGCCTGCCTTGGAGGAAGATGACAATGAGGAGAGCAAGATGGAGGAGGTCGATTAAAAAGTCTCTCTCGCACAGGATCGAGTCCGGTGATGTGTCAGTCTGTTGTCGATTGTCCATGCTTACTACTTTCTCCCAAATATTACGTTCTCGGCAGTAATACTTTTGTTTCTGTGATAAATCTTGGTGAATAATCTAGAGTCTGTATTAGCATATATATATAAGCTCTTGATAGTCTCTTGAATCTGTCTTTCCTTCTGTTACGCGCAGTTCTGGGAGTGTGATAAATCGTTTGAATTCCACATTTTGATGGGAAAAAAGTGATTTCACGACTCCCATTTTGATCGGAAAAAAGTCTGTAAAGAAGTATTGGTTTATATGAAAAAATATCAAACATTATTTACAACTGATAATGAGACTCAAAAGGGCTTCGAACGACACAAATGAATGTTTGGCAATAAATACCATCTCTATAAATTCAAACAACTCGACTAGTGTCTGAAACATCGCCTAATCGAATCCGTCTTAAGCCTATTTTCTTTAAAAAAAAAGATTATTATTAATCAGACCACCCGCAAGCAATGATAAATCCCATGATGTTGGGCTACACTTACAGATGATATTATTTTTACCACTACAATTAGTCGGGCTGTTTTCGCGGGGACGGTGCCGGAACCTTTGCGTGACCTGGAAATAGACCTCAAGTCTGAAAAGCCAATCAAAGACGAACGCGGTCGGATGTTATTTTACTGTGGCTAAGCTGGACGTCACATCGTCATTTTTTCCCTTTCCTCTTTCTCCCCTAGCCGTTCCCATTATTCCAATCCCTTACAATAACAAAGGGCAGGAGTGACGCTTGCTTGCTTAGTATTGGAATCCACTCCCCCGTTTCCATGGATGCGTAAGTAATCGTCTCTTTCGCTTCCTTCCTTCTTCGTTGGTGGCGTGCGGAAAAGCTTAAGGCGACAGCTCGATCCGTTTGCTTGTTTCCTAGATCGGAGGACAACGAGCCCAAGGAGTACACCATGAGCGGCGGCGGCGGCGGAGGGGGGATGACGAGCATCCACGTGACGGCCCTGGACGGGCTGGTGAACGTGAACTCCCTCTTCACCATCGCCGTCTTCGTGGGGGTGTCCATCGCCGCCCCCGGCCAGCGCAGCCTGGAGGGCCGGTCGACGTGCGACGCCGGCCCCGACGTGGCCCGCAACCTCCTCGTCTTCGAGGTGGTCTCCTTCAGCTTCTTCCTCTTCTCCAGCCTCGTCGCCCAGGGCCTCAAGCTGGCCATCAACCTCCTCAACAGCAACGACGTGGACGAGGCCTTCCGCGCCCACATCAACGCCCGCGTGCTCCGCCTCGGCATGCTCGCCTCCGCCGTCGGATCCGTCATGGGCTGCCTCTTCCTCCTCCTCTCCATGGTCGACGTCATCCAGATCCGCCTCGGCCTACTCTCCTGCGGCAGCCAGTCCGCCGTCCGCGCCGTCGCCACCCTCGTCACCCTCGTCTGCACCGCCCTCGCCGTCTACATCGCCACCATCTTCTACGCCTTCACCCACTGATATAAACCCTCCCTCGTCTCTTCCGCTTCCAATTCACAAACTCGGTTATCTTTCTACTGATTTCAATGTAATGTGATGCGGGGCAGCATTTACTAGATGGACACAACTTGACCTCAATCTGAGGTGCTTCTTTCGATCACGTCATCGCTCAAATCGCTGCTGCTGCTGCTGCAGCAGCTGCAGCACAGAAAAGGGTGGATTAGATTAGACCTGTCAATGAGCAGTCCAAGTAACGAAGCTTGGAACCCTAGAATCGGATACGGTGTTGTGGGCCGCACCGACTCCCTCATTCCAGATGAACTGTAGGTATAACGTACACATCAAAATAACAAATGAAATCGACTAGTGGTTCAGTGGGTACATCCAAACTAGAATTGAAGGAAAAGATGGCGATGTTGTTCCCCTTTCATCGCTTGCTATATCTTCTCATCTCTTCCTATTAAATCTATTACCATAATTAAATATAGGATTTCTAATTATTTTCTGTAATTTTTTTTCTTACATAGAGATTATGAGTAATACGAAAAACAAAAAATGGTTTATATAAAAATAATTATTATTTTTTTAAAAAAATTATTTTTATTACGTCAAACGATAGATAAGACGTTTCCTCGCGTGGATTTGAATATCATAGCATAAAATTATGCTACGATGTACTAACCACTATGATGTCTCGATAGAGACAAATGCCATTGGTAATAGTATAAATCAACGTTATTCTAAATAGAATGATATTAATAAAAAATTATGATGATATCAAAGTAAATATCCTATATTTAAATCTTATTTAGACAATACATACATATATATATATATATATTCTTAATCAATTAAAGTTTTGTATATTGGGTTTGAACCAATCTATGTAACCTGAATCTCATGGGATAAATAATCATTTACTTTGTTGCGTGATTGGAGAAGGTTCAATTTCAAGTTAACAATTGTAGACTCGTATAGACCTTATAAGTTTATTTGAGTCCTCTTTATAACACTGGACCTAAGTATTATAATTTTTTTTATATTTGAGGGATCGACATCTCATCATCAAGAATGAACATAGCTTAAATAAGTAAAATCAACATATCTCAAATCAAAATAATGACATAATACATATGAGATGGAATCCAATGATGATTACGATGAGCCATTAGTCGATAATATTTTTCTATTTGAATCTTTTAACATATCGAAAACTAAGTCATATCGCAAATAGAATAATTGGATAATTAATTCTTTCATATTTGGGTTGATCCGATTTGATAGGATAATTGACTGATTAATAAATTTAATATAAAATTTTTATTTATCTCACAATCAATGCTTTAAATTTTACTCTACAAATAAAACATATTTTGTATAGTTTATCTGCTGCTATTATATACGTATATATTTGTGGATACCCCAGAAAGGAAATATCCTTGCCAAACCGTCGACTCAAGTAACCCACCCACGTCGGATCCCAAGTCCTCCCATATATCCATCCGACGCCACTCTTTCTTCCGCCCAATCTCCTCTCCATCTCCGTTCATGGATGTCGCCTTCACCCCCAAGCTGCAAAGCCCCCTCTGCTCCGTCTCCCACCCCTTCTCTCCGGGCCTCCTGCCTCTCTCGACCCGGAGGGAATTCCTCGGATGCGGCAGCCATCTCCGGCCTCCCTCCGGCCTCCGTTCCCTCAAGCGATTCAAGAAATCGGGCCTCCAATTCCATTCTCCCCGGTGCCTCTCCCAGGAATTCTCGTACGAGGATTCCGTTCTTACCGCTGCCGCGGTGGTCGCTGCCTTCACAGCCTTCCAGTTCATTTACCTGAATCACAAGCGGAAGCGGAGGAGTGAATCCCCCAAAGTGAGCGGTTCTTTTTCTTCTTTCTTCTTAATGTGTTTTCCGTTCTTGATCTTTCTTTGGATCAATGTACGGTATCTAGTGTTCGACGACAGTTTGTCTCTTTGGTGCTTCTTTCGTTAAATATCTGGAAATTAGGCTTTGGTAATTTTGTTTCTCGGTGACAGCCTTGCGCATTGGGTCTGCCCTTTATATTCACTATTTTCTGTGATTTTTGTAGGTGTCCAGCCATTATTATTATTATTTTGTTATTTTATGATATCATGTAGTGTCCTATCCGAGCGTAGTTTAGGAAAGGAGGCCTATTTGAGTATGGCATCGATGATAAGGAGGCTTATCTTAGATATATTGTGGTTTAGGAAAGTTATTTAGTTATTAGGGCTTCACTTTAAAGAGTTTCATACGTCTTTCTTGTATGGGATTTTGTGGGATGGTGAACCCGTTGAACAGATTCTATAATTAGTCTTGTTCAGTTTTGTGGCAGGTGTAGACATTATTTGATTGTCTTAATTGGGAAGGTGCGATTATATGCTTGTCCCTCTTTTCATTTAATAAATTGACTGGAGTGGAAATCGTTGAGTTGTGTTTTGATAAAGATGAGCGGCATTGCTTAGAATAAATAATCTGGTTAGGATTAGTTGTTTTTGGATATTTTATAAAAGGATTTGTGAGATTTGGTGATTATAACTTTGTCTCCGCGCGCACTTGGTCTCTGTTCTCTGTTTCCATATCTTTCTTTTTTCTCTACTGTATCTCCTTTACTCTACTTTGGGAAAAAACACAAAGCTACTGTTTCTGCTTCTTTGGTATTTACAACCATGTAGACTTAAAATTGGTTGGAATTCACCTCTCTCAGCCACCCTAGTTATCTTTGAGAGTCAACCTGTCACAATAATATATATTTTGCATGGTAACCATTTCACTACTGCTACCAGAGAAATCAGGAGGCTTCTCTTCATTACAAGTCTTTAAATTATTAGTCAACGAGTTCCATATAAGGTAACGATTGTGTGAATATGTGGAAAACCATTTGTAATCTAACTTCTGGTGCGAACTTGACAGTTCTCAGGTTTACAAGTTTCTGATGTTACGGTTGGCTCTGGACCCTGCGAGCAAGATGCCATTAGTAGGAGTAAGGAAGGTGTGGCGAAAGAGTTTATGATCGGTCAACATAAACAAACCATGAACAGAGGAAGTGATATAATTTCCGAGAGGCCTCATGGATTTTTGCATCTAGATCAAGGTAATGCCTTTAAGAAACCAGTAGGCTGCATTCAAGTTGGTTCTATTTAGTTGTAGCATGATCCTATTGACCTTTATGTGAATTTTACAATATAAGATATTTATTTCTTCATATCCATTTCTATTTTTGGGTTTATTTGGGTCAGCAATAGTTTAAAGAGGAAACATGATGATGAATAATATTTTATTGATCGACCGCTGTAACTTATACTAATATATTTTGGTAACTCAATATATAATTTGTTAAGATGTAAGTTCACTAATACAAAGAAATACCTCTATATACTAATTGGAAGTACCACTTGCAACTATAAATATTCGCTATAGTTAAAATATGATGGATACTCAGAAGTGCATGTAGTATTATGCAAGGTTCGTCGTACCATATCATACCGACGTTTCAACCCGGGCTCGGTACGGTACGGTATACCGAGCGGTACACCTGATTTCACTGATTTAACCCTCCAAAAATATCTGAAAATTAAAAAAAAAAGTTAGGATATGGTTTTTAAGTTACAAATAAATATAGTAATAGTATAAGTTTAGCAAAATCAATGTAAATTAGGTAAGAATAGTATCACATATCTTTTTCGGGCTTTGAGGTAGTCTTGTTTGAGATTCGTATTTCAGCCCGTTATAGATTGAAATATCTACAGAAAAATCAGTTGAATTGTTAGACTATTTTGTTACAATATAAACTCTAAAATTCAAATGAATTAAATAATCACATATCTAGATATACCTGATTGTTGATTCTACCACCAAAACGAACGACGGGCCTTCACGGGTGGTGGATTAGGGTCCTCGATTCGATACATATCAATATGATACGTTTGTTAGACTCAATCATGAAATTTATCCCATGACATAGTGTATTGATACACTGTATGTCATTGATGCATCAGTGTGGTGCTGATTGTAGATTGATCGTCATGAATCATATTTGTCCGAGACAGCTCTTGAGGCATATATTGGTGCTGTTATGTATCATGCTGTTGCTCAGAGAAGAATGACCAATTATCACCATACTGTTGTTACCCGTATGATTCTCCATAATACGATGACTGTGAATACGATGAGTCTCTTTCTGTGTCTATATCATATATGCTCTGTCGTATTTGTTCATATTCATCCACTGTCTTCCTCTTCCCCTTCCCCTTTCGTGCATAAACTTGACCAGTACCTTGTCGAGTTCCATGATCTGAATCTTGAGTGGCATGTGTAAAATATTGCTCCTCAATCCATTCACCACCCTCAAGTTGTGTAGACGAGCCCAACGACTGCTTGTTGGAGAGAAGAATGGTCAAATTGATCGTTGGAGCACTATAGCACTGCTACAGTGCGGTAACGGTCGAAATCGACTGTTACCGAGTGGTGTCGGGCGGTAACAGTCAAAATTTCGACTGTTACCACCCGATATTACCCCGTATCGTCCGATACCGGGGGTTTTTGGGTGTACCACTCGGTAGCGGGCGGTCCGCGTACCGGTAGCCTGTCGGACCGGTACGTACCACCCGTACCAGGCGATACGATTCGGTATGGCAGACCTTGGTATTATGTTTGAAAAATACATGGCTTGTTCGACGTTTTAGTTAATTTGAGTCAAGGATTACATACCAAACCAGTGATATGTATTAGTCTGACCCCACATTAGTGCAGCATACCAAAGCAATTCTGAGGCAAACATTTTCTTTTACAGTTGCATAATGTGGTGTGTTGTACGGTGATGATTTCATAGTGGACGAATATTGGATGCAGACTAGAAGTTATAGTTGAAGAGGGCTGGGTTTCTTAAACCAATGCAAACTAAATGGCTTTTATTTGAATAAAATCATGCTTCTTACCAAGGTTCGAAATACCATACCGTACCGGCGTTTCACGTTCGCTCGGTACGGTACGGAACGGTATACCGAGCGGTACACCGTTCGGTATATATATATATAAATTAATATATATATATAAAAGATTATATATATATATTATTTAAAAGCCGACGTCGTATCGCCTCGTTTATATATATATATATATATATATATATATATATATGAAATAGGTGCCTCGACGATGTCGCCGAGCCTTTTTCTAATATATATATATATATATATATATATATATATATAATTTTATTATTATTATTCGTTCCGCTCGGTAGCGAGCGGTTCGCGTACTAGTATACCATTGGACCGGTACATACCGCTCGTATTCGGTATTGCCTACCTTGCTTCTTACCATATTTCATTCATAAATTGGATGCACCTGCAGCCCTAGACAAAAGAATGTACATTATTGATACTTTATGCTTTTCAACCTGCATGAGTACGTCCTGCTTTCTTTTGTAGTTACCTAAATAGAATAATCTTTAGGGCTGCATAATTCTTTTGACCCACAACTCATTGTTCTAGAAAGACAAGTTTTCAGTAAAAATACCATATTTGCTGCCAGAATAACAACAACAGCAGTAGTAGTTGCTGACAGGTCTTACTAGTTCAACTTTCTTTTCCTTTCTCCACTTTCTCAGCGAAGAAGAAGCAGGATTTGGTCAGTCAGGCTGATGATTTATGCCATATTACATCCATTGGTGGTCAGAAAACCATGCTTACTAGGGATAATAGCCAATGCCTTAAAGAAACTCTTGCTTGCAGTGAAGAGGAACAGCTTGACTTCAGGTCTATATCATGCTTTAAAGGTTTAAGTGCAGAACCTCTTCATCTCATCCTTCAAGAAAACAATGGTTCATGCAGTCAGTTAATGCTTGACCTGAGGTATCAGGATGCTCTTGCAAAAGGCTCTTTTCTTACAGCAGGTAAAGCTTGAAAAGATTAATAGTAGGTATTCTACTTATTTATTTTATGATTAATGTCTATGCTCGAGTCACAACAAGGTATTTTCAACTTCAGTTGGCTTCAAACAAGTCATCTTTGTCAATTTCAGATCCTACTAAACAACAACCACCTTTGTCATGCTTTAAGGAAGCTTCAAAAAGAGAAGAAAAAGTACTAAGAAACGTGCACGAATTTGCCAAAGACATAGGAAGAAACATGAAATGTAAAAAGGGTGATACAATCTTGTCCAGATTGCCTCAGCCAAAGGGGAATTTTGACAGAAGTACAAATGATCTGTCATCATGGTTGAGAACCTACAATCGTCTCTTAAGGGATGGAAGGTATTATTTACATTAGCATCATCTGAGTGAATGATTTAGCTGGTTCATGCATAAAACTAGTGCTTTTAAGGTAATGTCGGTGTAATGGAAGAAAGAACTTACCAATAGCATTCCAAGTTGACATCATCTACTGAGTTTTTTATTCTGCTACAATTTATGCTGGCCCATTTAATTTAAGTCTCCCAGTGACAGACTTTGCTTATCAGGTTGGCAGAATGCATCGACTTTCTGGAAAGCATCGAAAAGAAGGGATTGTTGGATATGGACAAGGTGACTGCGGTGGCTCTATATGTCCAGTGCTTTTGCTTAACTGATCTGAGTTTCATCGTGCAGATTATTGATTGTCCTTATATTTTCAGGTTCATCATATGAGCTTTCTTAAAGCTTGTAAGAATAAAAAGGCTGCAAAAGAGGCTTTTCAGTTTTGCAAATTAATTCAAAACCCAACGATGAGCACATTTAATATGCTTCTATCTGTATGTGCAAGCTCTCAAGATTTTGAAGGTCGTTTATTCTACCTATTAGTTTTGACTATTCTAAATATCACTTAAAATATGGCTCGAGTATTCACTTCAAAATTCTAATGCATAGATTCCATGTTGCCTTTTAGGAGCTTTTCAAGTCATGCTTTTGATCAAGGAGGCTGCACTGAAACCTGATTGCAAACTTTACACTACGCTGATATCAACCTGTGCCAAAAGTGGAAAAGTTGATGCTATGTTTGAAGTATGCTTTCCCTTCTCCTTTAACGTGGAAGCTACAGTCTTAGATGAATAGTTGTGAATCTTGTGATTGAACTGCAATATCTTCTTTTATACTTTCAATAACCAGTTCCTGATGTGGTGATAGTGGGGAGGAGGTGACAATGAACAACAGTAGGAGGCGGCGGTTGTGATGTAGGAAGAAGGAGGTGGAGGAGGGGGGAGAGAGGAGCTATCATTATTTATATATAAAAAAAAGATAAGAGGAGGTGACAATGAACAACAGTAGGAGGAGGTGGTTGTGATGTAGGAAGGAGGAGGCGGAGGAGGGAGGAGAGAGGAGCTATTATTATTTATATATAAAAAAGAAGATAGAGTTACCAAGTAATAGGCAGAGGTGGAGGAGGAGAAGGGAAAGACACAGGAAATAAGGAGGTGAAGGAGCAAGAGGAGGTGGTAATGCATACTGGTGGGTGGAGGAGGAGGTGGCAGTAGCAATGTGGCAGGGAGGAGGCAAAAGAGGAGAGAAAGAGAGAGAAGGGCAGAGCCAATATGAGATATCATTATTTAGAAAAAAAAAAAGGGTATGAATATCAGGTGATACAAACCATACCTGATTGAAATGGGCGAAACTGTTGGTTCTATCCTGGTTGGCTAAAGACCAGCCCATACAGACATATATGGATGGGTTTTGAAACTTTGGTTAGCAAAGAAAAATGAACGTCTGGGTTCTGAGATCTTGTTGGTTACAATTTAAGATAGAACTTTTTGATTTTCCCTATAAAAATTGGAGAGCACTCATTTTGGCACAACAACTATTTTCATTAAACACAATATAATAAATAACTGCTGGTACAAATTATGAGAGGAAAGATATTTTTATAATTTTTCAACACTTTAGGTAATCTTTGGTATCTTTGTGTTGGAGGGTTTCATGTCATAGTTGTCACTAACTTAATCATCTTGGACATTGTCTGCAATATAATTGTCAAAGTGCTGGCAATGACTTTATGTTTAGAAATTTGGACCTTTTGCAAGTGTTATCAGATGTCACATTCTTTTGTTCAATTTTCTTAGCTTAATATGTCTATGAAAAACCTTCAGGTTTGGCTAAAAGCTTCTAATTTATGTCTACCCTTGATTAACTGTGTAGCACGGATAAAAAATTTGGTTGTGTAGGCCATGGAGCCATTCTTAGTCAACTAGGATAGTATTGTGAAAGCACTTGTCAAAAAGAAAATGTTTGCTAGTGTTACATGAACTCAGTACCAAATCTGTACAAATTCTCGAAAGTTTTCTTCCTAGGTTTTCCATGAAATGGTAAATGCTGGAATAGAGCCAAATGCCAACACATATGGTGCACTTATTGATGGCTGTGCAAGGGCTGGACAAGTGGCTAAAGCTTTTGGTGCTTATGGAATTATGAGATCGAAGGTACAATCATGAACATATTCTGGTGTCTGGCTTTGCTTTAATTGATATTGTAGTTCTTAGTTTGGATGCTTATCATAGCTTTGTGATTATAGGTTTCTGTCTTATATGATTTATCCTTTTTGTATTTGGTAATATTCTGTGGACTTAAGAAGGTCTTGTATGCCAGTAGAAAGTGCAGCCTGATCGAGTTGTATTCAATGCCCTCATCACTGCCTGTGGTGAGGTAGGTGCTGTTGATCGTGCATTTGATGTCTTGGCAGAGATGAAGGCAGAACCTAAACCAATTGACCCTGATCATGTCACTGTTGGTGCTTTGATTAAGGCATGCAGTAAGGCTGGTCAGGTATAGTTTCTCATATTTGATTTTTTCACATTTTTGTTCTGGTAACTAATGTTAAATTAGTTTACTTATGTTGAATTTTGAACTACTGGTCCTGTGTTAGGTTGAACGAACTCGTGAAGTTTACAAAATGCTTCAAGAGTATCACATAACAGGCACCCCAGAAGTTTACACTATTGCTGCGAAGAGTTGTAGCCAGACAAGTGACTTGGAATTTGCTCTTGAAATCTATGATGATATGAAAAGAAACGGAGTCATACCTGATGAGGTAATTTTTCATCACCAAATAAGAAGCTGTAGTCTAGTTCTTGCAGTTTCTTTTGACTGAAATTCTTTGTCTTATTTCTAATTTAAATTGCCATTATTTTGACATCTTATCTATTTGATCTTTATGAGATGCTTTGGAGTGGCAATTATTTGTGTGTCATAGACACATTGGTACATCCCTATTTCTGGTGCTGGATGGTAGCTTCTTTAATTGGATTTTTATTCTATTGATGACCATCACATGTTAAATTGGCCAACATGAACCAAACCTTTGACAGATGACCACATCTGGTTGGCCATGACCTCATAAGGCAGGCTAGGCTTGCACCTTGTATGTAAATTTTTTGAAGTTATTGAAAGTTTTAACCTGCAAAAAAGTAATCAATTTGAGTTTAACATAGTCTAACATTCACCATGTAGCTATTTTTAGAATAAAAAATGTTAGCTGCAAACCTGCAAGAAATATTTACTGAATTATAATAGTTTATTGGGCAACATTAGGCAATGCCTACTTGCTTTTTTTAATTAAAAAGATGGATCAAGGTGCATAAGAAAGCTTAGAAGAAAGATTAGGGCAAAAAAGACCAGAGATAATTATCTGCTATGTGAAACACTTTTAAGTGAAATGATTCTAGATGAATTAGCTTTCTCTTGGGGATGTCGATCCTATTTATTCATTCGATCAGAGTTCTCCGTTTCACCCGGACCAGTATGAAATGGATGGTACCGGTTTGTGCATGGTTCGGTACACTAATCACCCCTGTTTCGGATGGTCCGATCAAAGCCAATAAAAGAAGTAAAGAACTTAAATTTAAATTAGGGCCTGCAAACATGAGCCCTCTTTTAGCAAGGGGCATGGAACATATGCCACTGTTGTTCATTGCTACCCACCTCCCCAGGATGCTTCCTTCTTCTCTTCTCCTCCTCCACTGTATCTTTTTCCTTCTTCCTCTTCCTCTTTCTCTTCCTCCACCACCTTCTCCCTCTTCCTTCTTCCTTACTCGTTTTCCTTCCTCTCCTCTTCTCCTTCTTCGAAGCACCAATGCATACCAGTGTGTTGACACACAATACATCGATATCGATCAATGCATACCGGTCAAACTATGGGTCTAGTATATGAAATGACATTCCTTTTATTTGATCACTAATTATGTCACTGACTATAGACATTGCCCCTTTGGGTAGGGGAGAGAGTGAGTGTGTGTGTGTTTGTGAGATTAGCAGTGATTTAAAAAGCGCTAGGCGCCAAGGTCCACAAACGCCCGAGGCGCTAGGCGTTCGCCCGAACGAAGCGAGGCGCTAAAATATAAAAATATATAATATAATTAATAAATATAATTATTTAAAATTTTAAATAAAAATATGCTATTAAATTAAGAAAATCTAAGATACAAAATCACAATGTCACATTAACAAAAAGTTTCAAAATTCAAAACAATAAAATTTTACATCAAAGTCATTCATCATAATCGATATTATCGTCATTTTCACACAAATCATCTTCATTAAATTCGTCTTCTTCCTCTTGTCCTTCGATTCCTTCCCCTTCATCAAGATATGTTTCATTCTCTATGTCTTCAACAATAGCAGGAGTTGAGCTTGATGCTTTTGTACTCATTTTTCTCTTTGACATCTGTCTTGTATATGTTTGTAATTCTCCAGCACCTGAAGCTCTTGCCACATCTCCCCATGTCAATCTATCATCTTCAAATACAAGCTCGTCTTCAGCATCTTGCAAGTTAGCACCCATTTCTCCTACTAACCACTCATTTGAATCATCAATATCTTGCAATGAGATTGAATCAAATCTATTTTTCAAATCATGACGAGTCTTCAAAGCTTGATTATACTTTATGTAAACAAGATCGTGCAATCGTTGATGTTCTAGCCGATTTCTTCTCTTCGAGTGAATCTGTCATGTCATATAATTTAAAAATATATTAATATATATATCTAAATAAATAAATAAATTAAAACAAAAATATTTAGTAATACTTATATGCTCAAAGACACTCCAGTTTCGCTCACAACCCGAAGCACTACATGTTAAACTAAGTACTTTGATAGCAAATTTCTGTAAGTTCGGGGTGGAATTTCCAAATAGACTCCACCATTCAACTGCAAAATTTATGTTATTATTAGCAATAACATAGTAACATAATATATATGAAATTAATTATATCAAATTATTAATACCTGGAGACGTAGTTGTCCTGGATCGAACGGCAATTGGAATTCCAAAAAGACCTTCGACATTTTTATATAAAGATAATTCATGAATAATCTTATCTTGAACCTTAAGGTTGGGAACTAATCTTGCAACGCACTGATATAACCCACCCAAAACTTCTACATCAAATCCAACAGATTTAATCTTATAAAAGAATTCAGGGTTCAAATAATATCCTGCTGCATGTAAGGGACGATGAAGTTGACAATTCCATCTTTCGTCAATGATTGTAAAAATTTTCTCATATTTTTCTTCATTTTCATTAAAAGATCTTTTAATCGTCTCCTTTGCTCTATCCATAGCCTCATAAATATATCCCATTGCAGGCTTATTTTTATTATCCACCAACCGAAGGACTCGAACAAGAGGGCCCATTACCTTTAATATATAAACTACATGATTCCAAAAGGATGACATTAAGATGATATCAGCAGCCCTCTTGCCTTTTGCTTCTTTTGCTCATTTGCTTGTCACCCATTTCTCAGAGGTAAACATATTTCTCAGAGTATGTTTTTGACGATGCACGCTCTGTAATGTCAAGAATGAAGTAGCAAATTGGGTGACACAATATCTCACTAATTCTTTATTCCCTATAAATTCTCTCATCATATTCAAAGCCCCAATGTGATTATAAAGAAATCCAACAACAAAAATTGTCCTTTCTAAGGTTTTTTTGATTTCTAAGATCTTTCCAATATTCTCCAACATTAAATCAATACAATGTGCTGCACATGGAGTCCAATACAAGTGTTGTCTTTTTGATTCAAGCAATTTACCTGAGACAAAGGATAACAAAAATGATAAGACTTAAGAGTTTAACATACTTAATTAAAGATAAAATAATTAACAAAATCAAAAGATGAATATTACCAGCTAAAACATAGTTGCTTCCATTGTCAGTTATGATTTGAACGATATTTTGTTCTCCAATTTCTTTCACGAAGTTGTCAAGTAAATCATATATCTTGTCTCCAGATTTTACAAAAGATGAAGCATCTATTGACTTCACAAACATAGTCCCTCAAGAACAATTAACCATAAAATTAATTATACTCCTGCGCCTCCTATCAGTCCAAACATCTGACATAATAGAGCAACCATGTGTTGCCCATGATTCTTTATAACCCTTTAGTAAGTCATTTGTATAATTCAACTCTTTTTGCAGCAATGGAACTCGCATCTCATAATAACTTGGAGGTTTTAATCCTGCACCATATCTTTCAATAGCTTCAATCATATCCTTAAAACTGTCTAAACGAGTTGTACTAAGAGGAAGACCAGCCTGATAGAAGAAGTGAGCAATGTGCTGAATTGTTCTTCCTCTTATTTCTTTATCACAAGTATCACTTATATTTGTTTGTCTAAATTTTGAGCCTCCTGCTTGCCCTTGTTGTTTCTGGGATCCTTGAAGCATATATAGATCCATCGGTCCTTTATTACCTTTCTTAGTACTCATAACTTCTTTTCCCTTTTTATCGTATACTCTTTTTTCACTTGGGTTAATACTCGTAGAATAATCTTCTTCTTCATCCCTGAGATGTTCAACATTGTCTTCTGGTAAATTCCCGTAAGATTCATTCTTTTGTGCCTTCTTTTCATTCATATAACTCAGCAATTCTTCTTTTACCTCAGGTGGACATTTTTTACAAGCTTCTGCATTCTTGAAATTTCCTACTAGATGTTGTTTTGCACGAAAAATACCACCTCTGGTAGTCTTATCGCAGAATATGCAAGTTACTGCATTAGGATCTTTCGGATCCTTCAAATAATTATACTTCCATGCAGGATCTTTTTTTGATACCATTGGAGACTCTATTGAGTTGCTCTCTACACTTGCCATTTATGTTGAAACCTAACAATAATTTCAAATAAATAAAATTTACAACATTAAAATCAAAATAATATATTATTAATTTATTAACAGAAAATTAATCATTTCAAAATTCAAATAAACTTAATATTAAGAGTATACTGTATACTGAGCCTGATGGAGAAACGAGGAAGCAGCGGCGGCAGCGGCAGCGAGAAGGAGTCGCCTCGCCTCGCCTCGCCTCGCCTCGCCTCGCCTCGCCTCGCCTCGCCTCGCCTCGCCTCGCCTCGCCTCGCCTCGCCTCGCCTCGCCTCGCCTCGCCTCGCCTCGCCTCGCCTCGCCTCGCCTCGCCTCGCCTCGCCTCGCCTCGCCTCGCCTCGCCTCGCCTCGCCTCGCCTCGCCTCGCCTCGCCTCGCCTCGCCTCGCCTCGCCTCGCCTCGCCTCGCCTCGCCTCGCCTCGCCTCGCCTCGCCTCGCCTCGCCTCGCCTCGCCTCGCCTCGCCTCGCCTCGCCTCGCCTCGCCTCGCCTCGCCTCGCCTCGCCTCGCCTCGCCTCGCCTCGCCTCGCCTCGCCTCGCCTCGCCTCGCCTCGCCTCGCCTCGCCTCGCCTCGCCTCGCCTCGCCTCGCCTCGCCTCGCCTCGCCTCGCCTCGCCTCGCCTCGCCTCGCCTCGCCTCGCCTCGCCTCGCCTCGCCTCGCCTCGCCTCGCCTCGCCTCGCCTCGCCTCGCCTCGCCTCGCCTCGCCTCGCCTCGCCTCGCCTCGCCTCGCCTCGCCTCGCCTCGCCTCGCCTCGCCTCGCCTCGCCTCGCCTCGCCTCGCCTCGCCTCGCCTCGCCTCGCCTCGCCTCGCCTCGCCTCGCCTCGCCTCGCCTCGCCTCGCCTCGCCTCGCCTCGCCTCGCCTCGCCTCGCCTCGCCTCGCCTCGCCTCGCCTCGCCTCGCCTCGCCTCGCCTCGCCTCGCCTCGCCTCGCCTCGCCTCGCCTCGCCTCGCCTCGCCTCGCCTCGCCTCGCCTCGCCTCGCCTCGCCTCGCCTCGCCTCGCCTCGCCTCGCCTCGCCTCGCCTCGCCTCGCCTCGCCTCGCCTCGCCTCGCCTCGCCTCGCCTCGCCTCGCCTCGCCTCGCCTCGCCTCGCCTCGCCTCGCCTCGCCTCGCCTCGCCTCGCCTCGCCTCGCCTCGCCTCGCCTCGCCTCGCCTCGCCTCGCCTCGCCTCGCCTCGCCTCGCCTCGCCTCGCCTCGCCTCGCCTCGCCTCGCCTCGCCTCGCCTCGCCTCGCCTCGCCTCGCCTCGCCTCGCCTCGCCTCGCCTCGCCTCGCCTCGCCTCGCCTCGCCTCGCCTCGCCTCGCCTCGCCTCGCCTCGCCTCGCCTCGCCTCGCCTCGCCTCGCCTCGCCTCGCCTCGCCTCGCCTCGCCTCGCCTCGCCTCGCCTCGCCTCGCCTCGCCTCGCCTCGCCTCGCCTCGCCTCGCCTCGCCTCGCCTCGCCTCGCCTCGCCTCGCCTCGCCTCGCCTCGCCTCGCCTCGCCTCGCCTCGCCTCGCCTCGCCTCGCCTCGCCTCGCCTCGCCTCGCCTCGCCTCGCCTCGCCTCGCCTCGCCTCGCCTCGCCTCGCCTCGCCTCGCCTCGCCTCGCCTCGCCTCGCCTCGCCTCGCCTCGCCTCGCCTCGCCTCGCCTCGCCTCGCCTCGCCTCGCCTCGCCTCGCCTCGCCTCGCCTCGCCTCGCCTCGCCTCGCCTCGCCTCGCCTCGCCTCGCCTCGCCTCGCCTCGCCTCGCCTCGCCTCGCCTCGCCTCGCCTCGCCTCGCCTCGCCTCGCCTCGCCTCGCCTCGCCTCGCCTCGCCTCGCCTCGCCTCGCCTCGCCTCGCCTCGCCTCGCCTCGCCTCGCCTCGCCTCGCCTCGCCTCGCCTCGCCTCGCCTCGCCTCGCCTCGCCTCGCCTCGCCTCGCCTCGCCTCGCCTCGCCTCGCCTCGCCTCGCCTCGCCTCGCCTCGCCTCGCCTCGCCTCGCCTCGCCTCGCCTCGCCTCGCCTCGCCTCGCCTCGCCTCGCCTCGCCTCGCCTCGCCTCGCCTCGCCTCGCCTCGCCTCGCCTCGCCTCGCCTCGCCTCGCCTCGCCTCGCCTCGCCTCGCCTCGCCTCGCCTCGCCTCGCCTCGCCTCGCCTCGCCTCGCCTCGCCTCGCCTCGCCTCGCCTCGCCTCGCCTCGCCTCGCCTCGCCTCGCCTCGCCTCGCCTCGCCTCGCCTCGCCGCCTCGCCTCGCCTCGCTCGCCCGAGCGCCTAGGCGAGCGCCCGAGCGCCTTTTTCAATCACTGGAGATTAGCATCTTGCAATAAGAATTCCATGATTCAAGGGATTTTAATTGTATGATGTCCTTAGGGGAGGTGGGGTTTGTTTTAGATTTTGAACAAATTTACTAAGGAAATCACAGATTATATAAGGTTCTAAGAATAATGATATAGAAATTTAAATTCTATATACAATTTGAGACAATAATTGTTTATAAAATTTTTTTATGGCATAGGAAATTTGTATATAGCAAAAGTGACACAACGATGACCATAATCGGTTTGTATTCTAGCTTACACTGATTGGTAAAATTGGCAGTTATATCAAAAAAATTATTTCTCTAGAATTATTTTGTTTATGCTCAAACATATGAATTTGATTAAATGTATATTTTATCATTAAATTTGTAATGTACTTAATGGAAAATATGGAAATAAAACTTTCTTGGAGGAAATGCTAAAAGAAAGGCTTATGCATATTTTAAAAAGTATATTTGACCAAGGACTACAATCTCATATCGGGTTTTTACTAGTTCCTGGTCGGATCGGTATGTACCAACACCGGTATCGGTGTACTGATACAGTATATTGATCTATACTGAAAACTCGAAGAGGAAGAAGAAAGAGAGGAGGAAGGAGGAAGCAGAAGGAAGAAGAGGAGGTGGTGCAGGAAGAGGAGGATGAAGCATTTCCAAGTTCATAAGAGGGCAGCGAAGTGTGTGGACAGCAGTGAGGATAGGAGAGGTAGGTGGTGATGGATGATGACTAGAGGAGCGGAGGTTGACAAACGATAGCTAGAAGAGCGGAGAGGGTGGCATATGATGTGGAGAAGATGGGAGGTAAGCAGCAAGGGTGATAGATGATAGCTAGAAGAGTGGAGAGGGTGACGGATGATAGCTAGAAGAGCGGAGAGGATGGTATACGACAACAAGAAGATGGGTCTGCCAAGAAGAGGGCTCACAATCTCAACCCTTTTCATTTTTTTAATTAAGACCATTTGACAGTTAAATGGGGGTGGTTTGTATACCAGTTCACACCCGAACCAGTATGTAATAGTCTGGACGAAAAGGAGATATATGATTGGGTGGATTTATGTAATTAATTTTTATATATTTGGGTTTTTGTAAGTTGTATATTTCACAATTGTTGTTAAAATGAGCCAAATGTAGGTCAAATGTGTATTCAGTTTGGTTCAAATTTCAACTTTTATTTTGGGCAGGGAAACTTGAATAATAACAAAATGTTATTTGGTTTTCTGTCTTTTAAATTGAAATTGTCAGCCTAGGTGAAGTGAACAGCTTACTTCAATTCAATTTTCAGTTCTCTTCAATTGATTTTGTGTAATTTATATGGTATACAATAAATGCTGAATGGTTTGCGAGTCTGGTTTAATCTACTTGTACAAGTTGTTGCTGCCTACCGAAAACCTTCTTGAATCGGTTAGAATTTTGCATCCTGATACTTGGAAAGTTCTATGCAGATGTTTCTTAGCACCATAATTGATGTTGCTGGGCATGCTGGGAAGATAAATGCTGCCTTCAAAATCTTGCAAGAAGCAAAGAGTGATGGAATAAAAATTGGAAATATGTCATATAGCTCTTTGATGGGGGCTTGTTGCAATGTATGATGGTGAATTTGGCATACATGTCATGTTAATTCATGCAATACTTTCATGCTAAGTGAACATTCTCCTATTTTTTTCTGAATTGGTGTTTATTTACGATGTCAAAATTAGGTGTAATAGATATATGCTGTAACCTTAATATAACTCACCACTGACTCCAAGTAGTTACCACGTTATGCCGGGCTGTTATTTTTTATTTACATAAATTATCATTCTTTCTCAGGCCAAAGACTGGAAGAAAGCACTCGAGCTATATGAGGAGATTAAAGCAATAAAATTGCTTCCTACAGTTTCTTTGTTGAATGCTTTAATCACATCATTATGTATGTCTCTTAATCATGAACCTTTGTTACGGCAGTTCCTTTTCTTTCTTTTCTGTATAGTCCATGGAAAACATCAACTTTTATTTCTTGGTCGGTCTTTTATATTTAGCAAGTATCTGACTCAGATAACTGTACTGTGGCTGTCTTCATTTTGGTTTTTTAAGTTTTGTATCAATTATTTGGATACACTTCTATAGAGCTGCAAACTATTCAGATTTAAACATTCAGAAATGATCATATTGTAGCTAAATAATCTACAAAATTTCTATAAGAAATTGAGTTTGAATATGTGAATCGGAAAACAAAAGAATGTCTCTGGTTAAAAAGTTGATTTTACTGACCATAGTTTAGCCCAACAGTGTCATGACCTGATGGTATAATTGTCTTGTTAATTTTGTTGAGTCTAAGCCATTGATCTAAAATGCTTAAGCCTAACTTAGTATAGCCATCAGACTCTTATAAGTCAACCTAAGTTTTAGACACTCTTGATGTGGGAGTAAACCAAGGTATTGCAAACAATTTGTTCATCAAACTCAATCTGGAAGTGAACTCCATTGAGATGTTATTTTCAGCCAAGAGTAGCCATTATTTTAGGAAGAGCTTCAATGACTTACTGGTAATTGATGGTGACTAATGTAAGGAAATACTGATATTGAAAGCTTTGTGTAGTTAGGTTTTCAGATATTTTAGATAGCACAATAGTTCTCAATTGCCATTATACAAAAATGGGTTTTTAATCATATCTTGGATTGAACTATATATGCTTGTTGGTATTTGTTAAGATCGTAAAGGCACTAGGGGGGGGGAGGGAGGGGGGAGTGGTGAATTAGTGCTTTCGAAATAAAATTTTAATTTGAAAATTGATTGAAAAATATATATCGGAAATACGTTTAACTTAGAATATAAAATTTTAAGGGTAGTGAGCAACTAAATTTTAAGGGTAGTGAGCAACTAAATTAGTGAGCAATAACAATAGTTCTCAATTTCAACTAAATTTGAAATTTTAAGGGTAATGATTAACTAAATTAGTTAGTAATAACAATGAAAAACATAAAGAGAAATGTAAACCGAATTTAGAGTGGTTCGGTCGTCCCGACCTACGTCGACTCCTGATTCCTCTTCTCTCGAGGCCACCGACTTTCATTTCCGATCTTCTTTGCAATGGGCGAAGATCAACTACCCTTGTTACAACTCTTTTTCCTTTTCACAGGCTTAGGAGAGAATCTTCACACATTTCTTTTACAAGAAGACCTCACACCTCCCTTAGAATGACTTCTAAACTCAAGGAGGAAAAGACTCAACACGTTAAGAGTGTTTAAACACTTTAAGAGTGTTTATACACTTAAAGTCATAAGTTTTTATTACTTTGCTAAGCAAGCATGAGTGGGGTATTTATAGGCCGCAAATGGTTTAAAAAATAAAGCAAAAAATTCAAATCCCTGGGTTTTCGGGGTACTAGCGGTACTACTGCATGCGCTGGGCGGTACTACTGCCTGACAGAGCCTGGGAACCAGGCAAGGTATGCAATACCGTACCATACCGGTGTTTCGAGGTTGGCTCGGTATAGTACGGTACCGTGTACCGCTCGGTTCACTAGGGCATACCGAGTGGTACATCAGGGCGTACCGAGTGATTTTAAATATTTTTCCTCATAATGTAGCACTATAGCACGATCCGTCCGGTAGCGGGCGGTCCGTGTACTGGTATATTGTCGGACCGGTACGTACCGCCTGTACTGGGCGGTACTATTCGAAATTGCATACCATGGAACCAAGATTTTGGCGGTACCACCGCTTGGCTGAGCGGTACTATCGTTGACCTAGGCGGTACTATCGTCGGGAATCTCGGAAAAGTATATTTCGTACTTTCCAGCTCACAAGCGGTACCACCGCCTAGCCCAACCCCCCTGGTCACTAAATTGGCCTTCTAATAGGCCCAATTCAACCCTGGTTTAGGCCCAATGGGCTCCTAGTCAAGTTGGCATGATTACGTCTCAAAACCAACTCAATTAGACTCTAAATGACTTTGATCAAGACTTGACGACTCTAATTACAATCATAAAGCATTCAGCATGTTGTCCAGCATGTCATCTGCTTGTTTGACACTTTGTCCTAACCTCCGGTGCATTGTCCTTTCCTTTGGCATGTTGACCTCCCACAACATCCGATCTTCTTAGCGCAATACTCGATCCTTCCGGCCCGATGCTCGAACTTATGACACAAAGTCCATTCTTCGGCATGTCGACCAGTCCTCCGGCCCGACATCCAATTTCTGATATGATGTTTAAATGCTTTCCGACCCAACATTTGATTCTCTTGCTTCAATGGTTCGAGTCCATGATTGAAATTTTCCTGTGTTACTTATCTTAAACACTTATTAGTCCATAACTTTGTTAATTGATTTCATCATTAAAATCCGAGATTCAACAATATTGTTATCTGTTCTACTATCACTGTGAGCAATCTAGATATTTATTTAAATAATGACTTATTTTATTTTTCTTTTGGTAGTAGAAAATGTGGTAACCTAGATTTTTACTTAATTAATGGCGGTGTTAATCTTGTTCTTGTGATTAAACAATGAGGTAACTTGATTTGTTTCATAAGTCAGTTATCATTTTCTTGAATGAAATAATAGTACGTGATCCTGGTTTGATTTGTTGTCGCACATAGGTTTCAAATCTTCTATTTGTCAAACACTCAACCTTGCTCTTTTAGCTCTCTTTTAATGCCTCTTGCCAGGGCAATCTGTTATGAACCAGGTGGCTATACTTTAACTGGCTTTGGTTAGTGGCTATATTGTCCCTGAACTGAGATGGATAATCTAATCTTGACCCAGTTAACATTAGTTTGGTTGAAGTCTGATTGAATTTGAGTTTATTGGATGGCCTCTTTCATCAAAAATCTCCAAGGTGGGGTTAGTCTGTTTCTACCTTGCTAACTTGAAAGCTTGAACTGTTAACAGTTTTCTATGCTTGGGTTGCTTGTGGGGGCAAGATATGGCAACTGCAAGTGACTGTTGAATTAAAGGTAGGAAGATTGTCGGCCCATGAATAGGCCATTCTAGCCTGTATATTGTGTCTTGAAATTTCATTTTAGACACTCTGTTATTACATGATTGTGTTTTAAATTATGCTACGGAAAACAATCTTGACTCATGAATTCCATAAGGATGGTCCAATTCATGAGGCTACTACCAATGTGGTCTTTGAGGGTCAATGTAATAACAAATGCACTGAATTTCCTAACCTAATAGTGAATTACCCTTCTTGTTTTATTCAGTCATAGAAACTTACATAATTCCTGAGTTTAGTAAACCTACCAGATAATGACAAAAATGGCTTTGAGTTTTTTTTTTTTTTTTTTCTGATACCTTAGTTAATGCCACATTGGAAAATGGTGTTGGATTGGATTTGATGTATGATTAGATTAGTGTACTAGTAAGTTGGCTTGAAGTATATTGTGAGGCATGATTTAAGGCCTCTCAAGTGTAAGTTACTTGGCTAAAAGGTCTAATCTAACAATAAATATGATATGGCCTACTACTACAAATTGCAGTGGTCTTGTAAGAAAGGTCTTAGTAGGCCTAGTACTTACCTCTAGTATGATGCAGCTGCCTGGTAGCAAGCCGGGTGCCATGTGCCTCACTGTCACGGACTTAACTGGTTTTGCCTAAGTCGTGCGGCACCCTTGCGTGTCCGTCTGCAAAGGTCAGCCTCCCCGAAACCTCCCATGGTCCCTTAGGACCTACAAAAGAGAAAATGGGTTAGAGAAAACGCCTCACTCGGGATCCACAAGCAATCATCTTCGGAAACACTTCTTAGTCAATGCAAATTACAAACAAACTTTACAAGCTCTGAACAGTTGCACAACAAAGGGGTAAAATGGTCCACTACAGACCGAAACTAAAATGGGACTATTAAGCCTTCGGCCGTCCCTCTACATGCTGTTCAAAGCATGAACATACCAAAAGACACGGACATACATAAGCATTATATCAAACATCCTATTTTGAAGTTTGTCCATGACATTCTCCCCCACTTATTCCTTCGACGTCCTCGTCGAAGCCTTTGCCGACACTGCAACTCCTCGCCTTTGCTGAGTCTTCAATCTTCTACGCCAGCTGCAATGCACCTCTTGGCTCCCAATTGCTCTCCGCTGCTGTTTTTGAGTAGTCGAACCTTTGATCCGCTATACTACTTCAACTCGCCGATGACTCTGACTTTAGTGTGGGGTTGGCTGAGTTGTGTTGATCCCGATCCTCCAGATGAAGGAAAAGACCATCCTTACTATGCGCCAGTCTCTTAAATGCCTCATGATGCTTGAACTGGGTGGATGCTTGTTGGAGCTTTAACGAGCATCGCCTCGCAAACTTTTGAAGTTTTGGGTCCTTCCTCCACAAAATTTGTTCATCGACTCTTCTTTCACTTAATTGTCATTTTCAAGTAGATTCGCATCACTTCCGCTTTCGATTGGCATTCTGTTGGGAAATGAAGCGGATAATCTATTCTCAGTAGCACTGATCACCATTGGTGAGGATTTGACAACTATTATCTTCTAATATCTTCGAAGGGCCTTTGAACCTGTGTAGAGCTCCTCTACTGGATAGATAAGAGAATTGGGGTACTCGGTTTCGCCCATTCTCTTAAGAGTTGAGAAGGCAATGGTTACTTGACTTCGCCCGCCTCCTCAAGGGTTGTACTCCATGCATTGAGCTGGTTACTGGCCTTTGCCTACTCTTTGCTCACACTTCTGAAGCACTCGAAGTGTTTGCACTCATTGCATTGAGTTAGCTACTGTGGTTCACCTTCTCAATACCATCGAACTTCTGGAATGCAGGAAGTTTTCACCCCAACTTGGAGTAAGTCTCTAATAGTTTTGGTCACCTCTGGGATTGTACCGTCTTCTCCATCAACCCTACCGCCTACTCCACTGAGTAGCAAAGGTACAGCACCACGTACTGCTTGCTTCGTTCCTTGGTCATGCACTCTTGCACGACCCGAAGTCCTTCACTTTCGGCTATCTTGATGAGAAGCTCGTTGACACCGGTCTTATGAAGTTCCTTGGCCTCTGCCCTTCAGCCTTGTCTTGGTACTTGGAGTTTGCCTCCACATTCTCCACCTTCTCGGCCCCATTCATGACCAAGCGCTCTCCCTTTATGAGAGCAAGGGATCGATGACTCCACGGAAGTCCCACCTCTGTGGTACTATGGCGCTGCCATGCCCATGGCTCTACTATCCGTCACTTCACATCTGTATCCCTTTCTTCACGATCGGTAGATATGCCTCTGTGACACTCCTCTAAGTCCACCTCCATTCTAACCGATGCTTGATTTTGGGTAGTTAAGTCCCTCTGGACTCATCGTCGCTTCCTCGCCCCTTTCGACCCCCCCCTGCTTCAACACCTTTGTGTTCTCCAAGCAGATCCCTTTGGTCGATGGAAAGACAGACTGCAACTCCCATGCATGGCCTCTGCCATCACGTTATAGGGTTTGCACCGATTCTGTTCTCCTTAGCTTCCTTGGTAGCAACGTTCGCTTACTCGACCTTGTCCTCTGACTTGCCGGGCTCCCTTAAGCGAATATGGGCTCTGGAGCAATCCAACTCTCCAGCTTGCTTCGATCATACCTCTGCATGATCAAGTCCCTCTCATGGGACTCACTGGCACTTGCATTCAAACTTTTTCCTTGGTGGAACACAGCCCCCATATGCTGATGGCCAAGGCTTCTATCCGATGCAAAATTCGATGCACGCACGGAAGACCCACCTCTGCGGTACCATGGCCTTCACTCCTTGAATCCATAGCTCTTCTTGCCGTCGTGTTGTTCATCGAAGTGGAGCTGCCACTAGCTCCTGATCATACCTCCGTATGATAAAGTCCCTCACGGGACTTTACCCATGTGTATTGCATTGTCACGAACGGTTCCACCACGATCCGCTGCACCATGTCGCCTCCTGGTGATATCTCCATTGCCTTCTGATCCTTGTAGAATGAACTCGAATTGTGGTCCCTCCATTTGTGGTCTCTGCCACCACATTGCAGGGTCTCTTCCACTTTCGATTGTGTTCACTCCTTTGGCAATCGACCTTCGTCCACCCGCTCTTGGGTCACACCTAGACGAAGCACTGCTCTAGGACAGTCCATCGCCTAGTAGCTCCCGAAGTCCACCGACTTCGCTGCAATTAGTGCACCATTGTCTGGATCCTGGGCCTTTGCCCCTACCAACACAATCTCCGCTGCGCACCGCTCCCTTTCATGGCAACTTTAATGGCAACACTGTGGCATATTCTTCAAGAGTAACTGCCTCTGCGTCCTCTTGCCCCGTGCCAAGGCCTTCTGAACCCAACTTCGCCTCCGCAAGCTAAGTCGCCTCAGTTCCTCCATCAAATGCTTCTTCGAGATAAGGTGCATGTGCCTCGAAGCTCCCTTCGTCTTTGGCACCATGCAATACGAGTCCGCTCCATCAGAAATGAAGGACCCATGGAACAACATGATCCTGCTCTTGCCTCTACAAGAGTTCATGTCCTTGACCTCTGTCCAAGGAAAGCTCTGCGCCTCCGTTCCATGTTCCATCTTCTATGCCGGCTCACTTCATACGGCTTGGGTACTTTGCCAAGTTACACCCAAGTTGCTCCGCTCATCGTTTTTGCATTGAGTTGATGGTGGCCCTCGCGCCCAACATTCCACGGGTCAGCCCTCCCTTGAGTCTGATCTCTATATCGACTCCAAGTGTGCCTTATTTGTGTTGCTTTGAGTCGCTCCCCCACTTGATCTCGCAATGCATCCACCAATGCATTCTCTCAAGCGAGATCATGCGACGACTCCTCGCCGCTCGCTCGGTCCAATGAGCTTCGTGGAGTTGTTGTTTTTGAGGTACTACTCCTCAACATGTGTGGTCTATTGCACGTGATTCTCCCTTTGGAGAGTCGGGACTTGTCCCTCCTGGATATCCATCCCGTTGGAGCAACATCTCTCTTCGTTTTGGAGACCACCATCCCCTTAGACTACTCTGATTTGCTGAACAAACTGCGCATTGTTCTGCCTCCTGCAAACGCACTTGCTAGATTGCGACTCCACGTCAATACAGCCCCCACTGCCCACTCAAGGCCTAGCAACATGCTGAACTCGCTGCACACTTCAGCCTCCTACGGACGTATCCTTCACATGCCGAAGAGAAAGTTTCAATGCTCCCTGGCGCCGAGTTTCGGTCGCCTTGGGATGGTCACGAACATTCCATCGTCCGCATACAAGCCCTTGCATGAGTACCGAATTCTTCGAGTTAGCAATTCCCCTCACCTCTGTGAGCTTTACACAACTCTTTCGGTCGCTGAGCAACTCATTCCACCTTGCGTGGTCTCATCCTTTACCAAGCACCTCGCTTGCCTTGAGCACCATCAAGTATAGTTGCCAACGTTGAGCCATAGCTCAAACTCAACCATCCCAACCTTTGTGCGCTTCGCATTCTTCCCAGCTTGCTCGTCCTCGTGGTGCCTCTCACGCGAAGGGCTGGCTATTCCTCTGAATGCCAATCTCAGATGCTCGCTCCTCTGAGCGACTCTATTTCCCTACATCGCCATGCCCGTTTTCCCCAAAACGGTCGTGTGTGCTGGCTGCCCTCAATGCAGCCCCGCTAGGTCCCCCACGTTTGCATGCCAAGTGTTTCTATGAGTGCTTGTCCCGCTCTGATACCATCTGTCACGGACTTAACTGGTTTTGCCTAAGTCGTGCGGCACCCTTGCGTGTCCGTCTGCAAAGGTTAGCCTCCCCGAAACCTCCCATGGTCCCTTAGGACTTACAAAAGAGAAAATGGGTTAGAGAAAATGCCTCACTCGGGATCCACATGCAATCATCTTCGGAAACACTTCTTAGCCAATGCAAATTACAAACAAACTTTACAAGCTCTGAACAGTTGCACAACAAAGGGGTAAAATGGTCCACTACAGACCGAAACTAAAATGGGACTATTAAGCCTTCGACCGTCCCTCTACATGCTGTTCAAAGCATGAACATACCAAAAGACACGGACATACAGAAGCATTATATCAAACATCCTATTTTGAAGTTTGTCCGTGACATCACGTGCTGCCTACCAATGAATGATTCTGGATATGTGTTTGGTATTGATGAAAACATGAAGCTTTTGAGTTTTGAGTGCAGGATATTATGATGCCTTAGTTATGTTATTCCTAAATCAAAAGCGGATGTTTGGTTGATTGATATGTAAGGTTTGAAGTGCTGATTACTTCCATTTGAGTCATTAGAAGAATATGTGGTGCGATTTTCCCAACATAGAAAAGAGAAGGATGGTGTGTCATTGTTATGTAAAACTTGCTGGGCTTATTTCTAGTAAGCTGGGTTATGCACACGGGCTCAAGTGAGATGGATGGCTGATAGTGGCTGTAGGATATCAAATCTGTCCTTTCTATCAGGGCGGCCTTTAATTTGAAGAAGATGAGTACTTAAAACTAAGAAGAAGGAACCAAGGTTCGCCGTACCATACCGTACCGGCGTTTCGACCCGAGCTCGGTACGGTACGGTGTACCGAGCGGTACACCTGATTTCACCGATTTAATCCTCCGAAAATATCTGAAAATTTTAAAAAAAGTTAGGATAGGGTTTTCAAGTTACAAATAAATATAGTAATAGTATAAGTTTAGCAAAATCAATGTAAATTAGGTAAGAATAGTATCACATATCTTTTTTGGGCTTTGAAGTAGTCTTGTTCGAGGTTCGTATTTCAGCCCGTTATAGATTGAAATATCTACAGAAAAATCAGTTGAATTGTTAGACTATTTTGTTACAATATAAACTCTAAAATTCAAATGAATTAAATAATCACATATCTAGATATACCTAATTGTTGATTCTACCACCAAAACGAATGATGGGCCTCCACGGGTGGTGGATCGGGGTTCTCAATCCGATACATATCAATATGATACGTTTGTTGGACCTAATCATGAAATTGATCCCATGACATAGTGTATTGATACATCGTATGCCATTGATGCATCAATGTGGTGCTGATCGTAGATTGATCGTCATGAATCATATTTGTCCGAGGCAGCTCTTGAGGCATATATTGGTGCTGTTCTGTATCATGCTGTTGCTCAAAAAAGGATGACCATAATCTTAAATATCTTAATTACTCTCTAATTAAAGAAAATAAATACATACCACTTGATTAGAAAGTTCTTCCTCTTAATCTTCCCAAATTAGCCAAGATTGAATTCATAAATCGTTGTTTTATAGAGTTTAGGAGAGAAAAAAAAAGTTTGAGAGAGAGTTTAAGAGAGTATAATGAAATAGGGGAGAGAAGAATGGTTTAAATAGGAGGAAAAAGGGCTCTAACAATCAAATTGACCATCGGAGTACTGTAGCATTGCTATAGTGTGGTAACGGTCGATTTCGACTGTTACTGAGTGGTACCGGGTGGTAACGGTCGAAATCGACCGTTACCGAGTGGTGTTGAGTGGTAACGGTCGAAATTTTGACCGTTACCGCCCGATATTACCCCATATCGTCTGATACGGGGGGTTCTTGGGCGTACCGCCCGATAGCGGGCGGTCCGCGTACCGAAAGCCTGTCGGACCGGTACATACCGCCTGTACCGGGCGGTACGATTCGGTATGGCAGACCTTGTAAGGAAGTAACTAGATCAAACTTTTAATTCTATTAGAACAGTGAAAATAATAACTATTAAATTTTTATGTCCAAGGGGCCTTCTTTAATTTGAAAAAGATAACTAATTCTTGGACCCAAGGGGCTGATATGCTTATATATAACTAATCAAGAAGCCTTGTGGGAAAAGGATTTTTATTATGAAGTGAAGTCAATCTGCAATATCCTATCTAAAGATACCTCTAGTACTTTCAAGAGAATCAAGACACAATATTAGTTGTTTAAAGGCTTGTCCAACCCTATTTTTATTAAGAAGCATAGGGCATTAACGAGTTTTTAATTAAAAACTAAGCACCACAAAATAATATGATAAAATAATAACAAATAAAATATTTATCACAAGCTGTTGTCCTTTCTATTGTTGGGTTTAGGAGTCCTCCTTGGCCTTGGAAATCCCTTTATAGATATTTTAAAATGCCCTTTCTGTCTTAGTTTAATCATCAAACAATCAATTTTTGTCTTGAGCTTTGTCTGGAAAGGCTTGTCAATACTATCCTAGTATTATCTTATCACTAACAAACGCCAATGATGGCTTGTTGATGGCCAAGAGGCCCTGACTGAGCCCTCTTAGAGGTGGTTTTGATTCTGATCACTCCGTAATGCATTATTACTATCATAACTGGTTATAATGGAGACTCAAATTGAACCCTCGTGAGGATGGTTTTGGCTTTAGTCACCCTCTAAGTCATTATCACCCTCGTAACAGGTTATAATGGTTTTGGGTGCTGTCCAGTGTCCCTGTTAATGGACCTTTAAAACTTTGGTTTTGTACTTGTATCTCAATTATAATTGGTACAATCTTACTTTGTCTATTTTAAATAATGAATCTCTAAAAGAGGTCAATGAATACTTACCTGTTCTTTTCAATGATAAATCTGCAATAATGAATAGTCTATTTATTCATTTGGGCCTATCTATATTGATTTGTACCTGTCATTTGTGAATTTAAGGGCCATAATTTATGTTTTGTTTATAATTTAATATATTGTAATGGTTAAGGATGTGATTATATATATTGGTTTGAACTTTTCGTTCATATAATCTATGACTATAAGTATAATTTTCTATGTCAATCATGAAAGCATCATAGAACTTTCTGGATCTGTTGATTTGCTGTCTCATTCCTCCAACTCTCTGAATTCTTACTAAATGAAATGAAATTTTTTAAAATTGTCCATGGCTTAGAACTACATATGTGTGCAGGCGAGGCTGACCAATTACTGAAGTCTGTTGAAGTTCTTGATGAAATGAAAAAAAAAGTACAACCAAATGAAATTACATATTCTGTCCTCATAGTAGCATGTGAAAGGTGACGGTCATGAACTTAGTTCTATTTACATTACTGGTCATTTTCTGAAGATAAACTTTTGGTTTCAAAGAAATGGCGAAGCTGAATTGGCCTTTACACTCTTTGGAGAAGCGAAAAGGGATCGTGTCCTTCCCAATATCATTATGTGCCGCTGTTTGACTGGTGATTTTGTGAACTACCTAGTTTGTTAATTTTTCTCAAGAACAAAAAATACACTTTTCTGTTTTGTTAAGCAATTGTAGGAGATTGTCTTGGCTTGGCATTATCTGGCTTTGGTTTGTTATACTTGGAAGCTTAAATAAGTGTAACTACACATTTTCTAGGATCTTTATTGATGTCAGTTTCGTCAATCCATATTAAGATTTCTCCTAACTTAATTGCTCTTTTTATAGGTTTGTGCTTATACAGTTTTAAGAAGGCTTATTCACTTGGGGAGCCTATTGTTTCTTTCAACACAGGGCGACCACAAGTTGATAGTAAATGGTATGTTGGTATTAACAGATTTATCTTTTCTAATCTTGAAAATATCACATATGGACATTGAAGATTAGTTTACAATCCTGTAGTCATTTTAATTTTATTTTATGAGAGACTTTCTCAAATTTCTGTAAAAAGTTCATTTTTAGACCTTTTATTGTTTTGTAATCATTGGATCTTCTTCTACTAATAGATGTCTTAGAGAGCATAGTCTACATTTAGATACATATCTCAAAATTTTATACATGATAATTATCTTAATTATGAAGTAAGTGATGGTGAAAGGTTTCAGCATGTTATGTTTTTAGATGTTGATATGTTACCAGGACTTCACTAGCAATAATGGTCTATCGTGAAACCATTCAAGCTGGTGTCATACCTACAATTGAAGTTTTTTCGCAAGTGCTGGGATGCCTGCAGTTTCCACGTGATTCTTCATTAAGAAAAACATTTATTGAGAACCTGGGAATAGGTTTTGATGCCTCAAGATCTTCAAATGTGAGTTCACTGCTAGATGGTTTTGGTGAATATGATATCCGTTCTTTTTCCATACTAGAGGTAAGAACAACAGCAGCAGCAGCAAAATATTTGGTTTACATGCTTAGTTTCATTGATGTATTCATCACAAAGGAACTAACCTAAATCTTAATACTCAGGAAGCTACTTCACTAGCAGTAATTCCACGTGCAACGATGAAAGATAATCCAGTTGTTGTTGATGCAAGGAAATTGCAGATTCATACCGCTGAGGTTTGATTGCCTGAAAACCTCAGAATTCTTGTAACTTTTATTGTTTAGTCTGTTATTGTCATTTTCAAGTTCTTGTCACTTGGATAAGAAAAACAAGATTTTGTTAAAATTATCATTTGGATTGACTTCTATAAACAATCCCATATCCAGATGTAATAAGATTGCACACAGCCTCATGTCTCAGTTTCCATTTTTAAGTAACTAACATTTCTAGAGTAATGAGGCCAGCTTTAATTGCATGGGAATTGAAGGAAGGAAAGCATTAAGTGGGTAAAACTATAGAAAATAGGTTTAAGAATATCGAGACTTGACTTGTTTGATCCGTGAATGTGGCTTAGAATTTAGAGAGAAACATGAATTTTTTTTTTATTTCCTGATCAACTAGCACTTTTTATTTATAAATAGTTTTTTGGATTTTGAACAACTTTGGCTGTATGCATCATGAAGTGCATAAGTTGCTTGAGAACAATTTACAATAAAACAGTTGCTGAGGTAACATAAAATTTTACATTGTTTACTTGAATTTTAATGGTGGGGATCTGAGTGATGATTTCACTATGAATATTCATCTGAAATTACTTGTAAAATAGATAATAATCTAGAACACCATTTAAATTATTTCACAATTCATCAAATAAGGACAGAGAAGATAGAGAATATCTGATCATGATGAGGACATGCTCAATGCTGCATGAGAATGAGAACATGCTTTTTTCTTCATGCAGCATATTTAATACATATGATCTCGAGGGAAAACTACTTAGAGCAACAAACTTCGACATTATCTTGTTGAAAATACAATGATTTCAGAGAGTGAGAATTGAAAGTGAGGATGAAAAGAATAGAAAGAATGAAGTGATTGATTTGTCATATTACATAGGTTTCTCATGGGCCTCTAATTATAGAGCACTTTGGATGCCTTTAGCATATGTTTCGGTGGTGGTATGACTGATGTCTCAATCCTTGGCCAAATAAAGGAAAACTGAGTAGAAAATGGTTCCAGATACTGCTAATAATGAAAGTGGCAGATATATAAATTACAAAGAAGTGATCGGTCAGCCATATTCCATAGGTTTCTCATGGCTTCTGATTATCAAGCACTTTGGAAGCCTCTAGTATATGTACCAGTGGTGGTATGACTGGTGGGCATGTCCTAGGTTGTCACATCAGCTGCCTGGTCATTGATGTCCAGTTAGTAGCCTAACAGCTAGTAGGCTGTTGTCTGGAATGAAAGCAACAACAGAATTTTCAATGGATTGAATGATGATATTGTTCTATAATCAGAAGGGTCAGTTTGTCAGCTTCATGGGAATGCTTGTGACTTCTGCAGAGAGGTATGAAGTTCCTTTGTGTTTTTTTCTCCTTTTTATTTTATAATTTCTATCCTCTTCTTTGTTCTTTCTTTTCTTATGTACTTATTTGATGCTTTTAATAAGTAACCTCAAGGCCTTGCAGACAAAAAACAACAGAGGAGAAACTCTGTTGTGTTTGTGTTGCTTCTGCTTATTATGTGTCATTGTAGAATAAACTATATGACTAGGGTTTAACACCCAGAAATTTTTTAGTTTCAATATCTGATAATTTGTAATTTTAAGCATTACACGAGAAACATGCATGTCTATCATCAGGTACTGTTGTTCTAGTTTTCATAGCTGTTCTTGCATATAGTTCTTTAATTGAGTTCAATTTTGTAGTAAAGAGATACTGATAATGATAAATTTCTAATATGAGAGTTATGTACCACTTTATAATAGCTGATTAGTCTTTACAAATGTTTCAGGTGTATCTCTTAACAATTTTGAAAGGTCTCAAGCATCGGCTTGCTGCTGGTGATCTTGCTTCTTCGTTGATGCTTGATTTCTTACATTATTATTTTTAGTCATTATTTCTTACATAGTTAAGCATAGAATGAGTTTCAAACTCCATTTCCAAAATAAGTTGAGATGATACTGCCGATACACATATGTGATCAAGTTTATATAATCACTCATGGATGTGTGATGGAGAGGAGAGTATAATGCTATTGATATTGTGCTAGCAATAATAGTACAAAGACTTGCGCATAAGAAATAAGTCAATTTAGCATCTCACTGATCTTAGCTGGCCTCCCTACTGATTAAAACTTCTTGGTTATTTTTGCAGGTTCAAGGCTACCAAATATCACAATTTTGTTACCTACAGAAAGGACACAAATAGAGTTTTCCAAAGGAGACAGAACAATTAGCCTTGCTGGAAGGTAAAAGATGTTTGATTGTAATTTATGACATTGATTATTTTATTAGGCAGCATTTGAAAGTTTTTATTGATATTCTCATCCGTTCAATCTCCATTCTTTATGATTATTAGGCTATGAAAAACCAAGGAATGCAATCTTGTACCAACCCTTGTACATCCAGTGCTATGTACCCCAAGTACAATGTACCAACACTCGATACAGTTTTCTGAAAAAAAAAGGCCGAAAGATCAGCCGAAATTGAAAAAATAAAGAGGAGGCAGCGGCGGCAAAGGAGGAGAGGCTGTGATGCAAGAGAGGAGGGAAGGAGGTGGTGGAGGAGGAGAGGCTGTAGCACAGAAGGAGAGGAGGCAACAGAGGCAGAGGAGGAGAGGCGGTGGCACAAGAGAGGAGGGAAGTATGCAGTGGAGGAAAGGATGGTAGAAGGCAGTGACAGAGAAGGTGCAAGAGGGCAGAAGACTGGAGGATGAGGAGGAGAAGAATATTGACTAGGGCTGGTGTGAGCGAACGGTGAGAGGTGCCGGTGAGGGATGCGGGCGACGACAGATGCAGATGTGGGGGAGAACACACAAGAGGATAAGTTAGGGTTTTAATTTTTCGTTTTAAATATTTGTTTAAAAAATGGGCTGCCCAATCCAGGGTCATAACCGAGCCTAAGACGGTAAGCAGAGTTCAGAAGCCTTATTGCTTGGTTCATAGGGCTTACTGAGTGGTGAGGCTTGTTTTACACTTGAATCAAAATTGGGTTGGTTTGTGTGTTGGTCTGACGGTTGGACCAACAGTTGGATCGGTAAATACAGGCTGTACGACACCAAACCAGATGAAATTGCATTCCTTGTTATGTATACTATGGGTAAAATAAAGCAAGTAGGAGGTATGCTGCTCTAGAAATATTAATTATTAAGAGTCCTGCATGAATGCTAATGTCACACTTATTAAGAAACAAACTGTAGCATATCAAACATCTAGGAATTTGCACATGATAATGCTAGTGGCACATTTGCATACACTTGAATACTTAAAAATAGTTTGTGCATATTGCAACTTATTTCTGCATTTTGCATTAAAATGACAGCTTTGGGATAATTTTAGTGGCACACTTGCACTTTTCAGTTGTTCTTATATGGAGGTTTGCGGCTTTTCGCACTAAGACAATAGCCATCAGCATTGTGTCAATGCTGCGTTTGACTATGCAGTAAACTTCATCTTGATTGTGGTAACTGAGGTGTCATATGCAATACAGGGTTGGTCAGGCAGTTGGTTCGCTGTTGAGGAGATTGGGCCTTCCTTATCAAGGAGACGAATCATATGGGAAAATTAGAATAAATGGTCTTGCTTTGAGAAGGTGGTTTAAACCAAGGGTTTCGAGCACATCTTCTTCGGGAAGACCTGCAGAAATGATTCCAACAACTGCACGTTTGGCCAAAGGGATCGCCGATCAGCAGCGCAGCATTCGGATCAGCAAAAATTTGTATCTTGAATAACATGCTGCATCACTTCAGCTGATGATTGTATTCATGTTTGGATCAACAAGAATAATTGGATGAAGATTCAGTCGCCAATATGGTTGTTGATATGGTAGTTCTGCTTCAGACCTCTTTTTATCATCTAGAACAGGATGCAAAATGTATCCATTTGCTTACATGTCCAACATTGAAGGTGAAGGTAGACTTGAATGGTATTATCATCTCGATACATTTCCAGGATTATTGGTATTTAACATCCAGCTTGAGCATATTAGTTCAATAGTAGAGGTCCTTACGCTGTTCATGGCATCAAATCATAGTCGTGGATTACTGTATCGTGGTCGAGTTTTTGAGGTTTAACAGTTAGCTGGTTGGTGTTCATCACCGTTTCCTAGTTAAATTGCACTAATTTTTTTGTCGTACATATCGTACATAACTTGTATCGATCTCATGGTACAACTTGTGGCTCCTAGACAAAACTAGAATTTCTTATGCTTTTGTTGTGTTATTTTATGTTTTGATGGGGTTCTTTTTAGCTTTCAAATGGCTAAAATGGTTTGATTTCTTATTCTTGTACAAAGTCAGTAGTAGAAAATGGATCTGTTCTCCGTGTATACATAACAATTAAAAACATATTTTGCTGGGTATGGCATGCAAAAAATAATTACATATATAAATCGAGTTTTCTTTTTTCCTTTTTGCTGTATATATACATAATCTGCTATTCTATTTAATCTGTTTTGGCGAGTTTAGTTTCACTTTCCTTCTAGTTTTTGTATATGCATGATAATTGCGAGAGAAAGAGAGAGAGAGAGAGAGCTTAGATTGTCTTTGGAGATGTTCCCATTTACAGTATACAGTAGCCTTGTTAAGAAGGAATACTGTTCCTATAAGACTCAAAAATATTCTCATCAGAGTTTGGTGTTACTGTGATAAGGTTATCATTGCCTATTTCATCCGAATTCGAAAAATATTTATTATATCAGCAATACGAAAAATAAAATACATCTCCAAATCAAGGAATGGGACGGTGATGATGTGGCATACGTGTGGTGCATATAATGCACACACTTAGACACACGATGCATCGAATCTGACCTCGATTTCACATGACGGATGAGGAGGTGGCGGACGACCGTTTCGGTTGACCCATCACCCTTTAATATTCGTTAATAAGGCACTTATTATAAATTTAATGCTCCACGTCATGGGGTTTCAAAGTATGTTTAACGTCATCACACGGATGCCACATCATCATAGGGGCGCGCTTTACTGTGTGTGCTCCGTGGCGCGGCCCATATAAAAGAGGCCCGCCCTTTACCGGAACTCGATAAACAAACAAACGCAAACGAGGAGGCCGAACACAAGTCCAAACGCCTCGGTTGGAAGCGGCAAAAGGAGCGAGCGACGGGCGTCCTCCTTCCCCCCGGCTTTTCTCCTTCGGGGCTTTCGCTTCCTCTCTCTCTCTCTCTTCCGCACCTAGGGTTTCGGTTCGCCCTTTGCTCTCCCGGCGGCGCCCCCGGTTCGTAGATTTCTGAGATCTTCTTTCGTCGGAGCAGGTTTTTTGCTTGCTTATCTTGTCTGTTTCTGTTGTTAAGGTTACGGAGTGATGATGAGTACTATAATCGCCATTATGTCGCTCTCTCGATCGATCTCTTGCTCATTGTGTCGGAATTTGATGGGCGGTTTCGATTTTTGTTCTCTCGTTTGCTTCGTTGTTAGATTGGTTCGGCTGACCGTACATTATTGGCATCCGAGGAATGAGAGATATACGATCTTGAAGGTTTAGGAGCATAGGGAAACGCACTACCGCAGCCTCATGCAACTGAAGATTGTGGGGCATCATATCGACTTTTCTGAAACGATTATGAGTCTCAGAGGTAGTACCAGGGTTGTATTTGATACCTCTTTCTTGAGGTATGGTTATCTGAACTAGAAAATTACAGTCATCAAACACTAGAGGTCTAAGAAAAGGGTTTTGTTTTTTGGTTCTTGCTGATAAAAAATTACAGGACGGTGGAAGACAAGACATATATTTCAAATATTTCTTGGCTGGCTAATACGGTTCAACAATAATTACGGAGAATGCTAACTTGCATCTTGTAACCTGGAATAGTGAAGTATCAACTTTTGTTGATGATCTCTGCCTCTCATCCCTTTCTTTCTTTTTGTTTAGAGCAAACTATATGTAATTGAACTATCACTGGGTTGATTGGTTTTGCCACAAAGAAGCTTAGTTTTGCTTAGTTTCCTTTTCATGTCATGTCCTTTGCTATTGATTCTTAGTATGTCAGTGCTTAAATACATCAACTATTGCATTTAAAATAGCAAAAAAAAAATAGATCACCCTTTTTTGTACATGGCATCGAAAAAAAAAAAAGGAACAAACTTCTTATTTCATGGGTAGTGCATCTTTGAAGTTGCACAAATGGGGGCATTATAACTCTATGCACAAATTTATATCCTGAATTGGAAATTCAAATAGATGACTAATTAGGAATCGACCATAACTTCACCAGTTATTCAGACCTATTTCTTTAAATTAAGCATAACCAGTGTTAAAAGTACAAAATCAACAAAAGGTAAAGAATCAGGTCTTATTTGAGAAGTGGATCCTTAAATAAGAAAATTAAAATTTGGCATAAGCTCATGGGTTGGGTCATTGCCCTTTCTTTCGCAAATCTTGAAACTAATGCATCATAGGAGCATGGCAGATGACTAGATCATTGAGTTGACTATAAGAAATGGTCGTACATATTGGCACCTGTGGGTTTCTGTTGTATGTATATATCATGTGAGCATGTCTTACTCTTTAGATTTGTTTTATCATATATCATGGTCGTCTAGGTAAGCAAAATCGAGACATTATGATTCTAATTATATGCACTTATTCCTATGCTCTCCACCATTTGTTTCACTATGGAAATATTCCCCTCATCTGCATGATATCCTTTTATTGGTGTTGGCAAACAATGATCTTTTGACCTTAAGTAGTCTGACCAGGTAAGATTTCCTAGAGTAGCTTAAATAAACCTATGGAAGTTTTGGTTAGAAAGTCTTGGGCAGCTCAAATTACAAGATAGGTCTGCAATACGAGATGGTTTTTCTTTATTCCTTGTTTCCAGTTTCCAATGTTATTATCATCTCTGTATCTTTCATCTTTTAAATTATTAGGTCTTATCGCCACCTGGCTTGCTCAAAGCTGTCACCCTTGGTTTCTCAACCAATGGATCGGTGGACCGGATGTTTTAAGGTCTCCCTCAATCCGACCAAAGCTGGCTCCTGTTTAAAGGTTGCTGCTTCACTCATGTTCTCACCATCGTCCAGAACCCTTTTGGTAATATCTCTATCCATAGATCTTCCAGTCTCCAGATCCTGAGACCCCTGATTTTGCCCTTTGTTTTTTACTTTTGCCATTGGGAACAGATGCCTTCTGTGAATGCCATCTTCTTTAACGGTGATAAGGTCCAAGGAACTGGGAATTCTGTGATTGAGAGGTTATCAGATTCAAGGAATATATCTGAATTGCTTGTGTCAAAACTGGGGTGTTCAGCCAATGTTTGGGTAGTGGAGGCATCTACATTTAATGGACCTTTTGCCGTATACAAGGAGTTCATACCATCATTGACTTCTCGAGGTGATCCAAAACGGTATGACCCTAATGGATTTCCAGCTTCATCTGCAATTGTTGCAATCTTATCCAGGTGTTTTGAACAGGTAAGAATTAGTTTCAATTTTGTTTTTAGAATGATTTGCTTTTAGATTTTCATGTCATCGTCACATATTTGATGCAATTGTACCTTATTTTGATAGAGCGTAGAATAATAAATTCATTATGGTGGAAGCAAGTAATCTAGCTCTCACAATAAGGTAAAGCTAGGCTGACAGATGCCATTCTTTTGGTGTGAGGTCACTTCAGTAACAGGAAAACAAGGTGTAGTTGGCATCACTTTTAGATGTTATTATGGCAGTTCTCGTTGGCATTCGAGGAGCGCACTAACAAGGATTTTGCCCCTCAAGGCATCCTGCAACTGTGGTGTATAATATACTTTATAAGGCTTGTTGTAGCCATATGCCTCAGAAGTTTTAGTTGTAGGAGTCCTTCCTTTCAGTTGTTTTATTCTTTATAATTGTAGGATTGCTTTCTGATAGAATCATTATACCATGCCAAGAAAGCAGGGAAAGGGGCGGTCATTGTTACTCATCAAAGCTAAGTCCTTGTCTTCTTTTTTATTTGTTTTGTGTTGTTTGAATCAATCTTCCCCTTATTATCTGCCCACAAATACTTTTTCTGTTTCTCTTCTCTTCTCTTTTCTATTTCTGTTGAGCTGCTACCATCCTCCTTTTTTATCTTTGATCTGTCACTTATATTGATCTGTTTCTGGTGCTGCTGCCATTCTCCTCTTCTTATATTGATCTGTTTCTGGTGCTGCTGCCATTCTCCTCTTCTTATATTGATCTGTTTCTGGTGCTGCTGCCATTCTCCTCTTCTTATATTGATCTGTTTCTGGTGCTGCTGCCATTCTCCTCTTCTTATATTGATCTGTTTCTGGTGCTGCTGCCATTCTCCTCTTCTTATATTGATCTGTTTCTGGTGCTGCTGCCATTCTCCTCTTCTTATATTGATCTGTTTCTGGTGCTGCTGCCATTCTCCTCTTCTTATATTGATCTGTTTCTGGTGCTGCTGCCATTCTCCTCTTCTTATATTGATCTGTTTCTGGTGCTGCTGCCATTCTCCTCTTCTTATATTGATCTGTTTCTGGTGCTGCTGCCATTCTCCTCTTCTTATATTGATCTGTTTCTGGTGCTGCTGCCATTCTCCTCTTCTTATATTGATCTGTTTCTGGTGCTGCTGCCATTCTCCTTCTTTTGGTGTGAGGTCACTTCAGTAAAGAAACAAGGTGTAGTTGGCATCACTTTTAGATGTTATTATGGCAGTTCTCGTTGGCATTCGAGGAGCGCACTAACAAGGATTTTGCCCCTCAAGGCATCCTGCAACTGTGGTGTATAATATACTTTATAAGGCTTGTTGTAGCCATATGCCTCAGAAGTTTTAGTTGTAGGAGTCCTTCCTTTCAGTTGTTTTATTCTTTATAATTTGTAGATTGCTTTCTGATAGAATCATTATACCAATGCCAAGAAAGCAGGGAAAGGGGCGGTCATTGTTACTCATCAAAGCTAAGTCCTTGTCTTCTTTTTTTATTTGTTTTGTGTTGTTTGAATCAATCTGGTGCTGCTGCCATTCTCCTCTTCTTATATTGATCTGTTTCTGGTGCTGCTGCCTTGCAATGTTGCTGTAGTACCTCTTCCTCTCTGATGTTTGCTGCTTGTATTACCTTTTGCTCTAATTACAACATTGTCTGATGGATCCTTAACTACGTCATCCAGCAATCGAAGTTGTAGGTCAGAGATAGGCTAGTGCAGAGAGGTATTCTGCAACAGTTGAGCTGTGTTTTGCCTATGGCACTATTTTTCACTCTTACAGTGACAGGACAACTGGTTTGTTATACGTTTGCCAAGATAAACCACAGAGCAAGGGACTAGAGAAGGTGAGGTGGTTTTATGATTACTGTAAAGGTAAAACATTGATTAATAATTTTATAAAAGCCTTAAAAGCAGCTGTTGTTACATCACTTATGGGCTGAAAGAAGTGTCAGAATTTACAGAAACAGATGGAGTCCAAGGAGGAGATGACTTTGAGGATTAAGGAGGTTGTTAGTGCTAAATTTTATCATCAGAGGCTGAGGATAGTGTTCAGAAAGTGAATTATTAAAATAATGGAATATGCCCTTGTATGGAGAGAATACTTCTTTAGTGTACGTGAAGAGAGTGGTTCTATTTGAGCTCAATGTACATATATGTAAAGTATGAGATTGTACATTTGATGGTAAATAAAATTGTTTGCTTTGGTAAAAAATCAATCTTAGTTGATTTTTTTGGTGATCTAACCTTTAGTAAAATTGATTGATTAATCATAGTGAACTTGTATTTCTGTATATGAAAGTTTTTGAATGTCTAAAATGAATCATTATGGAGTAGGTATTGCATCAAGTGTCAATACATCAGGGAATAGGCTAACAGTGTCTCTTTATGTTCCCTGCAAATATTTCTTATTTAACTTTCATTCAGAAACTTCAGATAATGCTTAACATAGTTTCCAGAATACTTATTGTATGCATTCAGGGATTTTCATCTCAATGATCTCCATTTATGTTGTTTACACAGTACTTTTAGCTTGTTGTCTGACTTCTCTTTATTCTTTTTTCAGATCTTTTAAGATAGAGATTTAGTCTTGCACATTTTTATGCCAGTATATTCGTTGTTGGTTAGACTAGAATTCAAGACTGCTATGATTTAGTTGGCTTGAGTTTTATATGAGGTCAAGAAATATTTCAGTCTGTACTCCTGGTCTAAGGGGAAATAACTTGTGCTTGTTTATTAAAGTGTTTTGGATAGTATCTGAAACATATGATATATTACTGCTTGCATATGAATTATAGTTTATGTTTGGCATTTTGTGCCTAACTATTATCCTATTTTAGGCTCGGACTCCAGGGTACTGGATATCGTACCGATATGCCCGTGTTTTTCTTTTTTGTTCTATTTAGTTTAAATCAAAAGGCGTGGAACTGTCTTAAATCGACAATATTAAAATTTATCAACAATCCAAAATCCAATATCCTGACTAACAATTGAGGATACTAAATACATTCAAACATCTAACAATCCATAAAACCTATGCAGTTTATAATCATACACCACATCACTCGATGAATCATAAGATCTGAAGCCAACTCATCAAAACAATAATAACATCATAAATCTACAAGTGTTCATACCATACCATCTCAGTAGGATGGCCCTTTACCAATATATGCTCTCAGACTGGTCATTCCATACCATCCCTAGGGCCTATAGCTATCTGAATGAGGGTGTGCCCTTTCGTAACATTGCAATTTTGGCGTGAAACCACTTTAACTGTATGACTTGGGTGTCTGTCGGCCAATTTAATATGCTCAGCACACTCTGGCAGCATTGGAGTGGTTTTATTTTATTTTTCCTTCTGTTTCATTCCACATGAATCATGATAGTAAATTGTGTGCAACACATCATGCAACAACCTCATTTCTAACCCTTTTTTGCCTATGCTGTTTTCCCTCTATCCATTCTCCACTGGGTCTTCTTGCAGGAATAGTGTTGACTTGTGGGATAAGACTGCTGGTCTTACAGAGCACAACCACAGTGGTAAAAAAGAAACTCTCGAGTCCAATTCATCATTTGTGAACTCTCTGCCATTTGCTGCCTGCATAAGCATCGACACTAGAGCTGAGGCAGTCATCGGAGATCGCTTTTACTAGAAAATATAGCATGATGATAGGTTTTGTATTTTCTCCCTGTTTCTGCTTAGAAATGCAGCCTGGGTGTGTTCAATCAGGCTAAAGGTAAATCCTGACCTAACCCAACACCTAAATTTATTAACCTTAACCAACTAAAGCTAATCTTGGGTAGGATTGTTTCTTTTTCGACCCTAATCTAATTTAACCTAAGTACTTGAGAAAAAAGTTTCTTTTTCGACCCTAATCTAATTTAATCTAAAGCCTTGCATTGGGCTTTTTGATAAAAACGAACCCAATCCAAGTTGGGGTTTGTTTGAGGTTTTCCAAGAATTCCAATCACGTTTAGTGATCGGTTTCGGTCGACAAGGTTTGTGTTGAACCCAGTCCAAATTTCATCCCCTATTTCTGTTCAGATGCTTTTGGTACATTCATGCTAGCATCAGTGAATTAAGTCAAAATTTGTTAATTTGATGGATAATATCTGGTTAGACCTGATCTCCTATATGCAAAATATTCAGAGATCTAGTTTTTAATCAGAGATTGGTTGACTCATTTTGTTGCACTTTCGTGGAAAATCCAACCAATATATTAAGTGGTTTAAGAACACAGATGTTAAGCCTTCGGCATGCTGTAAGTTTAAGTGTTTCCACCCTTGGTTTCTTATTTTTTTAATTTAAGCTGGAAGCTTACTAGCCCCTTTTTTGCTATTGACAAGCCATTGCTATTGGCAACCCATTAATAAATAATAAAATATTATTATACTATTTACAATCCTAATATTACCGATTTTACTCCTTTTTTCTTCCCCATAATCTCTTATGTCATTTTCACTGTCGACGTTGCTTCTTGTCAATGCCATGAGTAGTTTAGAACTTTTAAGAAATTTTAAAATGGGGTAGTAAATAGTAAAAAAGGGGCTGCAAATAGTAATCTCCTTTAAGCTGTGATGTTGAAAATAATTAAGTGATAAATCTTCTACATAGCTTGGGGGCTTTAGCATTTATTGTTAGAAATATACAAAATTAATAATGACCAACTTGTTTTCTTGGAGAGTCAGAACAATTGCAATCGTTAAAGATTTATTGCGTGTATTTAGTACACTGCATTGAGAAATTACTCTTAAATGAAGAGTATGAAAATAGTCATCAACTGTAACTTCATCAGAAGTCTTCATGCATACTTTTTTCTCAAAATATCAAACCTCTGTTAGTTATTTAAACTGAAAATGAAGAGCTTCAATAGCCTTTCTCCCTTTTTCTTCAATACCTGTATTAGCTTGCCCAAAGTACTAAGTAGAAAAATAGTGGTCAAGAAAATTACTGAATCCCTAGATTTGGATTGAATTATGCAATAAATTGCTGGAAGGTGCTTTTAAGAAGAAGCCTTTGAAGTAGGGGAGTTCGAATTGCTGGTGCTGGCTTGAAAAGATCCTGGAACTGGAATGTCCGCCTATGAAAATTGACTATACTTTTCTTGTCTGACACTTTTAGTTATCTATTCCCTTTACATTCTCCACCAAGGTGCTGCAAGAAAGGTATAGTATTAAGAAATTATTGTCTTCCTTATATTAAGGGATTTAGCTTTTTCTGAATTAATTTTTTCAGTCTGTATTTGTAAAGTGTTCAATTCTGAAACTCATTGATATTGAAGTCCATATATGAAAAGAACACAGTTAAAAATTAGTACCGTTTTCTGTTGTCCTACCGATTTGGTATGAATTTCCATCTGCTTACAGTAAAAGAAAAGGAAAAAAATTGTTAACAATTCAGATGGTGGCAACATGCATATTTTTGTCCTTTGTTTTCTCTTGTTGATTAGCAGGTGCCAAGCTTGACATCAAGCAACCTGGTGGAACAAACAAAAGGAAATGTAGATGCACCTACGTTGTTGCGAACCCCTTTCCCTAAAACAATCATTCTGGGTTTCAGCAAAGGTGGGACTGTGGTCAACCAGCTTGTGACTGAATTTGCTCACTTGAAGGCTTCACCCCAGATATTTGATAGGAGGCAAGATCACCTCTATCCCATCTCCGAGGATGATCTGTTGTTCAGCATCTCTGAGTTCCATTATGTTGATGTTGGATTGAATAGTGCTGGAGCATATTTGACTGATCGGACTGTTATTAAGAAGGTTGCTGAGCTTTTATTGGTTCACAATGCTAATGTTCGTTTTGTTCTTCATGGTACTCCAAGGCAGTGGTTTGACCGTCACAGGCCATGGATTCGTAAGGAGAAAGATATTATGCTGCAATTGCTTAAAGATGAAGCTCATAGATGTGAAGGAAAACTGCAGGCAACCGAAAGATTCTATTTTGCCAATAGTCTGCCCAGTTTGCAAATGCATTTTGAGATAATTCAAGTGATGGATTTAAGTTAATGATCTGCAGTTTTGCTTGTGACCTAGCATAAGGTCATCCTTTTTTACATTTCTTTTATCGAATAGATCTCCCACCTAAATTCAGTTTTTTTTTTTTTTGAAATTGTTTGCAGTTTATACAATTTTTTTTCTAATGTTAATAGGCACATTAGTTTATGTAAATTATTGCTTTTCCTAACTCATTTGCTATTCTGGCTAAATAATTCAAAGTTCTCCTGTTGTATGTACCATACCATGAATATCACATCTAATCTTTTAAAATTTGAAAGTTATTGCTAGCTTTAGTAGTGGGCCTTCAATTTCATCTCACTACTATCTATTCTGTCTATATAATATTAAGTACGAATTTGTCAGGGTCATGTAGGGTTTTGAGGATTCTGTTTGTTTGCAGTAGAGAACCATTTAGAGCTCCTTGTTTGAGCCTTAAAGCATAATACATTTATGTCCGGAGTGTATGTTTGACTGCAACACTTTTTATCATAGCTCTGTATGTATAGCTTATTGCCACTTGATCAATGAATGTAGCAGGCATATTTTGATCATGACATGATGGTCAGATTAGATTCTTGGATTAAAACTCTGGTTGTTTGGACTCGGGTGGTATGCTTCCTTGTTGCATTATATTATCTCACTGGTTTTACTATGCTTCCATCCGTTTATAAGTGATACCAAGTAGCACTTCTCAGAATAGTTGTCTCCACTCTCCAGCTAAAGGACTGTAGTATGTAGAAAGTTGCTTGCTCATGACACAGCTTTATTACAGACACCATTGTCTCTCAACTTGGCTATCCTTTAAGATGGCAACTAATAGCAAGTACATGTTTCAGTTTCGTTTGAGTGGTAGCAATTTATGGATTTTTCTGTGTTCCCTATTTGGAAATGTGATCCATTCAGTTGTGTCCCCATGTCATGACTAAAGTTACTTTTTCTAAAGTGTTTTTGAAGCCATGTAGGAGAAGGAGCTTTGGATTGACATTCTAAAAGGAACATTTCTCTGCTTGCTTTTGCACCTTCCTGCATCACATCTACATACTGTTCTGATCAATATTGACATGCTTTGATGGAAGTGGTGCTTCCAGGAACAGTTTGTGTATCGTTGGTTATCTGAAACAGTGCTGCGACACACTATGGATTTGTACGACTGCAAAAGGATAAAAGAGGGTTGCATCAGGAGATAAGGTTTGTCTTCCCCAATTAATTATATACTCTTGGTGGATCCCGTTATGGTGCCACTCTTGCCCTTATGCTTCTATTCTGAAAAGAAATCTCCGAGGGTCAAAAAGTAAAAAAATCCACATCTTTTCTCCGAGTGGCCAAATTAATTTGGTGGTAATATATCTGATTCACTTCTCTTATGTTGATAGTTTAAATCCTTATTGTATTAGTTGACGAGGACTTTGTTTATAGAATGATGCAAGCTTCCTTTGTTTATAGAGTTATCTGCGTTACATAAATGGTAACTCAGCTAGGCCTGACAAAGTGTTCTGAACCGGCGGTTCCGGTTCCCCAAAATTGGGAATTGGAACCAGAACCGATAGTTTTGATTTTGATTTTGGTTCAGGTGGTTTCAGTTCAAATCATTATTTTTTTATTATTTTAATTAAAATTTTTAAAATATAAAACAAAGAAGTTGGGTACATTTTTAGAAAAAAAACTTTAAATTTGAGAATTTGAGAAACTTTAAAAATTTCTTACAAAGAACATTTGGTTGTGTGAAAAGATTATTTTGCCCCTATCAAGTTTGAAAAAAAAAAAAAATTATCGGACTCGTCATCACATGCAGTCGTCGTTCTGTTACTTGTAACTCCCCTCGTGTGAGGGCTGTTGTCGTCGTCGCCCGTAACCTTAAACCTGGCCTCCTCCCTTCGCCCCATGATTGACCCTTACTTAAGGGCTCGTTATTGCCTCTTACAACTCTAAACTCAATTATTTTTGCACAACCTGTGTAGAGCCATGAGAGTGGAGGCAGAGGCGATGACGGATCTGAATATTTTATGAAAATTTTTCAGATTTAGGAAATTTTTTTCAATAATTCATCTAAAAAAAATTTTAAATTTATTTTTAAATAATAAAAATTTTAAAATTATAGATTTGGAATCATGTTTTTGATTTTTTTAAACCTATGAACCAGAATCGAGTCATCCAGGATCAATTCCGATTTAATTTAGAACCAGCAAACTATCGGGTTGAGCGGTTTGATTCTGATCCAATTTATAGTTGGATTCTAACCGAAGGCATGCCTTTCAAACTAATCGTTGTCCGCCCACTCAATGGAAGGCTATGTTTTCATGTCACAGCCTGTACTGATGTAGATAGATAAAGCACTACAAAGAATGACAAGAGGCCTCCGCACCTGCGTGCCGCTTTCATGTTAATGCTCCCAACAGACGTTGTGTCCATGTTGATGTTAGGACGCAAAAGGAAACAAGGCCGAGCGATGCACAAAACCCTTTGGAATTCTATACATGACGACGACACGTGATTGGCGTTTGTTCATCCTCTTCTTTACTCCAACTTGCCACATGGATCTATGCATGTGAGGGGTGTGAAGGTGGTGGATGAGAGACGCCTTTCCTACAGGTCCATCAGGGTCTCCTGCCGCTGTCATGCATCAAACGTCCTACTGCCAGTGAGAACTCTTCTTATTCGAACACTTGGACGAAGAGCAACCAAAGAGACCGATCGAGTTGACCCCCGAGGAGTCCCTTTGTGAGTTACTTCCCTCGCTCTTCCTCCTTTGTTCCCTGTGCAAGTGTTTGTTCCTACGTACCTCGTTTCCACTACATGGATATGATTTGATTACCACATAATTGAACATCGTCTACCTATTCATCTTCTATTTCCAACTCGGATCGTTCTCCAATAAAAGAACACCGTCATCGATATCATCAATATATTCTTTGTATGCGGTGGCATGATAGGACACGTTGCTCGTCCCTGTAAACTTGGACCATCTATCCAAAGGAAGCGTCATCCCTGACGCTTCAGATGTCCTCGCTAAGTTGAAGAACAATTATTTGTAGCTTTGTCTGGAACAGTCTCGATCTTTCCTTCGATTATTAACAGCGAATAATGTTTTGTCGTTGCCGCTGCTGCTAATGTTACAATTTTAGTGAAAGATGGAGATTGGATATGGAAGATGAAAAGCTGCGTCGGACGTGCCCTTCTTCACCTTAGTTTATTTTTCTGTCTCATGATTTGAGTGTCCGATAAGATATCTTCTTGGACACATCTCTCTCGATCTTTTGGTGATGTGTTGCTTTTCTTTTCTTTTCTTGAAAGGTACGAAGCATATGCTTCGTTTCCAAGTCGATGGGGACGGTCAAAATCGACTTCATAGTGATTAAAGTCAGTCGATGCATGATGTGCTCAGAGACAGCAATCATTGCTGCCTGGTTTAGCTAATTGATCTCATAAATATTTATAGAAAACACGGATTATATATACATATATATATATTTATATTTATATATAATTAAACTGATGATAATAAAAATAGGTTTACCGACAGCCGGAGGAGGAGGAGGGGGAGGAGGAGGCCACGAGTCCTGTTTCTCCACGTCAGAATCTACGATGATTCGACCCCATCAAAGTTTGGCGGCGTCAACAAAGTCAACCACCATAAAGTCACGATGGGGCCCACCACTCTACCGCTCTGCTAATTAGAAGGTATCTGCCACGTGGACGTCGGCAACGTTTACACGGCGGGCCGCCGTCAACGCCCGATGTCCGATTTGGGTGAGTGCCCCAACCGCTCCCGCTCCCAGCTCAGCTGTGGCGCAACCCCGTCGTGCATCGGCTGGTAATCCTGCACGAATTTGACTGTGTTTCAGATACTCTTTATCGGCCGCACCGATCGTCTTCGGCCACGACTCGATCGCACGGTACCTCGAGCTCCGACAGCAACTCGTGGGAAGTCTGTGCGGAGATGATGATGTGACGAGCGGCAGGCGCGATGAATCCCTCGTCCACAGCCTTGTCGATGAAGGAGAGCAGGGAGTCGTAGTAGCCATCGACGTTCAGCAACCCCACCTGCCAAACCCAACCAGAGGATGACGTTTATACGACGGTGATAACATCTCCTGGAAGCGAGGCACGGGGGTCGGTCTCACCGGCTTGTCGTGGATCCCCAGCTGAGCCCAAGTTATCACTTCGAGGAGTTCTTCCAGGGTTCCGTAGCCACCTGAGTAGATAACAACGAGATTAAGATGCCAACGTGATGTTACGGCGGTCAAACAGTCTGCTTCTCCGCACAGATGTTTGTTTACCAGGCAATGCTATGAAGGCATCGGCTTGGCTGGCCATCTCCGCCTTCCTCTGGTGCATTCCCGACACGGCCCTCACCTCTCCCACCGTCTCTCCCGTAATCTGCAGGCCATGCTCGCATCAACCTCGTGTTCTTCTTCGAAAGAAAGATTAGAAATTGCAGGTAGCAAGACGTACGTACCTCTCGGGGCATCAGAGTCCTGGGAATAACTCTGCAACGTATCCAAAGAAAGATAACATAAGCATCGGCAAGCATATTTTATGCGTATTATACACGGAGAGAGACGGACCCCAAGACATGGCGGCCGCCATCGTGCACGGCTTGGGAGACGAGACCCATGAGGCCAACGCTTCCTCCACCGTACACCAAGTCTATGTTCCTTCCAACCTGCAAAACAGAGCAACCCCTCGCATCAGTCTGACCAATTCCACCGGAAAGATAAGCCACGCCCAGCGCAGATGGAGCAGCGAGAGACTCGTATATCTTGCTACGCTCCATTCTCATGGGAAAAAAAACACAGGAGGATTGGGACGACAGATGGAGACCGACCAATTCATGGCCGAGTTGGATCGCTGCGAGCTGGTAACTGGGTTTCCTCCCGGGGCTGCTGCCGCAGAAGACGCACACCCTTCTGAACCGAGAGGCTGTGGATCTCTTGCTCATCAAAGCCTGTGCCTCAGCTTCCATCGAGCTCGAGTTTAGAACAGAGAACCCTCTCTCTCTGCTTCTCTCTATACGTGGGTAGAACTTAAGCTCGGCTTCCTAGCTCGAGGGAAGACAGTAAGCATAGGGCGTCCGTGCGGTTGCTTCCCCCTTCCTTGCCCCTTGCCCCTTGCCCCTTGCCCCTTTTATAATGAGTTAATGTCAGGGAACAGTGGAGAGAGACCTGTTATGCCCATGTTGTAATCTAGTTTGTGTCTCTGATGAACATTGATTAGATGATGATAAGTTTCTGAGAAAGCTCCGGTGGGACATCCACCACCTAATCATTTTCGATGCTTTGGCCAGCGGAGTGGAGAACAGACATGGCCCGTCGAGTAGCTGGAAGTTTAGTTCTTACCGGACGACACTCGACAACTTGGTGCCCTGCGACCTCCTCCTTCCTCTTCTCATTATTTCCTGGTGTCTCCCGATGCAGCGGCAGGAACAATTTGGAAGACGAAGAGAACAGAGATCACAGACAAAGAATGATGCGGTCGATGCACGTGAAAGACCATTGTTATTTTGGTGCCATGAAGAATTGATTTTTCCATCCACATGCATGCAACACTCGCAAGCTTAAGCTTTCGGTGGACGACGCAAAGAAAGGCGTCGCTCCTTTTCCGTCTTTTTTGACATCCATGTGTAGATTGCAGTGAGCAATCCAAAGACGAAAAGAGGGGGGGGGGCTAAAGAGAGAGTATATGGCACATGCCCTCCTTTTCTTTCTTCCACCTTCCCTCCACTCAGCAATGGTGTGCCCTAACGGAGGGGAGGAGTGACCCACAGATCGGATGGCAGCTGAGTTGGGTTGTAGGGGAACAGCCAGGCACATCACTACTTGTTCCTTGGAAGCACTTCTCTTGGCAGGCTCATCTTGCTAGCTAACTTCCGAGTGGCATATGTTCTTGTAGAAATTTAGATTTGAGGTCGATAAATTTGCCTTAATTTTAATACATAAAAAAGGGTTTTTCTTTCTTCTTTTTTTTTAATATTTTACTCTTCTCTTTCAAGCATTATATAATATGCCATATTTCTATATTTAATTAGACATCAATTCAATCTAAAAATTTAAATTCGATCAAACTCAATACATATAACTTGATGTCAACTCAACCTAAAAGGTTAAATAACTATTCTTAATATAGTTTGTTCTTGGACTGACAGGTCTGATCATGTCATGATGTTGGTAGGTCTTCCTGCACGCATGAGCAACTCAAGGTGGTGGCTGTTGAAGTAGAACACCACCACATTCCGAAACCGAAAAGGCCAAGTGCAGTGCCACTCTCTATTGGACCATCTTGTTTCTTTAATTCGTGTCTGGTCTTTCGCATGCTACAGATGTCGACATCTCCAGCCTTGCTTTTCATCCATGGCGGCTGGGTATGATGTGCCTACTCGCACTTCACTTGTTGGTGGACTCGTTGGGCTTTCAGCAAACCTCTTTCGAGTTAGAATCCAACTGTGAGTGACATGGCAAGTCAAATCGAAAGGTTTTCACAACCAAAATATTTTTCGAATCATTTCTTATTCGAGCGATTAGAATATTGGAGTTGTATACATACCAAAAAATAAAAAATAAATTATCTCTCCTTATTAATATTTCACTTTAGGTTTTTTTAATTTAAATTATTTGATATATTTATTAATTTGATCGAAGAGGTATGCTCTTAGCATAAGTTTTTGTATCATCGAATCCTATGATTTACATGATTTTACATTACAAACTTGATTTTTATTACGATAATTTGATTGATTTTATTTTGTTTGAATAGATTCGATTTAGATTTTTATTTCTTAGTTCTTTTTTATCCGTAAGTATAGCGGAAGTAACTAACATCAATGTTAAAGACTCCGACCAATAAGAGCAACATCGACACAACTGCTCGAGATCATGAAGAATAAATATGTAACGAGAAGGAAAACCTCTCAATTGCATGTCAAGACTACCCAAACTGAATTGTATCAGCTCAATCGTAAAGTTTGACGTCCACTTTTGGCCCATCACACACGGAGAAGTCAAGCATGAGATGCCTGATGATTAACCCGTGCCATGGGAACAGTGTTGAGCTCCATAATAATGGCACATGCCACTATACATCTCTCCAGTAGCCATTACTGGCTCCGTAAGGGTACTGTCAGTTCACGTGATGAGGTAAGTGACCATCGACAAATGACACTGTATCTCACGTGCTGCTCTTAGGCTAATCTCCATCTATGCTTTGGGATACAGAGTCTTTGTGTAGCCCCACTCGTCGTAAACCAGTGATCTTTTAAGTTTGTTATTAATTATTATTTTAATATTGAATTGGATACCGGAATTAGAATTGTATCAACTCCCCGTAATCATATAGAAACATATGATTGATACGTAGTTAATGGTAGAATATAAAGAGAAATAACTTTTATATATGAACAAATACTAGTAGGTACAGTAAAATTAAATAGAATCATAATAAAATAAAATACCAAGATATACATGAAAAATTTTTGTAATGTGAAGGGTAAAAATCATGGGGTAAACTAGAGATAATCCACTATAAAAATAATGAATATACAAATCTCAATCTCTTGCCCAAATCCCTAGCAACAATCACAAGAGAATAACTGGAATACAAGAATCACATTACTGTGCACAATATCTAAATCCTATATAATTCTCCCTAAGTAATCACAATAAGAATCTACTATAAATCTGATCTAACCTGAGATGAAAATACTGCTAGATAATTGAGAATAGTCTCTCTGTGTTTCCTTGTCTTCTTCTCTTTCTTTCTCCTCCTTTTCTTTGGAATCTCATGGCTGTCAAAAACTACCTCTTTCTATCTCTTTTTTATGCCTCTAAAACGCAGCCATCACACACGGTTAGATTAAGAGGAGGTGAATTGTGTGGGCTGATAAAGCCCACCTTGGGTTAAATATGAGCTGTTAGCCTAACAACCTCCCCCTTCAGCCCATAAGGGAGGCTGTCCCATGACTCCTTAATTATTAATTTAATATTAAATTTGATATCGAGATTAGAACTCCATCAACTCCTCATAATCATATAGAAACGTATGATTGATATATAGTTGATGATGAGATATAAAGAGAAATAACTTTTGTATATGAACAAATACTAGAAGGCGTAGTGGAATTAAATGGAACCACAATCAAATAAAACACCAAGATATATGTGGAAAACCCCTCCAATACGAAGGGTAAAAATTACGGGGCAAACTAAAGATAATCCACTGTAAGAATAATGAATATACAAATCTCAATCTCTTGCCCAAAACCCTAGCAACAATCATAAGAGAATAACTTGAATACAAGGATCACGTTACTGTGCACAATATCAAAATCCTTTTTAATTCTCCCTAAGTAATCACAGTAAGAATCTACTGTAAATCTAATCTAACCTGATATGAAAGCATTGCTAGATGATTGAGAACAATCTCTCTGTGTTGTCCTTGTCTTCTTCCCTTTCTTTTTCCTCCTTTTCTTTTGAATCTCATAGCTGTCAAAAACTGCCTCTTTTTTATGCCTCTAAAACGTAGCCACCACACCCCCCCTAATATAAATTAAGGTTAGGTTAAGAAGGGGTGAGTTGTGGGTTGATAAAGCCCACCTTGGACTGAATATGACCTGTTAGCCCAACAACCTCCCCCTTCAGCCCATAATAGAGGTTATCTCATGACTCCTTAATGTGAAGTCATGTTGACCAACTGTCGACATATCTCCTGTCTTTATTTCGATAAGGTCATTGTCAACATGTTTGCACTGTTGTCATCTGTGTGAATTTTCTGAAGCTGCAACTGCTTCTCTTCAAATACATTTCGAATCCAGTGGTATCTGACATCTATATTCTTTGACTTCGAAGGAAACATTGGGTTGTCACACAAATGGATGACACTCTGGTTGTCACAATACACCACATAATTTTTCTATTTCAGCCTCAATTCTTGTAAAAATTCTTTCATCCATAACATTTCTTTGCATACCTCTATAGCAGCAATATATTTTGCCTCTGTGGTGGAGAGAGCAATACACATTTGTAATCTGGATTGTCATGACACAACTCCCTCTGCAAAAGTAAGTACATAACCTGATGTGGACTTCCTCGTATTTATATCTCTTGTCATATCTGCATTTGTGTAACTTGTCAACACAGGTGGTCTATCTCCAAATCTTAAACAAACCTTAGAGCTCTCTCTGAGATATCTCAAAATCCACTTCACTACTGCCCAGTGCTTTTTGCTTGGATTTGTAAGAAATCTGCTAGTAACACCCACTACATATGCGATATCCGGCCTCGTATACCATCGCGTACATTAAACTTTCAACTGCTGAAGCATAAGGAACATTTTGCATATTCTCCTTCTCATCATCACTTGACGGACTTTGTTTCGAGCACAACTCGAAGTGACGTGCCCCATGTCTTTCATTACAAAAGACTCACTCAGTTTTTTCTTCAACCTGTTAATTTTAGACATGTCTTTCCTAAGAATAAGCATGTCATCAACATAAAGTAAGAGAATAATAAAATTCTCACTAAACCATTTGATGTACACACAATGATCTAAAGTCGTTCTTTTATATCCATTTTCTGTCATAAATGAATCAAACATTTTATACCATTGTCTTGGAGCTTGCTTTAGCCCATACAAGCTCTTCTTCAATTTGTAAACAAAGTTCTCTTTACCTTTGACTTTGAAGCCTTCTGGTTGCTTTATATAAATTTTCTCCTCCAAATCACCATGAAAGAAAGTTGTTTTCACATCTAACTGCTCAACGTCCAAATCCTGGCTAGCGGCAATACCAAAACCAACACGAATAGAAGAAATTTTAACAACATGAGAAAATATCTCTTCAAAATCAATATCTTTCTTTTGACCAAAGCTTTTCACAACCATACTTTGGTTGAGAACAATATTCTCGAGTCTTCAACTTGAATACCCACTTGTTCTTAAGAGCCTTCATTCCATTTGGTAGTAATACCAAATCATAAGTATGGTTCTTTTGAAGAGCATCCATCTCTTCCTGCATAGCAATTAACTACTTTTTTTTTCTTTTCACTTTCAACTACTTCCTGATAACTCTCTGATTCACTTGCATCAGTAAACATCACATACTCATCTGTAGAGTATCTTCTGGAATGTTGACATTGTCTAGAAGATCTTCTCAACTAATGTTCGATAGGAAGTTGCTCTCCAACTTCTTCTTGCTCAACATGTCCTGCAGGTAGATCAACATCAGGCTCTACACCGTCTTCCTGCACATCTCCCTCATCACCCTGATATACTGGAAGAGTAAATGAGTCACAATCTGCTAATCCTTCTGTAGAAGTCTTGGTTGGTGTCTTCTTCTTCAAATCTTCAAAGGTTTGATCCTCAAAGAAGACTACATCTCTGCTTCTGAACACCTTTTGCTTTTCTGGATCCCAAAGCCTGTAAGCAAACTGATCATATAAGTAACCAAGAAAAATACATTCTTTAGTCTTACCATCAAACTTGGACCTCTCATTGTTTGGAATATGTGCAAATGCACGACAACTAAACACTCTCAAATGCCTATAGGAAACATCTTTTCCTAACCATATATGTTATGCAACGTCACCATCTAGGACTGTACATGGTGACAAGTTGATCACATCAACTGCAGTCCTCAAAGCCTCATCCCAAAACATTTTGGATAGCTTGGCTTGTGAAAGCATATATCTAATCTTTTCTATGATGGTGCGGTTCATCCTCTCTGTAATAGCATTATGCTGATGTGTACCAGGAACTGTCATCTCATGTTGGATGCCATGTAACCTGTAATAATAATTAAATAATCCTATGTACTCACCACAATTATCTGATCTTATGCATTTCAATTGCCTTTCTGTCTTCCTTTTAACCCTGGCATGAAAGTCTTTGAAAACATTAATAACATGATCTTTGGTCTTCAAAACATAGGCCCAAACTTTCCTAGAAAAATGATCTATAAAAGTGATAAAATAAAGTGCACCACTGATACTAGGAACATCAACAGATTCACAATGAGTTTTTATCCTCAAAGGACCATATACATCTGTATAAACACGGTCTAAGGCATGCATGTTTCTGAACATAGCAGGACTAACAAATAAAACTCTATGTTGTTTACTAACCAAACAATCAATACAAGAGTTCAAATATATACCTATGAGATCTGATAATACTTCTATCTTAGAAAGAGCTTACAGCCCCTTCTCGCTCATGTGTCTCAGTCTCCTATGTCACAACTTCATACTGAAGTCTTTCTCTATAGCATTCAGTTGCTCATCATAAGCTTTGATCTACAACCTATATAGATATATATTTCTTTCCGCTAGCTATAATAAGAGAACCCTTATTGAGCTTCCATTGCCCTCTGTGAAATCTGCTATCATAATATTTATCATCTATCTTCCAACTGAAATCAAATTCAGGCCTCAAGTCAATCACATGTCTCACATCCTTAAGCACCAACTTACAGCCAAGGTTGGTCTTTAAATGTATATCACCCATGCCAATGATTTTGTTGTGTCATAATTTGCCCATCTTGACAACACCAAATTTTCAGACCTGTATATAGCAAAAAACTCCCTCCGTGGTGTAGCATGATAATAAGAAAAAATATTATTGGAAGGAGATAAAATCAATAATCACCACCCTGCCTATAACTGGTAGTAATTTCCGTTGACTCTGTAGACTCCACTTCTTTTCCCTTTTTTTGCTCTTCTAGTTCTTTATGTGATTCTTGTAATGTCCTTTCTCACCATAATTATAACAAATAAAACTCTATGTTGTTTACTAACCAAACAATCAATACAAGAGTTCAAATATATACCTATGAGATCTGATAATACTTCTATCTTAGAAAGAGCTTACAGCCCCTTCTCGCTCATGTGTCTCAGTCTCCTATGTCACAACTTCATACTGAAGTCTTTCTCTATAGCATTCAGTTGCTCATCATAAGCTTTGATCTACAACCTATATAAGATATGATATTTCTTTCCGCTAGCTATAATAAGAGAACCCTTATTGAGCTTCCATTGCCCTCTGTGAAATCTGCTATCATAATATTTATCATCTAGTCTTCCAACTGAAATCAAATTCAGCCTCAAGTCAATCACATGTCTCACATCCTTAAGCACCAACTTACAGCCAAGGTTGGTCTTTAAATGTATATCACCCATGCCAATGATGTTTGTTGTGTCATAATTGCCCATCTTGACAACACCAAAATTTTCAGACCTGTATAGCAAAAAACTCCCTCCGTGGTGTAGCATGATAAGAAGAAAAATATTATTGGAAGGAGATAAAATCAAATAATCACCACCCTGCACTATAACTGTAGTATTATCCTTTGACTCTGTAGACTCCACTTCTTTTCCCTTTTTTGCTCTTCTTAGGTTGCTTATATTGATTCTTGTAATGTCCTTTCTCACCATAATTATAACAATAATATCTTTTCTTGATTCTGACTTGCTTCTACCCATGTGTGAATTGCTTCTAGACTTTGACCTTCCTCTGTTCTCTGAGATAAGTGCCTGTGAATCATTTTGAGATGTTGCTGAATTCTTTCTTCTCAACTCACATTCAACAAACTGTGACAACATCATCTGGTGCAGAATTACTAAGGGAAACCATCAATGTCTCCAACTTTCTAACAATGAATTGAGAAGTAACAATGTCTGCAACTCATCATGAAGAGATATTTTCATAGATGATAACTAGTTAGTGATACTCTGCATTTTATTCAAATGCTCAGCAATAGAAGCACCCTCTCTATATTTTAGGTTCATAAATTTTCTGATAAAAAAAGCTTTGTTGCCAACTGTTTTTCTTTCATAAAGATTTTCCATTTTTTTCCAAAAAGAATATCCAAAACTTTCAGTAGAAACATGATGAAAATATCTCTTCAAAATCAATATCTTTCTTTTGACCAAAGCTTTTCACAACCATACTTTGTTGAGAACAATATTCTCGAGTCTTCAACTTGAATACCCACTTGTTCTTAAGAGCCTTCATTCCATTTGGTAGTAATACCAAATCATAAGTATGGTTCTTTTGAAGAGCATCCATCTCTTCCTGCATAGCAATTAACTACTTTTTTTTTCTTTTCACTTTCAACTACTTCCTGATAACTCTCTGATTCACTTGCATCAGTAAACATCACATACTCATCTGTAGAGTATCTTCTGGAATGTTGACATTGTCTAGAAGATCTTCTCAACTAATGTTCGATAGGAAGTTGCTCTCCAACTTCTTCTTGCTCAACATGTCCTGCAGGTAGATCAACATCAGGCTCTACACCGTCTTCCTGCACATCTCCCTCATCACCCTGATATACTGGAAGAGTAAATGAGTCACAATCTGCTAATCCTTCTGTAGAAGTCTTGGTTGGTGTCTTCTTCTTCAAATCTTCAAAGGTTTGATCCTCAAAGAAGACTACATCTCTGCTTCTGAACACCTTTTGCTTTTCTGGATCCCAAAGCCTGTAAGCAAACTGATCATATAAGTAACCAAGAAAAATACATTCTTTAGTCTTACCATCAAACTTGGACCTCTCATTGTTTGGAATATGTGCAAATGCACGACAACTAAACACTCTCAAATGCCTATAGGAAACATCTTTTCCTAACCATATATGTTATGCAACGTCACCATCTAGGACTGTACATGGTGACAAGTTGATCACATCAACTGCAGTCCTCAAAGCCTCATCCCAAAACATTTTGGATAGCTTGGCTTGTGAAAGCATATATCTAATCTTTTCTATGATGGTGCGGTTCATCCTCTCTGTAATAGCATTATGCTGATGTGTACCAGGAACTGTCATCTCATGTTGGATGCCATGTAACCTGTAATAATAATTAAATAATCCTATGTACTCACCACAATTATCTGATCTTATGCATTTCAATTGCCTTTCTGTCTTCCTTTTAACCCTGGCATGAAAGTCTTTGAAAACATTAATAACATGATCTTTGGTCTTCAAAACATAGGCCCAAACTTTCCTAGAAAAATGATCTATAAAAGTGATAAAATAAAGTGCACCACTGATACTAGGAACATCAACAGATTCACAATGAGTTTTTATCCTCAAAGGACCATATACATCTGTATAAACACGGTCTAAGGCATGCATGTTTCTGAACATAGCAGGACTAACAAATAAAACTCTATGTTGTTTACTAACCAAACAATCAATACAAGAGTTCAAATATATACCTATGAGATCTGATAATACTTCTATCTTAGAAAGAGCTTACAGCCCCTTCTCGCTCATGTGTCTCAGTCTCCTATGTCACAACTTCATACTGAAGTCTTTCTCTATAGCATTCAGTTGCTCATCATAAGCTTTGATCTACAACCTATATAAGATATGATATTTCTTTCCGCTAGCTATAATAAGAGAACCCTTATTGAGCTTCCATTGCCCTCTGTGAAATCTGCTATCATAATATTTATCATCTAGTCTTCCAACTGAAATCAAATTCAGCCTCAAGTCAATCACATGTCTCACATCCTTAAGCACCAACTTACAGCCAAGGTTGGTCTTTAAATGTATATCACCCATGCCAATGATGTTTGTTGTGTCATAATTGCCCATCTTGACAACACCAAAATTTTCAGACCTGTATATAGCAAAAAACTCCCTCCGTGGTGTAGCATGATAAGAAGAAAAAATATTATTGGAAGGAGATAAAATCAAATAATCACCACCCTGCACTATAACTGTAGTATTATCCTTTGACTCTGTAGACTCCACTTCTTTTCCCTTTTTTTGCTCTTCTTAGGTTGCTTATATTGATTCTTGTAATGTCCTTTCTCACCATAATTATAACAAATAATATCTTTTCTTGATTCTGACTTGCTTCTACCCATGTGTGAATTGCTTCTAGACTTTGACCTTCCTCTGTTCTCTGAGATAAGTGCCTGTGAATCATTTTGAGATGTTGCTGAATTCTTTCTTCTCAACTCCACATTCAACAAACTGTGACAACATCATCTGGTGCAGAATTACTAAGGGAAACCATCAATGTCTCCAAACTTTCTAACAATGAATTGAGAAGTAACAATGTCTGCAACTCATCATGAAGAGATATTTTCATAGATGATAACTAGTTAGTGATACTCTGCATTTTATTCAAATGCTCAGCAATAGAAGCACCCTCTCTATATTTTAGGTTCATAAATTTTCTGATAAAAAAAGCTTTGTTGCCAACTGTTTTTCTTTCATAAAGATTTTCCATTTTTTTCCAAAAAGAATATCCAAAACTTTCAGTAGAAACATGATGAAAGACACTATCATCAAGCTACTGTCGAATAAACCCAACTATTTTTCGATCTAACCTCTTCCACTCATCATCTGTCATAGTTGTGAGTTTTACACTATCCCCTTGTAAAGGTCCATACAAATCTATGCAATATAAAAGATCTTTTATTCTTGGTTTTCATATCATTCAATTATTTCTATTCAAACTAATCATACGAGAAATACTATTGGCCTCCATGTTTAAATATAAAATTAAATTACCAAAACCCTACTCTGATACCAGTTGATGGGATATAAAGAGAAATAACTTTTGTATATGAACAAATACTAGCAGACGTAGCAGAATTAAATGAAACCACAATCAAATAAAACACCAAAATATACGTGGAAAACTCATCCAATGTGGAGAGTAAAAACCATGGGGCAAACTAGAGATAATCCACTATAAGAATAATGAATATACAAATCTCAATCTCTTGTCCAAAACCCTAGCAATAATCACAAGAAAATAATTTACACAATATCTAAATCCTTCCTAATTCTCCCCAAGTAATCATAGTAAGAATATACTGTAAATTTGATCTAACTTGAGGCGAAAGCATTGTTAGATGATTTAGAACAGTCTCGCTGTGTTGTCTTTGTCTTCTTCCCTTTCTTTCTCTTTTTTTTTTGTCTTGTTCTCCTCCTTTTCTTTGGAATCTCGTGGCTATCAAAAACTGCATTTTTTCTATGTCTCTAAAATGCAGTCACCACACCTCCCTAATATAAATTAGGGTTAAGTTAAGAGGGAGTGAGTTGTGGGCTGAATATGAGCTGTCAGCCTAACAGTTGACATATCGATATAAGATTGAATGATATTACTGTATCACAGATTCAATACGATACTATCATAATTAAATTCAAAAAAAGTAAAAGTTAGTCAAATTTTGATTCCAAAACTAACTTAAACAATGAACTAACGTTGTCGAAAATACCTTTCAAATAGGATTTAATATCTCTAGAGTCGAACGAGAACAACATGGATTAAGATCAATGTGAGACAAATGGGAAAAAGAAATTTCGATTGGTTGATTTCAAATCAATAATTAATTTTTTATTTAATATAATTATTATAAATTATGTCAAAAAATATCATAATTTCTAGAAACATTACGGTGCAAAAGGTTATTTTGTTCATCCTAAGCAAGCCAGTGAATCAACACAGATCATCTCATCACTATTTCTTCTTTAGTTAATCGGAGGCATTGCCAGAATTCAACGTATAAACAAGTAATTACATGCTCGGATCTATCATGGTTCGACTTCCATAACCGGATCTTAGGATTCGAATACGAAGCTATAGCTTATCGGGATCGTGCTTTACGATTCACGTCCAGAAGATCGGATTCGGATTCGGATTAAATTATGGTTTTGTCGTGATATGCATTATCCGATATCAACCCCCAACCCCATCCGTTAAATCTCGAAAGCCTCGGTGAGAAATGACTGCAGCGCCGGAAAGGGAGAAGAGGACGAGCAAAATAATCACGAGGGGGGGACACGAAGCGGTAGTGGCTGGGCTACTGCCTGCCCAACCCCCCACACCCTCGCTGGCTCACTCTCATCCATCTCGCCGATCCGATTCTTCCACATCGTTTGGAGGAATTTGAGGCTCTCGGTTCTGTTGATCTCGCGATCTCGCGAAGGTATCTTTGCCTTTTTCTTTTCCCGTTCTCGATCGTCATCATTCGGTCACGATTCCTTTCTTCTTGGATTTGCTTTTTCTTTTTTCTTCGCGTTCTTGTCTTTTCCTTTTTCTCTTTCTTTTTTTCCTCCTGCATTTGGATTTTTTATCATCATGGATCTTTTTCTTTGAAACCCTATTTCTGCTTATCTCGATGTGTTAAGCCCATATCTTTCTGTTTGATCTTGGAAATATACGGTATCATCTGCGCATTGTCTGAGATGTTTTCTTCCTCGATAATTTTTCTTCTCTTTTGCGCTGGGGTTTGCTCAAGTGGGCTGAGGGAGTGACCGCATCTTCGTACTTGCTGCCGGCTCAAAATGATCGGGAGTTTTCTCACGAGAAGCCTTGCGTAAGTAATTAGGTTTTCGTAACCCTTAATTGCTCCCTTTCTTGAACAACGTAATGCGAGGGGCAAGGATAAATCAGATTGCGACTGGTTCTCGTGTGACAGGTTGATTCTTGGATATGCTTATCCAGCCTATGAATGCTTCAAGACGGTGGAGTTAAACAAGCCCGACATCGAGCAGCTTCTGTTCTGGTGTCAGTACTGGTTTGTTCTTATCTCTTGTCGGCCGAACGAACATGCATTCCTCTATCTCATCCTTCTGTCGGTTTTCAAGCTAAAAGTTTGTTTTTTTTGGGGGGTTATCTGTTTGTAGGATTTTAGTTGCTGCCTTGACTGTCTTTGAGAGAGTGGGCGACAATTTCATTTCATGGTATGGTAGCTCGAATTGGTTTGATGTGTCTTCTTTTGTGGCTTGCCAAACATTTGACATGCTGAATCTTATCTCTTTAAATTGAAGGATACCAATGTACAGCGAAGCGAAGTTGGCATTCTTCGTGTATCTCTGGTATCCCAAAACAAAGGTATTAACCCCAGTGATTGTTTCATTGTGTGTTATCCAGTGAACAATTTGGTTAAGGAGTATATGCATCTGTGGGCAGGGAACAACTTATGTTTATGAAACCTTCTTCCGCCCGTATGTGGCAAAGCATGAAAATGAAATAGATCGCAACTTGCTTGAGCTGAGAACAAGGGCTGGGGATATCATGGTCCTCTACTTCCAGAAAGTTGCAAGCTATGGTCAGACGAGGATTTTTGAAATCCTGCAGTATGTTGCTTCGCAATCACCCTCACAATCATCAAGAACTCGTCCTGTTCAGGTTTAATTCTTCAGGCTAAAAATTCTCTTTTATTCCACTGGTTTTTCCTATTTTATAATCTTGGCTCATATGGATATCGTTCTAGAGATAGCTTTTCAGTAGCTTTTCTAGGACTTGTTTATATTTGTTGCCTATTATTCTCTATGGTAACCAAATAAAGTAGTTGCTGCATATCATGCTACAGTCTATCATGACATATTGCTCGTGGCAAACTATTAACACAAAGCATAATGTTATATTCTCTTCCTGTGGCTTTCAGATGGATAATTGAGGCTGCATGAGGTGTGCTTCTGTTGACCTATTTGGCTGAACAAAAACATAAAGTGTTGTTCTATGTTTGGGTAGTAAACTACTAGTAAAATATTTAGGCAAATTCCATTGAAGCCAACTTGGTTGGTGAAATCAATGTTTGCCTTAGATAAATAATTGTGTTTGCGGTAAATTTTGGTGATGACCATATCTTCCTTGGAGTATGTCACTTGGTCTAGCTAAGCAAATTGTTAGGACATTCTGCTGGCTGGTTCTTGCATCTACTTGTAAATATCCGTTAGATTCTCTATATTTGACCTATGCGGGTTAAATGAGACAGTCTAAGCATTAAATTGCAGAGTATTGTTTTGATATTGTTCTGTTTATTAACAATAAGGTTAATTTTAAACTAGTTCATTTAACATGAGTACTGTAGACTTGTTAGAGTCCTTTCCTGTTTTACTATCCCACCAGCCAGCCCTCTGTGAGAGCAACTATAGAATTCATTGTAAGCTCTTGCTTTGTGCTGGCTCTTAATCTCTAAATGCATTTTGGAAACAAAGGGTTGGTTCTCTTTCTACATGCCTAGCACCTGATTTAAGATGCTGCAATATATTGGACGTCTTTTGAGATGTGAGAAGTCTTTAATCCCTCAACATGTCATATAAGGTATTATTTAGTCTAGTGGGCAAACGTTTTTCGTATACATCAACCCTTTTAAGCTTAGACTGCACCTGACTCAGGTACTGTTTACATTTGTTTGTCGATATTCCTCAATTAGATAGATGTGATGGAAGAGCACTTGTGACACAAAGACAAGGTACATTCAAATTAGATCTTGAATAAATACAGATTGAGACAACTCAATTTTACAGGGTCGAGTCGCATTGTTGGTTAAAATATAGGTGAGTTGTGAGAGTTATAAGTCAACTATAAGCAAGTTTTGAATGATTGAGATGTATACTTGGGTGAACATTTTACTGTTATTGGAAGGTTCTGTTAGTAATGGAAACGAAGCCTGTAAAAAATGTTGGTTCTCTATTAATATAATAATTTATTGAGCAGTAACATAAAATAAGAGAGAGCTTTGGTTATAATTTTTGAATCTGAGCCCTTGCTGAGATATTTTTGGTTAAAATTTTTTACTTGTAATTCTTTTTTATCTTTTGCATCCTTCTTAGTTGATTGTTTCTTGATTTATTGTGTATTTCCTATGATGTCTATCTATGTAAATAGCCTTCTTGTTTGGTGGCACCAAAATCTGAATCGCTAATTCCACAAGTCGTCACTCAAATCAATGTTTCTCCATTGCTGTATGTAGTTACCAAGAGGGCAAATCGAATCAAGATAACAAGGTTGAATATAAGTTTTTCATATATCTTTCGGGTTATATTGCTAACTTATGGTCTATTATGCCTCTGAGATAAATCTTGATCCCTATTAGCATAGCTAGTCATTGTTTTTTCACTCTTTTAAAGTCAGGTTATTTTTGACAGTTGGTTCGTTGCTACATAAATGATCAACACTAAATAACAAGGGTTGCTTCTTCCCAAAGCTTGCCTGATGATAATAAATTATCTAATATGCTATGAAAGCCTTCTAATTTTAAACTAAAATTTTGCAAAATGTCATTTGTTATTGTGGAAAGTCATTGAAGATTATTGTGTTTTTTATGTTTGGTTGCGTTTTGAAATTTTCAATTATGTCCTTGTTATTCTAGGCCTAGCTCATTAATGTAATATAGCACTGTGTTATCATAGTCCAAGAAAACGAATTGAGGGTTCCATAAAATGAATTATAACGATTTAAATATGACATGTGATGTAGAATTTCATTCCTAGCAATAGTTTGGGTATTGAGAATGCCTTATGTAAAATATATAGTTATCAGCAGTGTATCTATTAAGTATTCATGGTGGAGGATTGAGCACAACAGATTCAGAATTAGTGTACTGACGAGGTTTGAGTATGTTCTCCAGGGCTCGGAGAGCCTGGGGACTTAGAAGTGATAAACAAATACAAGAATGAGTGGATCTGAAAAAATGATCTTTGATGAGCCTATGAATGGGTTGGGTCAGATCAGGTTGATGGGATGGTAATGTCAACTAACTACCCTCAGTGACTCATGCCTGACATCCAAATGGTCAAAATATTTTGATCCAAAGTCGACACATAAGTAGTAGGTCGGGTCAGGACACGTTGAAACTGGTCAGGTTGATGTTTCAATGCAGCTTTTTAAATAATTTATTAGCAAAAGAGTCTGGTCTGCATGAGGTGGGGTGGGGTCGGACCACACTATCAAGTAAACATGACTGACACTAATTTTTATTTTTTTTGGTGAAACCAATAGGCCATCTTAAATGGGTCGGGTTGGACCACACCATCAAGGAAACATATGACTGGCCCTAATTTTATTTGTTGAACCAATGGACCATTTTAATTGGGTTGGGATGGATTAACCTAATGTTTTAGCCATTTAACTCATAAATTCCACTGCTATTTTTTTTAAAAGGCTTGAATCGGGCAAGTATTCCATTAATCTATTGATAAAAAGGGAAAAACGTGGTAAAGAAAGAAATACAAGAAAGAGATCCAAACAAACAAATAGAAAGTAATGGAAATAAGAAATAAAAATGGCAAGATCAAGCAAAGTCAATAATACTACAGAATCCCCAAAGAAACATATTCCTCATAGGTGCACCAAAGAACAAAAAAAAAAAAAAAAACTCTTTCCAGAGGAGCCACATGTTAACCAAGGCAGTGCTTTTGTGTGGGAACTACCTCATAATATTCAATATTCCCAACCGGGTCTCTGTATTGACCCTGAACCAAGTTACTAGAGTTCCATTTTTTCAGCTTTGTTACGCATTCCACAAGTTGGCTAAAGTTGATACAGCTGATGATTCCTGAACACACCCCTGCTGTTCAATATTTTCATAGGAGTAAAAGAACCAAGGTATAGCAAAATGGTCAACAAAAAAGTTTCAGTGTATAAGTGCATGCAAATAATGCCATATCATTCAACATACACTTGCCTTGAGAGTTTTAGAGCCCTATTATGATTTTCTGGTCTCTGCTATATGCAAGATTAGCAAAGGTCTAATAAAGAGTTCAGAGTGAAAACTAAGTTGGGTCTTCCTGCCTAAAGAAAGGCATCTTTTTGCAGTTGTTTAGGCATATATATATATATATATATATATACAAGTTAACTTTGATATATTCGTATGTACACTATATCTACATTACTATACAAAGGCTAAGTTTTTCCATACTCATTTCCGGTTGTTTGTCCTCATTTTGATGAAGATATCTGTGATTGATGATCTTCCCCCTTTTATCTGTTATTCCTCTCTGCTCTGATGTTCTTCATCCATGTGCAAACAGGCTAGTCTTGTTTTCTTTTCTTTGTTTTCCAATTTGGTCACCTCGGATTTTTTTTGTGGTGTCTTCTCTTTATCATCTTTTTTTTTTCTGCTATATTTTCATTTTCTTCTTGTTCTTGTACTCTAGATAGAGTGATCCTAGGTCACTGGGTAGTTTACATGCATAGGTGTCACCACATTTATTGTGGTTGACATAATTGGCAATGTGCTGCTGCTCCATGAATCATGCCTAAAATTTATCCTTTTGGGTCATGATATGTTTGACTTTATTTGGTAAAAGGTTTGTAATAATGTCATACACCTTGTTAGTACTTTTTGAATATTTACATGTTTGGATATGTCAAAAGCCATAGGCATCCTTGAAACCATTAGGTGTCTGGTTTCTCTGTCTGACAGATGTATCTCTACAGTTTAAGTTAATTTATTTGATCACCATCAGATAGCAGCATGCAGCCTAGTAGTTGCTAGGAGTACAAATCTGATGCTGTGGGTCTTCACCATTGTAATAATCTTAATGTGCTATAAGGTTCCAAATACGATTGAAGATCTAAGGGTAGAAGAGAGATCTAAGAGGGAATTGAAAGCTGGAGCGAGTTTTACAAGGAAAGAAGATAACCATGGTTATTAAGCCATAAAGAATTTCAAATTTTCATGCTCAATGCATCATTAAGATTAATAGATTAATACATATAATATTATGCAAACAAAAGGTATTGACTTGGAAAGAAAAGAATGCATGTCATATCACAGCCTTGAAAACATGTATTAAATGTATGATGAAGTGCAATTCTATATGAAGAGGGGTACTTAGTCTAGACCAACAGTTAATGACTTGGCAATTTCATATGATTATGATTGCTTATTAAGACACCTTAAGCATATAAGTAAGATGTATCGTTCCTGACATGAGTTGTATCGTTTATAATTGAAGGTCCCCCTCTCTCTTTTAGCAACATCTGATGATGCTTTTGTTTATACTGATGTAAACAATGGTGGATAACAGCGACAACCACAACAACCGATCCGTAGAACATCATCAACAACGGCTACAAGGGAGCCCACAGAGCAACTTAAGCAAGCCAAAAGTATACCTTCCAGCCCTACCAAGAGCCAGCCTCAGGAACCCTTAAAGGCAGGTGTTACTCCGGCCGATGCTGTTGCTGCCCAGCTCCCATCTTCATCAGGCCTTCCCAGTCAACCCAATACCGAAACCACTACCCTTCAACCAACAGCTGGTGACAAGGAAGCACTGCAGGCTGGTGTGGCCAATACCACGGACAAAGAAAACCCAAAGGAAGATGCTAATCCTCCTGTTCAAGAGAAACCCATCGAAGAAGCCATCCGTGTGACTCGTGCCAGACTTAGAAAGCGAGCTGCTACCGCTGGTCCTTCGGCCCGCTAAAAGTATCGCTTGATTTCTCATCCATATTGGGAATTAATTTGTGAGATCATTTCCAGACTATCGCGGTTCCTGTAAATAACTTGGAAGCATCTTGAGACGGATGTTGGTAGACAAGTAGATTGTGTTTCTTTGATTTTGTTTTCTTTGTTTTTTTGGCCATAAACAATGCGTTGTGGCATTTCGATCATGCAAAGTAGTCATAATAGATTGTTTCTGAAGTTGAAAGTGGACTCGTGATTCCGTGATTGGTGGCAACAGCGCATGGGAGTGCGAGCTTTCCGTGAATCGAATTCAGAATTATGTGGGGGTTGGAATGATACAGGTTTTCGTTAGCTCCCTCTTATCGATTTTATCTATGTATTTATGAAGTCTACTTTTGTATGGGAGTCTACAAACAATAAAAGGAGTTAACAAAGCCGTATAAATTACTGCCTCTAAAATACTTGGAAGAATCATCCACTGTCCACATTTTCCCAAATAATTGAAGTTGGCCAAAAATCTGTCGAAGAAACCTGATGAACATACGACACATTTGGCAATTGCGGGAACGATAGCAGACGTGCTCTCCTTTACACGTTTGATTGGTCCGTGAGCGTGGGACCCACCTGACAGGCATTTTAATGGCATACCACATTAATTAAATCACTAAAATTATTTTTATTAGCTGACGGTTCGGATGAATTGAATGAACTGGACCGGATCGAGGGATTTCTTGCCCGATCCAAAGTCGTCGATGGTCGGGGTGCGTCTTCCCCCTATATATCTATCTATATAGGCACATCCGCAACGGAGGTGGTCTTTATTTCTTGCTCATCATCAGTTCGAGGCATAGTCTTTCCCCTGCTCTGGATGTCCCCTACCTCGTATCGCTTTCCCTTTGTCTTTCTTGATTTGATCTAATGTATCTTGTTGGAGGTTCTGCAGGACTCGATCATCTGCCCCGGTGTTCTTGGATCTGTGAGTCGGCGAATCGCAAAGTCTTGATCGTGTGGATCGATCGTCCGTGCTCATAGAGACCGTTGAATTCGAGACTGTTGACGCGTCTGTATGACCTTAACCCTCTTTCCTTCTTGTCTGGATTTGAGCAAGACAGAGGCGCATGCTGTCTTGTCTTGATGCTGAACGGAAGGTGAATCCGATCGTCCTTGCCCTCGAAATGGTTTGTTCCGTTGGATGGTTCTTCCCGTAACCGTGAATTTTGAGTCTTGTTGTTTCTCCTCTCTCTTTCTTTGCTCTTTATTGTTTTGCCCTCTCACTGGTTCAGAATGGTTCGTTTTCCCTCTCTCTCGAGATCAATCCGGTAAACTGCCGTGGTGTGTATGAGGCCAATGCATCACGGCCGTTAATTAGATGGGGTAAAGCGGGATAATCAAACCATGGGTTTAGAATACGTTGCTGTTTGCGAGCAGGCTGGAGACACAAGCATGCTTGCGGGACCCACACTATATAGTTCTTATTTTATTCGAAATTTCAAATACATCCACATGTGTTGAATAAATAAGACGGGTTCGTAAGCCGACGGGTCGGATCGAGGGATTTCTCGCCCGACCCAAATCAGGCGCGCTTCCTTTCCCTATAAATATCTGCGAGGAAGGCGGTTGTGTCGGTTCTTCCCCCTTTCTTTGAGGCAGAGCTCAGGAATACTACCTCCTCCCCAATGCCGGTGATTCTTCTTTTCTGATTCGAAACCCTTTCGTGTTTTTTATCTTTCTTGATTCCGATCTGTGAGACGATGATGGACGAAGATCAACGACGGACCCGAGCATGTGTCTCGTCGGGGTTCTCGGATCGGCTTCAGATTCGTGATGTGTGTATGATCCAGACCCTAAATCTTCTCTCCTCTCTAGATGATTTGTTTTCCGATCGTAAAAGGATGATGAAAGGGTAGCTCGGTTAGGCATTGATATCTTATTATCATCAGTTGCTTCATTATGATAAGCACATCTTTTCTTTTCTTTTCTTTTGATGTTGTATGTATCAACATCTTTGTGTCGTGTACTCTAGCAAATTGTATTTGTAGAGATGATACTGTATCACTAAAGAAGTTGTTCTTGCAGGTGTTTGGGAAGTTTATAAATTTTATTTGCTTCGTTTCTTGCTTACCTTTATCTGGATGTCTTAGAGGTTTTAATGTTTCATTTTATGCCTATATTTTCTTGAAAGATGACTCGCTTCACATGTTTATTTTGGTTCTCCCATTTTAGCAGTATCTAGCTCTTGTTGTTTGTTCCGTTTGATCAAACACTCCTTTAGCTAATTTATTGCTGCATTCATCTCTTTCTTTGCTCCATTGGAGTTTTCTGTTTTATGTTTTGTATCTGCCCCCCTCGTAATTGTCTCTGATTTCGCATTATTTCAAATGGAATGATGACAAATAGGAGTTCCAAGTGTCTGTCTGCGAAAGGTTCTGTTGGTTGGTCGCAATATAGACCTTCTAGCAAGGTGAATATTTTCTTAAAACGATTAGTTCCTTGCTTTTGCAGGATCAACTAAGTAGTCTGGAATCCAGATTTTGCTGACCCCAAATAGTTGTGGCATTAAATTTTGTTATTATTAGAATATGGAGTCCAGATTTTGGCTTGGTGTTTAAACTATTTGCATGTCAATAAATGAATATGTAGGTATAAATTTAGTGTTTATAGTTAACATAGTAGCTAATTGTGATTGTTTCATGTCTTAAGATATTTTTGTTTATTACAGTCATCATTATTGGTGATAACCCGAGACAAGTAAGGCATACTTGTATATCAGATGTAACTTTTTCAAAAAAATAAGACATCCTTTTCTGTTACAAAATTACAGTGCATAACATATGCTAGATTGGTTCTATTCTTGGTAGTTCTATTGCATAGTCTCCAGTCTCCACTGCTATCTTTTTTCTCAAGGGGATATTTTTATTCTCTATGGTTCATCATGTTGCTTGTAGAAATGATCAAAATGGAGAACCTGTTATTTTTTTAGCTAGTCATCTATTTTCCAGCTGGTAGAAATGGTCACCGTGCATGTCTTGTCTTTTGGTCTGATCAAATGATCTACCTGTTTAGCACGCGTTCTTAACTAGTTTCTACTTGAAGGGTGTTTTAGTTTATTTAGTTTCTATTGGAATATCTTGATTTTGTTATTCTGATTCCAAACTGAATTCATCTACAATGTCTGTCTTGGAATTCATCAGTTATGCAGTCTTTTGTAGAACATGAGTTTTTTTAGGTGTCATAATTTGCACCGTGTGTCATATAATTGCGGTCGTTTTCTTATATATTATATGTATGTATACAGATGCTTTGTTCCAGTTTTAACTTAGATGAATAGTTCAATGTTGTATAACATTGCATTATTTGTGACACACTATGGGGGCAGTTATATAACCTGTTGCCCAAAGATTGATCAGAAGGAACAAACAGTAAATCAAAGATTACCTGCTGATGCAAACACACGTTCTCAGACACCGTTATATCGAATTGTTCAAATAGTTACAATAAAATATTACATATGATTGTGCAATCAATTTGCTTTTCGGTTCTTGAGAAACTTGAATACTAACAACAAATCACCTTTCTTTGTACAATGTTAAAGTTTCTACAATCAAAACCACTTTCAGATAATCAAAGGTCCTTTCGAGGGAAACAGGCTCACTCCAGCCGGTCCAGTCAAAAAGTGCCCAGCAGCATATGAAGCCCCAAGGGTCTTTCTGAATGAAATATTAGGACCCTAATGGCTCAGTCAAACACAGTAAGGTGGTTTTCCCCCCTTAAACGTTGTTCATCATAAGAGTTTCAAGCATTGTGGTCCCATTTACCATTTTTGTAGTCCCAACAATGAAGTCATATCCCATTCCTTCCTGCAAATGGCATGGGAGCATCGCTTCAGAATTTATTTTGACGAAGTGAAGGTGGGGGGTAAAGGTGCAGCAGTATACCTGCGAACTAAGAAAACGAAGAGCAGCAATCTCCGCATAAGTTACTCCTCCAATGAAGATCACTAAAGCTAAGGACCGGCGTCCGTCAGCAACCCTGGTAACAGTTTATATTCTAAAATTTCATTGTAGGCAAACATCCTCTTTTTGTAGGCAAAAAGGTTGTACACAATCAGTAAGATGCAAGCAATTAAGATGAAGTATGACGGAGTGTCCTAATATACAAAGTTACCATGATAACAGAAATTCTATGTCAAATTTCTTCATGTCTTTCTTTATTCATATATAAATTGATCAAAAAGGTAATTTTTCCATTTTGTCATTTGCTTCCACTTCTTTTAATTTTACCCATTCACTCTGAGAATGGTAAGATGATCAAACAGGAATTACATCAAGGACTTGAATCATGACAGGACACTGATTTTGGTAATCTACTGAACGGTATACTACCGATATCAATTGACAAAATAATGAAAAACGGTATACTACCTAGTCAAAATAAAGTAGAGCCAATTTTGCTTAGTACACTCTTATAACAATATATAGTTTAACAATATAATAGTAACTAATAAAATCTACAATTTTTTAACAATTAAGCAAGCTCAAAATAGTCAAAATAAAGTATGTGCAAAGTTTTTTTCCTTTTTACAGGAGAGAGAAGTGCAGTGTAAAGAGTTACACAAGTTCTAAACCAACTTTAAAATGCTTACAAAAAGTTTGGAAGTACCTGTCAAGATTAGATTGGAAAATGGGATTTGCATCTAATGAACTGTAACTGGAAGCACCCTAATTACATAAAACAAATAAAAGCAAGATTTTCACAATTGCAAATATAAAATATCCACAATCTAAGCCAAATAGGATATTGGCAAACATACCCTCTTTAGATCCACATGAGGTCCTGGTAACAGCTTCATTATTTCTTCAATAGAGCGCCTGCTTGACAATTAAAAGAATATTTATCTACTACTCTAAGGTTTTATACATAGGTCCATTATCAATTTTGATAACCTATCAGACAAGTATGGTGTCAATATATTGGATGGAATGTCTGGGTATACCATACAGTATCATTGAATAAAAATAAAAAATTAATTATGTATGTATTAGTACCAGAAATTCCATATTTAAAATCATGGTCATATTTTCAAATAAGGCTAAATTTTTTTTTCCATCTTTGCTTAAGGCACTTTAACAACTCTATGAACTTGTTAAGTGGAAAATATTGGCTCCCACATGCTGGTAAATAGCCTATTGAAGCCCCTTTTGTATAGGCAAGTCAATTCACAACAATTCACAACAATTCACGAACTAGACAGGGTTGGATCTGGGTTAACCTACTAATGAGTTAGGTTGGATCTGGGTTGAGACCATGTAATCTCACCATCTAACCTTGACCAGACCCAACTATCCAAAATTTTGTTCAACCATTTGGAATGACTATATTGATCCTTGATATTTCACTCTATAAAGGGCCAATCCTACAAAAAACATGAAATCATCATGTCCTTTTTTCCTTCTCTAGCGAAGTCTTTTTTCGTCTCTGAAAACAATAGATCCTTCAACAGCTCAACAGAAAAGCAAAGATACCAAAAAGCAGGACAAATAAGAAATTTGTAGTAGCGATATCCACTAAATTAAACTGGTAATAAACATGGTTGAGAAAAAAAAAACCTACCATCCAGATCGAATCGCATGTTGTATGAGACGAATGCTAAGAGGTGCATATCCAGAAAATATGTACGAGATATCATTGGGGCTGAAATGAAGTCAGGGATGCTAAAACACTCAGATACAAATGGTTAACATTTACTGGAAAGAATAAAAAGTCTAAGTACTAAAAGCTGTGTGCAATACAATACTGATTTAACATCATAGTGTGCAGAAACACCTGAAAGAGCATAACATATAGGAACATCAACAATTTATTCTGTATGAGAAGTTTCTGGATTGAGTTTAAGCATCTATACAATGAGACTTGTCTTTGGATAATTCTCTTGGCAGTGTAAAATAAGATGAGAAAAAGAATTCTCTCAGCAGCACTTGATAATTAAATATCAAACAAAGAAATGGGACTGATTATCCATTGACACCATTCGTTTCATCAGTGGAGAATAAAAACATTTGTTCTCTTCTAGAATTTGTGTCCCAATACATCCAAGGTAACATGAATAACGAAGCAAATGGAATTCCATACATGTTTAGAAAACTGTGAATCACTATATTCTAATTTGGTGACAACTTACAAAGACAAAAGTAACAAACTGTGCTAAAGTAACTTGTTAATTTTGTCACTCACACCCGCCTCCCAAAAACCATTAAGAACAAACTTATAGATAAAATTCTTACCAGAATTGTCAGATGGCACAAAAATACAATCTCTCAAGCAGGCAAGGTAATTCTCATCGATTCTGTCATCAACTCTATTCCCTTACACTCCTTAGCCAATTCTTGGCTTCCAAATAATATGATAGACCTCTTAATCGTTGGCCCACCTTCATAAATATGAGTTTTAACTTCTAACTTCACCCTTGTATTTGACCTTAATCATGCTTGGAAACTTGATACTCTTCCCTTTTCTCTACGGAACTTGTAAACCTCTTATCCTCTATCCATATCACCACAGTCCTGTGATGACACTTGGGTATGGACGCCTCACCCTTCCGGGTTGGCAACATCCAATAGTTTATACACTTTCTAAATCAACGACATAGAGACCCAGGTAGAGAATGGCATGGCTGGAAGGTGATTTGGAGTGTCATTGTATTTCCTAGAAATAAGTGTTTCCTTTGGAAACTCCTATGGAACAGACTACCTACCTCACACTATCTATCTAATATCATACACTGTTACCCATCTCTGTGCCCAATTTGCCACATTGGTCCTGACTCTACTTCCCACATATTTTTCTTTGTCACATTGCTATTGAATATTGAAACCTCGCACAATATGCTTTGGGATTACATTTTCAGCACCTTAATGAACGGCCCAACAGTATTGGTTGTATGAAGGAACCAATCTCGACAAATCCTCTTCTACTATACTTGCGTTAATTTTGACTTTCCTTTGGCTGCTATGAAAGAACAGAAATGATGCTCTATTTCACAACCGCACCCTCTCCTAGCACCATCCGGTGTAAAGTCCAAGCCCTTGTTTGTGTAGATATTTACACACCCAATCACGCCTCAACTATTTGGTTCCCAAAAGGAACCACCTCCTTGGGGCATACAAAACAACCAATTCCATTTCTCATAAGCTTGCCAACATAGCTAGAACTAATTGCTCCCCTAGATTTTGCAATGCAAACTTCAATTTTTTGTTTACTACTGATGTACCAAACAACACAATAATGACATTTTTTTTCTTTTAAAAAAAAAAACTTGTTAATGATTACTGACTGAATTAATTTTGTGTGAACAATTAGAGAGCTTTTTTTATTTGTAAGTACATTGCATCTCATAAGTCTTTCTAATGCATCCAAATATATTTGTGCAGTTTGAAAATGGATATAACATTGATAGAGCAAATCTCCTAAAATTGTCACTAGAGCTTTGTATTTTCCAGCACAAACAAGTAGATATGCTGATAGAATACCATAATATACCATAATAACTGGTGCTTCCAATAGCAAAATTCATGAATGACAATTGATAAACTGTTATGGCACTTGGACAGAGCAGAAATTAATGGTTGCAAGCAAAAGGAAGCTTAGAGCAACAACAGTAAATGTAGGTATTTTAATTTTTAAAGATATTCACACAGGGCTAATTCTTTCCCTAATAGACTATATACTATATAAAAAAGATTAATGCTGAATTTAACGTCCAATACAGATCAACAGATGGTAATCAAGGAAAATAATGGTATAATGGTTCTAGATTTAGTCTGCTATCGACCAATTAATCTTTAGAAGATAACAAAATAATGTATAGAAGAAACAATGACAATTTGATGAGTACAGGATCAATTAACAAAATAAAGATAGTGTTCTGAGGAATTGCTACATCAGTGTAACTGACAATCCTTGATGACACATGCAAGATCAATTATATTTAGTTTGAAAGTATTAAATAACACCTACTATTATCCCTTTTAAATCAGGTAGCAATGTTGCATTCGAGGTCAGAACTCAATTATAAAAAGTCATATAAGAGGTAGAAGATATGAGAGGCACACGCCAAAAGTATAGTCAATGGGACAAGAAACAGCATGATTAAAAAGCATAAGGTAAACAAGTTTAGTCAATATATAATAATCACCAACAATATGAAAACAATTGTGAATACATAGATATACTTGGCCGTTTCAGTATCATCAACAATAAGTTGCAAAGCTCGAGCAATAGTAAGCCAGTTGCTTTTAGATTCCTACACAGCAGGTCAAATGCATATGAGAAAATAATGGAGAAAACTAACCCAAAAGAAAAGAGAACGTGAAAGAAACTAAAAAGAGAGAGAGACTGTCCATATAACAAATAATAGAGGCATAATGAATAGATCAAACATAACAAAATACCTCAAATTCTAATTTTATGGTACCTACCTGTTTCTTAAAGAGGCCTGCCTTTTCCAGATTATACAATGTGGGCATATGCTCAAATCCATAGCTATGGAGTATCTCTCTCCTAATTGAGAAAAAAGAGACATCTTATTATTGAATATCAGAATGTCACAGTAACTAAATAATGAGTATGACAAAGAAAAATGAATCTAATATGGTCTCCACCACAAATGTTAAATATTGAACAGTAATATAATTCTTTATAAATAGACAGTTGCACAATAAGCAAAAAGTGTGCCACTTATTAACCAAAATCTAGAGCATCTATCATTGCTAAATCAAGGACATCATCGTACTAATGACACTAAACACTGGCAAGACAATCACATGTTTGAACATTGAGGACAATATAGTTAAAGAGACTTAACAAACCTATGCATTGTACTTTATAAAACAACAATGATAACGAGCAGTGAATGCCCAAAGGCTTCAATTGCTGAACATCTCAGCCATGCTTACTTGGAAGAAACTCAATATTTTCTTAAATGCCAAAAATTGTAAAACTATAATAGTATCATCCAAAAAATAAAAATAAACTGATAGGTTAATGATGAAGTATTACCTCAAATAATCAAAGTTCTTTTTAGGAAGACCAGAGTTAGTAATGGAAAATAACACCAGCAACCGTAGCACATTGACAAGTGGTTCCTGTTTGTGGATCATCTCCTCAATGTACTCAAAACATCTGTCATTTGGATACACTATCTAAGATTAAACAACATAAACGAAATTAATATTAAGAAAAAGATCAACTTTTTGCTTTTTATTAATTCTAGGAACTCAGTTTCATGAAGATGAAGCATCTTGAGTTATAAAGGGACTAAAAAATGAGTACCACCATAGCAATTCCTACTCATAGAACAGAGACTACAGAAGTTTTTTCTCTAAGAAAATGTCACCAGCTGCCTCTATCCGCTAAAATATTAGAACAGATAATAACTGAAAAAGAGAAGTTAGATGAATTAGCTTACGCTTCAAAATTCTGAAGCTCAAGAATTGTTTGTTCTATGTCTAGTCGAGCATGGAATGATGGTTTGCAAGTAAAAGATTGCAAATGATGTGCGAGATTTACATGCCTCTGGAGAAAAAATCAGCTGTAAGTTCATGTAGAAGTTTGAATTAGAGGAAAGAGAAAAGACAATGGAACTTACAGCTATTTCTGGTACTGAATACAACTTTTTAGCAAAATCCCTCAGCTTAGATACAGATTGAGACTGTTATATACACAAGCAACCATAAAATAAGTAATATAATACAGAAATAATGTTCATTCAAATCACATGGAGCTTAATACTGCTACATCTATACGTCAAACTCAACAGCAGGACAACAAGATAAGAAGTTATGCACTGAAAAGCAAGAAGGAAAATTTAAAAAATTAATCTACTGCTAACTAACTCTGGATCCATCAGCGGGCCAAAAAATAGGGTAAAACATCACTAGAAAAAATATATACATGTGAAATTTGAATAAAGTGTAACTCACACAACAACAGAAGAATTTAATAATAGAAACTTCACATGTACAGGGATCTCTGATTGTTTAGGGGCTTCTGTCATTCCCATTAGTTTATTCAGTGTTGTAACACACTTGAGTGTGAATCAGAACCCATGTTTAAAGGAAACTGAAATACTGAAAGCAAGTTCCTCCCAAAATGCTTCAACTGGAATAACTGCCTATACACCATTTAAATAACAGTTCAAAATTTTTCTAATTGTTCTTAGATTTAACAAGGTTTGACAGTAACCATCTCTTTTCCATGACTTACCACAGAACCAGCTCAAGCAGGGCAAACAACCTTGAAGGTATATATATGGAAAAGACAAAGCAAAAGCACAATAATTTATATGGTATCAAGAAAAAGAGGAACAAGTTCCAAGTCAGCTCATGAAATCTGAAGATGCTTAATATTCTAAAGAAAATTAAAAAAGAGCATAATACTATGGGTATGAAACCAGTAGGTACAACGTCCAGAAAAATAAGCAGTATGGTTATATCATGCTAAGACTCAATGAAAAAGGCATGAAAAACACATGTATATGGATCTATCAACCACAAAAAAAGACATTACAAAAATCCAAGTCTCATACAAGCCATGAAAGGCAATAATGATTACGTTGCAATTAAACTGTTTTACAACTACAAAAAAAAATTCCATTTCTTTCCTCTTAATCCTTTTTTCCCTTCTATTACTGTAAGTTACTTGACAATAATGATTACGTTTCTGTTGTCGAGATAAGAATGTTGAGATGGCTGTGTGGAGTTATCAGGAAAGACAGGAAAAGAAATATTTTTATTTGTGAACAATCAAGAATCGCTTCGATAAAGAATATGAGAAGAGAAAATCATTTAAGATGGTATGAACATATGCCTAGGAGACCTTCGAACGTGATAGTCAGAAGAGGTGAAATGATTAATGCTAGTGGTATGAGAAGAGGGAGAGAATAACCTAAAAATAACTTAATAGAAACTATAAATAAAGATTTAAGTACCATGAACTTAACTAAATATATGACTTTTTACACATTTCAATGGTGGCAAAAGATCCATATAGCCGACCACGAATAGTTGGGATTTACAGATTTGTTGTTGTTCTATTACTGTAAGTTAGAGCAACATCAAAATGTAAACCCTATTACAACAACCATGGCTGTTGTGAAGATGATCAATAAAACGAAAGATGGCAAAAGAGTTGGAGACGATCACAAAGAGAAAAGGACAAAGATTAAATACTGTGAAGGTAGAATGGCAAATGAAATAAATATCTAAAACAATAAAACATTAATCTAGCTGTGGGTTACCTTTGAAATAAATATCAAAGATTTAACCTAGCATACAATGAGGGCAACCTTTGTCCAACTATCATATTTTCATTCTTTAATTTATATGGATCACTTTTTTTCCCCCTTGATGAATTGGATTTTCTCATGATATTTAAAGATATTTACTCATTAATATGAGATGAAACTATCAAAAATATGGACGATCACAAAGATTTTACAAGAAAAAGATATTAGCAATTGAAATAATTTGCTGGGATGACAGTAAGCAAAAGCATTAATAATGCAACATGGCTACCAAGATTATTACTGAGAACTCTCAACAAAAGTTGGTGCCTATTTAGCCATATCTAGCAGATATTTTTTTAAAGAATGTTAAGTTAATGCATATGTTTTGACTTCTTTTAAAACATTCAATCCTACGTTTTTTAAGGATTGCTTAAGGAACAGCCCAACAGAAACAAGGAACTACAACATAAAACGTCAGTTTACTTTCTTAATGATCAAAGCGTAATTCAAACATTAACAACAATAAATACTTAATTGCACAAATCTGCAAATAGACAAACAATATGAAATTCTAATGAGATGTTGAAGCGGTGAGATACACTAGCCTGCTCTGTTTTAACATCAACATCAAATAATAACAGAAACAACTTCTCCAGTGGAAATCAATAGAAGTATAGAGTTCTGTTATAGTCCTTACAGTAGATTTTACTTCTGCATAGTCTTGTTGGATTGAAGTTGCCTTTTGGCGCAGAACCTGCAATTATTACTCCAAATCAGTAACATTGGAAAAACAACAAATAGTCCATATTTGATGATATAAGTTACTAGCAGATTGAATATTGAAAATGGAGAATAACAATGAATGAAACTGAACAACCTGAACCACAACTTCATAGTTCATATCTCGGATTTCCTTGTACAACTTGTCACTGAAACAAAAGAAACATAAAGAAAACGTAAATGCAGAGCTATTCTGGGTACCATTACAATATGTAAACCTCTTGCACTGGTTCACCTCTGTATCCAGTTGTTCAAAGTAAAGTCAGATAAGCAAACTACGACTCCTTAGAATTAGTTTACTAAAACCTAGTTTTACCTCAATTAGGGTAACAAGAGAATGGCAGTATCTAAACGTCCATATGCATATGTTAAACTACAAAATTGTACAAAAAAGTTATTCCAGTCATCCATGCATCCCTGATTAGAATTACCAAGCACTTCTCATGGTAGCAAACAAAGATTTGTGCCAACCATTTGGCACAGTATTCAACTGAATCACATTGGATCTGATTCAACAATATTCTCTTGTGAAGTAAAATATAGAAGAATTCAACTTGAAAATGTATGAAAACAACTTCTATGCACAAGAAATGCATGTAAAAGAAAGCAGGGAAAGTTTTATGCTAATTCTTAATGATACTTGAAGAATTGTTTCATAATTTTCTCAAGTTTAAAGGTGTCTCCTCTCTATTTGATAAGTTCTTTGGACATGTCCAGCCTTTGGTAGGGGAAGTTTTTGTGGTTAGCACTTCATTCAACAGTACACGTATCATTTTTAATGAATCAATGGAGAGAAAATGCTTCTTATAACTACTACAATTGCTAGGATCAGTGATTTAAACAGGCGCTTGCCTAAGCGCTCGAGCGAGGCGAGGTGAGGCTCGAGCACCTCGTGTGTGCACCAGGCAATGCGCTTCAATGAGGCGCCACTTGGGCGCTCACCCGAACGCAAGCGCCCGATTCAATTAGGTGAACCAAACCGGTTTTAGGCTAGTTTGATTCGTAGTTTCTTACCTCAAAAGCCATGCTTCACGCTCGCGCGACCCCAAGGAACCCTAGTACTACCTCTGCCTTTGTTGCCGACGCTTTCTACAGCTGCCTTAAATGCAGATGCAGCGGATCGAGCTTTCCTCTGTTGTCGACGAACGAGTCCGACGACCATCGTAGCTTCCTTCCATTGTCAAGGGAGAGGATTGTAGGCTCCTTCGCTACCGACGGACGCCCTTTGAAGCTTCCATCACTGTCGTTGTTGTCGTTCGCTGCTATTGTCCGCAACTTTCGCCACTGTCACTGCTATTGTCCACAACTTCCCTCGCTATCGCTGCTGCTATCCACAGCTTCCACCACTGTCGTTATTGTCGTTCGCAGATCTACTGCAACTATCTTAAACTAATCCTCCGTCGCTGCTGCTATCTCCCTCTGTTACTATTAACATTTTTTCTCCCCCTCTAACTTTAAGTAATATATTGTTAACAGTATATTTTAAATTTAAAATCATATTTTAATTTAAATAATTATATTTTTAATTATATTATATATTTTTTATATTTGAATATTTCATAGAATATTTTTTTCTCCCCCTCTAACTTAAGTAATATACTGTTAACAGTATTTTTTATCTAAATAATTATATTTTTAATTATATTATATATTTTTTATATTTTAATATTTCAGAGTGCCTCGCTTCCCTCGGGTGTTTTGGACCTTAGCGCTTGGCGCTTTTTAAATCATTGGCTAGAACGTATCTGCTCGTCATGTCCTTCTCATTTGCCCTTATGTAGTCAAATATAGGATACAATGGGAGACTAAAAATACACTTGGGAGCACATTTGAAATGTGCATTGAGGGTCCAATGCACAGTTCAAATGTGAATTGATGTTTGGTATTTTTTTTTTTCAAATCATATTTGACTTTGATATTACATTGCAAATGTTCAAACATTGATGTTGCACCATGGTAGCATTAGCATTTCAGCATTTACGGGATGCTAATGTAAATTTTTAATTTTTCACAAGATTGCGAGCATGATTTAGTGAGAAACCAACATGACATATGTTTTCTATAAGTTAAAATTTTATTTATTTATTTTCAAATGTTATTCTACATTCAATTATATGATTATATTTTTTATTTATTATATATTTGGGCCATACAAAATCTTTTTGTAAGATTACATACATTCATTTATTTTTATTTATTTACTTATTAATTTAAATAAAAAAAATATTTTTTTGAATAAATATTAAAATATTTGTCACATGATACTCAATGGACTTTTGAAATATAATTTTACCAAATAACACTTACATCAATGCATATTTAAAATGTAATTTTCATCTATTGTTTATTAAGCACTAAAAGCGTTCCATGATTGTACATTCACTCATATCTCTTTCTCCAAATGCACATTAAAAATACAAATATATTTCCAAATGCATCCTAAGTTTAAGATATACTAAAATTAACCACATCCTGAAGACCTAGAGAATCACAGGGTTAAGAGCAGATAGAGTTATTAATGGGATTGTCTCTTTATCTTCAATTGTTTAAAGATTTGGACAGCAAGGAATAAGTGTTTGCTTATGTGACAAGTGATTTGCAATTCTATCAGATGCCTTATGGTGGAGAATTAACCCCTAGCTAGGGAAAAAAAATAGAATTTTGATAACTATTGTGTGCTCCTAAAGGCTTCTAATATTCAGGTGCCTAGTGTATATCTATGTTGTTATTTGGAGATTTTTGCATAGAGAACTTTTCTCTTATGAGATGTTTGGGAGGCCTTTGTTCTAGATTCTCTTTCTCTCCCTCCTTTTGTACTCCCTATTTCATGATCCCAATGAACTTTCTATAAAACTAAATGGCAGCAAAAAATCTATGTAGTTGACTCCAAATAGTTGGGATGTTAGCTTATTGTTGTTGTTGTAATGAAATAAGTTGACAGGCTTAAACTATCTTTGCCTCAAGTAAATTTCATGTCAAACAACCCGCTATACTTCATAATAGAGGAATAGGAATTGGTCTAATGTGTATTTTTAATTTTTTTTTCCATCTGTTTACATTTTCTAACCATAATATCCATGAAATTGACATCATAGAAATCCTGACACAATCAAAATATTAAAGTTAACCAATAAAATAATGAAGTACCTCGAGTTCAGGGGAACCTTAGTCTTCTTCCCATCTTGTTGGCCCATTACAGTACCATCAACCTCCACAGACCCATTATTAATTTGCAAGATCTGCATGTTAGTAAAATTTCCATAAAATAAAGTTAGTACTAGGTAATGTTGGATGCACAAAAGTTAAATTATGCAGTGAAATTAATAGAGAATGTCTGATCACACAATATCCTAGAAAATGAAGATCGATGGAAGTAATCATTATTTAAAGTTTAAACAAAAATGAGTCAAACAATAATAATACTTTGTAATAGAAATTTACGTATAAGTCATAAAACCAGCAAAACTATAATGTATACGTCATCATCCATGTAGGTGGCATGATCCTAAGTTCCTAACCACCATTGAGCTATTTTTGTAATACTTGTAATACTGCAGTTTAGCCCATATCGAAAGTGAGTAAGCTCTTAAATTGACTTATTAAGTCTGATTTAATGGTGTACTGCTACTATTCCAGACTTTAGGCATTTTGAACTAGTTGTCCAGCCCCAACAAAGTTAATAGCAGAGTGAGTGGCTCAATTGTCCCAATGGACTAAGTTGTGACAATTTTTTCGCCATGCACAAGTACAAATAAAAATATACATGAAGATCAGTGTACACATGAAGAGGAACATTTTCTGTGCATACAAAGATGATGGTGGGTAGGATTAAATTCACACTAATGTGAAAGTAATTGAACTTGAGATAAGAGTTTTACTGGTCTAGTTACAATTTACCCAAAAAGTTAACTGAGATATAGATTTTCCACTTACTAGAGACACAGTTACTATGTGTGTGTGTATATATGTGTGTGTATATATACTATATATTATATATATGTATACATATACATGTATATACATACATATATATGTACATACATACATATGATGTATGTGTATATGTATATACATTTATACATATATATATGTATATGTGTGTATATATATATATATACACATGTATATATTCATATATATCTATATATATGTATACATATATATAGATATATATGTGTATATACATGTATATATATATATATACATCTTTATATATATATATATATATATATATATATATATATATATATATATATATATATATATATATATATATATATATATGTATGTATGTATGTATGTATGAATGTATATATCATGTGACAAATTAGGCCCTGAGCTGAAATTTTGGTATCATAAATATTTCATATAGGTGTATATATCAAAAAATAAGAAGAATTAAACTACACAGATGTGAAGCATGTGAAGATAAAAAATTGCAGCTCTAGTTGCATCATATCTATTTTTAGCCATTGAAGAAATCCTGGAAAGAAAGATATTCATTCATCATGCCGAAAATGTGTCAAACAATGTTCCTGGACAAATTCTTTCATGGATTGCCCCAAAATACATAAGAGGCATTAATGTACATGGTTTGATTCTACCAAGATTTTGAAACTAGACAACAACATCAATAATTAGGACGAGGCAAAATACTATGACACATCAAGAGAATGCAAACATGATATGGTCTAGCATCAAGCATAGAGCCTATGCCAGAATGGGGTCAGCACATGCCATACCAGCATGCTACATGCCACTAAATAAAAATACCTTCATTTCCATTCTTCTTCCCATTTTTCTATTTCATATACTAAAAGAAGTACTCTGACTACAAAGTCATTTAGAACCAAAAGAATATTGTTCTGAGAATATTTTTATTTATATATGGTTTTACTGTTGTCCAAAGGCATCTGCAGATATATTAACAACAAAATAATAATTAGACCAATAGAGTTGTTGATTTGTATCTCCAGCTCAGTGGAGTTCCAAATCTTCTTAGACTGACCTCATCTAGCAGTCCTTCATATGTAAGCTGAAAGCACATAGGTGTCACCATATCAACCTGCAGTACACATGAAATCAGAAAACCTATACAAAGATTTCTAAAGAAATCATCAAGCCTTACAAAAAGTTAGAGAAAGCAATACATACTGTAATAACCGCACAGAAAATTTTAGTTTTGAACAGTAACTTGGAAAGAAATATCAAAAACAGAAGACTGACAAACATGACTGTATAACAAGATTAAAGAAATCCTCAAGGGTAGCAGATTACATAACGCAGAGTTAGCAAAGGCTGTTTGACTATAAATTAACAAAGAAAAAAGCAACACGGAAAGATAATTTTGACCTCTCAAACAAATTAGTGAACACTTTTCATTCATCAACATAGTGTTGTAGACAAATCAGTAATCCAAATTGTGAAAGAAAAGTACCTCACGATCCAGCAAAATAAGTGTGTTTATCTCAGGAATTCCCATCTGAAGAACCATAATAAAATTATTGCCATCAATTATAACACATTGGAAAGATAATTTTGGCAAAAGAAACTGTACACATGATATACAATTACATCAGCTGCGTTAACTGGATCTTCCACTTGCAAGCTATTTAAAATGTCAGCAACCTTTGTTGATGCCCTCCCTTTAGCCCTCACATTTGGTACTATCCCAAAGGAAAACTGAAACGTAATTGCAAGACTTGATAAAATTACGCAAGATGCAACTAAAGCAAATTAAAATGATAATACTGATGCAAACATGTCTCAAGAAAAATAAGAGTACAATGCACAACAATGGAGAGAGTTCTTTTCCTCAAATGATCAAAGAACTGTCATAATCAAGAAGTCAACAGCTAGTGCTGACATAGCAGTGATTTCCTTTTCCACTACATTAGAAAAGAGTTTTTGACAATAAAATATGACAGAAAGGAAGATAAACTAATATGAACCATAATCATACAGAGAAAAAGGATGCTCTTTCAAAGTAATGTGTAAAGGATTAAGAATCCATAATTCTAGTATGTCTTCTAAGGTGTCTAGTGAAACTCATTTTGCAGCACTTGTTTTGAAGTCAAATGAATACCACCATAAGATATTACCACACTATGAATTATGCAATGAGAAGAAGGGAAGAGGTCTTAAGAAGTTCACAAGTACCCATGGTGACCTGAGAGCTAACAGTGTTCCCAGAATGAAAGAAACAAATATAATATATATATATATGTATGATGTATGTATATATATATATATATATATATATATATATAACATACATATATATATATATGTATATATCTGACGCCCCCGTCCCCTGAGCCTAAGGGGTGTGGGGCACACCATCGCTCGCCCATGCAGACAGCCCACCTGTCTTCCATTGTCGTCAGTACTTCCCCTCGTCTTCTTTTCCCCATCCTTCTCCACTCTCTTGGTACTTCAGCATGTACCAGCATACTGTGTTGGTACACCCATACGAACTGGATCCATAATGGTTTAACCAGAGACCGGTCACGTCCAATATCAGAGACATAGAAGTTAGAACCATGGTTGGAATACCCGGTACATTCTAGAAAAGGAATGTTATTCCTGCATTCTGTCTTATGCAAGTAACAGGAATATGATGGATTGACAAATAATAAAAGATGTATGTAGCTCTCAAAAAGTTCTCAGAACCGAATGATAAAAGGATCTATGCAGCAAACTTCAGCTCATTTGAATATCAAAGCCAGAGGATAATTTTGGACATTTAAAAAAAAAAATTGAAGGAAGCATATCATTTTTCCTCACCAACTGTTCAAGACATGTGGCAAAGGAAATAGATCTGAACAAACCCAATAAAATGAACATAAATTTCTAAGAAGCTAGAACAAAAGTAAAGCAGACTACATTCAATAAGTAACATATACGGTAGACCACAAAAGCATCCATACATATTTTTAGTGTACAGCAACAACATACCTCCAGCTTATGAATAGCTTTTGCAATATGCCAAAGCGAACTTGTGTCGCCATCAACATAGCACTCCTACAATATCCACAACAAAACGTGAAAAGTGTTTTGGGACCTAAAATGATGGAACATATCAAGTATACTTATCTTGTATACCTTGTATGCAAGATCAAGTTCAAAAGATAGAACATCCTCATCCAATGGCAACAAGTAAAAAGGGTATTCTCCAATAGTCAATATATGATGAACCTTTTCCTCTTCAAAGATCTGCAAGAGCATATATCAGTATTTTTAAGCAATTACAATTTCTCAATTAACAAACTTTTACAGATAGATTATCAAAGTTTTCAAATAATTAGAAATTGCAATTTTAAATGCAATTTCATTCCAAAAAAGCAATGCTGGAAAGTAAGAATAACCAAAATGGAGATGAAAAATGAAAAAGGTCGGAATGAAATTTTCTTCATAGAGAGATATAAATCCGGTTAAAGGAGATTTGAGAGGACAAAAATTAGCAACAAACAAAATCTTTTATAAATTTAACAGAAGATGACGATGACACAGAAAAATAATAAGAAGAATCTAGTAACTTCAGGTCTTCAATTGGAATTGGATTCATAACAAAGCCAAGCTCCAAAAAAATTTTGTTATTGTTCATTAACATACACTTGGCAATTGGCTACCAATAAACAATGAATTGCCTTAAACAATGATTGACTTTACTCAATGCATTAGGATGGCACGAAAGTTTCAAATAAGTGGTTTGATATCGGCTTCCACATGTTGGGCCCTAGTACCTATCACGACCCGAGTCTGGTGGGCTAACTGGCCATCAACTTCGTTTGACTTAAACAACTAGTCAAAATACTTAAGCTAAAGTTAACAATAGTATGCTCATCAAAGTTGGCATGTGTTACAATCGTCCCCACTCAAGGACTTGACACCCTCGTTAAGGCCCAGAAGAGCCTAAATCAAATTCTAGTATGGTACATGTGAGGCGTAGCCCAATGATGACTCCACATCATGAAGAGTCCTCTAACCTCATCCATGGGTAACCCTTTCTTACTCGAGCCTCCTCATCAAGGTCAAATACTAGGATGGCTCTGATACCAAATATCATGACCTAAGCCTGATAGGCTAATTGATCCATCAACTTCATTTAACATAAACAATTGATCAAAATGCTTAAGCTGAAGTTGACAATAGTATATCCATCAAACCTTTATAAGTCAATATTAGACTTTCCCACTTCGAAAATGGGACTAATCAGGCAGTACCAGTATACTGAATTTGTGACAATTTGCTTAAAAGTTAAAGTTACATCGAACAAAAATAATATTAAACAATTTATTTTCCAAATAAAGTACAGAATATTCAAGAAGCAATTATTTTCTTGAGGACTGTAGCGCATCGATTAATCAAATTGAAGCTGTAAAAGCCAATTAATATCTAATAAGAAAATTGATATTAACAATAACATACTCCCCATATAATAAAGAAGCATAAAAGTAATGATCTGTGTATTCAATAGATAAAGATTTTGGTAGCCACAGTAGTAGATACCTCTAGAAAAAGGCAAAAAAGCCTCAAAAGCAGAGGTTTTGAAATACTGCATAAACCAGTTTTGTGTAATCTATAACATCAAAAGGCTTGGTAAGCAAATTTAGAAATTTCACTATTATGGTAACAACTAGACCCTTAACAAGATGCAGCAATGGAAAGAAAATTAGGAAGGCAATGGTTTGAGGAAGAGATGCTAAAAGTTGTAAAAACACAACAAGAAAGATGATTGCTTCAAACAAGCCAGTTATTTCTTCAGTGTAAGTATGGCAGCAGAAAAAGAGTTAAAAGTTGTTGATATAATCAACAAGTAAAATGACAAGATATGTACAAGTAAACTTGGTAGCAGTTTGAGCATGACAAAAAAAAAAGAAAGAAGAAAATAACAGCTTTCTTTAGGTTTACAACAATGACGATAATTCAATTGCCAAAGTTCAGTAACGATCCTGAGAAATTTTATGAACTCCCATATCAGCTATACTTGGAAACAAGCATCAGAATTTCTCCTTTAACCCATCCATGCTTCAACAGATATGTATATATGAACATAATCTTTGGTATAATTACTGTATATTATAAGAATAATAATGATAATAATAATAATAATAAAAGAATATGTGCATCAATAGAACTACAACTATGTGTTCGAACAAATATCTATGAATATAAGAGGCCCAATGTGTCAGAAATCAATTATCTATAATTTTTCACCTTCTCACAGACAACTGTCCGACGTGGAACAAAATAAACAAAATATTCCCTCTGGACTCCTTTGGAAAGATCGTACTGAATGTTGGATGAGATAAACTTCATTAAATTGATCTGCGGTCGCACAAGATACAGAATCTTGGAGCATTCGGTTTGAACAGGCTCTGCAGAGAGATGTCGCAATTCAGCATCATTTTCCTGATGCATCACCATAACCCTCATCATATAGCACGCAAGATCATAAAGGAGAAGTACTAAAGAAGAAAAGAAAAACAGAGCTGCAGTGAAACAGACTACCAAGAATCAAGAAACCGCTTACCCTGAGAAGCGATGTCTGGATCAAGAGCGAAAGTGATCCACCAATCTTCGGATCGATGACGAGACATTTCTTCCCTCGAATCTACAGAGAAAGAAACCTAATCGTCAAGAAGAGGAAAGGAAACAAGAACTCGAAATCGGGCCGGCTGGGTTCGAGGATCGCACATTCTTGAGAATGTTGAGAAGATCCTTCTGCGATTGCTCCCTGGTACAAACATCAAGAATATCAATTAGCAAGGAACAAGAACGGAAAACCGAGGAGTTCGATGATGAATCAACGATGATGATGCCTGAGGGAAGCAAGATTGAGAGGGGCGTTGTCGAGATTGGGGATCTGCGCCATGAAGCGAGGTCGATCTCGCCGGGTTTCCTGAATCGTGGCGGAGAACCTTCTTCTCCGCTATCGTTGCCGTCGGACCTTTCCCACCGGTCGGTCAGTTAGGGGCCGTCGCTAGAAATGGACGGAAAACGATCGGGCCAGGGATTTAAACGAGTCCCAACTCCTGCTCGACTTCCATCAACAGGTTCGAGACTAGGCCTCACCCGGCCCGGTCCGGTCCCTGTCGACCCGGTCCGGCTCGGCTTAGTTCGATGCTAGTGTTTCGATTTCTGTTCTCAAAGATATGACATTGGTGGAAGTGTCTTGCACCAAATCAAACAAGAGATTTCGACGACGATCCAATTCGTCTCATGATCATAGAGAAGATATCGATTGATCAATCACCATTTGATATATAATTTTTATATGATGAGATAAGTAGATAAAAATTATCCCTCACTTATGTGCCTATATAGACATGAGTCCGAAACAAACACTTGTGAGCTATCTCCTTTTTTTCTATTGGACAAAATATAATGATAGATTGTTAGATACGATTAAGGACTGTCTTTTCATAAAATATTCTATCGTTTTAAGATTATGTATAAAAATTTATTTTTAATACAGTTACCAAGAAGATTATTTTTTTTATCATACTCATCCTCTTCGAGTTACTCATTCAGATATCGAAGGGATATGATCGAAAAAATCATTTTAACCTCGATCTTCATGTAGATGACATAACGAAAGCTTCATATTTTGATCTCGATCATATTCTAGACATACCTATGCACATGAGCCAGAACTAAGTTGATTGATCAGAATGTTAATGTTATCTTATGATAACCATAATGACGTGGATATGATCACATCATTCATAATAAACAGAATGTTTATGTATGTGGGATTGCATCCATTATCATGTCCTGGCTATGTTGCATGATCTTAGTAGACATTTATATTCGTGTGTGTTTGTAATTAATTATCATCGGGAGATGGGAGTGATGGCAAGCACATCACATGTTCAATCATGGATACTAACATGGCATCGAGGCCCTCTCATCTTTTATGCTACGAGGCCACGCATAGACTTGCATAATGCACCTTTGTAACGTCTACAAGGCAATTCAATGTATGTTTCTTAAGTTATATCAAACTGTATCCAATATGCTATGACAGTGATCGAAATATGAGATGTATCAATTAGGCAATAGTGGGATTCCTTGTTGTTGACTGTGTAAGAAATGCATCTCATCTGAACCTAAAGTAGGATAAGTCAATAAAGAGCCTGCCAGCAGAGTATTAATTGTGGAGCTCATACTGCTGCAAGTCATCCTCCCCATTCGAATCTATACCCCACTCTTCCATGTGGGAAAAGCTAGACAGCTTTACAACTTGGGACGTGAGCAAGTCAAAAAAAAGTGAAGGACAGCACTGTCAGCTGCACCTTCGTTTTCCTATTTCCGGGTGTGGTGGTATGGGCTCAGCCAAATGACAGACTTGGAGAATGGAGGAATTGTGTGTCATGGCTTTATCTTGCACAAGGCGTAAAGAAGTTTAATGCTTTGGAGCGGTGAGTCAGGTGGACTCTGGAAATCGTCTTGACGTCGAGTTTCTTGGACAAACGGATGTAACCATCGTGGCTGCTCTTCCAACTTCTTCTTCTTCTTCTTCTTCTGTACACGATGACTCCTTTGGCTCCTTGCACTTTTTCTTTTCTGCTTGAAGAATCATTGGGACAAAAAGGAATTGAACTATACGAATGATGGTCCAAATGGATAAAGGCTTTGTTATATCCTCTCTGAAAAGAAGTTTCATATGGTCGCAAGTCAATGCAATCGATAAAACGGGAAAATTAAAATTTCTTACTTGGAATCAGATGATTATTTTGTCACATTGGTCGAAGAGTATAAAACAAATAACTCTTGGATCTCTTTTATCTTTAGAGATTTCTTTTGAAATTCATGTGCTTCGAAAGAATAAAATTGGGGCTACATCAATGATCGATCGATCAAATGATCCCTTATCAAATTAACTCTTAGAGATGTCTTTTGAAATTCACATACTCCGAAAGGATAAAACTAGGATCGCACCAACGGTCGATCGACCAAATGATCTCTCATTACATTAACTCCTAGAAGGAGAGCCCAAGTCTTGTACTTCCACCGAGCAAACTCGCTCTCGTGTAGATATTTTTTTACAAAATATATCTAGATTAGTGTGCTTCTTGATCAATAATTTAATAATTTATTTTGGTAGTTAGATCAAATCTGTTCCTAATATATCTATGATTTTATCTACATGATATATTTTTATTTTTTTGAAACCCCTTCATCTAGAAATCTCAAATTCATTGGTCGAAACAAAATCACATCTCTCAAATATTTAAAGAGCCTTGATATTTGTGATAATTTCTTTTTAAAATGCATGATCGACTCTAAATAAATTATTTTTAATTATAACAACTCCTTTGTATTATGGTATAAAATTTTAATTATCAAGTATGATATTCCTCACCCTTCAATGTATTATGTGACACGATCTTTAATACTAATAATGAGCTAAGGAAATTGGTTGGAATAGAAGAGAATGTTCTCGTTTTTCGAATGTTTCTTGACTTTCTAATGCGTCTTTAAATAGATGTCTCACTTTCTTTTATTCAACTGTAGAGGTTAGAGGTTTCTTTTTCTTTTTTTTCGATCTTATTTATGATGGTACTCGAAACTCTTCCTCCATTAATAGAATTTCTCACTCTACTCTTGTCATGATGACGTTCAGAAGTGTTTACAATTGCTTAAAGGAGGGAGGGGGGATTGGAAGGCCATCTTAAATCTTAATATTCTCGTGAAAATTAGAATTATTTTTATCGCTATTTAATCGATCCAAATATTTAATCGCTACGTAATAACATTTCAACTCTTGATGAGGATGTCAACGTTTTGGATTAGATCCACGTTAGCGGATCCAACAAACGAGGGGATAATTTCCTCGTCTCTTTGCAGAACAGATTTATGGATGCGTTGCATATATGACCTCATCGAACATCGTAGATGGTAGAACAAAAACTAAGGTGCAACTTGCGAGGCTGTGTTGCCAATGCCATGCTTCGATATCACCTCCAAACATAATATTTTTTTACATGCACACCGTGCAGCTCATTACCTCCGGTTTTACCCCCCCCCCCCCCCCCCCCCCCCCCCCCCCCCCCCCCCCCCCCCCCCCCCCCCCCCCCCCCCCCCCCCCCCCCCCCCCCCCCCCCCCCCCCCCCCCCCCCCCCCCCCCCCCCCCCCCCCCCCCCCCCCCCCCCCCCCCCCCCCCCCCCCCCCCCCCCCCCCCCCCCCCCCCCCCCCCCCCCCCCCCCCCCCCCCCCCCCCCCCCCCCCCCCCCCCCCCCCCCCCCCCCCCCCCCCCCCCCCCCCCCCCCCCCCCCCCCCCCCCCCCCCCCCCCCCCCCCCCCCCCCCCCCCCCCCCCCCCCCCCCCCCCCCCCCCCCCCCCCCCCCCCCCCCCCCCCCCCCCCCCCCCCCCCCCCCCCCCCCCCCCCCCCCCCCCCCCCCCCCCCCCCCCCCCCCCCCCCCCCCCCCCCCCCCCCCCCCCCCCCCCCCCCCCCCCCCCCCCCCCCCCCCCCCCCCCCCCCCCCCCCCCCCCCCCCCCCCCCCCCCCCCCCCCCCCCCCCGGTGGTGCAGGTTACCCAACGAAGAAACCAAGACCAGATCAGCACCTCCACCTCACTCCTCGCTCTTTCATCCCTCTTCTTAATACCAGGCACAAGGATCGAGGGAGAGAGAGCCGAAGAGAGGCAAATTAGAAATAGAGTAGTTATTAAGAGAGAGAGAGAGAGAGAGAGAGAGAGAGAGGGGGAAGAAGGTTAATGGTGGAGAGGAGGGAGGCCTTTGGACCTCGGACACCGCCTCCTCGCTGCTCCAGTGCTGATGGCTCTCACCTCCTTCGTTCAGGCTGCCACCCCAACCAGCCACCACCAACATCACCACACCGACGACCGACATGAGAGAAAGAGAAGGAAGAGGAAGAAGAAGCCGTCTCCACCTGGCTCTACCAGGACGCTGGCTCCACCGTCCCCCTCCTCATCGTCATCGTCCTCATGGGAGCAGCTCAAGAGCCTGCTGAGCTGCCGGAGCACCGCAGCGTCGCAAGTCCACGACCCGTCGTCTACCGCGGCGAGGCTGGGCCGCGCCGCCTGCGGGTCGTCCATCTGCGCGCTGCGCGACGTCTTGCACGGCAACACGAGGGTGGTCCACCGCCCCGACACCGACCTTTCCTCCAGCGCCGGCTCCGTCTCCGTCTCCCAGCATGAGACCCCGCCGCTCGCTCAGGCGGCCCGGTCGGCGCGCCACCACCCGCCGGTGTCATCCGTAGGTTGTGGCGGCTACTCCAGGGGCGGAATGCAGCTGCCGAAGCTGTCAGGGTGCTACGAATGCCGTGCAGTCTCCATCGAACCTTCTTCAAGGTGAATCATGGTGCATCTACCTCTATAATTACTCGTTATCATTTGCTGACTCTTATTTCTGACGAGACGATCGAAGGAGGTATCCGAGGCCAAGAACAACACTGTGTGCTTGTTCCGAGTGCGAGGAGGTGTTCACGAAGCCAGATAGCCTGGAATTACATCGAGTTCTACGCCATGCAGGTACAACAGTTTATTCTACTCGATCAACTCGGTCTATTTTTGGTTCATCAGATAAACTAGGAGCGACTTGCTTGAAAGGTTCAAACAACAGATTCATTTGAAAGGGGGGAGTCGAGAGAGAGAGAGAGAGAGTGGAGTAAATAGAGCTGTCGGTTGGTGCATCCGTTGCAGGAGTAGTAGTAATGTTGGTGATGTACGGGTAGACAAAAGACACAGTCCCTCTTAAAACAAATAGGACGAGAAATAAAAAGCACTTTGATTAATTCTGCTCATCAAATTGTTCGAAGATTAATTTGATTGATTCTTTAAATGGTGTATGCTAATCAAGTTGTTGGATGCTAAAGTCGTACATAAAACTGCGTCTTTATCTCACCATAACGTGCGATACAGTGTCGGAGTTGGAGCCGGAGGATTCGGGACGCAACATTGTGGAGATAATCTTCAAGTCCAGCTGGCAAAACAAGGACCGTCCGATCTGCCAAATCGAGCGCATCCTCAAGGTCCACAACGCCCCCCGCACGGTTGCCCGCTTCGAGGACTACCGCGCCGCCGTCAAATCCCGCGCCCTCCCGCATCTCTCCTCCACCGCCGGCGGCGACCGCCACCACCATCCCTCCCGCTGCGCCGCAGACGGCAACGAGCTTCTCCGCTTTCACTGCGCCTCCCTCTCCTGCTCTCTCGGCGCCCGCGGCTCCACCTCGCTCTGCTCCAACTGCAGCTCTAGCTCCGCCTCCTCCTCCCCCGGCGGAGCCGCTGCCTGCGGGGTCTGCACCATAATCCGCCACGGCTTCGCGCGCGCGCACGGCGTACGCACCACAGCCAGCAGCAGTCTCGCGCACGACCGTTGCCCGGCGGCCTCCGTGGAGGACAATGGCGGAGAGCAACGGGCGATGCTGGTGTGTCGGGTCATCGCGGGACGTGTCCGGCTGCCGGCCGACGATCCGGTGGCGGCGGACGCGTACGACTCGGTGGCGGTTGGGGACGGCGGAGAGTCGTACGGGAACCTAGAGGAGCTGCTCGTGGCCAATCCGAGGGCCATCCTGCCCTGCTTCGTCGTCATCTATCGAGCCCTCAGCTGAGCGATCTATCGAAGATTTAGTAATCTGATATGTATTTGGACTTTTATTTGGATGACCTCTAGTTCTCTTTTAATCTCAGTTGTTCACCTGACTTTATCTGATCAGTTTTAACACTTGTTCTTCGTCCACAACATATCAACGATTGAGATTATGGAGGAAAATTGCACGATTGATCTCGGAAGGATCCTTCGTAAGAACGCAAGTACTGCTCGCCTAATCTTCACCACTGTTACGTAGTCTGCACATCCTTTTCCTCGTTACAAGTTTGGAAGACGATGATGGCCCAACAACAGCATCAGTATCGAAGCATGCAAGTCCTCTACAATCTTCGATAGCTAAACTTGCATGGATCTAATCTCGTTTCCACCTACTCATGTCCCCCGATCCCCGTTTTCCGGATGCATAACCTAATAATTGCAGGGCACGTGATCCAAATTGTCTTCAAGGCAAGGAATAATAGCTTGAAGATGAGTTGGTTGACCACGATGAGCTCAATTCAACCCTCCCTCTCCCTTCACTAAGTGCTGAAGGCTAATTTAATAGCAAGAGCTGAAGAGGATCGTACCACTCCATCCACATGCCAGAGACTTCGATGCTGCAGAAATCGTGGGTTCATGTGAAGGTTCTTCTTCCACTCACTAAATCACACTCACCAAAAGTCCACTGGGATTTTCGACCACTGAAAAGGAGGTGAGACATTGGTTTCAGTGCCAGCTGCAGGATTCATATTGCCGGGCATCATAGTTGGTGGCATGTATACATATATAACTCTGTAGCTAAATGCTGCGGCAGTCTGCTTGTATACCACCTAAGTCATTTAAGCAGTAGATTCCAAACACTGATCATTAATTCTGGTAGAAGAATTCCTACAGCAGATGATTTGGCCGACATGATGACCAAGTGAATACAACTTCATATGTTGCATGGACTCGGTCAGCATGTGCACGAAGACTTGGCAGAGGGCAGCCTGCTCGGTAGATTATGTTGGCTAGAGACTGGACTCACTGGGCCCCGTGTGACGTGCAGAATGTGCTGCCTGCAAGCCTTGACATATATGAATTGGTCTTCTGAGTGCACCTCCATGAGGACCTTGACTTTGTTACAATTCAGCTATGGTTCTTATATGTTGTAATGACCGTAAAGGGTTATTGACAACGAATGATTGGCTAAGTGCTTTCATCCTGAGTAGGGCATAGTCTGAGTCAAGTGAATGCGGCTTCGGTCATGACCTCAACCACATGATGGGCCGGCGTATTGCTTTGTTATGGGCCGACTGTAACTGTTCGATGAAATGACGGTGATTTCTGGTTCGAACACTTCATAGTCACGAGCATAAACAAAGAAAATAGGAAAGTGATAATTCATGTTATTACATTGCTGCACCGGTTCTCTACGATGTGTATGATGGCCCGATATTAAACACTGGAGACGTGTATCTTTCACGATGATAGAATGAACCATTGCGTGCTCATGAAGAGAATGCGTTCTCTTGTTATTTCAACGAGTCTTCAATCCACGACCTCTTCGGACCGCACCATCTTGATGATCCTTCTTCTTTGCGAAAAGTGCTGCGATCAAAGGCAGCAATGGCTTCTTTTTCGTCGTCTTCTTCGTCACAGGGGTGCTTTCCTTGTCCACCGAAACTTGCCTTTCCAGCATCTGCTCCTCTGCATTCACCAGTACTCGAGCCAGGGAAGGAGGATCCGCAAATGTGACGTACCGTTTCTTCTGTAACTCCACCACCTGATGATGGTTGCCGAGTAGCGATGCCGCCACCTCGACTTCGCCTGCGTTTTCGATGAACTTTACGTCCTCGATATCTATATCTCTAACCCTCTTCTCGCTCTCCCAGGCTTTCAGCTGTTTGATCTCCATCTTCGTCTTCTCGAGCTCTTCCCCGAGGGAGGAGAGGCGATTTAGCATCTCCTGCCTTTCCTCGTTGGCCTTCTCCAAATTCTGTCTCGTCTCTTCTAACTCAGCAACTATGGATCCCATGCGTGAGCGTTCGATCTCATTACTGTTTGCTACAGCACGAATCTACCCACAAAGAAAAGAAATTGATTTTGTCATTCTGAAGCTATTCGATCATCTCTGCTATACTCTATATAATTAAGAGATTCAAATCTTTTCTTACTGAGTCATATAAAGAGGTTTACAAGCATCCAAAATTCATTTGTAGAAATTAATTCCTTAATTTCAGCTTAAGATTGTTTCCATTGAAGTTTCAGTGTCCGCAGCTTATAGATTAATATGACCAAATAATTAGCTTATATACATATATATAAAGCCAATTCAAGTCCGAAGAAAAATGAGATAGAGGAACGGAAAAGAGAATGCATGCTTTCTGAGAGAGAGAGAGAGAGAGAGAGAGAGAGAGAGAGAGAGAGAGAGAGAGAGAGGAGACCTCGTCAAGCCGGCTTGCGTAGACCTCGCCGGCTAACATCCTTTCTCCGAAGAGCATGACAGCCTCCTTCACGGACCGAAACGGCGCACTGGTATCGATCTCGACTCTCCCCACAATAACACCATCTTCTTCTCTGCTCCCCATGCTTTGGACTCAAGCCCGCTGCTACAATGGCAGCGAGAGCTTATGCTAATAGTTTTAAAGGCACAAAGGTAGTCGACATGCGGTATAAGCGGGTAGCTCAAGGAACGGAGGAGGTTGCAGGGGTAGAGAGAAGTGGAAGTTGTTAGAGAAGGAAGGTAGAGGAGGCCAGGGAGGTGGATTTGCTTAAGTCGATGACGAAATGATATTGTGTGCTTGGTTACTTCGCGGCCACTTCACTTGTTATTCTACACACCGATTGTGAAGACTCTCTGATGCCGAACGGAGGGGTGAGATGAGCCATGTCACGTGGAACGGTGGGGAGAGAAAGAGATGCGTCACCCAATGGAGCCGGCAAATCCAATGGGAACATTATGAATACATTCGACTAATCTAAGAAACCACTAATCACGTGGAATATATATATATATATATATGTATATATATAAACAAATTCCAATTGTTTGCAGCAACAAAATCAATGGAAACATGATGATTGATCGTATGGTGCTCATTCAGTGATTGGATCTTGCAAGGTATAGGTATCGAGAGGAACACAAGGAAATCAACAGCAGCAGCTATTCACCGGTGAAGAGACAAATAAGTAGAACAGGTTTTCCACCTCAATGAACACAAACTTTTCTCCGAGAATGATAGCTTCAAAACGATTGACCACTCCAATTTCTACAACAAACTAAATGCACATACGATTGTTCGAGTTGATTGACACTCATCAAACAAAAATTAGATTGATGAAAGTGTAAATGATAACTCACTTGAAACATCTAAAAACACTACATGGTACTCTTCCACACACACAACAACTGTTGTGCAATAAGTTCCTTGACTACAAATAGATAACACCACCACCAGACTGCATTTGCCACAGACAATTATGAGTCACAAGTAATGGCAGGTTTATAGATACAAGCCACACATAACATAGTCACCCCCCCCCCCCCCCCAAAAAAGAAAATGCCATAACAGAGTTGGCTAAACCTAAATTTCATCTGCTGCTCATGAAGCTAGTCCAAGAATGTGTGTTCTGTCATACTGATAGTAAGCTTTCCTTCCACTTCACCTCAAATAAATCTGACAAATCTCAGCTTATGATGCATTTTTAGTAAGACAAACAGACAACCATCAACAACACCACATTATTTAGCTACATCCAATCTTCATACTGTTACGAAAAAAAAAGAAAAGAAAAGCTGCAATATTCCATGGATATATCGAATGATGAATGACAAATCTCAACTTCAAGCTTGATTTAACTAAACAAAGCCTGAAAATCTCAGGCGTATTACTTGCATCTTGCTGAATTCTCCATTGCAAACTCTCCAAGAGAGAGGAAAGGATTTCGGATAAATTCATCTGAATTCTACGTGAGAAGATCACCAAAAGCAGGTAAGCAATGCCCATTATTATTAGAAACACAATGCATCTCACTTTAAACGAACTCATAGAAACAACAAGAGAAAGAAGAAATACGCTTTTAATTATAAGAGAATTATCATACAAACAAACATTTTATAGATGCTGACTGCATCAACACATAATAATAGTCGGAATAATGCCTAAAAACAGAGACATGAACTGCTATCATTATTGTCCATCCGCGTAGCCCAAAAGATAAGCTGCAACGGAGCAATTACTAGTAAAGTTGCTGTTAAAATGGAGAAAAAGGACAAAAGGGAACAACGAGATTATTAGAAATGTCATAGAAAGAATATAGAAAATGATCGAGATATATAGATCCTCATAGCTACTACTACCTAAGTAGATGCGGCATTGGGGATTGCCGCCTTCTCAGTCTTCTTCTCGGCGTTCAATTCCTCCAACTCTTTGATCCAGAGGTCGGCGAACTCGCAGTCCTTGTAGCGCTCGAACCAGGGCCCTCCGGTGGTGTAGTGGATGGCCTTGGGGGCAGTGCGGTCGGGATCGGCGGGATCGACCCGGTTGTGCCCGACGAGGAAGTTCCAGACGAAGGAGATCTCGCCGATGTCGGCGTCGTCGAGCCACGCAAAGCGGTGGAGGAAGGCGCCGGACTGGGTGCTGACGGCGTCGGGGGTCAGGGCGGCGACGTTCTTGGGGTGGGCGCAGTTGTAGAGGACGAGGGAGGACCAGTTCTTGCGGGGGTAGACGGTCTGGATGGCGCCGTCCATCTTGGTGGTCTCGGTGGGCGCGTAGTCATGGTGGACGCACATGACGGCGAAGCGGTCGTCGCGGAGGGCGAAGAGGGCGGCGGGGTCGGCAAGGAAGAGGAAATCGCAGTCGACGAAGAGGGCCCAGCCGCGGTAACTGGCGAGGTAGGGGGTGAGGAAGCGGGTGAAGGAGAACTCGGTGCTCTCGGTGGGGCCACGTTCGCGCCGGTAGAGACCGGCAGAGCGGAGATCGGACTGGCGAATGGGGTGGACGGAAACGGGGACGGTGGAGCGGCGGAGGAGGGAGCGGCGGCACACCTGGTAGGCCTCGTCCTCCCGAGGGTCGTACCCGATGAACACCCGGAAGGAGTTCTCCTCGGGGATCATGCGGATCTCGGAACCCATGCTTTCTACAGGGGAAGGAAGAGAGCGAGAGCGAAAGCGAGAGAGAGAGAGAGCAGAGAGAGTTGTTAGGAATGAGATCTGGGTGTGTGTGTGTGTGAGGAGGAGCTAGTGGGGCTGAGGGAGTTGAAATAGGAAGACCGGAGAGAGGAGGAGAGGGGCGGAGAGGAAGTCGGGCAGCGACTGGGGCGGAATGCCCACCGTTTCCACTCTGGTGTTTGACAGCGAAAATTTTGCTGATAAGCCCTCCACACATGCGACATTATTCTACCTTTGTCGCTCTAATGCCTTTCTATCATCAAACAACAATGTGACCGATTCGTATGCATATATTTTGTTTCCTTTGTTAGTAATGATCGATCGCATGGGAAGCCGCTACTAAATCTATGGATGTAACAGCGGCACGGAGCGGACGAGGTAGCGCCAGTGGTTATGGGAGAGGGCACCGATTTGGTTCAACGCTCGTTGAACGGGACAGCTGGATCTCACGGGGTTTCGGGTGAGCCCCACCACGGGCTCGCGCAGTACGGGGTCGTTAGGGTGGAGCGAGCCCGACGATCCGGTGCGGCTCGCCCGTGCGAGACCTGAACCCGAGGGTTCGGACCCCGTCCCTTCCGCGTTTGATGCTTTGCCGCACACGGGTGGAAAAGCTGCAGCCTGTCTGGATGGAGACGGGCGATCCCCCAAGAGACGATCTGGCATCTTCTCGTGGACGTGACGCGTGGGAAATGCTCGTTGGAGGACGGCCATGCAACCTAGGAGGTGGGTCGGTGGTGGTGACCGATTGGAAGCCGTGATGTGAAACATGAGGCCGCCGGTGGTAACGGCAAGGACTCGATGGCCGCGTGCACGATGAGGATTAGCCAGCCGAGCAATGAACACGGCGGCAAAGTGCATTCATTCGGCTCGTCAGGAAATGAGTTGATTACGGATCTGTCAGCATCCTTTATTCGGTCCCGAAATTTCTATCCTCGATTTGATTTTCTCACACAATAAATTGTTGCCTTGGTAATAAAATCTATCATCGGTAAGAGTCAGTTCAGTTTTCGACGTAGAAATTCTTAATTTATTTTGATTGACTCTCTTGTGAATTTTAATTAAAAATAATCACATATTCAAGTTTCATTATAAATATACTGATGATTAATCATCCGATTATTTATGTAATTGTGTCAAACGATAATAAAGATAATCATAAATTTTCTTTTAATTATTTATAAAAAAATTATATATTTTTTTGTGCATATAAAAGTTTTTCTTTAATAAAAAAATAAAGAAAAAACTTCTCTTTTAAGTATCTCATATTACTCACTTTGAAACTTCTCTCAACTTTAACCTTTGTGTAGGTGGCATCTCATCAACACGATATTTTCATTTTAGAGATAATTTAAATAATTCTATACATGTGAATCCTGATCATATCGGACTAATTGAGAAGTCAATAATATTTTTTCCTAATAACCACGTATAGATCTAAATTTGAAGATCCAATTCAAGTATTTATTTTTTTATTCAATTTTTTTAAAAAATATATAGCAGAAATAATAATGATAAAGAAAAAGTTACCTATCAATTTCATCATGTTTATTTGCATATGAGTTAAGTATTTATTTTTATAGTTGAACTCATCCTAAATTCATTAACTATCATCTAAACCCGATTTAAATGGATGGATACAAATAGACATGCTATAAAAAAGGAAAAGAAAAAAATATTTTCATTTTAATCTTCATTATAAATATAATATCTCTCATTTTTAAATTTTTATAGGGATTTATTTGTAATGTAAGAATCTATTTTGAATGGTTTATAAGACCTAGTAGTAAAAAAAATAATTAAGGATTTATTTATAAACCTTAAGGACCTAATCATAAATATGAATAATATAAGGACTAAGCTGTAAAAAAAAAAAAATACAAATTCCACTGCCTCTACACCTCTGCCTTGAAAGGAAAAGAGGAAGAAGAAGTGAAAAAAAAAAAAAGAAGTAAGAGGAGAATAAAATTTTGGGTTTAAGGTTTTCTTACTCAAATCCTCTTATTTGGGATCTAAAATTTTTAAAAGTAAGTTTCTAACCATATTCTATAATAATCAAAATCTCTATTTTTATTTTAATTCTGAATGATTTAAAAAATTTTGATTTAGCACCAAATATTTCTCTTGTTTTGATACAAAATCATGAATGTAATTTTTTTTTATTATATGACCTTTATGCATTATTTTAGACCTATCTTTTATTATCAAACTTTGATTTAGGCAAAACCTAATTTATTAAAAGTAGACTCGTAGATATCTCGATACTTGGATTGAAAGATTTAAAGTTCAAATACCTATCCAAACTTTTATTTCAATTAACCCTATAGATCCTATAAAATAGGAATCGTAATTTATGATCTTTGGATATTAAACTATTTATAACATTTTGTTAGAAACCATAATTTATGTAAAATATAATTTATTAGAAATAGATTCATAAATATTTTTATACATATTTGATTTGAAAGATTTGGAGTACAAATACATACCAAAACATCTATTTTAATCGACCCTATGAATTTGGTAAATAAAGATGGTATTTTCTAACCTTTTGTCACTAAATTATTTGTAACTTCTTGTTAGAAACTCTAATTTATCTAAAATTAAATTAATATATCTTTCAAATGCAATCTATTTTGAGTAATTTGGAGTACAATTGGGTTATCTAAAATTTTTTTGCAATGTGCCTCTCATGACATAATAGAACTTTTATCAATTTTGCATATTTTTATTTTATCTCATTGAAATATAGAATTCTTTATTTTAATTGATCCTAAGTGATTGCTTTAAACTATAATTTATTTTATATTTGAATGTATTATATGAAATATTATGTTTATATTGTATTGACTTATATAAGCATATGTATGTTTCATACCATTTATTATTTATGATGCCTTCTTGTACTATAGTGTTTTTGAAATTATTTAAACATTTATCAAAAATGGTAAATAGTATTATATTTAGAGTCCGTGAGATTATGTTTAGGATATTACTTCATCTTTTATGTATTTGATATAATATTCAAATCTTTGATTATGTGTTTCTATGTGAGCTTTAGATAATAATGAAATAAATATAATATCAAAACATTTGAGTTTCTGTTTTATAGTTAGTTTTATGATGATATACATTTTTAATAAATGGTTAGAGTTCAGATTATATAAATTTTTATGCTTGTAGATTTAATAGTGTGATTAATATTTTGTTACTGGGTTTTTCATTAGTGATATGATATATGATTATAAACTATATATGTTTTATTAGTGTGATTAATACTTGAATATTTTTTAGTGTTCTTAAATATTAGTTTGGATCCTAGATTACAGTATTGATGAAATTTAATATTATTAATTTAAGATAAGATCATACCTATTGAATGCGACAATTCGAGAGAGGGGATGTGATAATAAATTAGGTATTTATTAAGAAAATCACTCATAATTAGATTTTATCTGATGTCATCCCTGCTCCAATTTATTCAAATAAAAATAAACTCCCAAGTCAGTTCATCTTATGGTAAATTAGATTTAAAATTTTAAAATAAAATATAATAAAGTAATTATTTAATCATATCTTTCTTTTATCATAAAAGTTGAAGTGATTTGAACAAATTCTATGTTATTACACTCGTAAATGAATTACATTACACTCGATTGCACAGAATTAGATGACAATGTACCAAAATAAATTATAAAAACATCTTAATATCATCAAAAAATGTAAAAATATTATAATAACTATTTATATAAAAAATGTAAAAATTATAAAAGCATATCAATTTGTCTTGAGATGTTGAGGAGTGATTGTTAATGATTTTGTTGATGGAATATGGGTGATCGATGAAGATTTAGGTGATTGATAGAGTGGTTTTAGAATCGATAATGTCAAAGATCCTATAAAATATGGAGGTCGAGAATAATCCCTGAAAGTTAGTGAAATGAGAGAAAAAGTAATTATACATGAAAAATTATTTATAGCTGTTGTTGAGTTGACTACCTGTCGAGTTGATAGTCGTTTTGCTTGTTCAGAGATCAATTTTATCCTCTATCACATGATATTAAACTCTAAATTAATTACATTAGACTTGATTACCAAATCAATGCTTAGGTTATCGCAATCCATTTATAAGTGCAGCATTATATAACTCACCTTAATCTTTCAACATAATTAACAAATATGATGTACTTGATCATAGAATTAATAATTTGATTGGGATAATCCATTTATGAGTGTAACATCATGAAGTCTAATAACCCTCTTAATCTTTCAACATAGTTACAAATATCAGATATAATGTAGACGACAACTCTATGATTTTTTTATTTTAAGTCAAATTTAATATATTTTAGTTATGTAATAATGTGTAATATACACTTCATTTATAAGTTATAACATTATAATAAAGTACATCAAACTCAGCTTAATTTTTTTAATATAGGAGTTAAATGTGATATAAATAAGGATCCCATTGATTTTTTTTATTATAGATGATTTTTACAGATTTTTAAATCAAACATGGGTATATTCATACTAAAATATTATAAAACCATGTAATAATGGGTATATTTATCCTGCCGTCTTAGAATGGCTTTTGGTATATTATTATTATTATTATTATTATTATTATTATTATTATTATTATTATTAAAATTACTCCTATAAATTTGTTTATGTATTATGATATAAATATAAAAAAAGCGTAACGTGGGCCGTTATAATGGATGGACACGACCGTTACGAGAACCGGTCACCAAATTAGAAACTGATCGAACGAGAATCGACCATTGGGTCAAGGCGAAGAAAGACGCATCAGCTTTTCCTCTCCTGCGCTCTCTCCGGCGACGACGAGATGGTAAACCTTCTCCTCCTCTCTTCTCTTTCCTGTGCCCAAATCTTTCTACCTTGGTCTTCTTGATCGGATTTCTGTAAAACGTTTTCTTCTGATCGAATCGAATCGAATGGGGCCAGATCCGGTTCATACTGCTCCAAAACCGGCAGGGCAAGACGCGGCTGGCCAAGTACTACGTCCCCCTCGAGGACTCTGAGAAGCACAAGGTCGAATACGAGGTCCGGGTTGTTTTGCCCCTCTTCCCTCCTCTTCTTGATGCGTTCTTATTTTTATTTTGTGCGGACACTAAACATTTTTGTTGATCGGTAGGTTCATCGGCTGGTAGTCAACAGGGATCCCAAATACACCAATTTTGTCGAGGTAAGAGAGCAAACCTCTAATTAAACGCGCTACATATTTTTCGATATTATTGGTAAAAGTCGATTATTGGTCGGCATCGTATTTTCTGATCACCTGGATCTTGATCGTGCCAGGCTGAGCAGGTTTGACTTACTTCCAAAACATCTTGATTACTTGATCTTCGTGAGCTGGATATTGGATCTTTCGATGGTTGCTTTTTTATTATACTTTAATCTATGTACAATATACCTTGATATTTATTCGGTGCATTTCGAAATATCAAAGTATTAAGTTGTCCGTCATGACAAATGTTGAATACCATGTGCAGAAGTAATTGTGAAATTTCCATCTTGACCATCCTCTGGAACCAAAGCATTCACAATGTAGCCAACAAGCATCTCTGTAGTGTCATTTTTTTAATCATTATTGTGACAATTGGGTAGTGACATTTTACGCATTTTGATAGGGAGACTGCAAGCATTTTGTAGTGCTACATCATTGCCTACATCCTTTTCTAATGTAGTTTCAGCTTCATTGACGCATCCTTTTAAACTCCTAGGTCATATTTGTCTAGTGCTGCTCTTTTGGTTAAACATCCATCAATCTTGACAATTTTCTTACTTTGTTTTTATTCTGCTATATATTTATCTTATATATACTTCTACAATATGTACCTGTTTCTGTTCTATTTAAGTCTCATTATGTTCTCACCTTCTTTAAGGTTAGTAGTAAGATATCACTATCCTTTTTCATTTGTCGCTGTTGATGAATAGATTTACTGAATAAAACAGATTCAGATTTGTGTTCGTGCTTCAGACTGTAGAATTTTTCTTTTGTGTATTTGTCTGATACTAATAGTCTATTACTACTGAATTCAAGCGTATTTCTTCATGCAGTTCCGCACACACAAAGTTATTTACAGAAGATATGCAGGACTCTTCTTTTCAATGTGTGTTGATATCACTGATAATGAGTTAGCATACTTGGAGTGCATCCATTTATTTGTGGAGATTCTTGATCATTTCTTCAGCAATGTCTGTGAGCTTGATTTGGTATTCAACTTCCATAAGGTCAGGACCCCCTATGAGAATTTCTAGTCTTGACTGCTGTCCTAAACTGTCAGATCTGTTCATTGGGTGCAATCAATATCTTTTGCTCATTATTTAGTTTCAAGCTGTAACTGCTTCCATTGTGATGAATGCATCATCCGACTTTTTTTCTACTGAAGTTTATATCTAAAATTATTGTAGCTTGAATGCGCTTACAAAGTTACAATGTGGTGTTAGTGCCTGGTTGTATGATTTTGTTTTTATTCACAGAGCTATATTCTGTTTGATGAATGCACAAAGCTTTTCGTTTCCTTCTAGCTCTAAACAGTTAGGTATGAAATATTTGGTGGGAGAGTGGGAATTCATCGAGGTTTATAATCTAATCAGGATCAGTCGTGTGCTCCTTGGTATAAATTAATCAAGTTTTTGATGCATAAATTTTAAGGTGAGAAGAAAGGGAATATAATATCTTGAGCTCCTTAACTCATGTGAACTTTAATATGATAAATCGTCAATTTAAAATGACAATAGATGTTTGTGATGTTGAGTGCTAAGAATTGAGTGTTATAATCGTCATCATAATTCATGCTATCTGTGATAAAAGATCCTTTAGACTTCAAGGGTTCTGGTTTGTATAATTTTTTTTCTGTGAAAATAAACTTTATATTAACTTCAAAATGCAAAAACTAGAATTGATCTGGTCATCAGAGCACAAAATTCTCCTCAACTCAGCTGGCATAACTTGCCACCATAGTTGAGATGTACCAAAAAGGTTTTGCATGGGAAGCCAACTAATGAGACACTTGTTTGCTTCCCTAAAAACATGAGAAATGCTGCAGTCCTCAAAACGTGACATTATGTTCCAAATAGATATAACACAGTTTAGACTTTAGAATACGTCATGGAGGTTCTTTTTCTTTGTTCAATGCCATAGCTAGAGCCATATCATCCACCTCTACTAAAAGCTTTTTGATGCCTTCTCCTTTTGCAAGGATAAATCCTTCGAGTACCGTAACTTCTTCATGATATCCCCTGCTTCCTTTGTCAATGTATTTGCATATTGCGATTACACGTACCCTCTCCTGATCTGAAAATGAAGCCAACCCCACCCTGTTATGAATCTACATAAAAACCACCAATTACCGTCTTTTTTCCAGTGCACTAGAACATGACATATTCTAGTGTGTAATCCCCTTCAGGTTCAGTCAAAAGTTTATGATTCATCACCATGCAATAAATCTTTGCCATAATAACAAATGGGCTGGTTCTAGAGTCTTTAAAACACCGATCATTATGGGCATTCCAAATCAGCCATAGGCCGTAAACAATAATGTCTCTAAGTGGCCAAGCACACTCCCTACCAAGAGATTGACCGTCACTTGTCCCAGTCCTGAAAGAAATCAAATTTCAACTCCAACTTTAGCTCTAGTAGATTCCAAACTCTTCTAGCAAATTGACATGAGATGAAGACATGGTTTGTATACTTTTAAGGATGGATAGTTTTGAAGCTAAGTTCTACTGTAGCTGAAATTTTTGGGCAAAGAAGCCATAAATTTAAATACTTGTTCATTTCACGTACTAGCTGACCAACAGAACAGTACAATATTAAGTACCTTTTTTTCCATAAAATACTTAGCCTAATTATTTGTTGATACTGTTGGTATGCCTGGCATTAGTTAATTTGAACCAGTATGGTACACTGGTTACAGTCGTATTGGTACCAAAATGATATTTAAATTCATGAAAGAAAACTAGGTATTTATTTCTTGAATTTGTTAAAAAAGATTTGAGGAAAGTAATAGTGGTTGGTCAATAGAATCAGTTTTTTTTTTCTGGCAGTACAGACAAACCTTTACTGATCCAAGTATGAGAATATCCAAAGACAGGTCTATAACAAGCTGGTACATGGACTGGCTTGCTGAATATATTTATTTCTACATAATTCTCACTGTTATGAGATCGGATTCTAAATTCCAGCATTGCATATGATACTGATATGAGACTCAAAAGTAATGTGGGCAATCAGGAACATGGATCATGTTTCTGAGTTTGGTAGAGGGATCCATATTAATATGGAAGGCCTAATCCTCTATATAGTCTCATTTCGGAAAAGAAACATTTTCAATTATTTAGCATTATATCAGTCCATAAGCTTTGAACAAATGAAACTGTAATATCAAGAAGTAAAGTAAACTGGAAATAGACAAACTAACCAAAAAGTGGTAAATTGTTCATATGGATGCATTTTGAATTGTGCTTTCGCTGTTCCAGTTCCACAGTTTATAATAATAACTGCATTTGAGAGAATTTGTTGTGCTACATAGGAAATTTCACATAATATTTTGCTACTAGTTAAGCATGACTTTGAGAAATCAGAAGTACTTCAGTTGCAATTATGTATGTGTGAGATCCATCATCAATAAGCTTATGACATGGATCATCTGACGTAAAGATACAACATTTCCAGGTATATCTCATATTGGATGAGTTTATTCTGGCTGGGGAGATTCAAGAGACGAGCAAGAGGGTGAGTCTTCATCTGTTAGATTATTATTCATTCTTTTTCGTATTGCCATGTGGAAATTGCCCTGCTTGTACTTTACAGTTGTGATTTTAATGCACTGCTATTTCTGTTCGTTTTGGGAGGGGGTAAGAAAAAGCAAGCACTTTCCAAAATTAATCTGAAATTCATGTAAAAATCTAATGCTGGATCTATTTTCTTGCTAGGATTGTATTTATCCATGAACTAATCATGTATAACTAGTAGACAAGTACCTGTTCTTATATCTTTGTCATGTTACTAATCTTCTTGTGTTGGATTTCATTATGTTGTTGGTTCTTCAACACATCTATCATGGAAATCCTTTTTTTTTGCCTGCCTTCTTGATTCAAGACAACCACTGTAGCTTAAATTTTCTAAAGTTTATTGCTGTATATATTCACTTGCTTGTATTGTAAAATTTCTTTGAGCATTTATGGTTTATTCTCGAGGATGAAGTGACCACCAGAGACCAGTCAGGTAGCCTACACGGTTGGTAGGCATCTGGCTGGGCAGTTGCGCCTATCATCCAACTAAATTTGCATCTTGTTGTGCACCTTGCAGGCAATTATTGAGAGAATGGGGGAGTTGGAAAAGCAAGAATAAGAATTTAGTTTGTGAAATCGGGGCCTCAAAGCTTCGGTTTTGTACCTTCATTAGTTCATGCCAGAGGACAGTAATTTTTTTTGCTAGTTTGTGCTATAAGATACTACATGCCTGTTTATCGTCACCTATTATTGGAGAATAATAGTCCCTTCGTACGGTGGACTATGATATGCCCATGCAACAAGTACTGTAGTTTGCTGCCACTTTGGATTGATTAGTGTCAAATGTTTTAAGTGTGCCTCTTGAACCCATTTGTATTTTATCAGTCAAAATGTTTCTCCAAATGCTGATGCGTCGTTTCTTTTGCAACTTGTTGACTTATTATTGTATCTTCTATCGGTAACTGACCCATGTAATCATCTCACAGCCAGACGAGGAAGAGCACACACGAAGAAGGTTGATTAGCGAACCATTAAATGTAGAATCATTTTTTGACTCAAAATAATAATGATTTTGACTAATAGTTATTTTGCATTTGAAAATTTAGATATAGTTTAGTGGTATAGCACCTCGATTAGTTCCACATCAAAAATAGATTTATAAAAATCTAATGAGTGAATTATTATCAATTTTAATCTAATTATTTTGATCAATGATTTAGGATAAATGAGATTGATAGGTTAGTTATAGTCCATCAAATTTGGATCATGATATTTGATATCAAAACCGATGAAAAGATTTTAGTAAAAAAAATTACATTACTCATGAAATAAAAATAAAATTAATAAACTAGTTAATCCATCAATCCTGAGTCATGTGTTTGAAATTATGATTGGACAAAAATAAAGCACAGATAATTTTACAAAAGAAAGTATTTATACAAATTTGCATTTAATATGTCACATTACGAGACATTGTCTCACATTTATGGTCACACTCCAAAAAACGTAAAAAGCGAGCCTACCACCACACCAACACCAACGGCATCCGAGTTACCGAGAGAAGAGTAGGGTACATGTCACAAAAGCACTTGTAAACATCGAACTCAAGATTTCTTCAACCTTCTCCATTCTCTATGAGCTACAACCTCCGAGGATCAATGACCAGTAGATCGATTTGGCACATTGCGAGATCCCATGCTTGCGGTTTTTAGGAGTCTGCGGAATTCATCCAGGCTGATTTTCCCATCCTTGTTGATGTCAACCTCCTCTAGTAGTGGATCAATGGAGCCCTTCAAACCCGTGTGCTGCAAATATTGAAGGAACTATCTATTAGACTCTAATTCTTAACCATCTATTTGCACGCTGCAGCGAGAGGTCAAGATCACTCGAGGATAATATAATCTAAGAATGTCAATGTTATTGTGCAAACAAAACAGGTTATAGTTTGTTTCTGAAACAAATAAAGCACGCATTCAGAATCAGAAAATGTTCCAAAGAAATTGTACCATTCGAAGTTCCTCAGGTGTGATATATCCATCTCTGTCCACATCAAACTTATCAAAAGCAGCTTGTGAAAGCGACTGCCACTTTTCAGAGTCGAGCTCCACCAACTGATGCATATGCAAAGCAGCAGCTACAAATTCTTCAAAGTCGATAAGGCCATCTGTATTGCTGTCCATCTGCTCCAGAAGAACAGTACTGATTTTAAAACTTCAACTCTGAAGAAAAAGTTGTAGGTATCCTGATATATGTAAACAACTAAAACGCAAGCCTACAAAATAACCAATAGGATTCTATCAAGAATGCGTGCAAAAGATCAATTCCTGAAAGATACTAGGTTCTTTCCGATTTAGAGTGCAGAAGAATGACCCTAAGACTGACTTTCTATGTAATTGACAAGCTAAAATGGCAAGAAACCTTTAGCTTATTTTGAATCCCCTCAAAGTCTCATCTTTTGATTGTCACAGGAAAAAGGCCTGATCTTAAAAGGAAGTGCAAAATTACTGCCACCAACAGTTCCAATCCATCACTCAATTCGATAAGCAAAAGAAATGTTTAGTACTGGATAATGCATACAAAAATGGGAAAATGTTTTACCAAGAAGAAAAAAAAACAAGAAAAAAGTTCATAAAGATTGTAATCTACCGCTTGGAGAATCTCCAAAACATGAGACTCCTTCGATTTCCAAGGAAGATCTTTAGCAAGCGCCTGCAAGTGATTATCATTGTGAATCATTGTTCTAACTGAAAAAATTATAACATCACTTATGGCATATTCATAACAAAGCCTGAATAATAATTTTATGTAGAATAATTGTTGCCGATATTTATATTGCAACTGTTATAAAGCCTACAACTGTTATAAACACAATAAACAGAATGCAGACCCACAATATGTCAAAAACTGCAGCATGGTTTTGTATACCTATAGGACTATTATGTACTGATAGGCTTTTTACCAGCCTATAGATCAATACTGACAGGACTAATATGTACTGATAGGCTTTTTACCAACCTATAGCTCAATACCGACACAACACAACCAGTGACAGACCACATAGTTCAATATGTCTTTTCTCTCTTTTTTGGTTATCTTTTGGTGATATCAGGCAATACAGGTTGGTGTACCACCCGATATATAGAGTTCGACAACTCATTGAAACCAGTAACAGATCAATATTGGATCAGTACATAAAAACTTGGGTTTGATATACAATTCAAATATGAAGTTCAATGTCCTCTAGGGCAAACTATCCGGACTGCATGACTGACCAACCTGCATGTATTTTTTGGTTTAGATCACCTTTTTAAACATCCAGGAATCCAAGTAGGTTGAACCACTCAAAGGACCAAGTGGCAAGTTAAAAGCATCCAAGAGGGAAAAGACAAGAGAAAAAAAAAATACTGCAAAGTTACCCAACTTATATAAAAAAATTGGTCAGTTCACCTGTAGGGAAGGCTCACGACAGAGTTGAAATGGGTGCCTGAGAAACTAAACAGAACACTCAGGCCAAACTTAAAGAATATTAGTTCTTTATGCTACCAGAAACTGCAAGATGAGTTAGATGAACAAACCATCCATTTCTAGACCAATGGTGTAACACGGTCCAAACATCATATTATTTGCACTAAACCCAAATGGCTGGACATTTTGTTCTACATAAGACCGACTTCATTTTAAAAATAAAATGCTGTCCAGAGGAGTGTTATCAACAAAAGCATTTTCAGTTGTGAATTCTATGAGATGAAAAAAGAAAATTCAAAGATGCTTATTGTACCATTGCCTAAAGAAGTGTAAAACAGATAGTAAGAACAACATCGATGAAAAACATTTCATAACAAAAGCATGTATTTGTTAGGTTGCTCAAAGGTGAAATTTCTTGGAAGAAAGCAACCATATTTGCACAATAATATATATATATATATATATAAACTGAAGATATTTAAAACTGTGTGTCAAGACAAACACACATGTCTCATTTCTTCAAGACTGATCGCACCACTTTTATCAATATCAATTGCATCAAACTGGTCTTTGAGATCAGCTAATTCCTCCTCATTGAGAGTTGTTGCTAATGCCTGTAAATGCAATGGCATAGTTTAGATTCCTAATATACAATGTATGAGAAGGATATGTTATTCAACATATTTCATATAGAACGTCAAATTTGTTTACCCTGAGCGCAAATTGCTTAAACCGACTATATTTTACAAACTGGCGCATGTTAGATAACACAGATATATCCAAAGGGATTTCCAATGCATCACCTCCTTCTCTTACCCATGAATGTGCTGAGAGAAAAAAAAAGGATCCTTTATCAGAAGGAATTCAACAAGTTAGCAGAATGGAAAGTAGAAAGACAATGTGATTTTAAAAGCAAAACTACTTTCTTATCGATAACAACACAATAACAAGCAGTAATGTACCAACTATTTGGTTTGGCTACAAGGATCTTCTCCACTATTGAGATCATTTCTTATCCATTAACTGATAGTATAGTAAATGAAAATAAAACAACAATAGATCATCTTGTCATATGCTACCACAATCTATAATCAAACGACCTTTGGCACACATTCAAGATGGCCAAACTTGATACTTACACAAAGCCTGAGCAGCAGTTAGTCTTACACGTGGATCCTTTACCAATAACTTCTTAACAAAATCTTTGGCACTGTTGCTGATGCTTGGCCATGGCTTTCGTTGAAAATCTGGCTCAGTTTTTAACACCTGTAGACCAGCATCACATACCATGATATTGCTGCTCGTGAATTGATATAAAAACAGTAAAATAATAGTAATAATACTTACACCAGGTTTATCAAATATCAATTATCTCTACAAGAACAACAGGAGTATTTTAAATGGGTTTTATAAGCAATAATTTTATATGGAAAACTGGTATATCATCATCACAGTTTTAACAGACCCATCACTGGAACCGAGCTCCATATAGAAGATCAGCAAGAAAGACTAAGAAATAAGAACGATGACCTTTTTTACTTTCATTTCATTGAGAAAATCCAATTGTTAACCAAAAATCTAAATATGACTTTTATCACAGGAAAGATCACAAAACCACAAAGTAAACAACCTCCTTGAATATTCCATTTTCAGTTCTATTCCAAAAGGGACGCTTTCCACAAAGCAAAATGTAGGTTATAACGCCTATGCTCCAAACATCTGACTCAGGCCCAGACGTCCGTTTTAGTACCTCCGGAGCAACATAATATGCACTGCCAACAATATCTTGAAATTTCTTTCCTGCGAGTGACAACATCAGTTAGAGCAAGTTAATCTTATCACAGTCAAGATTTGCATGAATAAGCAACACCTTAGGTACACCTGGCCTTATAAAGTCTGATAGGCCAAAATCTGTTGCCTTCAGAGGTGAGTCCTCTTTTGTAGATTTGAATAGGAAGTTCTGCAATTATTTAAATAAAAGAAAGGAAGTTCTGTAAACATATGAATGACTATGATTTTACAACGACTGCATGGAAAAATGGATAGCAATACGACCACAAATATTTGAATTTTACCTCTGGCTTCATGTCTCGGTGAACCAGACCATGTAGATGACACTCAGCTGCAACTTTAAGCATCTGCCGTACTACTACTGCAGCATCTTTCTCAGTATAACGGCTGTTTTTTCTGTAAAGAAAATTTCCCCACATATGCTTGGTTTAAAACTTTAAATGACAATCTTGAAGACAGAAAGCTACTAGATCCAACTGGAAAGAACATCAACAAAGAATCATATTCTAAATTCTCATGAGGATACAAGATACCTTTTTCCCCATTTGAACTTCAAGAAAAATTTCTATAACATGAACAGATAAAAAGCTTATAGGTCTTACTTGGCCAATATCCGATCAAGCAGTTCACCACCCTCACATAATCTAATAAAGAAAATACATACAAAAGTTATCATGAACTCATTGCCTAAAATTGAGAAAAGGTAAAAAAAGCAAACATATTTAGCAAGTAACCATATGCCTAGAAGTTCATAAGCCTCACATCATCTAATTATATAAAAACAAAAGCAAATATCAAAATTCGTCACGATCTCAATTCCAAAAATTTAAAGAAAACAAGAAATCCTAGCGGTTGAGGAAGTACAAAATAATCCCACAATTCTCTTTGTTAGCATTTAGATCTACAACCGAAAACTAAAAACAGAGAATCTCATCATCCTAGTGCCACAAAAAACTCCACTACATCCAAGCCACAAAAAACTACTATCAGTATCCAGTGTTATCAAGTATAATGTCGCAAGGCTTACTGAAAACTAGAAAATTTTAACATCTATGACTTAGCAAACATGCTTGCTCATGCCCAATTATCTTTCAATGACTTCTAGGTATATCAAGTTTTACAACATCAGTGGAAAACTTCAATGAATTTAATAATTCTGTAATCTATATGTGCGTACTAAGTTATTAACAGATACAATTATCTACTACTGAACTTGCCTCTCCCAAGTTTGGCAACTTGACTCATTAGAGAAATGCAATTACAACCATTTATCGCCCAGCACCATCTTGAATATATCATCATACATCACGCCAGAAAATGATCTTTGTTGCCCTATGTACAAATACTAGTTCAATATAATACGCCGTCTATGAATATATCACTGTTCTCGACATTCAGCAACATGATAGAGCAGAAATTACTTTGTTCACATATGATTTCAGAAAATTTTATCTTGCTCACATGCTTCCTAGACTATCTCATTTGATGTTCATGTCCGGAATAACAGATGAATTGATTTTATGTATGCTCATCGAATATGAAATTCACTTTTCTCCATATTAAACAACATAAAAATTATGCTGCTTCTCGTCTATTTTTACCATCAAGCGCCTTTATGTCTTTTATATGACTCAGTTTTACAAGTGTAAGGATACATGGAGTGAAATGGTAATCCGAACATACATTCTAGTGTACTTTATAATAAATTGGACAACTCTTCTATGCAACAAAATAACCGAAGATTAACAGATGATAATCAAGGATGCAAGATTAAATGAGAAGGTAAGGAGGTAGATGTTCAGATTGCCAGCATAATAATATTGTATATAGAATCCATTAATCCACTACATATATTTATTATAGCTAAAGAATCACTTGTCTCTACATTCAGCAACATGGTTAAGCATTACTTTGCTTTACATACTTTTTCAGAAAGAGAAAATTAAGCACTTTTAAATCTGCATGCAAGTTTAAAATATAACCATCCTTTTAGAGATTCATGTCGAAATAAAAGATTTAAAAGTATTGTATGTACACTATATTAGTAAAATATGAATTTCAGTAGGAAAACTTTAGTAGTGAAAAATCAAAAAAGAACATATATTCAAGAATATATCAAAATTTTCTGGACCGGCTTTACAAAAAAGAGAACACAGCCTGTTTATTACTAATCATCAAAGATGAGCAAGAATGAGAATATCCTGATGAAATAGACATGGCAGCCTCGTGTATGGTTACATTTGTCATAAAGTGCAAAGTAACTCATTCTCTAACGATCAAAAAAGCAATGGGATAGACCTATGGATGGCTTCTAAATGTAACTTAGGTCGAAAGATAATTCATAATACAACAAAACAACTTACTCCATGGCTATATATACAAACGAATCATCTTCATAGGCATTGTAGAAATGGACAACATTTTCATGTCCTTTTAGGGCTTTCAGTATCATTACTTCGCGCTTAACATCCTCCACAGCAATGGGAAGGATCATCTGCCAAGAAATTTAGATGTCTGATGTCAATTACTAAGCATAATATTTTTATTTATTTATTTTATCATATTGACTATTGAGTACTCTTTATCAGAAAGTTTGCAGTAAACAATTGCATAACTACCAAGCACTAAAATCTCACATCTGAGGCCTGTGTACATAATACAAGTGCGGGCATGAGCTTCTATCACACTGTAGCATATACATAGTTTTTCCCCTGTTCAGCTAGTTTAAGTAAGAACACACATCTGTTCATATCTTCAAGTCAAATAGCATAACATAATCATGTTACACCTTTTCCTTTTAATTTGCAAATATTGAATAGTGGTACCACTAGACACTACATGTGACATTCTGCACACTGCGATGGAGCTGACCAGCACAAGCATGGAATACTAAATGTTTGCCCATGCTGGTTGTGAGCTAGCACGGTTCACCTAGGTGTGTCAGGGCCACCGTCAATAAATACCTGTAAGTCTGTCAAAAGATTAAAACCATACCAAAGCATGGCAGGTGTACAGGCTTATCAGAGAAAAGTTGAAGTTTAACGCGTATATGTTATCCATATCTTGCATTTACTTTTTTTTTTTTTAATTTTAGAATAGGAAGGCTATCACATCCATTTGGCTTTGCAGTATAGAAATTTTAGCATTTCATCATCACAAGTCCTAGGACAGCTGTATGTTTTTAAAAACCATAGTGGAACAATTTAGTTCATAAATGAGTAACATGGTACTTTCTCGTTCTGACCATTTCACACTTTGAGTTCCATTTTCTTCCAAGGATACTACAGAGAAGTAAATGCACCGATACAGGAAAGAATCCTGAACAACTGATCATCTGGACCACTGACTAAAAGAATCCAGTCAAGTCTTAAGAACTTTGACCTCGATCATTAATGCGGATCTAAAGCCAAGATGATTTACGGATATGTTACAGATGGTTCCATTAAGTTCACAAATGGTAGAAAAAACAAGATAGATAAAAAGAAACAGGCTTAACTTTTGGGCTATTTTACCGTAAGTTTATATCACTATACTATTTATCATCACCAACATTTTCTAAAGCAATAAGAGCACAAAAGATGAAAATCTGTATAGGAGGTGTTCACTAAAAATCCTAGAATCAGCTGTCATATAGATTACGCCTATCCATCGAAACATCCAACGAATGGAACATTGCATAAAACACCTAGCAATCAAGCAAGTCAAGTTTCTCGTCTCGTCTTCTCCAAAACAAAAATCTACATACCTTATTCTTGTCGATCCGCTTCACCGCCACGCGATCCCCATGAGCCTTATCGGTCGCCACGAAGGTGTACCCGAACTGCCCATGTCCAAGAAGCTTCCCGATCGTGTACTTACTCGCGAAATCCCTGTCGTAACCAAAGTTGGTCCTTCTCCCGCACGGCACCAACCCGCCGGCCGCCGCCTTCTCCTTGCCGCCGTCGCGGACCGTCTGCTGCTGCTGCTGCTGTCCCTTGTTCGGTTCCGGCCGGCCCTGCTGCTCCTCCGTGGAGGCAGCGCCGGCGGTGTCGCTATTGGGGTTGGCGCTGGAGAGGCAGGCGCCCATCTCTTCCCCTTCCACCTACTCCTCTTTGACCTCCCAATTATCTTAGGGTTGCAGAAATAACCATCAAATCAATTATAATCCAATTGCTGATGGTCTCGAGAAAAATCGATCGGAGGAAGGGGCTCAAGGGTGAGGAAAAGATGGAAATGGTCTATGGAGAGAGAGAGAGAGAGAGAGTGAGCGTCCTTCCCTTTTAGTTATCTTGTTGTTGTTGTATATATGAGAAAACTGAATAGAACATAAAGAATATGTTGTAATATTAATAAATCAAATATAAATATTTATAAGTGAAAGAACAAATCATATGAATTGAATAAGGTTAGGTGTGGATCCTATTGGCATTCTCATGTGGAAGTGGAGAAGAAAAGATGAAAGCGACAAAGAGAAAGACTATGGTTATGTCCTTCTCGCCGGTGGTCGTGTATCATCATCATCATCATCAGATCATCCAGGCTTTTTGCCACGCACTTCATATGTTACCGATGGCTCCTGGCGTGATCGCCACGTCTTAGTCTCATCCAAGAATATTAGAACTTAAAAGAGCACAGAAATAATAATAATAACAGTAGATAGACGTGGAAGTCGTACAACAAAAAGAAGGTATTTCCTTGTATCATGAGCTGGACCAGCAGAGCAATACTGAGGAGATATGTGTCACGTCGTAGCTTACTTTATTGCTCAGCATTTCATAAATAATTAAGTCCGAATAAGCTGTAGTTATTAATGTGTTCAGTAAAATATTTGCAAAGTGTTGTTTGATATTAATATATTTTTATTTAAAAATAAATATAAAATTAATAAAATTATGATGATTAAAAATTGAAAGAAAATACTAGACTATATGTGTTAAGCCTCGATTGATTAATGGCTTATAATTTGATTAGATTTTAGTTATTTATATATTTTTTAAGATATCAACTAATTTTTTCACCTTCGTCATAAAATGTTCCCGGTTAAATAATTTTTAAATATACCGATTAGTTTTGTCTGATCAAAACTGTGACATACATATATATATTATTGTAGGTTCGAATCTTATATTCATCTAAATTATATTTCATGTGTTATTTTATGATTGATCACATCAAATCTAATGATATAAATAATGATTTATTTCATGTGTTTACACTTACTTTTTTTAGTTTTATTTTTTAAATACAGATTTTTTTTAATTATTTTTAAACATAACTTTTTTTTGCCAGGAAAAAAAAGTTATGAAATTATTCATTAGTGATGGAAATACTATATAGCCACGAAATGAAGAAAGTTAAGTAACGTACGAATTTGATAAAAAAAAATAATTATATATATTAAGATAAAATATTTACAAAGATAAAAAATTAATTGTCTATTTTCTTTGAATTTTGTTTTTTTATTTTATATATATTTATTTATTTTATAAAGTATTCATCTTTTCTATGATCCCTTAAATATTTTTTTCATTCCTTCTCTACTTACTCATGATCTTTGTGCCCGTCTACTCTTACTCGTTGTCTCTATCGTGAGTGATGTTGTATGTTGTTTTTTTTTTACTCCTATTTTTCTCTTCTATCATCATTTCTTCTTATCCATCTTTTTTTTTTTTTTTTTTCCTAAGGTCTTTTAAGTCTATTGTCAAAAAATGATTTATCAACATTTAACACATGAGAAAACAAATGAAAAAGAGAAAAAAAAAAGGAAAAAAAATAATACCATGAATGATGATGAAAGATAAACAATAGGGGCGAAGGCGATGGAGACGGCGGATAGTGATGAGAAGACGATGGCATTTACAACATTTAGAAAAATAAAAAGTATTATTTGAAAAAAAATATAAATAGGAGTTATATTTTATTTTAAAAATTAAAAAAAGAGATTTTTTTTTTCAAAGAAATAATCCCCTTTTTATTTTTATTTTTCTTTTTTATTTCTGGAAATTAATATAAAATGACGCACCGCGTCTTGGCCTTTATTATTCTTACCTTCTCGGTCTAGAAAAGAAGGAAAAAGAAGAGGAGCGAAAGCGAGAGATGGCCGCGGAGCAGGTGAGAGCGTCGCACATACTGATCAAGCATGAGGGTTCGCGGCGCAAGGCCTCGTGGAAGGATCCGGACGGCCGCGTCATCTCCGCCACCACCCGCGACGCCGCCGTCCGCCAGCTCCTCACCCTCCGCGAGGACATCGTCTCCGGCAAGGCCCGATTCCAGGACGTCGCCGCACGCTACTCCGACTGCAGCTCCGCCAAGCGCGGCGGTGATCTCGGTATGATCGGTTTATCGCCTTGATTCTTATTTTCTCCCTTTCCTTTTGGTTTGTTCCGCGTCGATCGACCTAGATCGCTCCTGATTCTGTGCCGATCATGTCAGGTTCGTTTCGATACATTGACCGATGATTTATTTTCGTTATTTCCCTCCAATCTAGATCTCTCTGCGGTGTGGGTTTCTTTGATCTTTCTTTTGGCTTATGTAGGTTAGCTTTGATCATGATTATGGGGAGATATCCGATTTGTGCTCCTCGAGTGCTTGTAAAAACGGAAGTCCCTAATCAGGTTCGGTGTCATGGATATCTGGAATTTGATGCGTATAGGGTAGAACCTTTAATCAATTTAAAGCATTGATGGATGTAGGGTAGAATCTTGAAGTCAGTTTATACAGTGGATGACACTGAAAATAGTCGTTTGATGATTGGAGATGGACTGAAAGACCAAGGAGACTGCTTTCGTAGCCTGGTAATCTATTGTAGTACCATTTAGAGTGCATTTTCATCAGTGATGATAACTGAACTCGGGCCAACTTGGATATAATTTTACTATTTCCCCTGGTCAAGGACTAGAAGCGGCATAAGGTTTTTATTAGATATGCAATCATGGAGATAGAAGAAAGATGTGGTAATTTGTTTCTTTGTCTAAATTGGTGTTCAAAAGCTATAATATAACTTACTATAGCGACAACCTGTAACGATGCTTCTCCACTAATGCACATGTCTGTTTTTAGATTTTTCTTGATCATTTGGTTAATCGAATGATCATAATTGAGTTCAGCTTGATGCCATACATTAGTGTGGTTGTAGTATTAGTTTATGTACGTGAACCTTTCCCAGAATGTATCAGTGAGAGCGTCTTGGACTGGGCTGCCTTCTAGCATCAGTTTCATTATTAGTTTGATGTACATGAACCCTCCCCAGACTCTATCAGTGAGAGCTTCTTGGACTGGGTTGCCTTCTAATATCAATTTGATGCTTACACTTAGCGTCTAAACAAGTAAATTCCTAATTATCATAACACTGGGGCCAACGTGCATTACATGAGGTAAAATTTAGAAGTGAGGGATATTGTAGATCATCGAATAGACCAGGTCAAAAGGGGAAGTGTTGGCAGCAACTGGTTCCTACTGTAGCCATGAGGGAGGAAAGAACCTTTTTGTGGGGTTTTTGGTGCTACAATTTTTACCTATATATGGAAAAGAAGATAAATATGGATTTTCTTGGTGTGGATAAAATCGGCAACTTAATGCTACTAGGAATGATTAGATGTAGAATTACTTTATAACCATCATTGATATTCTACAAATTTTAAAGTTCAGTGATGTAAAATATTTGTTCAGTTTACTTTGATGATTGTGCTGGGGGTTTTGCTCTTAGAGTGGGCAAATTGTTGGAGGTGCTGCTATTGCAAGAGTTTTATGTTAATAACATGATCGTCTTTGGTGTGATGATACTTGAGGAAGTTGAAGCTTTTCATGAGATTTTTGGTGAAACTAATATGGGCATTTGGTATGTGATGCAACCCTACATTAACACTGCTCTGTGAGTTCGCAAAAATTAAGAAGGCCACCTTTTTTCAGTGATTCCTGGGTAGGTAATTGCTAATAGAACGACATCAGATAATAGATGTGACAGTTCCTACATGATAAATTATCTTCTATACATGAAAAACATATGCAGTTGCTTTAAAAAATAAGTATAAAGGCCTCAAGCTTTTGCTGCAGTTGAATGTTCTGGTTAGGTGAAACAATCACAATGTTTTATGGCTTTAAATGCGTATAGTTTCATCAACTCTTTTTAAGCTGACTGGTTGAATATGATTTTAGTAAATTACCAGAAAATATACTGTGTATTAATTGTTTTCCATCTTGATCTAGTTTTTGTTTTCTTGACCATATCATGATACTTTTGCTTATTCTTCCGCCAGCGAATCCTTTTTTTGCCAAAGAAATGATAGGTAATAATGAGTTGAAATAATGCTGCTGGAAGCAGTAAGAAATGATTTGAGAAATATTTCAGTAGTTAGCCTCAATTTGGATCAAGTTGAGGTGAGATGCAATGGGCGTGTAGTTGTACCGAGCACTTACGAAGCTGATGATTATATTTTTTCATGATTAGGTGGATGTGTGTTGTCAAAAATGGATCAATTCTAAAGCTCTATTTCTAATTTAGGATACAAAAGTAATGAGAGAATGAATTCGATAATTTGGTTGGGTAGTTAATATTCTTGTCACTTATTTCAGGTGAAAGGCTTAGTTTTCATAGAATATAGTTGGCATACTATAACAGCTCGATAAATATTATTCTAAAAAAAAGGCTTACTAGTATTCAACAAGAACTTTGACAACAGGTAATATGTTTTTAGCAACCGCAATAAAGTCCAGTATTCTGGCCCTATATATGTTTTTAGCAACCGCAATAAAGTCCAGTATTCTGGCCCTACGGCAATGTTTGGATGATAACCAAAGACAAGGTATTTACTGTATATCCGTAACATGAGATTCAGCTTATGTTTTTAGCAACGGCAATGAAGTCCAGTATTCTGGCCCAGTGGCAATGTTTGGATGATAACCACAAGGTATTTACTGTATATCCATAACCTGAGATTCAACCATCAGATTTCTTTATTGTAACCTAGGTGTTGTATTGTCTGTTCTGTCATGTGTGAGGGTAAGGTTCTATACATAATTCCTGTAATGCACTCCACAACTTTTTACTTTATGTTTTGAAAACCCATAGTACCTTGGATCAAAGGTCCAGCATTCACTCTTGTTCATCGATGGCTGCTATGGTCCAGCATTCACTCTTGTTCATCGATGGCTGCTATGATTTTCACAATGTGCACGTTAGCAGAACGTGGCTTTTGCTTGCTGAAATACAAAAAGACATTCATCTCTTATAGTATTATGCTACTTTTCCTTCTGTGTAGTGAACACCAAATCATTATTCTATGCAATCCAAACAAATTGAAATTTTGGTGCAGTGCTACTTAAATATAATGATTTTGTACTATGCTGCTTTGATCAGTCTAATCAAATTGGGCTGGAAAATTAGTTTTCAATATGTCCTGTTAGGATTCTAGGATCCCACCGTGCTTGCAATATTGTATTGCATGAATGGTGTTGGCTGGAAAAATAGATGATTTGCTCATCTCATCCTTTTGACACCCTATGAATGGTTTTGCCTATATTGACCTCGTTTATTGTTCAATGTATTTTCAAAATGTTGCAGGTCGTTTTGGGCGTGGACAGATGCAGAAGCCCTTTGAAGAAGCTACCTATGCACTCAAAGTGGGCGAACTTAGTGACGTCGTGGACACCGACAGTGGTGTCCATATCATTCTAAGAACTGGTTAATTGCCAGATTAAAGAAAAGGTATCCTTGACTTCAGATCCGATTCCTCATCATAAACACCCACACTATAAATGACATCAATAATAAGTCGCACTGATACCTTTGCTTTCTATGCTTGTGATAATAGGGCTATAACATCATTACAAATCTTTTGGCTCTAAACTCTTTCCATAAGATTATGTGACTGAGTGTTCTCCTTTGGATCATTACTGGACTACTTAATGATACTTTGGATTGGATACTTGGCTATTGTTAAGCGTGGTTTATGGTTGGTTGCTTTGTATGTGAAATTTGTGGCGCGTGAAATCGGAAGCTATAGTTGTTGACATAAACTTTGACGTTAGAGATGGCTTGAGATAAAACTCGATGTTAGATTGGTTTTCATGTACTACTGTCGTTTGTGTGCATGGATTGTGGACAGGGGAGCGCATCGATTCATGATGGTGAGTAGCATTCTCAAATACCAAAATATCTTCTTTGAAGATTAGGTGATGATCCCTTGGCTCGTCGACCGTGTATGCGGCCTCTCTTCGTGCGCGATATGTTTCTTGACCCCCATTTATGTCTTGATTAGGTGTAGCCATGTGACCAGGTTCACCGCAAACTTTCGAGGCAGAATTGCTTTTTTGAAGTACCACAAACCCGAACGAACCTTGTGAGCCGGTCCCAAAGCCCATACAACTAACCTCTTCCCGAGGAGACTAGAAAGCTCTCGTTCTCCCTTTTTTTGATCCGACAACGACACCATGGCCTCGTCTATGTTATTTCCCACCCCTCTCACCTCCCCACTTCTCCTTCCCGCCCTCCCTCCCCCAAGCCCAAACTCCACCTCCCCAGTACATCCTCCTCCTCTGTCCGCCCCATCATGGGTCGATACTCTCCGCTCCCACGCCCGCGCCGACTGCTTCCGCGCCACCCTCGCCACCTACGTCGACATGACCTCCGCCGGCGTCCCCCCTGACCACTTCGCCTTCCCCGCCGCCCTAAAGGCTGCCGCCGGCATTCCTGACCCCGCCGTAGGCCGCCAGCTTCATGCAGCCGTCATCAAGCACGGCTACCACTCCTCCCCCGTTACCGTCGCCAATACCCTCGTCACCATGTACGCCCGGTGCGGTGACCTCCGCAGCGCCCTCCAGGTGTTCGATGGAATCCCCGACCGAGACCAGGTATCGTGGAACTCCACGATCGCTGCACTTTGCATGTTCGAGCTGTGGGAGCTCGCGCTTGGATCCTTCCGGTCCATGCAGGAGCAATCCGTACCTCCAAGCTCGTTCACGCTCGTCAGCGTCGCTCTCGCCTGCTCCAATCTCGACCGGGCCTACGGGATAAGGCTCGGGAAGGAACTTCACGGGTTCGAGTTGCGCAACGGGTCCTATTGCAACGAAAAGAGATTCGCCTTCAATGCGCTGGTAGCGATGTACGCGAAGCTGGGAGGCGTGGATGACTCAGTTGCCCTGTTCGAGCGGTTCCAGGATCGCGACATAGTCACTTGGAATACCATGATTAGCGCTCTCACGCAGAATGATCGGTTCGCAGCGGCGATTTCTGTGCTGCACCAAATGGTTGTCGCCGGAATTAAGCCCGACGGTGTCACATTATCGAGCGTTCTGCCCGCTTGCTCGCACATGGACTTGTTAGACGCTGGCAGGGAGATCCATGCATATGCCTTTAGGAATGCTGACCTGTTCCTGAACACGTTCGTGGCCAGTGCTTTGGTCGACCTGTACTGTAACCTCGGCCTGGTGGAGAAGGGTCGTGCGGTGTTCGACAGAATCTCTGAGCGAAGGCTTGGACTTTGGAACGCCATGATTTCTGGCTATGCGCAGAATGGGCTGGACGATGATGCGTTGAAGCTCTTCATCGAGATGGAGGTGGTCGCAGGGTTAAGTCCGAACGAGACCACGATGGCAAGCGTCCTTCCTGCTTGCGTACGTTCTGAAGCTTTCCGCAGGAAAGAAGATATGCACGGCTACGTGTTGAAGAGGGGGATGGAAGGGGATAAATTTGTGCAGAATGCGCTGATGGATATGTACTCGAGGGTGGGGGAGATCGACATCTCTCGTAAGATCTTTGCTGGAATGGAGGACAGAGATGTGGTCTCTTGGAACACCATGATCTCCGGCTACATTGTTTGCGGATGTTATTCTGAAGCATTCAATCTGGTCAATGAGATGCAGAGAAATGGGGATTCGACTGCAGTCGATGTCGTCAAACCAAATAATATCACTCTCATGACTGTTCTTCCTGCTTGCGGGTCTCTCGCCGCACTTGGAAAGGGGAAGGAGATCCACGGCTACGCCATTCGGCACGCACTGGATTCAGATGTCGCGGTGGGGAGCGCATTGGTGGACATGTACGCGAAATGTGGTTGCTTAGGCCTGGCAAGAGCGGTGTTCGACAGAATGCCGAAACGCAACGTGGTCACCTGGAATGTGCTGATCATGGCGTACGGGATGCATGGGCAGGGCGAGGAGGCAATGGAGCTTTTCGAGCTAATGTTAGCTAAAGGCGAAGTGAAGCCGACTGGAGTTACATTCATCGCAGCTCTGGCAGCGTGTAGCCACTCAGGGATGGTGAGTCGAGGCATGGAGCTGTTCCACGGGATGAAGGAGGACTGCGGAGTCGAGCCAGACGCAGACCATTACGCTTGCGTTGTGGACCTGCTCGGTCGAGCTGGGAAACTGGACGAAGCATACCATCTCATCACCACCATGGACGCAGCATCGGACAAGGCAGCGGCGTGGAGCAGCCTATTAGGTGCTTGTCGAATTCACCGGCACACCCATCTCGGAGAAATCGCGGCTAAACATCTTTTTGAGCTGGAGCCTGATGAGTCGAGCCACTACGTGCTCCTCTCCAACATATATGCTGCGTCCGGGCAATGGGACAAGTCGATGGAGGTCCGGAAGAACATGAAGTCGATGGGCGTTAGGAAAGAGCCAGGTTGCAGCTGGATCGAGGTAGGAGACGATGTCCACCGCTTCACGGTTGGGGATTCGGCACATCCACAAAGCACGCAGATCCACTCGTTCCTCGAAACTTTATGGGATAGGATGAAGAGGGAGGGCTACGTTCCTGATACGTCCTGTGTGCTCCATGACGTCGAGGAAAAGGAGAAGGAGGTGCTTCTGCGTGGGCACAGCGAGAAGCTGGCCATAGCATTTGGCATACTGAACACTCCCCCCGGCTCGACCATCAGAATCGCCAAGAACCTCCGAGTGTGCAACGACTGCCATGAGGCGACCAAGTTCATTGCAAGATTGGTTGGCAGGCAGATCATTCTTAGGGACATGAGGAGGTTCCATCATTTTAGAGATGGATCGTGTTCTTGTGGAGATTATTGGTAGCATTTGTTGCTGCAAGGAGAATGCTGCAAACTTGGCTAAAACATCAGGAGGTGGTGATCTGTAACTTATAACAAGCATCTTCTCCCATCGAAGACACGTAAATAGCATGTATTATTGAAACTAAGTATGATACCAGCCTGCGATGGATACAGATTACATTCTGCTCATTTTTTGAGGGAAATCTAGTTTGACCTGTCACAACTATAGGTCGATTATTACAGACAAAATTTGTCAAAGATAATCCATTTGCCGGTCCGGCGTGGTCTCAGCACAAAGAAAGAAAAACACGAACCAGGACGGAGAGTAGGGATGCGCTAACAAGACGTTTATGACAGCTAGGATCCAAGGACACTCATCAAAGCAATCACAGCAGGCCACATTCTTCCCCTCAGTGGTGACCTTTAGCATCAGCCTTCTTTTTAGACTTTGCTTTAGCCTACAGAGAAGTAGAAAACATTGTTAGCTATGCATCTTGAGCACAAAAGAACAACCAGCATTAGCTTGTCTTCATCATGATAAACAAAAAGGAAAAGATCAAAAACATTTATCATGATCATGATCATCACATACAATGGGATGGACAATGTTTAAGTAGAGCTATGGATGTTTTGGTTAGATGAGGTGACTCAATTAGTATTAGTGGTGCGAGAGGAGATGGAGGAAAAACTAATCAGACTCTACTAAAACAATAAAATCATATATGAATGCTTGTGATTTTAGTATTGTGAAGAGCTCAGCGACCGGATGGATGCATAGAGCTGCACCCAAATGCTGTTGATGTCACTGTTGATAATTAGCAACACATCATTCATTCATTACTACCAAGGATTAATTTCAGGAAAATGGACATTTTCATGATCCTTCCCGATCAAACAAAAAAAAAAATAAAGAAGACACTGTTGCACACTTTAAATGCCATCTTTTCCCAGTTACCCACATTCCCCTAAATAGAGCTTGGGGATATCATCACTTGCTCAAATCACTACAGACACAGAGACATGAGCCATATGCAATGGACATGTAGATAGGCCTAGGTAGGCTAGTCTAGTCCACCACAGATGTTACACAATAAGCACAATTAATCAGGGTAAAGTGCTCCATATAAGTTTGCTCATCAGGCATCAAACCAGACAAGACACAAGAAACAATTGAAAGGGAGATCTAGAGAAGAAAATTCAAAGAATGGAAGATATAAACAGAATCTATCACAATTCAATGATATACTATTACAAATAAGCAGAGTTCGCGATTCCTCTGTAGCACTCAACCAGCCATGCTAATCCATTACAAGTTTAACCTTAAACCCTAAACCTGACTGGATACTCCAACTGCGTGTAAATGAAAAAAACAAATCATGGTTTAAGAATCAGCAGGTCATCAATTAACAAAGCAATTGCACAAACAACTTTTGATACTTGAACCGTCAGAATTAGCACTATGTATGACAAATGACATGTAGATGAACATGGAAGTCGAATATCATTGTAATCCGATATTTGCATCAGGACTTTACGAAAGATATCATCGATTATAATTTCTAGATTCAAGCTAATTCAGGCCCGCCGATGAAAAACCCATCCTGGACCCTAAATCGAGAGAGAAGAAGAATCGGAAATGACAGTGTTCACATGCAGAAAAGCGGATCGGCGGTATAAAACAACATAACCCAAGGAAGCATAAGGATCTGATACCACAAACAATCAATGATCAGCACCAGATGTAGTCCCGACAACAGCGCATGGAAATGAGAGATAAATGACCAACCAAAAGGGGCAAATATCGGAAGAAAGAGAGAGAACTATAGGACAAATACCCGGAGATAGGAAAGCTTGATGCTTCCGTAGACAGTCCCGAAGGTAAAAGCCGAGGCGCGAGCCACCTATCAAAATCCGAACAAGCGATAAGAGGAATCGAAAATCCATCGATAAATATAGAGAGAGAAGGGAGGACGTACGAAGGCGAGGGTGCTGACGCCGGAGTAAGGGCCTGGAATCGCCATAACGAGCTCAGAGAGACACGGCAGAGAGAGCCGGGGTGCCGAAGAGGGAAGACCGAGGGAGAGGAAGAGATCGAGAACGGCCGAAAGCCCTAAATGAATAGCTCGGTACGAGGCGGTTCTTTTTCTGTTGTGGCTCAACCAGACCATGTTCTGTTGCGCTTCTTGCATTAAAAGTCGTGACACCATTCGTCTCTCCCATATCTGAAGTTACATATTTACCCCTGTTCTCCGAGTTATTTGTGAGGACATTTTTGACCTTTTCTTTTAGGTTAATTAGAAGGATTTAGATCTTTATAATGAAATTTTCTTCGGTATTAATACTAATTATCTCATTTCCTCCGATCTATAGATTTCATTAAGTAATAATTAAAGTGAGACATGTGAAGAAATCGATCATAACATATCGTTTATTTCAATGGCTTTTATAACGGAACGGTAGAACGGAACTATCATTTACATATATTGTTGTAATAGGGATTCGGTCAATCCATTATAACGCTTGATATATGTACATGAAAAGCGACTGTAACGGTCCGCTATCTCGTTATCTTTTACAACGGTCCTTGGTGGTCGGCTCCCTTGTAAAGAAAGGGCAACGGTCATCTCTCTCTCGCTCTCTCTCTCTCTCTCTCGATTCAAAATCTGTGTTTGCTCTTCGAATCGATGGGCGACCTGAAGAACTCGTCGTCGCCTGGTTCTGATCGACGCCAATGGCAGCGAATCTTTGGAGCTCTAGTGGAGATGGTGCGGACGCAGCAGTCTCAGGTTGAAACCCTCGCCAACGATCGCAAGTTCCTCGAGCGGTACATCCAAATCCAGCACGATCGGTGGGCGTCCAAAGCGGGATTTCTTGAATCCCATATCTCCCAGGTACGGCGGATTCCGTTTCCTAATCTTGGAATCTGGCGAGCCCCCTCCTCGTCTTCTTGGACTGTGTTTGGAAATCCTTTTAGGGTTTCTATGAAGTTGGCTTATTTTCCTTCTTTGATCGGTAGATGAAGGAGGAGGAAAAGAAGGGCCGGCGGGTGCAGGCGACGAAGCTGGATCTGATGCTCGGGATGAAGCAGAGAGAGGCTCTGCGCTACAAGAAACAGTTTGGTCAGATTTCCTTCTTCCGGAAATCTTTATTGCTCACAAGTTGATTTTTCGGATTTACTTCTTCCGGAAAATTTTCCTGCCTCCCTCATTTGGGTTCTTGGCTTGGTTCACCTTGTGTCTTTTTAATCGTGGTGAACTTCTGTTGGCTACTTTCGGTTGTCGGTGCCGAGTGTGAACTCCCTAATGATGACGATGCCATTATGTTTCTTTGTGGATAGATCATTCGATGGCTTAATTTTTATTTGAAAGAGGGAAAAGTAATGAATAAAAACACTAACTCTCTGGTTTCTTGAAGTGTGCCATAAATTTCATTGAAGTGTGTTTCTTGAAGTGTGCCATAATGAAGAAAAATTATGAATGCATTTGTTTAGTGGTAAATTCTGATATATCGCATGCTCCATATAACAGATCAAGCTGAGATTGATTTGGAGGACTTTCATGGTTATGTGGAGGCTTTAATTGCAGAAATTGCAGAGCTCAAGGTACTCCCTGTTTCCTCTCTTCATGTATGTTATATAAAATCATCTTCGCCTCTTTTAGGATGGTCCTTTATTGTAACAACCCACGGACTTATTTATAGGAAAAACTGAAAAATCGTGAAGCTGGTGGAGTAAAGAGCGGTGCTGGATATTCGAAGTCAGCAGAAAATTCCGAGGGGCAGAAGAGCTCTGCAGTTGACCTAGAAGGAGAGATTCGGAAGCTGAAGCACTCTTACAAAAATCTTAGCTTGAAAAAGGAGGCTGAGATCTCTGCCCTGTTAGCAGAGAAGAATTTTGTATGGAACCAGTTGAATAAAATGGAGAGCGACTACATCGTTCTCCTCAAGACCAAGCAAATAGAAATTACAAAAGCTGCTGAGGACATGCAGAAGCTCCACTCCAACCTGGAAAATTTGCAGTCATCCATCATTGAAAAAGGTGAAATTATCACTAGATTGGAAGCTGAACGGACAAGGCTTGAGTTGGATTTGAGAAGGTACACCGATGAAGCAGAAAAAGCTAGTAATGAAAAAGAGAAGCTCCATCTTATTGTGGAAAATTTGCAGTTATTGATCAAGGAGAAGGATGAGACAATTGAAGCTTTAAAAAGTAATCTAGCTAACGTTGAGCAGAATGTCACTGGGTGCTGTAACAGGACATCCAGATTTTTCATAGAGAAGGGTTCACAAAGGAAACCAAGAGCTTCTGTAGCTACACCACAAGGAACTCGATCAAAAAGGGGTTCAGGGAAAAGCAGCTCACTATGTTCAGAAGTTAACAAAATGAAAAAACAGCGAAGTGCTTACGAAGGCTCTCCTGGATCACATGCCTCCGTCTCCACTAAAGTGAGTTTATTGATAAGTCTTAGTTATTTCAAGATTGTAGTATCTTCCATGTTTGTCATTTTTCATATCATTAGTTCATTGTTATCTCATCTTTTTTCTTATGTATGTCAATATATGCTGTTTTTGTAACTTTGTTCTGTAATGTCGTCATTTGCAGGTCATCTTCTTTACATGGTTTTTTATTCCTCTAGGAACTAAGATATCTACTTCCAAATTCCAATTGTATAATACGGAATTGCTTGATCGGTACTAAATATATAGGTGTAGCATTCTTAGTTAATAAATTCTGCCTATAATTTCATATGCCTTTGTAGGCGACTTGTTCCAAATGCTTCATCTCAGTATTTCATCACTTTCACTATATCTTGGTGCTACTCATTGCATTAGCCTCTGGTGTAAAATCAACAGACTAGTCTTTTCAATTGCTAGAGTTTGGTGGACCTTTTTCTTTTTCTTTTCTTTGAAATTTTTTTCTCAAACTTCACAAGTCATAACAAAGTTGACAAAGACCAGTTTGAATAATGAATAGCTAGTTTGTAAATGTTCTGAACTTTGATTAAAATATATGGCAATCATTGGTTGTTAATATTCACTGTTTAGAAGAAATGATAATTGTTAATTTTGAGTTCGTATAGGCTTTACCATTTTTTATTACAATCAGTTTTTGGCTACAAGTTCATTGATAGAAGGTGTTGGATTTTTGTCGGACTGTTGAAGGTTCAACACTTGGTTTTTTGTCACCTTCTAAGAAAGGAACACTTTGATTGATGAATGGTCAAGTATTAATCTTCTTACGGTGCACTAGATGGCCAAAAAAGTGATACCATGTCTGGCTGGTACTTCGTCTTATCAGTGTCATGATACTTTGGATCTGGTAAAGGCACTAGGTGATACTGGGAAGAATTTAAAGTGGACATGATGCCATATTAACTGCCAATGTTCCCTTACAGTACTATCATTAAGGCACTATGTGAGTTGGAGATTCCATACAGTGCTTTGCATCTTAAGCCATTCTGTCTTTCTTCAAAATGAGTATTAGTGGCCTCCACCTAGCTTACAGTCTTCAAGTCTTACATACTCTGTTCAAACTGAAGTACGATTTTGTTAGATGTATCGTTTTCTTGTTTGAGTGCCTAGAACTATGTGAAGTTTGTCTGGGAGATCTCAAAACTAATAATAGAGATCTTTTTGTTCTGTCATATTATAAAACTATTTAGTGTGCGTGTAGCAACATTCAGTTTTATACATGTTCAGACTTTAGAAGTGACCACTAGTCTGAAGCTATTTGGGCTCTTATTAGTGGCCTCCATCTAGCTTGAAGTCCTCAAGTCTTACTACGATAACACTGTTAAGAGTATCAAACTGAAGTATGGTTTTGTTGGATGGACCATTTTCATGTTAGAGTGCGTAGAATTATGTCGAGTTTGTTTGGGAGATCTCCGAACCAAGAATAGAGATCTTTTTGTTCTGTCATGCTATTAAACTATTTATTGTCTGTGTAGCAGTATTCAGCTCTTCCTACATGTTAAAACAATAGAAGTGCCCACTAGTCTGGGTTGCACTTGTTTTGATGCTATTATTGTCTGTGTAGCAGTATTCAGCTTTTCCTACTTGTTGAAACTACAGCTTTTCCTAAAATTGCCTTTCAGTCATTATTACTGGGTTCATGTTCATTTCATTCCACTGTTATATTAGTCTTAGAGAGAACCTATATTTACCCTTTATATTTGTCTCTCTGTGTATGCATTCAGCTAACAAAAGGTTCATAATGTAAATTAAGTCGCAAGTGTTCTTATCTAACCACATATTCCTCTCTTTAGTACGACACTCTGTATTGGTTACAGTCATATTTTTCTTGCATACAGTTCAAAATTTTTTTAAAATCTTCATGATTTAATTTCTTTCAATAAATTGCTTTATCTTTGGATGCATTATGCTCTCATCTAAGTGTCTAACCTGACGATATCTTAATTATCATCAGCAGCTTCAAAGGTGTTCCAGAGAGAAATGGAAAAAGAGTATGTCAGCAGGAAGCCCAAGACTGTTTTCTTCCAGTTTCAAGGTTCCAAAACTGAAGAGCACATCTCCTAGAATCTCATAAGTTGACAATTCTAGTTATGTAAATTTCTTGTAAGTTTATTTGTATTGTGTCATGTTTGTTTTAGTATTTAAATATACAGTTCTTTCGGTCCTTTTTGTAAAACAATGTCTAATTGTTTGAAACATTTCCGTAATTACTTTAGCATCATCGAGCGGCTACACGCAAAAATGGTTGCCAAATAACTAAGAGGGTTTTTACCAATTCTGTCGGGCATGTAATAGTAAACACAAGGTAAAAAACATTGGCTGATTAGATTAAACCAGTGAGGCATAGTAATTGCCAAGTTCATTTTGACCATCAGAGCTAGTATCAATTCTAATGTAGGAGATATGTTGCTTTCTGATGACTTCAGCTTACTTAATAAAGGTTTGTTCATACATATCAGCAGGTTTGGTGTATATGATTAATGGGTTTTTGAATAATTAATTATGTTTTGACCTTTAGATGTAGAAAATGTGGGTCTTATCATAATTATGAAATGTAATTGACATTTCATATAGTGGCACTGGAAGCCTTCCCATCAACTTGGAACAAGAATCGAGTCTAGATTAGGTCAGCTTTGCCTGATATTACTGCGTTGGCATTTGTGACCTTGTCTTACTGCTGAACACTGACTGTTCTTGTGATGATCAAGTTATATAGTAGAACTGTGGAAGCTAATCTCCATTCTTTTTTGTCTTTAGGAAATTGAGGAATTTTACTTCATTAATCTTTCAAGAAATTGTTCTGCCGCAGTAAATGATATACAGGGGACACGCTGCTGACCGTAGTAGCATTGAGAATTGACGACACAACATGCCATTGATGTGTCAATTGGGTACTGAGGTGACTTTGGAATAGCCATTTATAATTATGATGCCATTGATGTGTCAATTGGGTACTGAGGTGCGATTCCATTGATGTGTCAATTGGGTACTGAGGTGACTATGGAATAGCCATTTATAACTATGATGCCATTGGATGACCCCCACCTGTCCTGGCTGAGTTACTGTTTCGACTTGTTCCCCTCATGATTAGTGTGAGAGGAGAACCAACGTGGCAGACACCATCGGCGAGCGATGAGAATGGTCCGAACCCTATCTGACGCCGCACGGGTGAACTTTGCCCTCTGTCTTCACAAAACCCAGCCGAAGTAGTATGATGGAAGGCCACATATCTTAGTAGCGATCAAAATTTTGGTTCCAAGAATAACGACGACGAGAACAAATGACGAATGAAAACTTCCCGGAGACCAGAGGGGTACAACAATCTTAAGAGGTCTTCTCTGCCTTAGAAGCAGTGGCAGCGGCCTGTCCTCCTCGCGGCAATAAGACCGACCTTCTGTCCGGGAGGCGCGTCGCGGCGAACCGTGGAACCATGGCCGATGTGCTGGTGATTTCCTCCTCCGTGCGGGTGCTCCACGGGGTTCATGGCCACACCACGAACCTTGGGCCAGCAGTTCCTCTTCACCCTGAACTTGTGGTACGCATTGCCGGCCTTGAGCAGAGGCTTCTCGGTTCTGCCACCACCTGCGACTTGCCCGATCATGGCAAGGCAGTTACTCGGAACAATCTTCTTGGCTCCAGATGGGAGCTTGATCCTGCACCGGAATCAGACATCATAGGAACACCCATCAACCTTTGTAGTGCTTATAGCCTGAGAAGCTGCTTTAGATTTCCCATCACAGAAATCCCTAGAGATAAAAGTTTCTTTGATTCAGCAGAGCGAAACGAGAGTCTAAATCATTACCAAAAGGACAATTTTCTTTCTTCGTGATTTCAGATCTGAAACTCCTAGCCCTAAAGAACCCAATGATGGCAGGAAAAGGACGGTATGGGAGCAAAACATGAACCTGGTGGTGCCATTGTCGGGGTTGTGGCTGATGACGATGGCGTAGTCGCCCGAGGCACGAGCCAGAACGCCGCGGTCACCGACGTGGTGCTCGACGTTGCAGACGACGGCACCCTCGGGGATAGAGCGGAGAGGGAGAACGTTACCGACCATCAGAGAGGCCTTGCGACCGCAGTAGACAAACTGGCCGGTGTACATGCCCTCGGCGGCGATGAAGAGCTCTTTCTGGAGCTTGTACCGGAAGGGGTGGCGGAAGGTGACTCGGGCGAGGGGGGCGCCGCGGCCGCGATCTCGGTCACCACGCCCTTGAGGTACCCGTTGCGCTCCCCGAAGTCGAGGCACCGGAAGATCGACCCCGCTCCGTTCCTCTGGGCTCGGATCACGCGGCCCATCCCGGCGGCAGCAAAGCGGTGGCCGTGGGAGAGAGATGCAAACGACGAATGGAGTGCGGTGTACGGCTTACTAATACTAGTCACATCCGGCGTTGGGGGAGAAATGGAGCTCGAGGTCGCCCTATTTTGTGCGGTTCTGATGATTCTGGCGTTGCTACGTGCACCGTTGGATTTCTAGGCCCGAGATACTGCAGCCCATTGGTGAGGCCCGAATGCCCAATAAGTGTTCTGTGACAACGTTTGTGTTCGCTGCCTTGGTCGCGACGGGTACGCGGAGAGACCCCCTGCGAGGCCTGCGCCGGGTTCGCACGTGATGCGCTTGTGGTGCCGAGGTGGCTTCGTATCTGAGCGCAGGACGATTGCGAGGGCGCACCAACTACGGTATTCAAAGAGGTTCGAAGGGAACACCTTTAAAGTAAAAGAAAATTCAGTTAAGTCAAAATAAAGTATTCCGAAGGAAACCGTTTGAACCCTATCTAACTAAATCGATTCAAAATCAATTAATTCGATTAGATTAATCAATTAATTAATTTTTAATTTTAAATAATTTAAAAATATATATTTTAAATGAATTGGTTCGGTTCAATGAATCGGTTTGATTTGATTGAGTCAAACCAGACTTTTAACCCCGATGGATATTCTCAAACAATTTGTATCATAATATCATTTTAAATAATTAGACCTATGCCTAAGTTTTTTTTTTTTTATTTTGAAAAACCCCTAAAGGAGTAACGACTTCACATGTCATCTTCTTCTTCTTTTTTTTTCTCGATGATACATACAAATGAATAAAGAAATTTATGCAAATAAATAAAAAGAATGTTAACGAAAAAATAATAAAAAATAAAATTGATACCAGGGAGCAAGGTCGGATGAGAAGAAAGAGTTTAACGAGAGATTTTAGGATTTCTAAACCTGTGGGTTGAATTGAATTAATATTTTTAAATTAAAATTGGTTCGATTTGACTTACTGATTAATAGAACTTCCAAACTAAAATTATTTATACTCTTCAAATTAGAATTATTTATGAATCAATTTAGATCAAACTAGTTTAGTTCAAGTTTGATTTGGGTTTTGTTTTTCGATTCAATTTAAACATCCTTACCACTTACCACCGAGTGAGGCAATCAATATCCTTCTTACACTGATATCTTTTTTTTCACTTCAATAAGTTTTTGTCTAAAAGGATTTGAAATGATTAGATGGTTTCAATTTATCATGGACTTAGTTGGTTTTGTCTAAATCGTATAACACCCTTGTGTATTCATCCATAAAATATCAATCTCCCTGAAACCTCTTATGGTCTCTTAAGAACATACAAAAAAAAAAAAAGACGGGTTAGAGAAAGCATTTAACTCTGAATCCACAAACGATCATTTTAGTAAACACTTGATAAACACCGTAAACTATAAACATAGACTTTACAAGTTCTAAATGATCACGTGACAAAGGATCTAAGGTAGTCCATCACAACCACAAGTGCTCACATGATATTATTACGGAATAAGACAACGAATTAATCCTATATACTACCCAAAAGTTCATCCAATCATATGCTATTTAAGTAGCTTTAGACTTATGTATTGGTTGATATTTCGCACAACTTTATAAAATTAAAAAACCTTAAAATGATTGCTTGGATGGTTTATTTCTGAACAATTTTGTCTCTACGTGATGACGGCATATAACTTGTTTTTATAAGTTTGAAATAATAAAAAAAATTAATTAAAAATATAGTTACTAAATTTACTATAAACCTTTTATATATTATGTAAAGTATTAATAAAATTAAAAAATATAGACATATATATGAGCATTACATCAAATATTCTATTTATAATTTTATCCAGTAAAGTCTCCTCCCTCTATCTTTTTATTGTAAATAACAATCAAAGCAACACATGCCGAGCAACTGAACTAAAATCACCCTTTTTAAATTATTTAATTAAAAATTATATATATATAAATATAAAATTGTGAACCATCGATTCAGTTCGAGGTAGAACCAAACCCAGATCTAATTGGGATTTGATTAGGAACATCCGTTCGGATTCGATTTTAGAACCCACCAAACTGTTGCGCCGGTGAAACCTATATTAATTGTCATCGGCATGGAAACCTTGTTTTAAAGGCAACGAATGTATAAAAGGAGATGTAGCTACTAAAATCTGTGGCATGGAATCTGAAAGAATTCGTCACTGTTACCCACAGCTTCACATACCATACACACAAGATTCACATAAGAGACAAATAAAATGGACTAATAGAGGTACAATGTGCTATACATAAGAGATTCCTCGAGTACAAAGACATTTCCAGTGAATCCACCTGTTGGGATAGCCTCTAGAGGAACATTTGATAGCCTCTATAACCTGTGACATGTGATACATCAACATACAGTCTCCCTAACCACAATCCTAAAGAATTCTTCCACGAACTGCTCTAGGGAAATATTAATCAAACTGAAAGGGCTTCTTACAAACCTCGAAGAAATTGGACTCCAATAAAATTCATAATTTCTTTGTGTCTATATCTCTTCTGTAACTCGAGTAAATCTGCCTCTCCCGATCCTGTCACATCAAACGGGTAGACTTTGCAAACACCAATGTGATTGATATGCAGAGATCCTGAATATATTCATCTATAATCTTTTCCCAATGTTCGCAAACCTTCTCGCAACTCCAAAAATAACAGCCTTGGTCAACAGGCCATGGTCAAGAGTGCATGCAACGGCTACAGCACCACCAACTACCAGGAACTTGGGTATGCTACTGGTCCAGTTCTTCTGTTTCTCTGCTTCTACAACATTGCCCGATAAATCAGTGATGGTCTCAAATGATCTCAACTTGTCGGCATCAAATTTGGTGTTAATTTGTGCCATGAAAGCAAACCGAGACAATGGCTCATTGGACCTCCTGGCAAGTTGGTAAGCACGCAGGCCAGGTTCAATCTTTCGAACACAACTCCACATCCCCTGCCGAACTCCCAGCTTTGCAATTTCCCATGGGATGCCCATATCCTCGTGGTGAAACAGAAGAACCTCGCAGGCAGTCATCCGGCCATCTCTTCTGGATTCAGCTGGATATACAAAAGCATGAAGACATCCATTGGTTGTTTGAAGGGTAAAAGAAACTTGTAAGACTACAATTTGTTATCTACTTGTTGTAGGAGAAAAAAAAGAAGGGAAAAAAAGGAGTATAGCTCTGCACCTGCACGAATGCACCAGCTGGAATAATACAAGTCAACCCGTCTTGGTTTGTTGCGCCTAGGTACAGCAGGGCGTGGCACTCCCTGAAAGATAATAGTAAGAGATGAGCAAATTTAAATGTCACTCTCACCTTAAAAGGAAATATATGTTCCCATTTCAGTGGGCGTAAGCACAGATTTGTAAAAGCTCAATTTTTATTAGCAAAGCCCACATCACACTGGTACTCACTCAAAATGCAGAAAATGAACAAGCATGATCCAGCAATTGTAAAATCACAAATACATATCTAAATACCCTGAAGGTGTTGAAGAAAGCAGTAGATCAATCTGCAAATAACAAAGGCTGGACCAGGAAAGATGGATAATAGCTTGTAAGCATAATTCCAAAAACTTAATGACTAAATATTCTCCTAAAACAGAAACCTTCTTCTTTCTTGGATAAAGCACAAGCAAGTTCTGTGCTAGTAATTCAACTCAGGCGATAAAGTAGGTGCTTCAGCACCTACTTCACTTCCCTCTGCCAAATTCTGTTGCTTGTCCAATAAAGTAGGCGATAAACCACAAACAAGCTCCATTCAGTTTTGTCCAATAAAGCATGGAAATTAATCATCATAAGACCCATAAGTAGATATGTTTGATCTTCAAAAACAAAGGGAGCAAGATACAACCTAACAACCGTTAAAAGACAATAATAATATCACAAGCCACAGATCTTGACTCTTAAAAGAGAGTTAGTTATCGATTGTAGTACAAAAACAAAAAACCTGACAAGCATTGTTAACATTTTCATCGGAATAAAAGTTACTGCTGCAAGTAAAATGATCCAAATTTATAAGAGTTAAGATGCAATAAAACCTATCCATCCGCATATTTATTGAAGCTGATCTATGCTCAATACAGTCTCAATCATATTATATATTTAAAATCACAATGCTTTGGTGCTTTCAGTAAAAAGATAATTTTAATATCCATTTTGATCTAGTGGTTAAGACCAATTATTGATTGGTGGATTATCTGCAGTGCTTAGTCACTAGCACTACGATGACCTCTAGTACCAGTCCCTTAAACTAAGATGACCCACAGCATCATTCACTTCCACTTTTCTGTACTTGCAATTTTACTTTGGCACACCAACACCACTGGCCCATTGTGCTACTCCCTCTTACAGTTACATGTTTTTATTTTCCTTGTTTGAAACAAGGATTCCTCTTGTTCTCATCGATGGGGCTTATAGTACTAGATGTGGCTTTCATGAAGTTGATTATAGCAAAACTCACCCTGCACAACATGGATCGTGTGCTTCTCTCTTCTCAATTCTACCCGGATTCAAGTCGGACATAAAGAGCCATTGCAAAGACCTTGTTTCACTTAAAGAAAGGTCTTTGTCATTTCACAAGAAGAAGAAAGAGTTGAGATTATAAGTAACAATGAGCATACAACACATCAATCTTAGGTTTTTTTGAACTCTCTATAAAAGATGACACTATCTTACACATTGAAGTGTGACCCAATCATATTCCATCCTTCCATCAACGACATTCAGAAAAATAAAATCCTCACAATAAGTTTCCACAAAGTACTTCTGTAGTGTCCCTAAACAAATTGATTTTTCAATAATTTTCCAAAAAATTAGATACCTTAATGAAGTAGCCATTACATATACTCATGTTCACTGGATTTTTCTAATTAAAGTTTCTTAAGGGAGGTTCTCCTTTTTTTTTTTCTTCCTGTAGGTTTATAAGTTGTCACACCATTCTGATTCATCAATTGAAACAATTGCATCGTGTTTTTTCACGTCCTTGTTGAAGTACCAGGTAGTCCATTTTATGATTCAAAATCGATTACATGCAAAAAGCAAAGGCATTCAAAGATGATGACATGCATTCCCATGACAAAGAACTGTCATATGCATACTTGTCAAAGTACCATGTAAGTTCATTTCATGCTTCAAAAATTAGTAATTGCAAGAAGCAATTCCATCTGGAGATGATAACATTCATCCGGAACAAAGAACTATTGTGTGTATCCATACCTTTGTTATGCAGTAGTAAGTTCTTCCTGACTCCCATATGCGGCGACCAATAATATACTCCCTGTTACTACAAAAGAAAGGAAACTGCGGACAAGAAGAAAAACAGTAAACAGACATGGCAAGCAGTAAAAGCAGTTCTTACAACTGTAAGAGAATCCATCGCTTCTCATACCTTGCGAACCCATTGAACTACCATCGTCCCGGTTGTCGGGCACTCCTCCAGTGTGGTATGCTCCAGGAGCATATCATCCCAGCCATTCTTGATCCGGAACTCATCGTCCCAGAAGAAGTCCCGCACGATTTCGGGCGTCACATCCTCATATATGGTGCTGCTGCGGTACTGCGGTGGACCAGTCTGGCATGAACGCGACGAATTATGGCTCAGTTGCGCGTTATCACAAACCACTAAACAACAATTTCATGAGTCGATCACATAAGCAACTCAAATACATGTATGGTTCTAAATCCTACCTCGGGATCTCTCCGCCATGCTTGATATATCATGTTAGGCAACGACTTGTCCATCATCTTGTGCCACTCCGGCCCCCCATCCGTCACCTCCACCAGCCGGAACAGGTGCTGCAAATCCTCCTCGGTCACCGCCAGTTTCTCACTCCTCCTGCAAATCCCATAAACCGACTTGACCCGCGAACAAGGGAGAGGAATCACAGCACAACTACAAGTCAACGTGAAGACCTAATCTACCTTTCTTCGACCGCCTTCATTGACGGCGCCGCCGAATGGGGGCCAGGCGAGGGCGCAGACTCGGTCTTCACCGCGCCGCTCAGCCCGGCAGCCCACCCGGGCCGCCACGCCCACCCTAGCAGAAGCCCGGCGAAGACGGCGATCCAGAGTGGGGCCACAAAGGCCGCGAGCTCCACGGCAACATCTGCGACCGTGGGCCTCCGCAGGATCTCAACCAGGGCTTCCAGAATCAGCACCATGGCGCAGCAAAGGAGAATCGGATTCGGATAGGTATAGGGATTAGAGCGGAAGAAGAGGGAGACGGCGAGGGAGAGGGAGAGGGAGTGGAGGAGAGCGAGATTAGGGGATGAGGAGAGAAAGGCGTATCGATTGGGATTAGCTCCGCGACTCACCACCACCGCGTGTTTTCTCAGCGGGGAGGATAGAGAACAAATATGAGGCGAGTCGTCTTGACGATTAGCTAGTAAAAGCGGATCCCAAATGGGTCGGTGAGAGACCAAATCGACCGCTTCGATAATATCGCGCTGCTACTTTGGACTGACTACCCACGTTGCCTCAGAAAAGGATTAATAGGACGGAGGAGAGGAGTCAAAGATTTTGACCTTGACCGATTTGGCATCCCTCCCTCCTCCATGTTTCCTATTTATTATTTTCATTAACATCTTAGACTATGTCGGATATCAAAAATAAATATTCAAGTGTCATACTTTGAGAGCTTAATTTTCAAATTAACTATCCGCGATCGAAATAGAAACTCGAATACTCATTTGAAAATTAAGTTGAACTTAGGAATGTGTTTCACGATCGACCTACGTGAAAACTAAGATGAGCAAGATGAAATAGTCGACAAAGATTAAGATATGTTTAAAAAATAAAGATTTTTAATTCTTTTATATATAAATTATACATTAATCATCATATATATATATTTATTATGTTCAAAATATACTAACCATCGTAATATTTCCTTGGATGATAATATTTGAATATAATGACGAAAAAATAATCGGTGACCACAAATAATAACCATACCGACATTGGACTAAATATTTTTACTATCGCACTCTACCTATATTGCATCAGACCACATATATTATAATATCGGGGACGAATTTATTGAGCGTGCCAAACGGGTCCACTCTTCACATAAATAAATCTAGTCCGTGAACTTGTTTGAAGTACTACCATTCTGTATAGTCCACCACCGCGTGTTTTCTCAGCGGGGAGGATAGAGAACAAATATGAGGCGAGTCGTCTTGACGATTAGCTAGTAAAAGCGGATACCAAATGGGTCGGTGAGAGACCAAATCGACCGCTTCGATAATATCGCGCTGCTACTTTGGACTGACTACCCACGTTCTGCCTCAGAAAAGGATTAATAGGACGGAGGAGAGGAGTCAAAGATTTTGACCTTGACGATTTGCGTCTATCATATCATATCATATCATATCATATCATATCATATCATATCATATCATATCATATCATATCATATCATATCATATCATATCATATCATATCATATCATATCATATCATATCATATCATATCATATCATATCATATCATATCATATCATATCATATCATATCATATCATATCATATCATATCATATCATATCATATCATATCATATCATATCATATCATATCATATCATATCATATCATATCATATCATATCATATCATATCATATCATATCATATCATATCATATCATATCATATCATATCATATCATATCATATCATATCATATCATATCATATCATATCATATCATATCATATCATATCATATCATATCATATCATATCATATCATATCATATCATATCATATCATATCATATCATATCATATCATATCATATCATATCATATCATATCATATCATATCATATCATATCATATCATATCATATCATATCATATCATATCATACATATCATATATATAGGAAACAAGTAGTTGGAGCTTGTAAATTATGTACAACTTGGGGGATTGCACCTAACGATGTGAAAAGATATGCTTTTCTATTACGAGTCGTTGTTTTCTGCGAAGGAGGGTCGCATTTGCACTTTTTTTGCGTGTGGACTCGTTCGAGGTCAAGAGTTAGGAACTTGGCTTACCTTTTTGACTTCACCGAATCATGGCTACTTGCATTGATCGAAGCGAAAGAGGGACTTGGATGACTCGATCAAGCTTGTTAACGAGTAAATCAGAATTGGTTGTTTGAATATATGGGATTATAATTTAATGTCAATCGAGATTTCATCTTGAGTTAGTCATAAGTTGATTTTTCTCTTACACCACACTTGTCCAATTTTGATGGTTCTTAAACTTATAAAATTATGTCGAGAGTATTACGGTAATATCCATCTAATGTTTTAAGTTAATTAAGGTTGAAAGATTTAATTTATATTTTGAATTGTATTCGAACAAGTGTTCAAGAGGTTACCTGGGGAGCCTCTTTATAATGGACTTTTAGTATTGTTATTCTCATGCTCAATATCGATTTTGGAGAACTATTGCACGCTTCTTGATCATGACTATGTCACATCAAATCCAAAATGCAACAACGTTTAGTCAATTCAACTTCATAGGTCATATATCGAATACATGATAATGAGATGTTGATCACGTGATGCTAGGTCGATCATGTGTTATCCACGTTCTAATAATAAGAATTATTACCTTTTGAATCACATCATTTCCTAAACCTAAAACACATTTCAATGACATGGACAGTTGAATAATGCAAAACACATTTTGATGACACATATAGTTGGATCAACCTAATTTACATTTTGATGATTGTGTAGTTTAATCATCCTAAAACTTATTTTGACAATAGGCATAGTTTAATCGGCCTAAAAAGAATCTCAACGGCATACACAATTAAAGTACATATCGACATGAAGTATATTTGGATGACATAAGTTGTCAAGATTGTCAAACACGCTAAATAACTTATGATTCAGTTTAGTATCAACTATTTAACATAGGTTACTTCTTGACTTGATCTCACTAGACACTACAAGCCAAGAAGTGTATGGGGGATGGGGCAAATGATAAAGGGATAAGAATGTGACAATATCTTAGTGCCATATAGTCAACAACTTAGCATCATGTGGCTAACACCTTGATACCAAATGATTAGTATCTCAATACCATGTGGTCAATATGTGATCATCGACATCTCGGTATAAAACTAAATTGGTTGGATCCTACTATATTTTGGATTTGATATGATCTAATTATAATTAAGTACAAGAGAAGCATGACTTCCCATAATTAATTAACATTGATTACAAGAATAATGATACTAAAAGTTTAATATAAAAAGGCTGACAATATAGCTCAAAGCATAAGGTTAATCTTTCGACCCAACATAGCTAACTTAAGCATTAGAAAGATATGAAAATGATCATAACATTCGCCTATAAGTTAATTTTGGAATCATAAGAGTTAGGAGAATACCGTGATAGCTGAAATAAATAAAAAATTAGTGGGAAAGAGGGATCGATTGGCTCCAAATCATTATCGGCTTCTGTCAATTAAGTTGTGACTGGACACCTACAACTTGATTTCCATTGGTTTACAGTTGATCGATAACTGCAAGTCATGTTTGGAACTTTAGTCATTATCTTCTCAGCATTAGATCTAAGAAGAGTGTGCCACTCCTCTGTTCCCATCCAATGAATTGGACTCGAAAGAAAGCAACATGGTATCCTTCCAATCTCTCATCATACCCACCCAATTAATTGGTTGGGTGGATTGACAATAGCATAATTATTTTGGTTATGTACTCTATATGCTGCTTATTAATTTGGTACAGATTTCGGTATGCCTCAAGAAAGAGACGATGGAAGAAGGGAAAAAGAAGCCATATTCGACAGGAGCATATTCTTTAATTACAAATAACTTTAATTAAGTAAAAAAAATTTCAACATATCTTTTAGGACTTACTCACAAGTGTCAAGAACATATTCTTTAAATATTTTATACTATAAAGCTTTTGTCAATGTTTCTGGACTCTTTCTCTAACTATCAAGTATTTTATCTCAATATACTTGGAACCACTAGAATATTTATCATTCTTAGAGAAAAAAACTGCTGTGGTGTTATTACAAAATATCTTCAGCGGCCTCATAATTGAGTCGACTACACCAAGTCCTGAGATGAAATTTCGCAATCATAAAGCTTGATTTGTGGCCTCAAAGTATAGCACAAATTCAGCTTCCATTGTTGATGATGCAATAAGCGATTGCTTTATATTTTTCTAAGAAATTACCCACCAGCTAACATGAATACAAATCCTAAAGTGGACTTCCTACCGTTGATGCGATTTACAAAACCAACATCTAAATATTCTGTCACTTGAAGCTAATCTGATCTCATGTATGTGAGTATATAATCTTTCATCCCCTGTAGATATCTCATTATTTTCTTTGCAGCTTTTCAATATTCCATTCTTTGGTTGTTTTGGTATCTTCCCAGTATTGCAACTACAAAATTGATATATGGTTTTGTACAGATTTGAGCATATAATAGACTTCTAACTGAACACTCATAAGGAATATTTTTTTAATTTAATTCTTTTCTAAGTCATTTTTCGGGCACTGGTTTTAACTGAATTTTTCACCTCTAGTAATAGGTATATCACTAGCTGAGCAAAGCTGCATATTAAATCTCTGCAAGATACTATTAATATATCCTTTTTAAGACAATCCTAATAATCCTTGAGATCTATCCCTGAATATCTCAATGCTAATAACATAGGTTGCCTCATTCATATCAATCATCTTAAAGTTCTTGTTGAGAAATATCTTGGTTTTATACAATAAACCAAGATCACTACTAGCAAATAAAATATCATCCACATATAAGACCAATATAATAAACTTGCTCCCACTTACTTTCAGATATATGCACTGATCAACAGTATTTTCCTTAAATCCGAATGAAGTAATAATATTATAAAACTTTATATATCATTATTTAGAAGCTTATCTAAGGCCATAAATGGATTTCTTAAGTTTACAAGCCTAACTTTCTTTTCCCTTTTCTATGAATCCTTCAAGTTGTTCCATATAGATTTCCTCATCTAGATATCCAGAAAAACCTTTGGCCATAAGTTTAGCTTCATATCGTTCAATATTACCCGTTAAGTCACGTTTTGTCTTAAAAACCCATTTACAACCAACTCTTTTATAGTTATTGGACAATTCAATGAGTTCCCATACATTATTCTAGATCATTGATTTTAACTCTTCTTTTATTATATCATACCATTTTTAAGAATCATTACTTTCTATGGCTTGTGGAAACGATAAGGGGTCTCTTTTTATTCCTATATCATAATATGATTCTTGTAGAGAAATGATATGTTTTCTTTTCCTTTGAGATCTTCTCAAAGCTGGTGATTGTGATTGTTCTACAAGATCATCAGCGGTGGCATCAACATCATATGAGAGTTTTCGATATTATTTTGTAGTTCACCCTCGTCAATACTCTCATTGATTTGAGAAATAACAATCTCTCGATTATGAGATGATATAGGAGAATTAACCTGAATCTCTTCAATATCAAAATTGATTCTTTGAGATTTTTTACTCACATTTATCTCGTCATTTTCTAAGAATTTTGCATTACCAGATTCTACTATCCTCATACTATGATTAGGGGAATAAAATCTGTATCCCTTATATTTTTCTAGGTAATCAATAAAATATTCTAAAATAGTTCTTGGATTTAATTTCTTTTCATGTGGATTGAATACTCTTATTTCTGCAAGATATCTCTAAACATGTAAATGTCTCATATTGGGCTTTTTACTAGTCTATAACTCAAATGAAGTTGATGGAACTGACTTACCAGAAACCTTGTTCAAGATGTATATAGCTGTCCTAAGAACTTCACCCCACATCAACTCAAGTATGGAGGAATAACTCATCATGCTCCTAACCATATCTATAAGAATACAATTTCACCTTTCAGCAACATCGTTCTACTATGGCACACCTGGTAATACATAATGAGCACAAATACCTTATTGTTCTAGAAATCTAGCAAAAGGATCAATGTTCTAACCAGATCAATCATATCTGTCATAAAATTCACCACCCCTATCAGATCTAATAATTTTAACTTTTCTATCTAATTATCTCTCAACCTCATTTATGTACACTTCAAAAGTATCAACGGTTTAAAACTTTTCATGTATTAGATAAACGTAGCCATATCTGGACAAGTCATCTATAAATATGGTGAAATATCTTTCTTCTCTAAAACAGGGAATATGGAGTAGTTCACAGATATCAGTATAAATAATCTCAACGAGTTTTTACCTCTTGTGGCATTTTTCTTTATATATTTAGTTTGCTTTCCCTTAATGCAATCTATACAAATATCAATGGAGTCTAAATGTTCCACAATATTATCCTTCAAGATATTTCATTATTAAAACTATGTTTCAATCCAACACTTGATTGTAGAGTCAATAATGTCTTTGCAAACTCATATCCAAATTAATTCTGTACAAATCATCACATAGAATTCTAGAACCAACTTTTATTGAATCATAAAATATACTGAGTTTACCATTACCAAAAGAAAGACAACATCCTAAGTTGTCAATTCTAGATAAAGAAACCAAATTTCTAGAAATAGTAGGAACATAACATGTGTCAACAAGATCCATCAAATGACCCGTCTTTGAGCGTAGATGATAAGTCCCCATTGATATCACTTTTGCTTTAAGATGATTTCCTATAATGATAAATCTTTTATATTCTTTTGGTTTCCGAATTGAAAGAATTCCCTGTATATTATTGGTAACATGAGTTGAAGCACCAGAATCAATTCACTAAGTGTTAGAAGGAACTTCTGTAATGTTTGATTCGAAATATACAAAGGTCGAGTTAATACTTTCTTTTCGAACCAAGTCTTATATTTAATACAGTCCTTCTTCACATGTCCTTTCTTGCTACAAAAGAAGCACTTTACTGTAAAAGATTTCATTTCATTAGTCTGTTTAACATTTTCAGACCCGACAAATTTCTTTAATAAATGATGCTTCAATTTTCTTTTCTTATTACTAGCTCCTTGAGTAGTAGTCATGACATTATATAAACTTTCCTACTTTAGTCTCAATTCTTTCTGAACACACATGCTAGTTAACTCATTCAAGTTTCATTTATCGTTATTTATATTACAGTGAATCTTGAATGGGCCAAATTGAGAAGGAAGAAAATTGAGAATGAACTACACGAGGAAAGCTCATCAACATTCATGTATAATGCTTTAAGTTTTGCAGCTTTATTAGCTATATTGATGATGTGATCTTGAATTCCTCGAGTGTCATAATACTGAGTCTTAGTCAATTCTTTCATTAGTGTGCTAACCAATGACTTATTAGTAGATTTAAATATGTATTCAATAATATTTAAATATTCATGTGCACTAGTTGCAATCGATAATAAAGTATTTATGTTATTTGTAATCATCATTCTTATGAACATTAAACTAAGCCTATCATATCTTTCCCAAGCTTTCGTTTCATTAATTTATTCTATAGTACTTTCATCAGTCAAGTCAGTAGGATTTTCAATAAGCAATGCTAAATCAATATCTAATACACCAGTGTAAATTGCATATACTCTAGCCATTCTGAATAATTTGATCCAGAGAATATAGGGACACTATAAGCATATGAATGTATGGACGGAAAGTACCACTGCAAAATATAAAATAACATTAATGCTTTGAGTTTGTCAAAATTTGATGAACTATTGATATTATCTATATTACACCTTTGGGTGAAACATTGACATATCTAGTATTTACTAAAGATCATATATAGATGACTGATACCATCCTTGTGGAATAGTATTGTCCTATCATATCTTTATAACATTAATGCTTTGAGTTTTTTAAAAATTTGATGAACTATTGATATCATCTATATTACACCTTTGGGTGAAACATTGACATATCTAGTATTCACTCAAGATCATCTATGAAGGACTGATACCATCCTTGTGGAATAGTATTGTTACCTTTGGGTATATAACTTTTCATATTTTTCCCAAGCTTGCATTTCATTAACTTGTTGTACAGTACTTTCATCAGTCAAGTCAGTAGGATTTTCAATAAGCAATGCTAAATCAATATCTAATACACCCAGTGTAAATTACACATACTATAACTCTTCTGAATAATTTGATCCAGAGAATACAGGGATACTAGAAGCATATGAATATATGGACAGAAGTATCATTGCAAAATATAAAATAACATTAATGCTTTGAGTTTGTCAAAAATTTGATAAACTATTGATATCATCTATATTACACCTTTGGGTGAAACATTGACATATCTAGTATTCACTCAAGATCATCTATGAAGGATTTTCAACAAGCAATGCTAAATCATAATCTAATACACCCAATGTAAATTACATATACTCTAACCATTTTGAATAAATTGATCCAGAGAGTATAGAGATACTAGAAGCATATGAATGTATGGACAGAAGTATCATTGCAAAATATAAAATAACATTAATGCTTTGAGTTTGTTAAAAATTTGATAAACTATTGATATCATCTATATTACACATTTGGGTGAAATATTGACATATCTAGTATTCACTCAAGATCATCTATGAAGGACTGATACCATCATTGTGGAATAGTATTGTTACCTTGGGTATACAACTTTTCATATTTTTCTCAAGCTTTCATTTCATTAACTTGTTCTATAGTACTTTTATCAATCAAGTCTGCAGGCTTTTCAACAAGCAATGTTAAATCAAAATCTAATACACCCAGTGTAAATTACACATACTATAACTCTTCTGAATAATTTGATCCAGAGAATACAGGGATACTAGAAGCATATAAATATATAGATGGAAGTACCACTACAAAATATAAAATAACATTAATGCTTTGAGTTTGTCAAAAATTTGATAAACTATTGATATCATATATATTACACCTTTGGGTGAAATTCTGGCATATCCAGTATTTACTCAAGATCATCTTATTAGGATCAAGAGCGCACTAAGAGGTGGTGGGGGTGAATTAGTGCAGCGAAAAACTTTTACGATTTAAAAAAACTTGTTGCGATTAAAGTCGATTCAACAAGAACGGTTTCAACTCAATCCCTTTTCGGAAGATCTTTGAACTTGAAACCTTTCGTGAAAGACCAAGAGAGGACTAAGGGGATTTGCAGCAAAGTAAAGTGCACAATAGAAAAACATCGGTTTCATAAAGTTTTCGTACGAGTAAAGTCGATTTCGAAAGATATTTACGTCAAAGCATAAGTAGACGTAGTTAAGCACAGTAAGGAGGAAAGGCAGTTTGCTATAAAGGAAAGATGCTCAAAGTAAATGCAAACCGAGATTTTAGAATGGTTTGGTCAATCGTGACCTACATCCACTTTCGGCTTCCTCCTCCGACGAGGTTACCAGCGTCCACTAGAGGCCTTCCTTCAATAGACGAAGGCCAACCACCCTTTTACAACTTTTCTCCTTTTGCCGGGCTTAGGAGACAACCCTTACAAGTTTCACTCCTCTCTTGAATGATCTCAACACTTGGAAGAAAGGAGGAAAACTCTAGCTTTTACAACACTTTTAATGCCTCCAAGACTCAAGATTAAAGCAAGTTTTCGTTCCCTTTCCTACAAAAAAGGGTGGGATTTCCAGGGTCCTAGTGATACCACCGCCTAGCACTGACACTAGGCGATACCACCGCCTTACATAGCTTAGAGACCGAGCTCTAGCGGTACCACTGCCTGACCAGGGGTGGTACCACCGATGGCAGCAATAACTGCTAGCGATACCACCGCCCAAAATTCCTAGGAGACCGAGTCTCCTAAGCGGTGCCACCGTCGACCAGGAATTCAGGGTCCGAATGGGCTGTTCCATTCGGCCCAATTTGGGTCTATTAAGGGCTCAATTGGCCCCTAAATAAGTTAGTGGGATTACTTCCCAGTCCTAACTTAATATAAACTCTAACTATGACATTTAAGACATGATTACTGTAATTCGTGTTCCGGTGCGTCAATCGCTCTTCCGGCGAGCTTCCGGCGAACATCCGACGAACCCTCGGCAATGCTTCAGTGGACTCCCAACAAGCTCCTGGATTTCGCGACGATCTTCTTGGTGAGTTCTGATGAGCTTTTATGGCAAGCTCCAGGACTTCTCGGTTGGTTCCTGCAGAACTTCCAATGAACATTCGAACTTCCGATGAACATTCGGACTTCCGACGAACTCTCGAACTCCCAACATGATCTTGGTCTTGATTCCGGCACAACACTTGCTATATGTCTTACTGTCATCATAGTTAATCTTGCACACTTTTCTCAACATATAGATTAGATCAACAAATAACAATTGACTTCATCATCAAAATCCGAGATTCAACACATCTATGGAGAGCTGATATCATTCTTGTGGAATAGTATTATTACATTTGGGTATACAACCTAAACTATAAGGATATCCAAAATAGTATCATGCTATCCCATCACATAATTATTTGAAGTAAATTCTTCTTTGCGATTATCTAAATCTCCTAATTATATATGTCATTGTGAATATTATTTCCTTAATGTTATTTAGGACTAATTCCTTAATATTATTTTATAAGTTATTGGTTTAAGTCACTTTGGTGACTACAAGACCAATACAATGATATAAAATATAATTTAAAATATCCTATAAATGATAAAACTTTTATTATAATTCACATCACAAAAGTCTATCATCCCAGGCCACTTTAG